>CACTHL010000561.1:1970000-3170000 GCA_902712375.1 Dioscorea dumetorum | reverse complement strand
CAACTTCGACAGTCGATCAAACCGTGCTTGATGTTCGGGCACGGCGAACTCGAATGGTGCGGGCGAGAGATCACGGGACTCCCGGACCTCACGAGCCTCACGAGGGCGCTTATGAGCGAGTTTCTTCGTTCTTGGGGCCATTCCTGTGCATAAAAGGGGTAAACAAGTTAATTCAGAGCTCAAAATAGGTTCCCAGAATTCCACATGGCCGTGTGGAAATTCCACGCGGCCATGTGTCTCCTCTGGGTTGCCCAAAATAAAGAAACAGGTAATTCACACGGCCGTGTGGAATTTTCACACGGCCGTGTGTCTCCTCTGGAATTCAGAGGGGGCACCCCGATAATCCACACGGCCGTGTGGAATTTCCACACGGCCGTGTGGATCTTCGACCATGGCCAAATTGCCATGGTGAATCCACACCAAATCATATAATCATCCACACAATTGAGCACAAGTGCTTTAAGCAATAATCTAAGTATTAATCATGAAAATAGCATGCAAAACACAAGATTCAACATCCACAACAACGATTGAAGGTTTCATGGCAAGAAGAGGGAGAGAAGGCTTACCGGAGAGGATGAGTCCAATCTAACAATGTAGTAACGAGTAAGGCCCACAAATCCCTTAAATAAGCGAGAGAATGGAAGGAGAGGAGCAACCGTCGCGACCTTTGAAGAGGAAGCGTTTGAAGGTGAAGGGTTGCTTGGGGGGTTATAAAGAGGAAGGCCCCTTTTCATGTTTAAGTACCCCACACGGCCGTGTGGAAATTCCACACGGCCGTGTGGATTCTCTGTATGGCATTATCAAACTTCCCGAAATTCCACACGGCCGTGGGTAATTTCCACACGGCCGTGTGGATTCTCTGTATTGTGAAGGTTTGTACTAAATAAATCCACATGGCCGTGTGGAATTTCCACACGGCCGTGGGGATTCTCTGGATGAGACAATTCCTTCACAAATTCATCCACACGGCCATGTGGAAATTCCACATGGCCGTGTGGTTCCATTCTTCGACTCAAAAATAGTTCAAACTCTGCAGAAATTAATGAAAACACATGGAACGACTGCAGAAGTTGAAAACTAACACGTTTACAGCTTAAAATCTCGCAAAGTTCACAGAGATACCACCTAACTTGCCATAAACGATGAACACATAAAAAAAAATGCAATACCAGCAAAGAATCCACACACAAACTAAACAAAGCAAAAAAATGCAGAAATAAAACTAACTACAACACAAGCAAAGAGTTTTTTAAAAAAAAATTGGGTTGCCTCCCAATAAGCGCTTGTTTTACGTCACTAGCTTGACGTACCTGCTTCTCTAGACTCAAGGGGGGTCATGGAACAAGAATACCTCTACACCTTCAGCACTAACCTCACCACCAAAATATGGCTTCAGACGATGCCCGTTTACCTTGAAAGTACCTCTATCTGGGTGAGTGATTTCAATTGCCCCCTGCGGTAATACTTGAGTTACGGTGTATGGCCCAAACCACCTAGATTTTAACTTTCCGGGGAACAGTTTGAGTCGTGAGTTAAATAACAAAACTTCATCCCCCACCTTGAACTCTTTCGGAGTTTTGATGTGCTTATCATGCCACTTGCGTATCCTTTCCTTGTAGATTCGGGCATTTTCATATGCTCTCAGTCTCCATTCATCAAGCTCATTGATCTGGTGCTTCCGTTGTTCCCCAGCTCGAGAAAGGTCAAAATTCATTGTCTTGAGTGCCCAATAAGCTCGGTGTTCTAATTCAACAGGAAGATGACAAGATTTCCCATAGACCAGATTGTAGGGTGTAGTTCCAATAGGAGTCTTATATGCAGTCCGGTAAGCCCATAACGTGTCATCCAACCGTTCCGACCAATCTCTTTTCCCATGTTCTACCGACTTGGTCAAGATCCTCTTCAGCTCCCTCGTTAGTAACCTCTACTTGGCCACTTGTCTCACGGATGATAGGAGGTAGCGAGACGATGGTGCACTCCGTATCGCTTTAACACTTTTTCGAACCGACTATTACGAGAAATGTGTTCCTCTATCACTAATAATGATCCTAGGTGTTCCAAATCGGGAGAAAAGCTTCTTGAGAAATTTAACTACAGTCCTCGCATCGTTTGTAGGTAATGCTTGAGCTTCCACCCACTTAGATACATAATCCACTGCTACAAGAATATATTTGTTCCCATTGGAGCCTGGGAATGGTCCCATGAAATCAATTCCCCACACATCAAAAACCTCACAGAATTGAATAGGATTTTGTGGCATCTCATCACGCCGAGAGAGGTTCCCTGTCCGTTGGCAATTGTCACAACGAAGAACATACTGATGAGCGTCCTGAAATAGTGTTGGCCAATAGAATCCTGCAGCAAGCACCTTTTCGGCTGTTCTACCAAGAAGCATAGTGACCCCCGGTTGGGCCTGAATGACAGTGTGTTAAAATATTCCAGCCTTCTTCCCTAGAGACACAGCGTCGGATTACATGATCTGCACAAGTCCGGAACAGAAAGGGGTCATCCCAAAAATAGTTCTTTAAGTCACTGAAAAACTTTTTCTTTTGCTGAAAAGTAAGACCCTGCTTAAGAACCTTTCCCGACAAATAGTTGGCAAAATCCGCAAACCAAGGTGTTCCCTCTTCTGCCGATCCGCCACGAATTGTGTATAAGTGCTCTTCTGGAAATGAGTCGTTAATCTCCGGCCTCGATGCCTTGTAATCCTCACAACCTTCTAACCTAGATAGGTGATCAGCGGCTACATTTTCCACGCCCCTTTTGTCCTTGATTTCCATGTCAAACTCTTGTAGAAGAAGAACCCAACGGATCAACCTCGGTTTGGTATCAGACTTGCTCATGAGATAACGCAAGGCAGAATGATCTGTGAAGACAGTGACTCTGGATAAGATCAGATATGGCCTGAACTTATCAAATGCGTAAACCACTGCTAGCAACTCTTTTTCTGTAGTGGTATAATTTTCTTGTGCGCTTGTGAGTGTTTTACTCGCATAATAGATGGGCTGAAAATGTTTGTTCTTCCTCTGCCCTAGCACTGCCCCAATTGCATAATCACTGGCGTCGCACATGAGCTCAAAAGAAGCGTTCCAATCTGGTGTAATCAAAATTGGCGCTTGAGTCAACTTCTCCTTCAGCAGGTTAAATGCAGCTAAACATTCGTCCCCGAACTCAAAAGATGCATCTTTTTCAAGAAGTTTTGTTAAAGGTTGAGAGATTTTTGAAAAATCTTTAATGAACCGCCGATAGAAACCTGCATGCCCAAGAAAGCTGCGAATTCCCTTCACATTAGTTGGCGGGGGAAGTTTCTCGATCACCTCAATTTTCGCCTTGTCCACCTCCATCCCATCTTTGGAAATTTTATGCCCTAAAACTATTCCTTCTTGGACCATGAAGTGGCATTTCTCCCAGTTCAACGCCAAATTGGTTTCTTCACATCTCTTGAGGACCCTTTCCAGATTCTGCAGACAGCTATCAAACGAGTCCCCGAACACCGAAAAATCATCCATAAATACTTCCATGATGTCTTCCAACAGATCGTCAAATATAGCAGTCATGCATCGTTGAAAAGTGGCTGGGGCATTACACAGTCCGAAAGGCATCCTTCGGTATGCGAACGTCCCGTAGGGACAAGTGAATGTAGTTTTTTCTTGATCCTCGGGTGCAATGGGGATTTGAAAATATCCCGACATACCGTCAAGGAAGCGAGTAGAATTTATGCCCACTAACCTTTCCAACATCTCGGTCAATGAATGGTAACGGAAAATGATCCTTCCGAGTCGCGTCATTTAGCCTTCGTAATCAATGCATACTCTCCACCCTGGATCGTTCCGGTTGGAATTAACTCATTACGTTCATTCTTCACTACAGTCATTCCTCCTTTTTTAGGGACCACCTGAGTAGGACTCACCCACGCACTGTCAGAGATCGGATAAATGATACCTGCATCCATAAGTTTAACTACCTCTGCCTTCACCACCTCCTTCATGTTTGGGTTCAAACGACGTTGAGGCTGGATCACTGACTTATAATTATCCTCCATCAATATTTTATGAGAGCAAAATGACGGATTTATACCTTTAATATCAGAAATTTTCCAAGCAATGGCAGTCTTATGCTTCTTCAACATATTCACTAATTTATCCTTTTGAAACACGGATAATCCCGAAGATATAATGACCGGGAGTTTTGATCCTTCACCTAAGAATGCATATTCCAAGTGTTCTAGTAGTGTTTTAAGCTCAAGATCAGGTGGGTCTTCAATGGATGGTTGTAACCTTTTCCCCTTCTGTCTATCAATTTCCTCAAAATGTTCGATTCTTCTTCGAGATTTCCTCTAGGCTCTCTTCTTGGGTGTGTGTGTCTTGTTGGGTTTTGAGATTTTCTATGTCTCCCACCCCACTTTCTTTGTAGGTTTCATTGGTGACACCCAAAGAAAAAATTTCTTGCTCTTCGCCTTTATTAGAAGAATCAAATCGATTAAGGGCTTCTTCTAAACTTTCCTCTACTTCTCCCTTTATACAACCCCGTGTTGCTTCTTCAAATTGAGTGAGTACTCTGAATAAATCGCAATCTTGTCCCTCGGTAATTCTATCTATATCCAGAGTTAACCTTTCTCACACAATAGTTTGTTTCAATTTGAATCTCGTAAGTAACTATGTGGAGATGATTCCTTGGTGAACCAATTCATTTTCTGCTCAACGTCTCTCACCATTCCGGTTATCTTCTCAAACAGTTCTCGCCGTCGATCATGATTCCTACAGGATTGATAAAAAGCAACAACCTTAGAATAGCGGATAATGAAGAAGATTGATTATGTATAAGGAAATTAAGATTAGAATAATGAAAGTAAAAGAAGTGTGAGATAGAATGTGCGAAAAATGACTAGCGAAACACAGTGTAAAAATTCCTAAAACGCCTAACTCCCTGGCAACGGCGCCAAAAACTTGACACACCCTTGCGTGTGTACTCCGCAAGTGCACGGGTGTCGAAGTAATAAAGTACCCAAACGGGTGGGTAGTCGAATCCACAGGGAGTAGACGTAAGAACAATCACACGTTGTTAAGTAATCAAAGATAAACCAATTGTTGTTGGAAGAAAGTAAAATCAGAACGTAGTAGAAATAAAGTGCTGAAAATGAAAGCTAGGTCGGAGAATTAGATCAATAAGAAGATAGGGTACTCGGACAATGCTCCCCCTAGAATCCTTGTTTCACGTGCAAGACTTCAAGTACTCTTATTCAATAGAGATTTCAGGAGTCGTGGAATCCAGAGATACAAGGTCCCAAATCTAAGGTCAACCTTGACTAGTCCCCTACGAGGTCCCGGCGGAGAGAAGACTCTCAACGCCTCACACCACGTATGACTGCGCTATGCTCTAGGGATTCCGAGTGGTATACCCTATTCCCAACTATAGATCAATCCCTTTGGTCCAGGCGAAAGATCCCTAATCACAAATAAGTCCCGGCGGAAAGGCCTCTCTCAACGCCTAACTCTCTTTGAGATCGAAGGTAATACTTGGAATAAGAAGGTAGGGAGAACCACACCGGAGGGGAAAGGGGACGTGTCGCTACCTCTCAACTCACCCTCTCAACCCCCTCCAATCTTGATTAATCTAATCCTAATGGTGATGGTCACTCGTCAAAAGGATGATTGTATTAGCCCTCAACCCTAGTGTCACTCTAGGGGAGAAACAATTAAGCAAGCAAGATTGAAACTCGAATTCAAACTCAAATTGAATAAAAGCATTTAAGTCAATGAAACATAGGAAATCTAGGGTTTACAAGTCCAAGTACCCACTAGGGGTTTAGCTCTCCATAGAGCAATACAAGTTCATCAAAATAAATGAAGATAAGTACAAGAAATCCATAAAGAAAACCCCCTTAGGCTTCGTGTTGATAGACTATGGGAACTCCTCCTTCTTCTTCAAAGAGTCCCTTCCTCCAAGCCTAAGGCCCACCTCGCCGAATCGAGTCGTCGAAGGCTCCCCCAATGGCTCTCCTTGGAAGGGAATGATGATGAAACCGGTGAAGAAGCGCCCCCAAAGTGTGGCAAGAACCTCCTGAACCCTAGCCGTCGCCTCCTCCAAAGTTAGAAGAAGATCCCCTTCATAACGCTTCAGGACGGCTTTATAATTGGCTATCTCGAGGATCCACACGGGCGTGTGGATAAGCCACACGGCCGTGTGAATTCCACACGGCCGTGTGGAAATTCCACACGCCCATGTGGATTTTCTGTCTCGTGGAATTTTGCTTGTTGGTCCCCGATTTCGCCCATTTCTTCACCTGAGGTCACACGAACGGACACACGCCCATATGAAAGGTCATGTGGTATTCCTTGATGATGAAAAACCCTTGGAGAGCTTTTGAAATCTTTGAACAAATCCGAACAAGCGAGCATGACTGCCTTCGTGTCCTTCTACAAGAATTGTCTTGAAACCTTTAGAAGTTGGCACATACCCCCTCGTTTGAACCCGATTTGTGTCTTGAACTTCGTATTTGCACAAAAGAGCTCCACATAGCACCATTATGACCTAATCTTGCTTTTCTTCGCATAAACCTTCTTCACAACCCTAATTGCATGAAAGAACACAAAAACACAAGAAATGAGAAATATAACCTGAAAAATGTGATGCTCATGCATGGAAAAACATCTCAAATAATATGTACATGCAAGCACTTATCACATCAACTCTTCAACCTCTATCTCAGCTTGATCAAACTGTTCTTGTTCAGGTTGTCATCCCCGTCTGTGCAATCTCCTCTCAATTTCCGGATCACCTTCCACTAATGTCGAAGGATGTCCACGGGTCATAGCTGGAGCTGAAATCAGGAAAAGGAAGCAAAATCAGAACAATGGAAGTAAAAGAAGTGTGAGATAGAATGTGTGATAAATGACTAGCGAAACAAAGTATAACAGTTCCTAAAACGCCTAACTCCCCGGCAACGGCGCCAAAAACTTGACACACCTGGTCGTGTGCGTAACACACAGACTCCGCAAGTGCACAGGTCGCCAAGTAATACCCTGTGCGTGACACAGGGGTCGTATTCCCAAGGGGGCCCGAAGAGCTACCTTTACTCACTCTTTGCTTGTTGTTTAACTAATCATGTTAAGTTTAAGCAAGTAATTTAATGCAAAGCAATTTAAAACTCTAAATAAGAAAATAGCAAGAAACTCACAACGGGATCGGATCAAGGTAGAGAAATGGTCACGGATGTGGCTCACCAAGAGGGCTACTAAAGTGCCAAAGAGGCTAAGGTTATCATGCTTTTGGCGATTTGGACCGATAGAAAACCCTAAGCTAGGTCAACCCGATGGTCACGGTGTTGACCCCAAATCCAATAGAAGTAGTGGATGAAGAACTCCTTCCACCCCACATCCTTCCATGATTGCAAAGAGAGTAGTGGCTTTCACAAATTAGGGTTAAAACTCCACAAAGAAGCCAACCCTAAAACGGAGGGGTACAAGTACCCGATGATCACGGTATACTTATACAACTTCCCTTCCAAGCTTGAATGTGTCTACAACTAGTGCAATGTTCATGCAATTCTAGTAGAAACAAGGAAATGATAAACAAGATTCTCATGCATATCAAGGCAATAATTCTCATCAAGCAAGGATTCACAAACCAACCAAAAGCATAAATAAATCAAAGCATCCAAAAATACACAAGTTCACCCCCAAGGTTCACCCACATCCGGTGACCTTGGGGGTTTAAGTGTTCATCTCAAGTCTACAAACAAGATTCATCTTGAAAACAACCAACAAAGACATAGAAAAACTCCCTCAAAACCCGGAGGCCGAATGACGTTTGAAATTCCTCAAGAAGTGGCTTCCGAAGACGCCACTCAAGGTGTGGCTTCCCTTGTCTTCTACCTCCTCAATCGATGAAATTTGGAGTAGATCTTGCCCAAATCTTGTTCTCCCCGTCGTTTTCCACCTTAGAATCGCTCCCCTCGTCGTCCCTAAGGTCGGATCGGAAGTTGGAAGAAGAAGCTCTCCAAAACCCTAGGCCTCTCCCCCAAAAACTCTCTTGTTTCTCTTTTTAAAAGCCCCAGTCGGGGGCTTATGAGGCCAGGTATGCGGGCCGTATACATGCCCGCATAGAACCATTGAAAGGTTGCCGATTTTTCCCGTAAGTTCTACAGTGATTACTACAGTGCCTGCTACAGTGCTCGAGCCCTAAACCGCCTTTTTCCATGCCGATTTCTTCTCAAATCGCGTTGTCGAGCTCCCCTAGCTTCTTTGTGCCTGAAACAAGAAAAATCGCCGATTAAACCATCAAAGGGCATCGATTCATTAACAAAACACATCAATAAAACACAATACATACGTATAAAATACGTACATTTAGACGTTTATCAAACATCCCCACACCTAAGCATTTGCTTGTCTCCAAGAAAACACACATGAGAAACAATGGCAAGAAGATAAACGGCTAAATGCATGACCTCAAGCTCAACAGTAAAGAACTCCACAAGCATAGATGGATAGAAATCAAGAAGTGAGTTGTTCAATGAATAGTCAAGTAATGATAGCTCTGTTTCATCCAAAGTGCTCATGTGAGTGTGTGCTAAGTCCTACCTTGACCTCTATATCCCGGATTACCCCAGGACAACCATTCACCCCACACAAGTTAAAAATAGTGTTAGACAGCTAAAAACCCTTTCAATGGTCAAGTAAGAATCTTTTGGTCTCTACAGAAAACTTTAACTTTGAGTGAAGGTAAACAGACAGGTTCCAGGCGATCAATAGGTTATTCAAACACACATTTTTTTTTTTTTCGAGTCCGCCTAACATAGCCCGTACACAAAACTTTTTCTTTTCAATCTTTCAGATGGATGCACATGCTGGCCAGGCACAAGAGCCACCCAACTTACTTGATTACAGGCTACATATACGCATTCATGCTATTACCAGCAGAGGAATACTGACATAGACTCATTTTTCATCATTTACGCTTTTCATAAAAAAATAAATATACATCCTATCTCATGTCGCCTGATAAACTCCCTGCTAAAAACTTCACTTAGGGTTAAAACAAAAACAAGAGACACAAAAGTTCTTAAACAACCATTGAAAGTAGAGTTTAACAATCTAACACTAAAATCAACAAGATGGGTTGGTTAGAGCATCAAAGGTAGAAGTACAGTGAGCATGCATGCGTCTCCGCAACAACACAACAGGGTGATGTGTGTCAACCCCTTGCGTTACCGCAAGTGCACGGGTCGTCAAGTAATAAAAGTGGACCCAGAGGGTCGGGTTGTCGAACCACAGGGAACAGAAGTACTAGTAATAGCCCCTCTTTTGTTATCTAGCCTAATGAGTGTAGTATGTGATGATCTAATGGCCAACACTAAGAGTGTCACCACAAGTGCGCAGGAAATAAAAAGGAAAAGAGTTCTCAATCAATAAAAGTGAGGTATCCGGACAATGCTCCCCCTAGGATTCGGGTGTTGGATGTAGATTACAAGTGTTTCTAAACGAAGACAATGAGTCGTGGGTATCCAAAGGTATAACGGCCCCTGCCTCCAGGTCACCGATAACTAGTCCCCTACGAGGTCCCGGCGGAGAATTCTCTCGACGCCTCACACCACATATGACTGCTTAAAACTCTAGGGATCCCAAAGATATGACCAATTCCTAAAAGTAGATCTAACCCTGCCTCCAGGTGGAAGATCCCTAACCCCCTACGAGGTCCCGGCGGAGAATTCTCTCGACGCCTCACACCACATATGGTTGCTTGACACTTAGGGAATATGGAGATAGGAAATATCTGTCGGAAGGGAAAGGGGACACTCCGCTATCTCACGGCTCACCCTCTCAACCCTCTTTACTCTTGGTAATTCTAAACCTAGCGGTGATCTCTCTCTTCACTAGATTGAATAAAACATGCAAGGCAATTAATAATGAAATCAAAAGCACAAACAAGCATTATGAACTCAAGAGTAAAACTCAATCTGATAAATTCGAATAGAAACACAATGTAAATCTAATGAAAATAAGAATCCTAGGGTTTACATGTCCGAATACCCTTTAGGGGTTTAGCTCTCCATGGAGCGAGTCACAAAACAAATAATAAATTCAGAAATAAGTTCCAAAGACATAAAGAATAACCCCCTTAAATCCGTGATGTTAGCCTTGATGGGTAGTTTCCACGTCTGGATTGAATCCACTCCGAAGCTAGGTCGCCGATGGCTTCCTTGACGCTATGACGGAGGAGGAATCGATCCAAGTTGGTGAGGAAAGCTTCCCAAAGCCGCAAAGAACTCCTTCCAAGCCCTAGCCGCCTTGTCTCTCGAAAGTGGCCAAAAAGATCCCTAAAAATTATCACAAGGCGGCTTTTATAATTTGAATTCGGGGCTTTACGCGGGCATCCACACGGGCATCCACACGCCCGTGTGGAAATTCCACACGGGCGTGTGAAGTACTCTGCTACTGATCGCTACAATGAACTACTCTGATTTTTTTGCTACAGTACTTCGCTACAGTAAATGCTACAGTGATTTTCCTCCCCGAAGTCTTCCTTGGAGTCCACACGGTCGGGCACACGCTCGTGTGGTAGGGTGTGTGGCTTTCTATGCTTTGAAATCCTCAAGAACCTTCTTCTGCTTTGTACGGAAGCTGGGACATGGGCGTACTACTGCCTTTGTGCCCTTTCGGTTTGTGTAATGACTTGTACTCCTCCGAAAGTTGGCAACACCCCCATGCATATGAACACAGCTTCTGATTGTGGTCTTGAAACGTGTCATCACACCCTATCTTTGCTTCTTCCTGTATGTCATGTCTCCAAAGCCCTGTTTGCACAAAAGAACACAAAACACACATTGTTAATGCTAAAATCTGATAGAAGTGATGCTCAATGCATATAAACTGATATTATAAAATATATATAATCAAGCACTTATCAGTGCACTACAGATGAAATAGAACTACATTCAAGCACAGTAAAAATACAACTCACAACTATCAGTCTACCAAGCTAGGAAGTTCTTAACAGTGAAATCATAGCTATCATAGGTTGATCAAGCATGCAATGAAATAGGGTCTCCATCCCCACACCTAAAGTTGTACATTGTCCCCAATGTACATAAATCAGCAGTACAGGATGGGAAATAAATATAACAAGAATTAAAAGATGGAGTGAAGAAAACTTCCCCATTTTCGGTTCGGAGTGGACAATACATGCACGAATACGGGTAAGTTCAATCATCGAAGGGTGGTGAGAGTGAAGCTCCTTTTATGATAATCCTACAAAGATCAAGAAGCAAATCTCATCTCACCAATTCAAAAGTAGGGAGCAAAAACAAAAATAAAAATAAACTAAGTCGAACAAAAACAACAAGGTATGACTCCATGCAAGTTCTCTTCTCAATCTATAAGTGAACAAATAAATTCAAGGAACATTTCATTGAAAAGTTACTGTAGCACGAGCAGAAATTTTGCAAGAGTATCCCCTTGTTTTTGAAGCCCACAAATTTACAAATAATGCCTTAAAATGCAATTAAATCAAATATTAAACATTCACATAACATCTCCCAAAGTTTGAAGCAAGATAAGCATGAAAAACAAGAAGAAACATCAAGTTTGCTTCAACACACAAGTTAGGGCTTCAAAGCTTGAATCGAAAACGATCGGTGAAGAAGATGATGAAACCTTGAATAAACCACTGGATCCACGTTGCAAAGGTTAGGAGAGGAGTGTAGAGGACGAAAAATGAAGAAAAACGGTGAAAGAATGAGGGAAAACGGATGAGAGATGAGAGAGATATGAGTAAAATGGTGAAGAGGTATATTTAAGATATGGGCAGCCCGAGCTCCTTGCGGCCTAGCATGCGCCCGCATGCTAGCCCGCATAGGGCTCGGGTTGGCTATGTGGGCAAGCATGCGGGCGCATGCTTGCCCGTATAGGTGCCCAGAACCTCCCAACTCAATTTTTTCAAGTTTTTTCAAGAGATCAAGCTATCCACATGAAAGTTTTCCTCCAAACAATCATAAAAACACTCGAAACAAAGCCGAAAACTCACATGAATTGATAAAACCTTCAACAAAAAAGCACCAAAACTAAAAAGAACAACAAAGAACATAACAACCAAGCATTAGCAAATGATACAAAAACTAAGAAATACGAAAAACAACACAACTAACACAACACACCAAAGAATAAAACTAAACCACACACTCAAAGAAAATACGAAAACACACTTGCAATGAATTTAAAAACTTGGGTTGCCTCCCAAGAAGCGCTTGTTTTATGTCATTAGCTTGACATTGATTACCTCGAATTCATGGTGGAGCAAATGGTGGAGACTTACCTCCATTCTTTGACAAGGAGTTGTTACCCGGGAAGTAGTGCTTTAGACGATGACCATTGACTTTGAATGTCCCATTTTTAGGGTTGTTTATCTCTACTGTGCCATAGGGAAAGACTTGTGTGACAGTATACGGCCCATGCCATCTCGATTTCAACTTCCCTGGGAAAAGTTTTAGCCTGGCATTGAATAACAACACTTGATCTCCCTTTTGGAAGCACTTAGCCTGCTTGATATGTCGGTCATGATACTCCTTGGTTTTCTCTTTGTAATGCACTGAAGTTTCATAGGCTAAGGTTCTACATTCATCTAATTCATTTAATTGAAACTTCCTCTTGTGACCACAAAGGTGATGATCAAAGTTGAGATGCTTAATGGCCCAATATGCCTTGTGCTCCAGTTCAACAGGTAGATGACAAGCTTTTCCAAAGACCAATCTATTTGGTGTGGTGCCGATAGGTGTTTTGTACGCTGTCCTATAAGCCCAGAGCGAATCGTCAAGTTGATCTGACCAATCTTTCCTGTGATGACTAACAGTTTTCTCCAAAATTCGTTTCAACTCCCTGTTAGACACTTCCACTTGGCCATTAGTTTAAGGGTGGTAGGCGGTTGAAATTCTATGTGACACACCATAGCGTTTCAAAGTTTTTTCAAATTGTGAATTGCAAAAATGAGTGCCTCGGTCACTGATGATCACCCTTGGAGTGCCGAATCTAGTGAACAATTTTTTAAGGAATTTTACCACCACTCTTGCATCACAGGTTGGGAATGCTTGCACTTCTACCCACTTGGAGACATAGTCTACGGCCACGAGAATAAACTTATTGAAATGAGAACTAGGAAACGGTCCCATGAAGTCGATCCCCCAAACATCAAAAATTTCACAAGCTTGATTCCAAGTTTGCGGCATCTCGTCTCTTTTTGATATGTTACCCACGCGTTGACAACTATCACAAGTCTTTGCACAAGCGTCCGAGCGTCATGGAATATCGTGGGCCAATAAAATCCTGCATCAAGGACCTTCCTCGCTGTCCCCGTTTCCACCGTAGTGCCCCCCTGCTTGGCCCGCGTGGCAATGCAACGAGATGTCATGTCCTTCTCTTGTTGAGACACATCTCCTGACAATTTGATCAGAACAAGTCTTGAACAGGTATGGATCCTCCCAAGTATAATGCTTCAGGTCAGCAAAGAACTTCTTTCTTTGTTGATGGGTAAGCCACTTTGGGAAAACCCCTGCTGCCAAGTAATTTGCGATATCAGCAAACCATGGTGTCTCATCCTCTTCCACTACTTGAATGCTGCATAACTGCTCCCCAGGAAATGTGTCATCAATTTCTTTTCTTCCCAAGGTGTTATCATCGGGGCCCTTTAGGCGAGAAAGGTGATCTGCAGCCAAATTCTCTGCTCCCTTTTTGTCCTTTATCTCTAAATCAAATTCTTGTAGCAGGAGCACCCAGCGAATCAATCGAGGCTTGGCATCCGATTTGTTCAGCAAGTACTTGAGTGCGGACTGATCAGTGTACACAATTACATTGGACAGCACTAGATATGATCGAAATTTATCGAATGCAAAGACCACCGCAAGTAATTCTTTCTCAGTAGTAGTATAATTCTCCTGAGCATTGTTCAAAGTTTTGCTTGCGTAATAAATGGGATGGAAGTGCTTATCAACACCCTTGCGTGTGTGTTCCGCAAGTGCACAGGTGTCGAAGTAATAAAGTACCCAAACGGGTGGGTAGTCGAATCCACAGGGAGTAGACGTAAGAACAGTAACACTTTGCTAAGTAGCCAAAGACAAATAAATTGTTGTTGTGATTGAAAATAAAACAAGAAAAACAGAAATAAAGTACTGAAAGTAAAAGCTAGAGTGTAGAACAAGACCAATATGAAGATGGGGTACTCGGACAATGTTCAACCTAGAATCCTAGTTTCTAGTGAAAAACTTAAGTTGCTCTTCTTAAAATGAAAATCAATGAGTCTTGGAAATCCAAAGATACAGGGTCCCAAACCTAAGGTCAACCCTGACTAGTCCCCTACGAGGTCCCGGCGGAGATAAATACTCTCGACACCTCACACCACGTATGACTGCGAAAAGCTCGTGGGAATCCAAATGATAAACCCTATTCCGAAGTATGGACCAACCCCTTTGGTCCAGGCGAAAGATCCCTAATCACAAATAAGTCCTGGCGGAAAGGCTTCTCTCAACGCCTAACTCTCTTTGAGATCGAAGTTATCTCATGAAATGAGAAGGTAGGGTAAATCACACCGGAGGGGAAAGGGGACATGTTGCTACCTCTCAACTCACCCTCTCGACCCTCTTCAATCTTGATTGATCTAATCCTAATGGTGATGGTCACTCGTCAAAAGGATGATTAAATGTGATTCTCAACCCTAGTGTCACTCTAAGGGAAAATCCAAGAAGCATACAAGATTGAAACTCAAATTGAAACTCAAATTAAAGAACAGCAATAAAGTCACAGAAACATAGTAATTCTAGGGTTTACATGTATAAGCACCCACTAGGGTTTTAGCTTTCCATGGAGCAATACAAGATCATGAAAGTAATGGAAATTAAATGCAAACAATCCATAAGTAAAACCCCCTTAAGCTCCGTGCCGATGGTCTATGAGGGCTTCTCCTTCTTCTCCAAAAAATCCTTCCTCCAAGCCTAGGGCACACCTCGCCGAATCGAGTCATCGAAGGCTCCCCCAATAGCTCCCCTTGGAAGGGATTGATATTGAAATCGATGAAGAAGCACCCCCAAAGCGTAGCAAGAACCTCCTGAACCCTAGCCGTCACCCCCTCTGAAGTTTGGAAGCAGCTCCCAATAAATAACGCTTCAGAACGGCTTTATAATTGGCCATCTCGAGGATCCACACAGGCGTGTAGATGAGCCACACAGCCTTGTGGAAATTCCACACGCCCATATGGAATTTCAGCCCTGTGGAAACTTGCGTATTGGTCCCCGATTTCGCCCGTTTCTTCTCTTGAGGTCACACGGACGGACACACGCCCATGTGAAAGGTCATGTGGCATTTCTTGATGATGAAAAACCCTTGGAGAGCTTTTGAAATCTTCGAACAAATCCGAACAAGCGAGCATGACTGCCTTCGTGTCCTTTTACAAGAATTGTCTTGAAGCCTTTAGAAGTTGGCACATACCCCCTCGTTTGAACCCGATTTGTGTCTTGAACTTTGTATTTGCACAAAAGAGCTCCACTTGGCACCATTATGACCTAAACTTGCCTTTATTCACGTACCATGTCTTCACAACCCTAATTGCACGAATGAACACAACAGCACACGAAATTAGAGATACAACCTGAGAAATATGATGCTCATGCGTGGAAAACATTTCCAAAAATATGTACATGCAAGCACTTATCAACATATCTTCATCTTGGAACCCATCAAATTAGCACATCTGTTGTACCATCTGGATAAAGTTAGGCTTCAACTCGAAATTGTTTGCCGCAACAGGGTGTTGAACGATACTTGAGCCGGACCCCTCAAGATTAGGCCGTGTGTAATCTGAAATACTCCTTTGGTTTCCGGCCATGACTTCCTCTTGGTCCACTTCAATGCTAATTTCGACTGACCCGGTCTCCCTTAGACTGACCTGCCTCAATCTTCTATGAAATGTTCGTTCGATGTCGAGATCTGGGTTAGCCAATTGGGATGAACTCCCCCAGGTCATACACTATACCTGCGTAACAATAAAGATAAAGATATAAGAATTGAGAATTTAAAAGGAAGATAAAAATACGTTGATTGACGCCACAAACAATCACTTAAACACAACCAAAAACACAAAGAGAAGAAAAAAACGAAAATAGAAAAACGAAGAAAATAAACGACTAGATTACTAACTCGTAAGATTTCTCGAAGTTGACGAGTCCTCGGCAACGGCGCCAAAAACTTGATACGCCCCTTGCGTAACCCCAAATGCACGGGTCGCACAAGTAGTAATGTGTACCCAAAGGTCGGGTAGTCGAATCCACGGGACTAGTATATCTCCCAATACTCTCTTACCGCTTAATATCTAATCAATTGGAATTGGGATGAATGACTCTAAACTTAAGAACGGGAGAAATTGGGGAAGAAGAATCACGGAAAGAGAAACTTAAGATTTGCTCAATGGAAGGAATCGGGCCCCGGGTTAGTGCCTTGGTGAAATTCGAAACTCAGATTCTGCAAAATTTATCTGAGGTGTCTCAATCAATCTATGTTCTAGAATCTTGTTGCCCTAATGTGGATTATGTGAATAGTGGAATTGGAAGTGTGAGCCTATTTCCAACTTCTTGTATCAATCAAAAAGACATACAAGCTAAGTGAAAATCAAGCAACTCAAACAATCAAACCACTCAACAACTGACATTCAAGTAAATAACCAAAGTCCTAACAAGTAGATGTTGAAACATCCATAAATGATGTATTAATTGAAACTTAGATTAACACAACCAATTCACCAACCCGGGGCACCCTAAGAGGTTTAGCCCCTTATTAATTCAACAGGCAGAAGGGCAACAAAAATAACAAATACAATAAAAACAAGAACTCCCTCTTTGCTTGCATCCTTCTTGAGATCTGAGGTGCCGATGTTGATAAGCTTCTGCGTCCGATTGGGCCTACAATTCACGCACTATCATCCACTGATGATGAAAACAACTGTACAAGCTTCTCCCTTAAACTCTCCTGTCTTTCCCCCAAGCCAAAAGTACCAAAACCCTAACTTTCAGTGCTTTTTAACCCTCTCTCGATGTGAGCACGGCTGTGCTTAGGCCTTGCTTCAAGCCGTGCAGTTTGCGGCCAAATAGAAATTCTTTCAACTCGCTAGGCTGTAATCTGCACGGGATTGAACAAGGGCGTGTTGCGGCCGTGTTGACAGTTGCACGACCGTGCTCAGAGACCTAAGAGCGTGCAGACTCTTACTGAATTCTTCTGTAATTTGCACGCCTTCGGAGCACGACCGTGCTTGACTTGCCGAACTCTCTTCTAGGTCTTTTTTTTACCAAAATCACTCAGAAGTACTTGTTATTGCTCCGGGACCTAGATAACTTCACAATCAACTGAAAATACCTCAAATAGCACTGAATTGAGAAAATAATAATATGAGGACAAGGAAATAGCGGGTATAAAATGGGAAAAATCTATATATAAAATGCACTCATCAGATCCACCCCAGCTCCGGCCAAGAAGAAGACGTCACTGAGAAACAAAGTGATAAAGGAGAAGAGCAGTGGTAGGGTGCAGTCAAGCCCTTTCCTTCCCTTCATTTAAAGCAACTCATAACACGGCTCAATAGTGCTCAATAATACTTCATTATGAGCCCAATAATGCTCCAATAATGCTTCAATAATACAACCAACCGTATCCAAAAACTTTAGGCACATGTGAAAGTTATGAGATATAAAAATTCCCTGATTAAGCTTAACCCTAATTAAACTAGCCTAAGTGGCTAAGATAGGCCTTAACACTAAAAACTCTAGTCAAAGAAAGGAGCGAACCTTACGATTTCGCCAATTATGAGAACATACCATTTTATAGTTCTTGTAATAACTCTTCTAATTGTTCTAATTTTTCTAACTGATCTAGATTACCTTCCTTTAAGGTAGTGTTTTGTTCTATTAGTGAAGTGGTAAAATCAATATCCGCATTATCACTATTCTCTTGAGTTTTAATATCCTCAATACTAATGATACTGTAAATACTTTCTGTGTCACTAACATATTCATCTCTATGCAATAAATCTTCGTTTACATATTCATTTAAAATCGATTCCCTATTATGATAATTTTTCCTTATAGTACATGATAACTGCTTGCCTATACATATTCTATAATATCATTATATATGCATCAAGCATTATTTTTATCTGATTTTATCACTGATGAAGTGTATTTTGTGCTATTTTGTGCAAACAGGACTTTAAAGGTGCGAAGTAAGGGAAAGAAGCAAAAATAGAGGGTGATGGCACTTTTCAAGACCAAGACAAGAGCTGTGCTCATATACATGGATGTGTGTGCCAACTTTCGGAAGTTTTTAAGTCATTATATGAGCCAGAAAAGCACGAAAGCAATCACATGTCCATGTCCTAGCTCGCATGCACAATTGAAATAGAATCTTAACGATTTCAATGGACAGAAAGCCACACACTCTATCACACGGGTGTGTACCTGATCATGTGGATTCGAAGTAATATTTGGGGGGGGCCATTACTGTAGCACGTAATGTAGCATTTTACTGTAGCAACATACTATATCAGTTTATTGTAGCCATACTGTAGTAAAATCACTATTCACAACCGTGTGAAATTTTCACACGACCATGTGGCTATAGTACATGACCGTGTGGATGCCCATGTGAAGCCCCAATTTCTGGTTATAAAAGCCTCATTGTCATAGTTTTTAGGGATCGTTTAAGCTACTTTGCAGAGACAAGGCAACTAAGGCTTTGAGAGAGTTCTTGGCGGCTTTGGAAACGTTTCTTTATCATCTTAGCATCAATGAAGTCATCAGTGATCTAGCGTCGGAGTGGATTCAATCCAAACGTGGAAACTATCCATCAAGGCCATCATCACGGATATAAGAAGGTTAATTTCTATGGCTTTTACAGTTGTTTATTCTTTCATTATTTGTTTTGTAACTATCTCCATTGAGAGCTAAACCCCTAGTGGGTATTCAGATATGTGAACCCTATGATGCTTACACTAATTTGATTTTTACATTGTGTTTCTATTTGATTTCAATATATTGAGTTTTGCTCTTAAGTGCATAATGCTTGCATGTTCTTTTAATTCCAATATTATTTAACTTACATGTCTTATTCAACCTAGTGAAAAGAGAGATTCCCGCTAGGTTTAGAATTATCAAGAGTAAATATAGTTAAGAAGGTGAGCCGTGAGATAGCAAAGTGTCTTCTTTCCCTTCCGATAGATATTTCTTATTTTCATATTCCCTAGGTTCTAAGTAACCATATGTGGTGTGAGATGTCAAGAGAATTCTCAGTCGCGACCTCGTAAGAGGTTAGGGATCCTTCACCTGGAGGCATGGTTAGATCTACATTTAAAAATTGGTTATATCTTTGGGATCCTTAAAGTGCTAAGCAGTCTATGTGGTATGAGGCATCGAGAAAATTCTCCACCGAGACCTCATGGAGGACTAGTTACCGGCAACCTGAAGGTAGGGGCCGATATATCTTAGATT
Organism: Dioscorea dumetorum; assembly: GCA_902712375.1. Classification (NCBI taxonomy): domain Eukaryota; kingdom Viridiplantae; phylum Streptophyta; class Magnoliopsida; order Dioscoreales; family Dioscoreaceae; genus Dioscorea; species Dioscorea dumetorum. The sequence goes on along the minus strand of CACTHL010000561.1, from coordinate 3,150,484 downwards.
ACCCATGACTCAATTATTTCATTTAGAAACACTTGTAATCTAGTACCTAATACCTGAATCTTAGGGGGTGCATTTTCTAGATACCCCGTCTTTATCGATTAAGAACTCACTCTTTTTAGTTCATGTGCACTTGTTAGTGATACTCTTAGGTTTGACCATTAGATCACCATAACACTACACTCATTAGGCTAGATAACAGAGAATGAGCAACTACTAGTATTTCTATTCTCTGTGGTTTGACAACCCAACCAGTTGGGTTCATTATATTACTTGACAACCCGCACTTGTGGTAACGCAAGGGATTGACACCTAACCCTATGTTTTGTGCGCATCTGTACAATTTCTAACTAGATGATCATTACTGCCACAGGCAAAACAACTTAATTTTTTTTTATAATCTCTGATTTTATCAAACTTTAGAACATGCTTATTTTTATTTAAGTATGGTTTTCATGCATTACTCCTTTTTAGGTAATATCTTTTGCCATTATGTTGTTTTTTAGTGGTTTATGTTTTATCTTATTATCATATCTTTGGGAGATAAAATATTCTGGCAATAACTTGTTTCTCCCTTCAATTGTTTTCTTATTTTTAGTTAACTGCATTTTTCAACTAGTTGGTCCACTACAAATTTAATCCTAATTGCCATATTAACAAACTAAGGAGCCGTATTTGGGATTGCGAGTGTTTTCGAATTTTTGTGAATTATTGTTCCTAATGGCTCGAGGTAGTTTTAAGAATAATTTATCTCCAATTGTTGTATCATAAAAGCATCCGACTATTGTGTTGTAATACATAGTCTTGTAAAAATGGTTTAATATAAATCCATTTTTTAATTTCTGATTGTTTTAGCTTTCTAATCGCTTCAACCTGTTGTTCCCCTATCCTTGTATTTGGTTGGTATCCTAGGAACAAGGCTTGGATTTTACTTGTAATTTTGTATGGGTTATGGTCCTAAAGATAGTCCATTACAAAATCTTGTTGGAATTTTAATTTAAAGGATTCCCAAACTACTCTTGTTATTTCTCCTAAAAATTTTTCTAAATAGGTATAAATTTCCTCGGTTGTTTTTTCTACTTCTAATTCATAAAATTTTCTACATACTAACATGGACCATAATTCTATAATTATTGGCAATTTTTGGGGTTCATGAGCCATTAAGTTTAGTATTCTTCCATCATTTACTAATAATTTTTTGTCTTTCATTTCTAATGGCAATCTTTTTACTTTTGGCCTTTCAAAATTGTTTTAAAAATCGTAATTGCAATCGTAATAACCTTGCATATCAACTCTCAAGAAACATAATGGAAGTTGAAAAACCACCATAAGTAATTCTTTTAACAAATAATGTTCTTATTCTTTCAGATAGCTTTCATTAAAGACAAAAAAAAAACAGACTTCCTATAATTCCATAAATTTCTCGCTTTACTTCAACTTACCCTTAACCTTGAATCACTACATGAATAAAAGAATCTTTCTTTATAACCTTTGTGCCAATAATCGCAGCCCTTCTTTCCCTGCTATTGTGACCCAATTTGCCGACCATCTCCAAAAAATGCCCACTCAAAATTAACTACTAAACCCTGTTTAAGACCTCAATCCCTAGATGTCTACCTTCAGCTAAAACACACTGTGAAGATACTTCAACATCAACTCACAGAGCAAAGAGAACAATATCAAAAGCTCTTCAAGACTAATACCAAACTTAAGAAAAACAATGGGAATGTGAGATGGAAAACAATGGAAGGAAAACAAAAGTAGATTCCCTCCAAAGTTGGCCCTATTAAAGAATCTATAATGAAATTGGTATTCAATGAAAAACAACTAGAGATGAAAAACTTTACCGACGAGGTAGAAGAAATGGCTATAACCCCTGCCCTGTGACCAGTAGGACTCAACTTTACCCTTACCAGATATAAAGAGTATGCTCACAAAAATTCTCCTTATTGTTAGTGTGAAAAAGGTTTCTGTATTATCCAAGGAACATTTGACTTAGCTACATGTAATTTTGAAATCCCATGCATGATCGGAAATGTAATAATATCACTAGATGCACTGTTCCAATATGGGTTACTCAGAAAATTAATAATAACTCAAGGAGAGTAACTTCAGAAAATCACATTGTACTAGATGATGAGGAAGATACTATTGGACATCTTCGCAAAAGGCTTGGTGCATAAAGGATATGTCCATGTGGATATGTTCTGTTATCCACCAGAATTTACAAACCATAGACCCTGCTTTATGCAACAAGAAGTAAAGATTAAAATCATTACTTACCAACAACAAGCAAATATCACATTCACTCTAGAACATTTTGAGTCCTATATTATTGCAAGAGCAATCAAAACAAAGTTGCGGAGATGGCGGAATTATCAGCTATTTGTTCAAAAATATGAAAATATTTATCTCTTAGCGGAGGATTATAATTTAAAATTTATGGAGAATATGATATGTGTCGACTGAGAGTTCCGTTCATAGGCCAAATCAACACTAGGCCAAAAGAAACCCAACACCTCCGAGATAAAAGAGCCCAGTGGATGGGCATTGAGATTGGTGATAACCAAGTTGAGAACATCCGAATGCAACCAATGGAATACAATGATGATGATCTCGGGATTAATGACATTGCAATTGCAAATCTCAAGAATATGGTGGAACCATAATCTCACCCCTTATCTTTATCTAATCTTTAGCTTTATCTTTATTTTACAATGGGCCTTTAGTCACTACTAGCTCATTTGAGCTGGAAAAAGTGTGCCTACTAAGTTGGCTTTATTTCTTTCTTCTTTCAAAAGTGCTCATAAGATGTCTATATAAGGGTAGTCTCCCTTCTATTATAGGATCATCGATCCAAAAAATCCACTTGTATGCAATAATCCTCTGAAGTCTTTCTTTAAGTTGAGTCTTTTAATTTTTTTAGAAATAGGAAAATGTTATTTTCTATTTGAAAAAATCATGCACGAGTAATTTATTTCTCTGAAAAGGAAAGAGAAATCTTTCTCTAAGGTATACCATAAGGGTTGATGGTAAGCAACCATTGGTCGATCTCTCAAAAACTCTTTATGTGGAAGTTAAGAAGAGCACATGATGTATGAAGTCTGCAAAACCCTAGAAGTGCAAAAGGACTGGCAAAGAAAGTACCCCCCGAGGCAAGAGGCCGTCAGAGAAAAAAAGGTAGCAAAAATATGAGCATGAAAAGGGAACTTGTACGTTATAGTTCCATGCTTCTCTCTTAAGCATACAGAGTATGAAAAGAGATCTTGCCTTGGATATTGGTAAGATAGCCATGGTATACCTAAAGAAAGAGATTTCTCAAGTACTCAGTAAGAGATTTTTTATTAATAATTTCAATTTCAAAAATATATATTTATTGTTATAATAACTATAGTAGTCTATATAATTAGTATATTGTAGAAGAAGATATTACTCGACAGATAAGCTTATATAATAATATGTGTATTTATTTTGATATCTGTACCATAATTTATTATGAGGTTTTACTTCCTTTGCATTAATTAGGGATGACTCCTATTATAAGGATAATATGTCTCAACTTTAAATGATTTAGTTATGAATCATAATTTATTTTACATTGTCTTTCAATTTTTATTATTCATATACATAATAATCTATCTAGTTATGTACTACATATTAGCATTAATTAACATAATAAGTTATTATGTAGCCTTAGGTTCCCATATATTAGCAAAACATATTATAATTAAAATAACTTAAATAAGACTAAAAATGAAAACCTCAAATCTAGTAAGAATGGTATATAGCCTGAGAAAAGAGAAAACATAGATTACAAAATTGATAGGGAGATTTGGCCTGGTCTGGTTATTTCTCTATTACCTAATGGGATCTCATTGCATATCCTCTCGGAAGGCATGTACTATTAGATCCTAGCTTCCTTTTCTAATTAGATATGATAACAATTCCACAAATATATGATTATATACGAAATAATTGCTTACATTTGTATGCCTCCTATAATAATGAAGAAGAAATTTCTAGAAAGATAATTTATCATCATTTACTAATAAGTTATTATGATATGCTAAAAAAACTATCTTAAGGTTAGAAACAAAATTAATAAAGCGAGGAAAACTACCAGAAACGATAGGTTATGATATGACCAGGATAAGAATTTAGTTGTAAAATATGAAAAGGAAGAAATATACATGGAAAAGCAAATACAGTTAATGTTACCCCGAGTATTGTATTAAATAAAACCAATATATTTTACAGCTTCACTATTAAAATTTAATAAAAAACAAAAAATATTGGTAACAATTAATGTTTGTAATATCCCTATAGTCACTCTAGAATCAATTCAATAAATAAAAAGGAATGAGAAAAATCTAGTACATATAGGTTTAATATCCCTGTAGAATTCAATTAGTGATATTAGATAAAAGTTGGAAAAACAGTGACTTGCTGTCTATCCTCAGGCTGATACATACGGCCAAAAGAAAACAGGGAGAGAGAGAGAGAGCGCCATTAATTTTGTTAGTTCACACCAGGAAACCAAGCAATAAATGATGCCAAAGAAAGAGGATAAGAACAAATAACGTGCTCCTAAAAAATTGTCCAAGTGCCATGCAAACCACAGGCGTAAAGATATTCTTCTTCTATTAAGCAACGTTATGTAAAAGACAAAAATGTCCACATTGTCATCACGCATCTAACTTGTATTTTCCAGGACGTAGATAGCAACCAATCGTAGGGGTGCAAAAATAATTCTAATCCATACATATCTAGCCCTAGCGTCTAACTAGAAGCCTAGACTATTGAATGGAGAACAGCAGCTTGGTAACATGGTGGGTACACACAAGCGGTACATTTAAATTTAAATTCTCCACCAAACAGACCAAATAATAATGCTAGTACGAAAGCGAAGTACAAAACTTTGCCAGACTCATTTATTCTATATTAGTTTTATCTAACTAAATTTACCATCAGCTTTCATTTGAGGCCACGTAAATATTTCAAATTATGTTTTTATAAAATATAAATAAATCATATTAAAAATATGTATATCCTTAAAAAGAAAAAAACTGACATTAATAAACCAAAACATTATTTTTAAATTATTTTCATAAAAACTCTGAAAACTCATTTTTTTTAAATATTGTCAAATTAAATTTTCCACTAAACGGTTTAAAAAACACTACAGATTGATAAATTCATCCCTACATGCAACATAAAATAACTTTGTTGCCATGTCAAAACATATTACTTTCAGGGTAGTGGGCTGTATGTTAAATGTATGCATCTAATAAAATCTAATACACAAACAAATAATCAAAGCTCCCTGGTATCAATCATCTCCCAATAGGTTTCTTTCAGTAGACAGTGCAGAAAGAGGAAAATAAAAAAAAAAAAAAAAAAAGACTGAAAAAGAAGATTCGTTTGTTCCGCATTTTTAGGACCACTGGCAGCAAACCACAGCTTAATCGAGGGTACTCAATCTCGAGGTAAATTCTTGCTGAAAATTAGCTCAAAAAAAAATTAATTCAAGCTCAACTCAAATTTTTAATTACGAAGGCTCAAGAGTCGCTCAAGTTAAATCAACATATATATATATATATATATATATATATATATATATATATATATATATATATATATAGTTTAAAATTAAACTATATAACAATAAAACTGGTGCTAATTTTAAATTCAAAGTAGTTAATACCAATTAAGCATTCCCCAAAGGCTGTTAACATTGAGGATGATGATAAGGGAAAGCTAAGATATCAAAACCCTAAGCAAGCTATATAACAAATATCGGTTGGCTATTATTAGCGAATCATAGTACATATACTAGCAGAATTAAATCATTCAGTTCACCAACATTCCTCCAGAACCTGCGTGCAGATTCTCCCTCTAAAGGATTAATGCTGTTCAAGTCTTGTTGCATGTGTAATAAACCTAGACAGTAGAATAAAAGTATTATAATCCTACCAAAACAGTAATCCATGCTAGGATGAAATAGAATGACTTTTTCTAGGAAAGGCCATTACAATAAGCAAAACAAAAATTATAAGGAACAAACTTTCGCTTTATACCAAAAGGAACATGTCTCCATGCTAGGCTTGTTGCCAAAGACGAAAAAGAGAACTTGATTCTACATGTGGGATAAGTGGTTGACATGGACAAAGAACATACTTTGCTTTGCCAAGTAGGAAATAAAATGTATTCCCCTGCACTGTTAGAATACAAAGTCGCATATTGGTTTGAATCAGATCTAGGACTTTAAAAAGATGAAAACGATGTCTCATTTATGAATTCCTTAAACAGTATATTCACCCAGGTCTAAATTTAGATTGTCTAAACACAACATTCACACGATAGACTAACAGTAGCAAGGTATGTAACTTAATTCATCCCGTTGATAAATAGGATCAAAAATTACATGAAGGAAAAGCTGATCCTTTGTACGTATCTCCGTAACATTAAAGCAGGGGACGATTAATTGATCTACAGCCCTTCTTGACAGGTGGACTTGCAGAAGTCTTCCACGATAAACCTGACTTAAATATATACTTCAATATGGCAAAGAAACAGTATTTCCAGGGATAACTAAGAATGAAATTATAGTCTTTTAAAATGCTTCCGATGGAAAAGGAGGAAGCTTGTGGGCTGTCTTAAGGATGCCTTTAACTCGACCTACATTAAGAAGCTAGTGCTCTAAGACTAGGCAATTTTCACAAGAAAGCAAATATGCGATTAAATCATTCCATAAGTTGTAGCCATAGTATCAGATAACTATATTTAATCAGAATAATAACTAATACAAAGTTTGTGTCAATCAAGCAATTGTCAAGGGAATTCCATCATTGTCAAACACAAAACAAAGCATCTGATGAACAGAAAATATAAGTAACATGATAGTATGCAAATAAAATAGAAAAGCAAGGATCTCTTGCAAGTAAAGTATGTATATACCTAACATTATCCACGAAACACAATTGTGACAAATCTTGTTTCCATATAACACTACTCAACACACACAACTGTCACCCATGGTCACCTAGAGATAATATCAAGCTATAACACTGGCTACTTGTTCAACCAAAACAGCCCTACCATGACACCTACTATATATATATATATATTCTCAGTACCTTCAGTCTAAAAGGCATATCAACTGCTACATTTTTTAAAAGCTAATACACACTAATAACCATGCAGAATGTCTAAAAAGCACTCGCACACATAAATCAAAGAGATGCAAAAACATTTACACAAGCATACAAATATTAGAAGAGACAACTGGGCATGGAAGAGTCCTTTAACTAGACTGTACCCTTCTCTTTAGAATTTAGCAATCTACTAGGCATATTAGGCATATATGTATACTGGCAACAGACAGATTTAAAGAAATAGTATACATGGCCAATCAACATAGAGAAGAACAGTAAATTGCACATGGCAACACATTAGAGCTCATGTATATAGTTATCATATGAATACAATACACAGCTTCACCAAATTTAGGACAATGCAATAAGTTCACCTTTCAAGAGGGTGCAGTTAAACTGGATAGTCCATGAAAAACATTTCCTTCCAACTAAGAATCCAAAAGAAGTAAAAGTAGGTTTGCTAAAAATGACTACACTTACTCTACATATTGAGTTATGACCCAAGTATATGGAAAAAAAATGTCTCTCAACATATTCATGTGATAACCAGTACATGCAAAATATGTTTGCCATAAATGTGCATTCTCTTGTGGACATAGATATTTGCTGTACCCATTAGAAAGCATATACAACAAAATTATTGGATGTATAGAATAACAAGGATTACAGTTACATTAGCAGTTCTGTATAGAGTCAAAGTAATGAACATGCATATCTCAACAATGAAACATCATCACAAAAAAAGACATGTCAAACATATACCCAAATAGATCATGAACTAAAAAAACAGTAGCGTATAAAGATGACCACTAATTTAAAGGAGAGACATCTGCAAATAATAGTCCTTATAAAATAAATCAAGCAAAGCACACAAATTAAAAACCCACTGACTCAAGGAATGCAGAAGTTTTAAAATGATAATTCTTAGTCATCACAATGTGATCATTCTCAAAAATCGTAACATAATTAGGAAAAGTTTAACTCTGTGCTAAGAGAAAATTTTCATAAATTAAGATGTTACAACAATGAGTTTGTCCAAGAATAATAATATTGAAAACTATGTCATAGTGATTGTGCCGACAGAAGTTGTAGTAAAAAAGCAGGACACTCCTGTGAAACTAAAGGGCCAAAGATAGAAAGAAAGCTGACAGAATATGTACTACAGGGCATTTGTTCAAGGCTCACATACTGTCATAGAAGGATGAAAGGAAATGCAGGAAATGCTTAATTGTTTAACAATAAGCTAACATCATTTGTAAACGAGGTTGACAATTACATGTGAACACTGTCATGTCTGGAAAAGAACTGACATTCACAATGCTTCTTGTGACTAACAAGTTGATTAAAGTTCGCAGCTTCAAAAGAATATGAAACCTGTCAGTTACCAATGAAATATTTGAAGGTACTTGATACAAATTATTCTACCTTCATGATAAGGAAATACCAGAATTTCAAAAATTTCCCAGCCTACATAATAACTAAAGATATTTAAAACATGAGCATTCTATGTTCATTTAACTGGAAAGACATAAATTTGTTTGCAGTGGTCTTCTGACCAGTTTGCACTAGAAACAAAATGGATGCTTTCCTAAATTAAAATACCCTATGAACACTAACAATAAACATTAGAAGTCACATCGTTAGGTAATCAACTACAAGTTTCCAAAATCGTGCACTCTCCACCGAGATAAAGGGAACACAGACAAAACATTCCAACTCATTCCACGCTTTTCGTAGGTTTGAGCTATGACATATTTGCGCATACAGTGTCCATGGCCTTTGAAGCCACTTTCAAGAGAGAAACTACTGCGTAGCCAAGACATTGTCAGCGCAGTTAATCATTCACTTAGTAATCTTCAAAACAAGCTGTTCAAAGCAATATTTGACAGCAGTATCAAAAGGAAGATTTTGAAATCATTTTAGCTCATCACACCTTATACTTTTGGCAGGGTAAGAATTTGGCAGACTTATGAGAATGACTTCTGGCTACATTTCCTATAAATCTTAAAACACTTGCATTATAATGATATTATCACAAAGATTGCTCAGAATCTCAGTAATGCTTGCACCTTATGTTCAAGTTGCATTTAATTTTTAAATACTTCAGTCTCTGCCTATAAAGGGCACATTTACAAAATATTCCATCTATGCATGCCGGGAAAGACTGACAATAGGTTGACATTTTAAACTAATCTGATCAACTGCTTCATCTGACACTAACTAATGCCTCTGCAATTTTGCCATTGACAATATTTAGAAGCATAATAATCAAAAGATAATGCAACTGATTAGAAGTCTGGCCAAAAAACTAGTCCAAGCACAAGCCAATTTAATTCATCACTTGATAATAAGCTCCAATATAAACAGATTTAAATTAATTTATTATTAGTACACTGCACATCACATTGTTAGAATTACAGGCATGTTCAGTTCTCAGACGACCTTATTAACCCAATCATATGAAAAAATCAAACCCATTAAAGAACATATGTTGTGATCTTTAAAATCATGATTATGATATAAGTGTGCAAAAGAACCAAAACAAGATGAGCCAAAAAAAGCAAAGCAACCGAAGAAGTTGAACAAAAATAGAAAATAGAGACAGACAACGCCCGAATAAGTCAAGCCAGAGAATCCCAAGAAGCATAAATGGCATGGCACAGAAAATCAAAGAGAGGCAGTGTCATATGCCATTGAGAAAGCGTACAACATGGACCCTGTAACTCAAAGGGATGAGTAACAGGCAGGCCTTGGGTATGGGTCTGTAGTGAAAATTCTACACCCACATGTCTACTAATTGTTATTCTAGTGAAAGTGTCAATTAGAAACAAGTTCCAATGAGATGCTCACGACAGCATCGAGCCAACCCCTCCCCTCTCTTCCCCTACAAACTCAACAAAGCAAGCATATTTAATAATCACATCTACAAGAACATAAAAAAAAAACATTATCAGTCAAACACCCCGATAACAAGATCACATGAACAACTTAGTAAGGAATAATATGTAATATATCAAATTTAAAGCATTCGTAGAAGTGTCTTGCACGCTAATTCAGCATACTCAACACTGAAACTAAGGTAACTTTGACGAAAAAACACTCGTAAAGATAAAGCAGCTATCAACTCATGAACAGTGCAATCTGTACAAGAGCTTCCTCGTCCTTTCATGTCAACTTAAAAAAATAATAATAATAATAATAATAAATAATATGAACTGGGGAGAGAAGAGAGAAGGCAGGAAACAAATAAGGCATAAGTCTCCGTGAAAGAAGGCAGTCAATGTAAAAGAAAGACAATATGAAACAATATAATGAGAAGAAAAAAAGTAGCTTGCAGATCATAACAATGGCACATACGTTTAGAACAACAAATGGACGTACAGGAGCTGCACCCCCATGAAATATCAAAGTGAAGTAGTCCCGGTAGTAGTAGGAGCAAGTGGGAAGTATACTGTTGTTTGTGTTTGAACGCGATGAGGTTGATATTTTTAATTTATTGGGTTACCATATGTAGTAGTACCTCCAAGCAATCCACCACCACCAGACGAGCCACCACCAGCGAACACGTCGGAAGGACCACCGCCGAGATGGAGGTCTGAGATGTTGGGAATAGCACCGGTGTTGTTGCTGTTGTTGTTATTGTTGTTGCTGGTGCTGGTGTTATTGGTGGTGTCCTCGTTGCGAGTTTGGTCGTCGAGACCTTGGTCGTAGAGGAAGCCTTTAAACACATGCCCTCCGATGCGAACCATTGCTTGGTAAGCGTACTCGTCTTCACCGTCGTCAATGGACGTGACGCGGACGCACTTGAACACTGCAGGCGCTCGCACATGTCCCGGCAAGCCCTCGCGAAAGCCGGCATCTGTTTGTTTACAATGATTTGAGAGAAGAAAAGAGATAAATAAAGAAACACTTAACAAAAAAAACTGGTACCTTGGTGACTAGAGCTTGTATCGAAGCTGCGAGGGGGAGTGGTGTTGGAGGTGGAGGTGTGAGACGTGGTGGTGGTTTGGGAAGGGATGAGGCGAGGTTTCTTGGAAGTGGAGGTAGAGCCGGAGGAGCCAGCGCCAGTGGCGGAGACTGCGAGCTGGCGTTCTCGACGGCGAGCGGCGGGGACCCAGGTGCTTTTTACATGGGTGGAGCATTCGTACCCGCGGGATTTACAGCAAGTGCGGCAGCGGTGGTGGTTGCAGTCCTTCTTAGCTTGGTTGCCGCAGTCCTGGCAGGTAGAACCGCCGGAGGCGACGGCAGAGAGGATGCCGCCGGGGGCGTCAAGCATAGGGACGGGTTTTTTCAGGTAAGGGATGGTAGGATTAGGGTTAGGGTTTTGAGGAGGGGGAGGGGTTTGGGTTTGCCAGAATTGGATCCCGGAGTGCTTGGCGCGGGCATCGTCGTCGCCGACGCAGGGAGCAGCGGTGAGAAGAGGGATGATCGGGTGTTCGCTGGAAGGGAGGAGGGATTCATGGTGATGGTGGTGATGGTGGAAAGAGGCAGCAGGGGCGACGACGAGCATGCCGACGTCGGCTAGGCCGTAATTGAGTGATTGGCGAGCAGAAGAAGAGGTGGACGGTCCCCATAGAACACCAGCGCTGTTGGGGCCAGCGGCGGCGGCGGCGGCGGCAGCGGCGGCAGCAGCAGCGTTGGCGCCGGCATTGAACCCGAGACAAAGGTCGTCACCGCGGCCGGTGGCGGAGGAGGCCACCCAGTCGGCGAAAGCACCGGTGTCGGATGGGAATCGCCTTCCAGAAGCCACCACTACTGGTGTTTTATAGCACTCCTATATAAGACCCCTTTCCCTCCCTACCAAACTCCTATATCTTTTTTTTTTTTCCTCTCTCTCTCTCTCTCTCTCTCTCTCTCTATGTAATTCAGCTAGCTCTGCTGTTGCTGCTGCTGCTGGAGCTGCAGCTGATGCGGCGTAATTATGGGCGTCTGAGGAAGCTAGCTGAAATAGGTAGAGTTGAGGGTGGGGCTTAGTGGGATGGGGTTTAATTTCTTGCTATCTTTTTTTGACTGATAAGAGAGGAAAGGAGGGAACTGGAAACGAAGGGACTGAGAAAGAAAGAAAGAAAGGCTTTGGCTTGTGTGGTGGGACTCTGAAATTCCTTCTGATCGAGATCTTCTCGACCTCTCTCTCTCTTTGGCTCTCACGTTCGTTGCCTTCTTGTTTTTGCAGGAAGGGTGCTGGCTCTGTCTCACTGCTTGCTGCCGCTGCTACTGCTGCTGGGCCTGCGGTGCAGAGAGCTGCTCCTGCTCCTGCTCCTGCTCCTGCGGCTGGTGCCTGGTCGTGTTAAAAGCTAAGGGCTCAGCTTTCGGCTCGCTCTCTCTCTCTCTCTCTCTCTCTCTCACTCACTCACCATCCTATCCTTCTCACTCTCTCTTTCCCTCGCCAATTGCCATAATTAACCCTTCCATATCACGTGATATCTATTAGCATCTCATCTTTCATTTTTTTTTTTTTTTATTTGTGCTCTCTTTTATTATTTGGTATTCCTGTTAAAACGAATCATCACAAAGCGTAATAAAATTATAAACGGGATGTGTGTTATGCAAAAAGGAATTTATTTACTGTGTATCTTTTTGTTGTATGGTTTGTTTGCTGCATCCCATTTACTAATTAAAATAATATTTTAGATGCTCCAGCTACAGATCTTTCCTTGTACATTCTTTAAATTCAGAATTGTTTTTTATATGATCACTAAGGTTTTAATTTATTTTGTTATGAAATTCATGGGTCCAAATTATTAAAAATTATAAATAAATTTATGATAAAACATGAGGAAAAATTATATTGTGGGAATGTCGATTGTAAGAGGAAAAGATCAAAAACAATATACTTTGATTCTTAAAATATTATTATAATCACTACTCTCAAATCGCTTTTTTTTACCAACTATAAACAGGTTCTTATGGATTTTAATTGAGATTAGTGATTAATTTTTTTATAAATAAAAATTATTATTAAGTGAATAAAAATTATCGACTTAAATAAAACCAAATTAAAGTTTAATTTGCAAAAGAATATTTGTAATAAGATTTTTCTTAAATTAGCTTTTCTTTTTATTGATATTTACAACAATGACCCGTATTCATTTTATTCATCAAGATTATCTTTGAAACATCTTGTCAAAAAAAGCACCGGAAAAACTTTTTTGAAACTTTTTTATTTTTTTTATACTATTTCTATAAAAAATACTATTAAATTTTAAAAAATATTCAATTTTCAATTTTGAAAAAACTTATTTGTTTTCATGGTATTACTATTATCATCTTTAAAATGGCAAACAAATTAGCAATTTTTTTTTAAGCTTATCTTAATTTGTTGAAAACTTATTTGCTTTGAGAAAAATTTTTAATACCTACTCTAACACAATTTCATGTTAAATTTCTCATCTCACATTTAGCCATAGGTGAGCTGCGTACATCACATAAATATTTGAAAATAAATTAAATCATTATAAATATAAAAGTTATATATTTAGTTTGTACATATTTTATTTTTACATTTTGGGTCATAATCATTTGTAAGATTATTATTTACTTTAAAATATATATATCTTCCATAATGATATATAATAAAAATTTGTGAACACATATAATCTTTGGTTGCACAAGTATAAAGGTAAAAAAAATTATTAACTATTTAGCGTAAAATAAATATTTATAAAATATGAACACGTTCTATTATATTATTATCCAACATAATTATTATAAATCCAAAAGGTCCATGAGTTTTTAATAAAAATATTTTAAGTTAATATAATAAATATTACATAGGTTTAGAGGCCATTAAATTAGTTTGTAGTTTTGCGGGTTAACAAGCGCCATTTTTTTCTAGTAAATAAATCAGGCAATCAGTATACCTACATTTAAACATAAATGAGGCAAACTTTGTATAATAGCAATGGTACACCTGTATGAGATGACAAACTTTACTAACACAATACTCAAGCCTCCGGCCATAAGGAAAATCAGACTAGCCCACTTCCTCTTAATAAAAATTATAGAAGATGTATGTATGTTTCCATAACATGAAATACCTTGCATCGATAACACAATAACAAAGGGGGAATCTGATTTCTGTTATACAGATAATGTGTACATGCTTGCATTATATGTCATGCTTCAATGATATAACAGGCAAAGCTTAGGCAGAAGGAGAATAGAATTGACCTTGTAATAAATGTGCATGTGTGCTTATATGACAAGAAGGAGTCGTTTGGTTCACAGTAATGATATATTACCACAGTAATAAGATTACTGTTGTAATAAGGTCGGGAATGTTATATGTCCGAAAATATTGTGGTAATGTGAGATTATTATGTTTGGTTGAGAACTTAGATTACTAATAATCTTTCATTATTATGTTTAGTTAGTCATGGTAATCACCTGAATAATATATCAAATTTATCTAAATACCCCTATATATAAAATTTTAAAAAATTTAATTTAAAGTATTTAGATAAATAAATAATTAAAATTTAATATCAAAAATTATTTTTTCACATTTTTTTAAATACTTTTGTATTTAAAATTTTGAGCAAATTTAATTTAATTTCAACATCTGTTGGTGTGGATGATAATCTCTATATAATTAATTTCATAAAAATGACATATCATTATAAACTACATAAAGAAGGCATTAGATAGGGATTTCAAGGAGCTTCAGCCGCGATGGAGAACCCGATTCCCCGCCACGTCAAGGCTTGGGTCGGGAATTTTTTTCGTTGCTTGGGGCCCATGCCAGAGAATATCCTCTCCATCCCTCCCCCGTCCTGAAATATTAAATAGGCTTAGTCTTGCTCTTGCTGAATCCGTTTCTGCTAAAGCCATACTCGTCCTCCTTTAGTGGGCAAGATCCGGAAACAAACGGGCAGGAAAAAGAGTGCCTGTAGAGAGGGCAAAGCTGGCGTAATAGTCAGGCTAAGCAACGATCTCAGATGGCCTCTTACAAGCGCTCAGCTAAGGATCCCGGTTTTGTAAGCTGACAAGCAAGAGATGGGTTGGGCAATAATTAATTTAAATTATATATATATTATGTTATAAATATCTAAGTAAAAATATAACAAAATACCATTTGATACTACAAAAAACATTAAAAATGGTCTTACATATAACTAATAAGTAAAGCCGGGCGACAACACGGAGGTGAGACGGCAAGGATGATGATAGCTTGAATGGTGTCTGCCAACGGGAGAATAAAAATTAAGGTTTTAATAATGAGTATAATAAAGAATTAGATTAAATAAGTAGGGGTATAACCACCAATTTGGTAATCTGCATTGACACATATTTTGGTAGTAATCAGATTACCATTTTATTTGGTAATATTTTACTATTGGCAATCTTATATTACTATTGACATTATCACTGCTACAGTACCAAACATGGTAATATGAATATATTGCCGCCATGTTCCTGGTAATGTTTTCACATTACAGTAACCCAAATGATCCCAAAATATCATGCTTAATGGTACAATAGGCAAGCCTCGTGTGTAGAGGAAATCCGACTCCCCAACAAAATAATTGTGTATGTTGTTTCTCTTACCATCTAATTTTTTTCTGCACCAAGCAAAACTCTATATATAAATCTCTTCCTTTTCTGTTCGAGGGTTTAAAAAAAAAAATTGGTGCTCATACACCAACACATAAAATGACTTGTAATAAACAATTGTTGCTATTATTGACTTCAACTTAGGCGATAATCATATAAACATCATATGTTCTATAAATCACCATATATACCAAACTATAATCAATATTGCTAGTGATACAATAACAGCATCAATATTGAGATTGTATATCTGAATTTTATGCATAGATATGTGTTAGTTAAAATTTAGATCCGTTTTCTCTACAAACAGGATATAAATACTTTACAATGAATTAAACAATTTTTTTAACGTATTTTTTTATGTTTTTTATTCAATTATTATTATATTTTTTATATATTTTCTCCATTGGCTCTGGCCATTTTTTATTTGCTATTTAGTTAGGATGGCCTAATTAATTTGACCTTTCTAAGATAGAAAGTAGCCAGCTATTGTGTTAGATGAGTTGCATGATTGTTTTGCCTTTATTTTTCTCCATATAATTTTGTAGCCCACTTTGAGTGAGGGAGGTTAGAAATCAACGTAATGAGAGCATATTAAGAATAAAAAGTATGATTAATAGGTCAAAGCATGGTTAATAGGTCATTTTTAATATATAAGCCCTTAATATGATGTTTCTCATAGTAACTTATTGATATGTTGTTTCTCATGAAAGCATTTTTTAGAAAAGTTTATGGGAGAGAAAAAGTAAACAATATTTCTTTTTATAAATAGATTATGCTACCAAAGATTTAATATAAATCTATAAGAGAAATGGATACTACACACTCACATTTTAATAATTATAAGTCAACTTACAATTTTATCAAAATCAAAATTAAATTTAATGTTTTCCAGATTTTCCTGTTTTCTAAAATGAATGCAAAATAATAAAGTAAAAAAATAATCCCTATACAAGAGCCGGGTGATTTGCATTCCACTATTCAATGGACTTTCAACGGTAAAAATAGTTGCGGCTTGTTCACTTTGTTAAAAGAAAAAAATAATTATGTAACATTTTAATAAAATTTATTATTTGAATCTGGGTTAAATATTGTTTTACAAAAGTATATAAGTAATTTTTTTTATTAATGATATATGTTACAATATAAATAATTAGTTTGAGATAATAGAGATGAATAAAACAAATATATTAATAAATGCAATAGTTAACAATAATACTCAAATTGTAAAAACTTTGAGTTACTCAAATAAATAATTTTCAATTAAAATCTTTATATATATATATTAAGAAACTTTAGCAGAGAGAAGTCCAATCTCTTGTGACATTTACAATATTTAGAGGCTGTTTGGTTCGGAAGTGATTTTCAGAAGTAGTGAAATCCTGGAAGTGGCCACTTCAGTGGAAGTGTGTAGTTCATTTGGAGGTGCAGATTTCTGTGTGTTTGGTTGTTGTTGGAAGTGTCATGTCAGTAACCACTTCTAGTGTTTGGTTGGTTGAAGTTAAAATCTGGAAGTTGCCACTTCGGCCGTTCATGGTGTAGTAAGAGGTAGAGTGGGTATATGGTTACCACTCCGGGAGAGACAGTATAGTTACCATTATAATTTTTGTGATTAAAATTTTAATTATTCGATAATGAGTATTTATTTATTTTTAACGTGATATAAATTTCGTTGAATTTTGTTTATTAAATTTGTAATTTCGTGATTAAATTTTAATTATTTGATAAATATTTATTTATTTATTCTTTTAAGTTATCTAAATTTTGTTTATTAAATTTGTATTTTGGTGATTAAATTTTAATTATTCGATTTAAATTTTTTTTATTCAATTTTGTTTAATTATTCTATAATTTCATGATAATTTTCATGATTATTTTCTAATTTAAGAAATGCGGGTTTATTTATTTACTTCTTCAACAAATTTAAATCGTATATTAAATTTTTGAATTTTTTTTATTTATGAAATTGATGGGCCACTTCAATGAACAGTGAAAAAATGAAGTGAAGTGGACTTCAGCTTTTTTTTGGCTGGAGTTGAATGGGTAAGTGGAGATTGTTTGGAAGTGTCACATCAACCACTTCGGTCAACCAAACAGCTGGAAGTGGCTCGGAAGTCTCCACTTCACCCACTTCACCCCCAAATGAAGCCAAACGAGCTGATAACCTACAAAAAAAGTCACCCGAAAAAACAATGTAATAGTTTTGAAATTATTAAGAAAAATAATTTTGTAAAATAATATACACCAACTGCAACACATTTTTTGTTATATGTATAGGGAGAAAGCCAAATATTTAACTTTTAACCAAATGTTTGACCATGCAATATCTCCTGGTATTTTATTTTTCATTATTGTTTTGTTTTTTCAATTCTATAGATTTTAGGGACTAAGTGTGTGTTTGGTTCACAGAATAAGAATGAAGATGGGAGTGGAATAGAAATAAAAAGTAAGTAAGAGAGATGTGGGACAATAACCTTTCTACCTTTGTAGCAAAACATTTTTATTTATGTTTGTTTAATGTTTTCAATTATTAATATCCACATTACGAATTACTTAAATTAATTAAATATTTTCAAATTTGATTAATAACTTAATTAAATTACTTTTTCATTTTTAAATATCAATTTCGTTTCATTTTTATATTTAGTTAAATAAAAAAAAATTAAAAATTAGCTTCAATAACTAATCAAATTACATAAAACGAAAAATGAAAAAAAAAATTACATAAACAACATGCATTAATATTTCAAAGATTAGAGTTTAATATAATAAGGCATTTGTTAAATTAATGAGGACAATAATGTAATTGTGCATAGGGGAATGAAATATTTACCCAATTTAGAGGAAAAAATCATTATTTTAGTGGTGATAAAAATCATTATCTCTATAAAATACCTCCATACACAATAATAAAAATATATAAATAATAATTATCCGATAATTATTACCTCCATTCAAACTGCCCCTGAGATCAAATGAGGGTGACTGAGACTGAGATTGAGATTGAGAATGAATGAAAAAGAGACGTTCTTGGTTTGTTTGCAACTTTAGTAGTAGAATTATTGGTGGTGGGAGGCAGCGCGGCAGTGCGGAGATGGAATGGGTGTGGGCCCAATTCTTTTTTTCCTTTTGCGTGGAGTGGGGGCCGTCCGTACGGAGGCCCGCAAGCTGCACGCCACCACCTCCGTAATTTCAGGTTGGAGTGTTTCTATAACTCAAGGTCCCGCGTTCCCCCACTCTCTCTCTCTCTCTCTCTCCCCTCCCTTTGAATCCGCGGCCCTCAATTATTTTAAATTTTTATTTTATTTTATTTTCCGTTAAGACTTAAAAAGCGTATTTTTCGGAACTTGGATTAAGAAGACATAATAATTATATCACATAAATATATAATATAAAAGCTATCTTAGGATGCTCATCTCCTCTCCGGCTATAGTTTTTCTAAATGGAAATTCTGTGTTGAATCATCAATGATTTACTGTTGCAAACTACGAAATGGGCAAATTTATCCACATATATATATCTATATTTGATAAATGTCACAATTCGCATTTATATAATACCAACAGGACATCTATACAAAAATAATAGTAATCTTTCTATGGGCTCTTAATTGATGAACCGAGAATTAAGTTATACAAACTTACTATGGACCTTTAACACTATTGTATATATTTAAAACTTAGATAATAAAAATTCTGCAAACTAAACGTTACATAATGGGTCCCGTACTACTTGATTAAAAGAGTCTTTGTTATCCTAATATGTCAAACATATTTAACATTGACTTTTTTTATTTAAATTATTATAATTTAAGATTGTTTAATATGGTGATCATTTGATATATAACCCCAAACATATTATTATTTTATTTTTTTTCCATTTTATTTTTTTATTTTCAAAACAATTTATATGATGATGGGGTATTATAATCTCATCGGTTTAATACGGCATATCATTATTTGAAATGTAGAAATAGTATTACGTTTTGGTTTATGTGTGAAGTGATAATTATATTGAATACATAGAAAGGGTATAGTTAAGATAAGAGCAAATTATCGTTCAAGAAATTAATTAATCAATGTACAATGCAACTAGACTTAGGGTGTTAAAGCATTTTTTAAATTATTCTTGCAGTTAGAAAAGAAAGAAAAGTAACATGTTATACATCTAACTTTCAACGATATAGATTATAAAATAAATTTACATCAGTTAAAAAAAAAATAGCTAATTTGAATCTTCAACTATGATGAAAATGTTGAGTGGTTTTTTTTTTTAACAAAATATGGAATAATACGGTTGGAGTGAACATAAATTTAGAGTTTATATTTCAATACACATGTGTTTTCATTTTACATGAACAAATATTTAAATATATTTTTTAGTAAAAATATAAATATTTTATTTAAAAGATCCGATATCAATAACAAAAAAATCGTTGTGGATACTAATTTTTATTAATAAATATATAGTTTTTAATAAAATAGGCAAGTCATTCACCTCATTCAATGCTCTAAGGAGTTGATGTCTTAATCTTTTACTTGGCAACACAAAAATTATCATTTTTATTTCTAATATGAGAGTGGCCATCATCAAAATAGTTATTAAATACTCAATGGATTTTTGTTTTTCCCATAACATCTACTTTTTATTGGTAAAAGTGATGTTGAAATTAATTTTAATGGACAACCTTTAAAGTTCAATTTTGTTGATTAATTTATGCTTATTTAAGTGAAATTGTTTGTATTTATAGCCACAGAGGTGAGTCCATGCAGAAAGGGCTAGGTCATCATTTTTATATTTTGAATTTCATTAAATAAAAAATAAAAAATAGTAATATGATTAGGTCGAAGTTTCAAATTCCAATAAATTTGAAAATACATATTTTATTTGGCAAAATTAAAATATCACAAACTAATGCATTAAGGACAAGTAAAAAAAAAAGGTAATTTTTTAAAATATAATAGATATTGTTATAGTAATTATTCAAAAGCATCTAATGATCAAATAAGACAGCTTTCAGTGACTGTTATATCAACATAAATTTTTGGATTGAGTGATATCAAAGAAATAATAATAATAATAATAATAATAATAATAATATATTATTATTATTATTATTATTATTATTATTATTATTATAACTCTTATTTTTTTAACCTCCAAAATTGGCTTTGTGTGTGATTGAACATTGCATGATTTGTGCCCAGACCTTGCGTTGTCAAAATAATTAGGTGACAATTAAATAAAGTGATTGGAAGAGTATGAATAGTTTATATAAAGTTGTTTGATATGTCAGGTAATGGACTTTCTCTGTAATAAAATGTTAAAAAGTAAATTTAGATAGAAAATAAAACATCTCTACGAAAACACAAATCATTGAATGGATAAAGTCACAAGTTCATGGGTTGTTTATCCACAAATAATATATATATATATATATATATATATATATATATATATATATATATATATATATATATATATATATATTACGTAATAGAGTTTATTTTATATTTATCCCTAATTTTATTAAAATTTATTACAATGACCACAAAAGGTAGCTAGGATTTAATTCCCTAAAGTTGAAATTTTATTCTTGACTTATTTACAATTTTTTTAAAAAAATTAATAAACCTCAGGATTATTTTATTTATCAAAATAACTATAAAATGAATATTATATTTTAAAACCTATTTGTTTTTTTTTTAAATTATTGTTTTAAAAACCTATGTGAATTTTGTAAAACTTTTTTCACATATAACTATAATTAAGTTCCAGATACGCACACATAAAAGTTTTCAAACCAAATTAAAATTAATTATTATTATTATTGAATATTGCATAAAGAATAGATTAGTTCATATATGACCTATATATTTATGGTAAGGGAAGAGATTGATATAGGATATCTGAACATACAACTATTGTTTTTATAACCATAAATTTAATAAATATTTTTACTAGAAAATCGATAGACTTCCAAAAATGTTAGGCTGAAAAAGCCCATGAAGAAACATTTTGAATTCAATCAGTATTTTGTGCTGATTGCATAACTGATATGATGGTTTTTGAACAATTTTAATTAATAAAATAACTGTGTGATTATCATAGTAGATATAAAGAAAAATATTATTAAGTCCAAATAACCATAAATTTATTTATAGGATTTGACAACTTTCCCAAGTGAACATCAAATTGAATGGACATTGATTCAATAAGGTGACAAGGCTTGGACCTCATTAAATGACTAGGCTTTGAAATTAAAACCTATAAATCAAGCTAGGAGTTGAAAGCTTCATGTTTTATTTTATATCAAGCGAAGGCTAGATACAAAGTCCAGCAATCATATACTTCCAAGCTTTTTACCAACCAATTATCATACGTTCATCAAGATCCATTAACCCTATTTATAAGAATTAGAAATGTTTGGCTTGAACTGAGAGAAATGATAATTAACATCGGATTTCCTATATAAAAAAATATTGATAAATTTGAAATTTTTTTAATAAAAATAAATTAATATTAAATAAAAAAATAAAAAAAATCTAATGCAAAAAAAATAATAACAATTTATTGGTAGCAACTATCTTGCGCCAATTCGCAATCAGATAACACAAAAAAAATCCTATAAAAAATAACTTAAAAAGACTGACAGCAAGAATTAAGAATAGGGAATGAATGTTCATTGTGTCTTGTTTATCAGTGGAGAAGGATTGATGGCAACTGAACAGAACTGACGTAAAGATTGAGTGAAGGAGAGTGCTAAAAGAAGAAAAATCCCAGAGATGATGTTGGGAATGGGAAATCAAAATTAATAAAATTAAAATTTTATATAAGCCTTTACAAAATTCTCTAATTACTTTGTATATGATTTGCATTTTACTTTGAATTGGGAAAATTAAAAAAATAAGCTTTTTAGAATTTATAATAGAACCTTAATGTTCTATCCACACTCTGGATTTGTTCACGATATGGTATTTGAGTTTTTATAAAAAAAATAAGTTTAAATCTTAATTCATATAAGATGTATGTATATACATGTTGAAATATTAACTAAATATCTATGCGTAAATCCCTCACATAATTTATCTAATAAATAAAAAAAAGAATTTTAACAAGAATAATTTCGAAATTAAGTAAAAGGCGATTATAGAAAAACAATTCAAAATGCAAACATGAGATTGAATATTTTGAAAGTAGAGATTGAAGCACAGGTAAAATACTTGAGTAAACTTCTTGTTGAGCAAAGTAAAAGCCCCTGGCTTAGAAAAGTCTACTACAATAGATGTGATAACAGTTCATGAACCCATTTACAGGTGTAAATTGCATTTCAACTCTTTAATCAAAGGAAATAAACGATGCTTGAATTCTATTTTATTAATATTTCCATCTTCATTTATATGCAACTCTAAGTCATACTAAATTTTTTTTTTTAATAAATGAGGATTATTTTTAAAAATATTTTTGCTGACTCAAATAATAATTTAGAGACGTTAAATTAGAAAACTAATCAGCACCTGTTTTTTACTGAGAGAAATCTATATTTTTTTGCATAAAACTACGACTATTTTGTCCAACTTTAAGTATCAATTGCTAAAAACAAATTCTAAACAAATTAAAGAAATAATAAAAAAATCACTTTCAAATCATCAATGCCTTTTAATTAAAATTAAAAATTGATAAAAATAAAATGAAATGATTAATTTCCTTGGCAGCATGCGTTGCATTTGGAGGTGGCTGCCACAAATAATAGGTGCGCATATATAACATTGGAAAAGTTGATAGCATGCGTTGATGAGAATTTATTGTTTGAGTTGGCCAATGAGAATGACTACTTTGTCTTGGCCTCTAAGGAGCACATTACTTGCCCCAGGTGAGTTCCTTTCTCACTAGTTCCCAGCGAGTCCACATCAAGACTTAAACTCAGGCACCGTCCCATGCTCATTTTCTGCCCAACTCCTTACAGCTCAGAAATAAAATAAAATTCAATAAAATAAATAAATAAAAGTGAAAAATAGATAAAGTCTTTTGTGAAAATATCATATATCCTTTAGACATGCTATTTCTTTCATATTTTTTGGAGGCATGGACAAACTGAAATTCATGCTCATGGACACGTTGTGATGATCAGCTCAAAAACATGCGAATCTTATTACATTCAAAAATCTGAAATTTTGCACGTATATTTATATTCTTTGAACGTATATGTAGTTAATATTTATTTAATTTATTAACATTAGATTTTTTGCAAATAGTAGTTGTGTCTTATTTAAGATAGAGGTTTAAATTATAATTCTCACATAATAAGAGAACACAAAGATGGTAAAGATAATAAATTCAAATCTATGTATGTCTTTCACATGTGACTACTCTTATTTCATGAAAAAATATGTCCACATAATTTTGTTTCATCATGATAAATCCGAAACCACCACCACCATCATCATCATCATCATCATCATCATCATCATCATCAACTTCTCCATCTCATCCTCTTCTCATCATATATCCTTCTTTTCTCAAAAATCTTCTTCTCTTAATAATTAAGCTCGGAGAGAGAGAGAGACTGGAGTCAGTGAGAAAGATGAAGTTCATCGTAGGAAAGTAAAGATGTTGGTGCACGAATATATGTTACAAAAGGAAAGGATGAGTTTGAGAAATTGAAGATAATAAAGTTTAGGTTTATTGAAAAAAAAGGGTATGTTTTGATATTCAAATTAAAAGTGATTTGAGTATTTTTAAAAAAATAGAGAGAAATGAAAATAGAGGGTTGTATTTTGCTTTAAAAGGTTAGATTTAGGCTAAAATAAAAAAAGGTGTTTATATAGATTTTTGCCTTTTGTTTGGCGAGACTTGATTATATAAATAAATATAATGAGTACTTTTTTTCCTTTTAGTTTTAATAGTAATAAAATCTCCATAATTGTTTTTAAAATACAATTTAAATCTTATAAATATTGTTTTTAATTAACATTTCTTGGTCCAAAGCTCCATCAACTAGAGATAAAAGTTACACACACACATTAGATATTGGCATTCATGTTCTTTTAAGAAGCAACCAATATTAGACACTTTCACATTCTATGAATAATCCCAATACTTACTGGAATCCATAAAAAGTTTATACATTTTCATTTTGTTCTTATTTATTCAAATGATTTAATTTTGTTTTAAAATATCTGGTTTGCCCCTCCATTGGTATACAATGATGGAAAGCATTGTCATTCTAGGATACTTTTAAGGTAGCTGAAATAGTTTAGTTGTGGTTAGATATTATTCTAATTGGGGAAGGAGCTAGTATTTAGATGCTACTAGCAATATCAAAAAATATTATTAGGAATCACTACTTTGGACATGCATAAGAAGTAAATAATGGCCAACATGAAGTGCTATGTTGGTATTGCAACACACAAGATAAAAAACAGAAGAAAGTAAGAATATAAACACCAACCGCATGGAGATGGTGCAATGTTCCCTGTTGGCTTATTTGAGATCAATCTTCCAGGAGCAATATAAGATTTTTTTTAATCCTACCATGAGAGAGAATAGCATCATTTTTTGATAGTTTAACAATTGGAGATGCAACATCTAAGTTTGAAAGATATCCAAATTAAAAAATGGAGAAGATTCAAAAAAAGGAGGTGCTATATTTGGGATATGGAGACGTATATATAAGAGACTCTGTTATGAATATTTAGGATGAGCCACAGGGATGAGAGATCGTAGTATGTAAAAAAGTGAGAGCGTTATACTTATATTTATTTCTTTCTTTAAGTAGATTTTTATCTCATGATTTGGCTCCTAAAAAATAAACAAGTTATGTTCGGAACTTAATAACCAATTTGTGTTTCTATCTCTTGATTGTTTTGCATTTTTTGTGTGTGTGTGTTCACATGAAAATTTTAATTGAATACTAATCCACACGCACCCATCGGAACTAATAGGATTCAATTAAATAAAAGTTAAATTCATAAATCAAATAGCTAATCAAAATAAATACTAAATCTTAAAATCTAAACCAAAACAATAAATAATCAAACAAAGAATCTCAGAAAGATTGGATTGTCTATTAAATAGCGCCTAGTTTAATATCATTAGCATGATGATACTTTTCTTTCTAGCCCTCAATATTGCTGAAATACTGCTTTACTCTTTGTTTGATAACTAGAAACTATTGTTTGTTCTTCCCAAATAATAAATTCGTGCGCTGGTTGCCTAACTCCTTGTTTGAAAGTTCTCTTAATCTCGGGATCAAAAACTCGCACTTCTGATGATAAAGTACGGGTCATACAACAGGTTCTTGCCAATAAAAAGAAACAGAATTTAGCAAACTAAAATCAAAGGTAAACAAGGAAATGGAAACAAAACAGAATTTCAGAAATCTGTCAATAAAAACAAAAATAACAGTAAAACAACAATGAAATAGCTAGTCTTGCAATCAAGAGTTTTCCTAATAACTAAGTCCTCGGCAACGGCGCCAAAACCTTGCTCGACTTTGAGATTGCTAAGCAATACGCAGTAACTCGCACGCAAGCGTACGCTCGATCGTTGTAATACTCGCACAATGTGAGATCGGATCGACAGGGACTTAGTATATACGTACTCACAATTTTTCTACTATGTATCTAGAAATAACACTTGATTTTGAGGAAAAAAAAAACAGAGAGGAAAACATGATTAATACTGTTAATAAGGAAAAGTGAGAATCAATAGGAATGAGTAGTGCCCAGATTAACTTCGTTGGGAAATTATAATTAAAATAAGATTGCAAATTAAGGTAGGTTAACCAAGATAATTCATAACGGAAATAATCAAATATGAATTAGGTGCTCTCTCAAGACGTCCTAATACTATGCAATAGAGAATAGAATTCTCTTGTCAAGAGACGACAATAAACCACTGAATACGAACCGAAAAGTATGTGACCCTTCTACTATTTCTAGCAGGAGGTCATCAATACGTATTCATTCATAGGTATTTTGGTCACATGGATCTCTCGATATCAAGTGATAACAGAATGGTAAGATCACTCTCGATACATCAAACCAATCAATAAAACATGAATGAATATGAAAACACAAGCCAATCTACATTAAAAAGATAATCAAAACATATAAAATATTCCCAACTACATTAATCCGGGCACCCAAGGAAGTTAGCCTTCCATGAGGCCTATGTTCGTCAAAACAAAGTTCATCTCTATCCTAGAAAACATAAACATCAAATGAAAACCCTCGGGCTCTCCTCTTCCTTCGATCACCTCCAGAGATATTATCCCGTCTCCAGAAATCCCTAGTTCTTCTCCAGAAATCCGAACTCCGAACTTCTTTTCCATTTCTTCAAACATGCTATTTATACCTGGAGAGAACGAACCGGTACACGTGTAGGTACACGGGCGTGTATTTACCCACGTAACTCTCGGAAAACCTAATTAATAACATCTGTGAGATACACGACTAAGTACATAGCTATGCAGCTTTTCTCCTGCACGTGTAAATCTCATGTTATTCTTGTGGCTCCTGCTCACGGTTTATACAGTCGTGTGTAATCTTCCTTTGCCCGTGTAGCTATTTGGGACACACTCCACTACTTTTCAAAATATACACGGGCGTGTACTTCAATTACCCGGTCGTGTACCTCCAGATTGGGGGATAGAAAACAGGAGCTGCACTGATGACAAGTGATGTGAATTTTCTTATGAAATTCTCCTGAAAACTACACGGACAAGTACACGAGCATGTAATTTACCCATATAACTCATTATTTTGCATTTTTGGAGCCGATTTGCTCATGATTTCATTCTTCAGGTCATTATTGTGCTTCTATTCACCTATGGGGTACAATGGAGTAATTAAGTACTAAATATCACCGCCATCTCTAATTTAGGGTTCAATAAGTGCTATAGATCATCGGTAAAATATGGATAAAAATAACACTTATAAGTATTCTCTATAAAACTTAGGCATAGGTCTTGCTATGATCTCAAGCCCATTGTGACTTCAAACACACTTTACCTGTTTTCCAAACTGAGTTTGCACCATAATACAAAACTCAATCAAATAACTACTCGCTTCACTTTTGTTGTATAGGAAATAAACCCAAACACCTCTACTATAATCATCCATAATTGGTAGAAAATAATGTGCACCAGAAGATGAAGGTATACGATAAGGACCCCGAAGATCACAATGAATAAGCTCAAAATAATCATTAACTTTATTGTCACTTATTGTAAAGGAAGATCTAGTTTGCTTCGCACAATAGCATATGTCACACAATTCTAGTTTATTATTGCCTCTACTACTACGCAAAACATCAGGAATAAGAGAGAGATGCTGACTTGACAAATAACCCATGCGGAAATGCCACAACTTATAAGAACCCATGCTTATTGCCTTCATAGCCTTTTGCAATGCCACTCGCTTGAAATATTAAACTCCATCTCTTAATTCACCCACTCCAATCAGGTTCATTGAGGTGAGGTCTTGTATCACACAAAGCTTGCCAATAAGTATCACAAAGCGATTAATTTGTCTAACAAGTTGCCCAATTGAAATAAGATGATATGACAAAGTAGGAACATGAAGAACATTTGTTAGCACCAAACCCGAATTCATCACTACTTTGCCACATTTAGTGGTTGTAGCATAAGTAACATTTGGAAGACCAATAGAAGATGGTGTTGTTGCAGTAACATCAGTTAA
Source organism: Dioscorea dumetorum (assembly GCA_902712375.1). Taxonomy (NCBI): domain Eukaryota; kingdom Viridiplantae; phylum Streptophyta; class Magnoliopsida; order Dioscoreales; family Dioscoreaceae; genus Dioscorea; species Dioscorea dumetorum. Next base: position 3,122,076 of record CACTHL010000561.1, on the reverse strand, counting down.
TAAATCAAGGTAACCTGTCATATGATTCGAAGCACCATTATCCAAAAATCCAATGATTGTCTACCATAGCATTCACACACTTACCAAACAGTTTCTCAACTGAAGAATTAGGCTCCAACAATGCCATCAACTTTTGCACCTGCTCTGCACTCAAAGTAAGTATATTAATGGTTGAAGAAGTTTAGCCAATATCATTATTATGTGATCAACATATTCTGAGATTGCTATGTGATAAGTGCTTGCTTGTATATATTTTATAATATCAGTTTACATGCATTGAGCATCATTTTTATCAAGTTTTATCATTGACAAGGTGTGTTTTGTGTTCTTTTGTGCAAACAAGGCTTTGGAGACATGAAGTACAAGAAGAAGCAAAGATAGGGTGTGATGACACATTTCAAGGCCACAATTAGAAGTTGTGTTCATATGCATGGGGGTGTTGCCAACTTTCAGCGGAGTCCAAGTAATTATACAAACCGAAAGGGCACAAAGGCAGTAGTACGTCTATGTCCCAGCTTCCGTACATAAGTAGAAGAAGGTTCTTGAAGATTTCAAAGGATAGAAACGCACCCTACCACATGATGCGCGTGTTCCGTAACACAGGGTGATGTGTCAACCCCTTGCGTTACCGCAAGTGCACGGGTCGTCAAGTAATAAAAGTGGACCCAAAGGGTCGGGTTGTCGAACCACAGGGAACAGAAGTACTAGTAATCGCTCCTCTCTTGTTATCTAGCTTAATAAGTGTAGTGTGTGATGATCTAATGACCAAACCTAAGAGTGTCACTACAAGTGCACAGGGAATGAAAAGGGAAAGAGTTACCAATCAAAGAAGTAGGGTATCTAGACAATGCTCCCCTTAGGATTCGGGTATTAAATGTAGATTACAAGTATTTCTAGACAAAAATATTGAGTCGTGGGTATCCTAAGGTATATCGGCCCCTGCCTCTAGGTCACCGATAACTAGTCCCCTACGAGGTTCCGACGGAGAATTCTCTCGACGCCTCACACCACATATTACTGCTTAGCACTTTAGGGATCCCAAAGATATAACCAATTCCTAAAAATAGATCCAACCCTACCTCCAGGTGAAGGATCGCTAACACCCTACGAGGTCCCGGCTGAGAATTCTCTCAACACCTCACACCACATATAGTTGCATGAAACTTAGGGAAGATGGAGATAGGAAATATCTATCGAAAGGGAAAGGGGACACTCCGCTATCTCACAGCTTACCCTATCAACCCTCTTTGCTCTTGGTAATTCTAAACCTAGCGGTGATATCTCTCTTCACTACATTGAATAAAACATGTAAGGCAATTAATAATGGAATCAAAAGCACAAGCAATCATTAACAACTCAAGAGTAAAACTCAAAGTAATAAATTCGAATAAAAACACAATGTAAATCTAATGAAAAATATGAATCCTAGGGTCTACATATCCGAATACCCTCTAGGGGTTTAGCCTTCCATGGAGTGAGTCACAAAACAAATAATGAATTGATAAACAAGTTCAAAAGACATAAAGAATAACGGCAGTAAATCCGTGATAATGGTCTTGATGGGTAGTTTCCACGTCGAGATTGATTCCGCTTCGAAGCCAGGTCGCCGATGGCTTCATTGATACTATGACGAAGGAGGAATCGATCTCATTTGGTGAGGAAGGCTTCCCAAACCCGCAAAGAACTCTCTCCAAGCCCTAGCCGCCTTGTCTCTCGAAAGTAGCCGAACAAAATCCCTAAAAATTATCACAATGCGGCTTTTATAATTTGAAATCGGGGCTTCACGCGGGCATCCACACGCCCGTGTGGAATTTCTCACACGGGCGTAAACAGTAATTTGCTACAGTACTGCTACAGTACTGCTACTATGATTTTGCTACAACACTTTGCTACAGTATGCTACAGTGATTTTCTGAAATCTTCCTTTGAGTCCACACGGTCGGTCACACGCTCGTGTGGTAGTTTGAGTGGCTTTCTATTCTTTGAAATCTTTAAGAACCTTCTTTTACTTGGGTACAGAAGCTGGGACATGGACGTACTACTGCCTTTGTGTCCTTTCGGTTTATATAATGACTTGGACTCCGCCGAAAGTTGGCAACACCCCCATGCATATGAACACAGCTTCTAGTTGTGGCCTTGAAATGTGTCATCACACCCTATCTTTGCTTCTTATTGTACTTCATGTCTCCAAAGGCCCTGTTTGCACAAAAGAACACAAAACACACTTTGTAAATGATAAAACCTGATAAAAGTGATGCTCAATGCTTGTAAACTGATATTATAAAATATACAAATAAGCACTTATCACGACATGAGCATGTGCCCGACCGTGTGGACTCAAAGGAAGATTTCGGGAAAAATCACCGTAGTATTATTGTAGCAAAGTAATGTAGCGAAAGTAGCGCAGCAGTTTACCGCAACAGACTGTAGCAAAATCACTGTTCATGCAGTGTGGAAATTCTACACCGGTGTGTGGCTACAGTACACGGCGTGTGGATGCCCGTGTGAAGCCCCAATTTCAAATTATAAAAGCCGCATTGTTGCAATTTTTAGGTATCTTTTCGGCTACTTTCAAGAGACATGTCGGCTATGGCTTGGAGAGAGTTCTTTACGGGTTTTTTGAAGCCTTCCTCACCAACTGAGATCGATTCCTTTTTCGTCATAGCATCAAGGAAGCCATCGGCGACCTGGCTTCGAAGCGGAATCAATCTCGACATGGAAGCTACCCATCAAGACCATCATCACGAATTTAGTGGCGGGGGGGTTATTCTTTATGTCTTTTGAACTTGTTTATTAATTCTTAATTTGTTTTGTGACTCGCTCCATGGAGGGCTAATCCCCTAGAGGGTATTCGGATATGTAGACCCTAGGATTCATATTTTCATTAGATTTACATTGTGTTTTTATTCGAATTTATTACTTTGAGTTTTACTCTTGAGTTCTTAATGCTTGCTTGTGCTTTTGATTCCATTATTAATTGCCTTACATGTTTTATTCAATGTAGTGAAGAGAGAGATCACCACTAGGTTTAGAATTACCAAGAGCAAAGAGGGTTGATAGTGTAAGCGGTGAGATAGCGGCGTGTCCCCTTTCCCTTTCGATAGATATTTCCTATCTCCATCTTCCCTAAGTTTCATGCAACCATATGTGGTGTGAGGTGTTGAGAGAATTCTCAGCCGGGACCTCGTAGGGTGTTAGGGATCCTTCACCTGGAGGCAGAGTTGGATCTACTTTTAGGAATTGGTTATATCTTTGGGATCCCTAGAGTGCTAAGCAGTCATATGTGGTGTGAGGCGTCGAGAGAATTCTCCGCCGGGACCTCGTATGGTACTAGTTATTGGTGGTCTGGAGGCAGGGGCTGATATACCTTAGGATACCCACGACTCAATACTCTCGTCTAGAAATACTTGTAATCTACGTTTAACACCCGAATCCTTGGGGAAGTATTGTCCTGATACCCCACTCCTTTGATTTGTTACTCTTTCTTTTTTTTTTATTCCCTGCGCACTTGTAGTGACACTTGATGAGATCCGCAAGTGCACGGGTCGTCAAGTAATACCTCTCACGCACGCGTGAGAGGGTCGTATTCCCTGGGGTCCCAAGAGCTGCTATTACTTCCCCCTAGACGGCACTGTCTAGTCTACCAAAGATAGAGAAATAAAACAAGAAAAGAAAACTAACAAAGATAACTATAAACACATGGACTCAGGCACACCACATGAGCATATTTAAGGAAGCAAATAATAATGAAAGCGCGAGGTCCCGGGCTAGGATCCCCTCAGGACTACTAAAGCTAGATGGATGCTATAATTACACAGGCAATGGTGGATGGGCCAAGAGATATCCAACAGTAGATCACCTCGATGGTCACGGTGATGACCCCTAATCCGGTACGAGTATTGGCTCGGAATTTCTTCCTACAAAATCCTCCTACGATTGCACTACGCTTAGGAAAACCTCTAATTAGGGTCGATACTCAACCTAGGTCCAGCCCTAATGGTTGGAGGGGCATGAAATACCCGATGGTCACGGCGTATTCATACATGAATCCCTTCCATGCTATGTGAGTCTAGTACAAGGGCGATGGTCACGCACCAAGTACAATCTAGAAGTTGAATCGCAGAGTTCTCATGCCAAACAACACATCAAAGAACACAAAACATGAACCACAAACCAAACCACATACCATAAATGTAAATATAAAACATCCATACAAAGCAAGTTCATCCCAAGGTTCACCGGATGCCCGGTGACCTTGGGAGTCTAGTTCATCATCAACAAAGGAGAAAGCAAGAAATATAACAAATACAAGACAAAGCTCATAACAAACTCCCTTAAGATGAAGACTAGAAGGTGGTGATGAGAACTTGTCGGATCCGCACCGGCAAGCTCCTAGATCCTCTCCTTGATAGCACAACCTCTTCTCCCCTTGATTTCCTCCTCAGATCTGCCTTCTCCACTTGCCTTGAAGCCCTAGGTGAAGATGGTGGAGAATGGTGGCCAAGAGTCCCCAAACATGATGCCCTAGGAGCCTTTAAAATGGTGAAATCGCGACTCCTCACGGGCTGACTCACGGCCGTGAGGTCACCCGTGAGGCATCCAGAAAGTTTTGCAGGAAATTTCACCTCGGGTGCTACAGTACCTGCTACAGTACTGCTACAGTGAAAAACCCAAAAACGTCGTATTTGGTGTCGAATTCTTCCTAAATACGTTCTTGAGCTCATCTACGGTCTGCAACACAAAATAAAGAGATTTAGACTATAAAAAGGGCACCGACTCATCAAAAAGATAATACAATAATACAAATGAAATACGTATAAAATACGTATATTTAGACGTTTATCAAACATCCCCACACCTAAGCGTTTGCTTGTCCCCAAGCAAACAAACATGAAGAACAGGGGCAAGACGATAAACGGCTAAATATACGACCTCAAGCTCAACTGTACAGGACTCCACAAGCATAAATGGAAAGAAATCAAGAAGTGAGTTGTTCACTGTATAGTCAAGTAATATTAGCTCTGTTTCATCCAAAGTGTTCCTGTGTGTGTGTGCTGACTCCCACCTTGACCTCTGCACCCTGGATTACCCAGGATGGTTGTTCACCTCACTCAAATTGAAATTAGCGCTAGGAGTGCCAAACAAAAATCTTCTCAATAGTCAGTTAAAAATCTTTTGGTCCCAAAAATAAACTTTAACATCAAGTGAAGGTAAAACAGGTTTCAGGCGCCCAAAGATCACAAAAGTTTTTTTTTTTTTTTTTTTTTTTTTTTTTTTTTTTTTACGGAGTCCGCCTAACGTAGACTGCACAAAAATCTTTCAGCAAGGATGCACTGCTTGCCAGGCCCAAAAGCCACCCAACTTACTTGACTACAGATCTACATATACGCATTCATGCTTTTAAAAGCAGAGGAATACTGACATAGACTCAATTTTTCACTTTTTTTTTTTTTTTTTTTTTTTTTTTTTTTATATATATACAACCTAACTCAGGACGCCTGATCAACCACCTGCTAAAAACCTCACTTAAAAACCTTACTTAGGGTTAAAGCAAAAATAGGGGACTCAAAAGTTTTTAAAGGACTATTGAAATAGAAATTTGATATCCTAACACAAAATCAATAAGATGGGTTAGAGTGTCAGAAGTGGAAGTTAGAGTGAGCAGGTATCAATGTACACTAAAGATGAAACAGGACTACATTCAAGTACATGTAAAGTACAACTCACTACTATCATTCTACCAAGCTAGGAAGTCCTTAACAATAAAATCATAGCTATCATAGGTGAGTCAAGCATGCAATTTAAAACAATTCCAAAGTTCATGAAAATCTACCCCCCCACTCAAAGGTGCACATTGTCCTCAATGTGTCTAAATCAGCAGTGCATAAAAAATATAGGTAAAAAAAAAGTGTAATAAGAGGGTTTCATGAACTTCCCCAAGTCTCAAAACATGAGTCTTGACATCCATGAGATCGGGGTAGCCACCAATGATGCAAGTAGATGATCGAGAGAGGTGTGCTTGATGCCCTACTTCCACCCTACAAGATAGAAAGGAACATCATCTCAAGGCATCTAACACACACAAAAAAAAAACACAAACAAAAGCAAACAAAACAAACAACTAGCACAACACAACAATCAAGCAAAACATAATCCAAGCAAGTTCTTTGTTCAATCATTATCGTGGTGTCCAAATCTCTCTAATGCAAGCATGGCTAAGGGTTTACAAGTATGATTCAAGATTAAGTCACATACAAGGGAAGCAATGGTTCAACATCAAGGGAATGTGAAAAAATTCAAGAATTGCTACAGTAATTCCCAAAAAAATTTTGCAAGAGCTTCTCTTATAAATAGAGCATAAAAATTTTTACAAAGCTTTGAAATTACTCCAAAAACCCACAAAAATGACAACCAACCAATCTCCCACAACATTGGCATCCATTCAACTTGAAAAGAAAAAGAAAGGGAGAAGAAACACTCATGCTTGAAAACTAGGGTTTAGAGAGATGTACCTTTGGGGAATCGATGAAGATGATGTTAAAACTCCCCATAATTAGTGTAGATCAGGTTTCTAAAAGTAGAAGAGGCGTGAAGAGGAAGAAAAATGAAGAAAAACGGTGAAAGAATGAGGGAAAACGGATGAGAAATGAGAGAGATATGAGTAAAATGGTGAAGAGGCGCTTTAAAGAGAAAGGTGCCTGAAGGCCTCATGGGTGAGCTCACGCCCGTGAGCCTACCCGTGAGCCTCTTCTGGATGGCTTATGGGCATCCTCACAGCCGTGAGGATGCCCATGAGACCTGCAAATTCAGCCCTTATACATTTTTTTTCATTTCAAGCATTGCACAATCAAAGCAACAATGAATTCGACCAAAAATCACACAAGAATTTGCATTCGAATGGCATAAAATCAAAGGACCAAACCTAAAAATTCAAGAACAAGCATGGATCAAACTCAAAGGACACATACAAAAACTAACATGCAAACCACAACAAATAAAGGAGAAACAACAACACAACAATCTAATACACAACTAGAATACGAAAATTGAAAGAACAAGAATTTAAAGACTTGGGTTGCCTCCCAAGAAGCGCTTGTTTAACGTTATTAGCTCGACGTACCTCTTTCTTACCTAAGGAGGCTTGAAAATAGTGTGTTCATCCCGGCTAGAGACAGCATAAGAACTACCAAAAAATACGAATTTTACCTTCCGGGATGATGCAAGTTTGGAGGTCATGCTTGAGTTACCTTTTGGCCTCCATGGGAAAAGCTTGGGCCGGGCATTATTCAACATTGGCATTTTAGGGTCCTTAGACGGCTTCATCCTCCTACCCACATCTTCTTTGGCTCCGGTTAGAATTCCTTTGAGTACCTCACCATGTTGCTTGGGCCTCCAAGGAAAGAACTTCGGTTGAGAATTATTTAAGCTTAGCATTGGTGGATTTATTGGTAGCTTTAACAATCTGTCCACGTTTCTTTTCTCAACCCTTCTTGAATGATCAAAGATGACCCGCAAAATTTGCTTGGGCCGCCATGGAAAAAGTTTAGGTTGGGAATTGTCCAAGCCAGGCATAGGTGGGTTCAAGGATAATTTTGGCTTCCTACCCACATCTTCGAATACAATTCCTGGAAGTTGCTTTTTGCACTTGACCAAAACTGACGGATGAATAGAGTGATCAGTATTGAGGCAAGTAGCAATTTCAAATGTTGTTGATGGAGTTTCATCTACTTCCTCACATGTTTCCATAGCCATGATTTCACCCTCCCCTTTTTCTTCTTCCATGTCACCTTGAGGTGGAACTTCTATTATTTGCTCATAGGGTGTTGATGTCACATCATTCATTTCTTTAACCTCCAACACCTCAATATCCGCTTCCAGCTCAAAGTCAAATTTGTTCTCTTCTTTTCTACGGTCAATCTCAGATAGGTCTTCTGTAGTTGGTAGCAACTCAGTAAATATCTTAGAAGACTCTCCTGTCGGGCTCTCCATGCCTTGAAGAGATGATTGAGCATTAAAAATTTTGGCATTTATGGCTTCAAGTTCAGCGTCCGCATTCATCATGAATCTTGCAAACACATCCTGTGTATTAAATCCCCATTGATTAAGTTGCTTACTATGAATGACTGGAGGATGATAATGCCATGGTTCTTGAAAGGGGGGTTCTTGTAGCATTCCTTGGTGAGGGTATTCCCATTGTTGAGTAGGTTGATATGTCAAAGAATTTTGGTATCCTCCCCAATATGGGTCATAGAAATTTTGGTATGGATTGCTTTGGATTTCTTCCATGGCAGAATAATTTTCCATCCTTTCATCAAGTGCTTTAATTTCTTCAGCCAACAATTTTTCTTTGAAATCCATGGCTCTGTGTCAACAACAAAATTATAAACAATAAGCTATCAAAGAAAACAAGAAGAAGGAAAACAAAAAAAATATGCACAAAATGGTAGAAGACACAAACAAAACAAATATTCACAAAAAGAAAGATAAATGACTAGAGCAGTGAGCTAGAGGTTTTCCTAGCATTCTTGGAATTCCCCGGCAACGGCGCCAAAAACTTGATGAGATCCGCAAGTGCACGGGTCGTCAAGTAATACCTCTCACGCACGCGTGAGAGGGTCGTATTCCCTGGGGTCCCAAGAGCTGCTATTACTTCCCCCTAGAAGGCACTGTCTAGTCTACCAAAGATAGAGAAATAAAACAAGAAAAGAAAACTAACAAAGATAACTATAAACACATGGACTCAGGCACACCACATGAGCATATTTAAGGAAGCAAATAATAATGAAAGCGCGAGGTCCCGGGCTAGGATCCCCTCAGGACTACTAAAGCTAGATGGATGCTATAATTACACAGGCAATGGTGGATGGGCCAAGAGATATCCAATAGTAGATCACCCCGATGGTCACGGTGATGACCCCTAATCCGGTACGAGTATTGGCTCGGAATTTCTTCCTACAAAATCCTCCTACGATTGCACTACGCTTAGGAAAACCTCTAATTAGGGTCGATACTCAACCTAGGTCCAGCCCTAATGGTTGGAGGGGCATGAAATACCCGATGGTCACGGCGTATTCATACATGAATCCCTTCCATGCTATGTGAGTCTAGTACAAGGGCGATGGTCACGCACCAAGTACAATCTAGAAGTTGAATCGCAGAGTTCTCATGCCAAACAACACATCAAAGAACACAAAACATGAACCACAAACCAAACCACATACCATAAATGTAAATATAAAACATCCATACAAAGCAAGTTCATCCCAAGGTTCACCGGATGCCCGGTGACCTTGGGAGTCTAGTTCATCATCAACAAAGGAGAAAGCAAGAAATATAACAAATATAAGACAAAGCTCATAACAAACTCCCTTAAGATGAAGACTAGAAGGTGGTGATGAGAACTTGTCGGATCCGCGCCGGCAAGCTCCTAGATCCTCTCCTTGATAGCACAACCTCTTCTCCCCTTGATTTCCTCCTCAGATCTGCCTTCTCCACTTGCCTTGAAGCCCTAGGTGAATATGGTGGAGAATGGTGGCCAAGAGTCCCCAAACATGATGCCCTAGGAGCCTTTAAAAAGGTGAAATCGCGACTCCTCACGGGCTGACTCACGGCCGTGAGGTCACCCGTGAGGCATCCAGAAAGTTTTGCAGGAAATTTCACCTCGGGTGCTACAGTATTCTGCTACAGTATTTATGCTACAGTACCGCTACAGTACTGCTACAGTGAAAAACCCAAAAACGTCGTATTTGGCGTCGAATTCTTCCTAAATACGTTCTTGAGCTCATCTAGGGTCTGCAACACAAAATAAAGAGATTTAGACTATAAAAAGGACACCGACTCATCAAAAAGATAATACAATAATACAAATGAATACGTATAAAATACGTATATTTAGACGTTTATCAACACTCTTAGGTTTGGCCATTAGATCATCACACACTACACTGATTAGGCTAGATAACAAGAGAGGAGCTATTACTAGTACTTCTGTTCCCTGTGGTTCAACAACCCGACCCTTTGGGTCCACTTTTATTACTTGACGACCCGTGCACTTGCGATAACGCAAGGGGTTGACACACGTCACCCCACTGCTGTGGAAAACACGCGCATCACTATGCAATGCGTGAAAATTCGCACGCAAGTGTACGCTCGATCGTTGTAATACTCGCACATAACGAGATCGAATCCTTAGAGACTTGGTGTACATGTACTCACCCATTTTCTCTTATCTAGCTAGAAATAACACTTGATTTTTAAGGAAGAAGAAAAACAGACTAACAAACATAATTAATATAATTAGATAGAGAGTGAGAATCAATAGATATGAATAGTACCCATATTAACTTCATTGGGAACTTATAATTAAAATAAGATTGCAAATTAAAGTATGCTAACCAAGATAAATCAGAATGGAGAGAAATGAAAGTGAATTAGGTGCTTTCTCGAGACGCCCTAATTCTATGCAATAGAAAACATGATTCTCATGTCAAGAGATGCTGATGAACTACCAGATACTAACCGAAAAACATGTGACCCCTCTACTATTTATAGCGGGTGTTCATCAATACTTATTCATTGATGGATGTTCTAATCACATGGATCTCTCGACACTCACATGATAACATAATGGTAAGATCTCTCTTGATGCATCAAACCAATGAATAGAACATGAATGAATATGAAAAACACGAGGTAACCTACATTAAAAAGACAATTAAAACATCTAAAACATTTTCAATTACATTAATCAGGGCGCCCAAGGAAGTTAGCCTTCCATGAGGTCTATGTTCACTAAAACAGAATTCACCTCTATCCTAGAAAACATAAATACTGAATGAACAACCCCCTTCTATGGCTATGATGGTCTTGGAGCAGATGTGAGTTGCACATGTCGTCGGCGAATGAATCCCCCACGATTCCCTTGACCTCTCTTCGTCCTTCAATCATCTCCAGAGGTATTTTCTCATTTGCAGTATACCCTCTTTCTTCTCCAGAAATCGACACACCGAACTCTTGTCTATTTCTTCAAATAAGCTATTTATACCTGGAGCGAACGAACCGATATATGGGTAGGTACATGGGTATGTACTTGCCCATGTAACTCTTAGAAAAACCTAAGTAATAGCATCTGTGATATACATGGCCAAGTACATGACCGTGCATATATTCTCTTGACCATGTAAATCTTAGGTCATTCCCGTGGCTCCTGCTCGCGGTTTACATGGTCATGTAATCTTCTTTCAACTGTGTTGCTGTCAGGGACACGCTCCACTACTCATCAAATATACACAGACGTGTACTTCCATTACATGGGCAAGTATCTCCGGATTGGGAGGTAGAAAAAGGGGACTGCGCTGGTGGCACGTGATGTACCTTTTCCTTTGAAATTCTCCTGAAAGCTACACAGATAAGTACATGGGTGTGTACTTTACCCATGTAACTCATTATCTTGTATTTTTGCACCGATTTGCTCCCGATTTCATTTATCTGGTCATTATTGTGATTTTCTTCACCTGTGGAGTATAATAGAGCAATTAAGTACCAATATCACCACAATCTACAATTTAGGGTTCAATAAGTGCTATAAATGATCGGTAAAATATGGATAAAATAGCACTTATCATTATGGTCCTTTCTTAAGATTGTACGAGCAACGTGTTGCTGACCAACATCTTGCTCACATTTTCCACCAGAAGTGCCTCGTCCAACACCACGTCCACCACGACCATGGCACAGACTCCACCTAGAAGGATAACCCACAAGTTTGAAGCATTGTGAGTGCTCATGTCCCTTTGCCCACAATAGTTACAAGTAGAATTTTCAGGAAGAGTAATCTTCCAATTGCTTTGAATGTGTGAACATTTCTCCATAATCTCCACCGCAGGCTCAGCCTCAATAATTGGCTACACTTGAATAGGTAGTGGCTCAAGTTCTCTCCCACTTCTCAAAGTCACGGCCTTGAGAGATTCTCAGGGATTGACATCCGTATTGCTTGGTAAAGAACCTGGGGGCCGTTCAGCAAGAGTTTTGGCAATCTGTGCTACCTGTTGCTCAAGATTCTGTAATGAAGCCTGTTGATTCCTCATAATTTCCTCATGCCCTTTGAGTCGGGCGTCATTGGATTGAATATATTTCACAAGGAGGGCTTCTAGAGTGGGACCCTTTTGTTCTTGAGGTGGGGGCCTTGAGAAATGAGACTGTGACAGTTGTTGCTGCTGCTGGTGGAGGCCGTTGCTGACATTGAGTCTGCTGACTCCATGAGAAATTTGGGTGATTTCTAAACGCAGGGTTTTACGTGTTGTTGTATGATAAGTGCTTGATTATATATATTTTATAATATCAGTTTACATGCATTGAACATCACTTTTATCAGGTTTTAGCATTAACAAGGTGTGTTTTGTGTTCTTTTGTGCAAACAGGGCTTTAGAGACATGAAGTACAGGAAGAAGCAAAGATAGGGTGTGATGACACATTTCAAGACCACAATTAGAAGCCGTGTTCATATGCATGGGGGTGTTGCCAACTGTCGGAGGAGTACAAATCATTACACAAACCGAGAGGGCACAAAGGCAGTAGTATGTCCATTTCCCAACTTCCGTACAAAGCAAAAGAAGGTTCTTGAAGATTTCATAGCATAGAAAGCCACGTACCCTACCACACGAGCGTGTGTCCGACCGTGTGGACTCCAAGGGAGACTTCGGGGAAATTAACTGTAGTAGCTACTGCAGCAGCACTGTAGCAAAGTACTGTACACAGCTATGTGGATGCCCGCGTAAACCCCCGAATTCAAATTATAAAAGCCGCATTGTGATAATTTTTAGTTATGTTTTCGGCTACTTTCGAGAGACAAGGTGGCTAGGGCTTGGAAGGAGTTCTTTGCGGTTTTGGGAAGCTTTCCTCACCAACTTGGATCGATTCCTCCTCCGTCATAGCATCAAGGAAGCCATCGGCGACCTAGCTTCGGAGTGGATTCAATCCAGACGTAGAAACTACCCATCAAGACCATCATCACGGATTTAGGGGGGTTATTCTTTATGTCTTTGGAACTTATTTCTCAATTCATTATTTGTTTTGTGACTCGCTCCATGGAAAGCTAAACCCTAGAGGGTATTCGGACATGTAAACCCTAGGATTCTTATTTTCATTAGATTTACATTGTGTTTCTATTCGAATTTATCAGTTTGAGTTTTACTCTTGAGTTCTTAATGCTTGTTATTGCTTTTGATTTCATTATTAATTGCCTTGCATGTTTTATTCAATGTAGTGAAGGGAGAGATCACCGCTAGGTTTAGAATTACCAAGAGTAAAAAGGGTTGAGAGGGTGAGCCGTGAGATAGCGGAGTGTCCCCTTTCCCTTCCGACAGATATTTCCTATCTCCATATTCCCTAAGTGTCAAGCAACCATATGTGGTGTGAGGCGTCGAGAGAATTCTCCGCCGGGATCTCGTAGGGGGTTAGGGATCTTTCACCTGGAGGTAGGGTTAGATCTACTTTTAGAAATTGGTTATATCTTTGGCATCCCTAGAGTTCTAAGCAGTCATATGTGGTCTGAGGCGTCGAGAGAATTCTCCGCCGGGACCTCGTAGGGGACTAGTTATCAGCGACCTGGAGGCAGGGGCCGTTATACCTTAGGATTCCCACGACTCATTGTTTTCGTTTAGAGACACTTGTAATTTACATCCAACACCCGAATCCTAGGTGGAGCATTGTCCGAATACCTCACTTTTATTGATTGAGAACTCTTTTCATTTTCATTCCCTGCGTACTTGTAGTGACACTCTTAGTTTTGGCCATTAGATCATCACACACTACACTCATCAGGCTAGATTACAAGAGAGGGGCTATTACTAGTACTTATGTTCCCTGTGTTTCGACAATCCGACCCTTTGGGTCCACTTTTATTACTTGACGACCCGTGCACTTGCGGTAACGCAAGGGGTTGACACACATCACCATGTTGTGTTGTTGCCACTTGCTCAGTACTCTGAGCCCTTTAAAAGAACTACTAGGCCAAGCTTGGCCTCCTCAGCTGTAACAACTCACACAGCGGTAGGTTGTTGCACTTGCATGGTATCCAGATGCTTCATTAGAGCTTCAACTTGTGTTACCAAAGTGGTCAGTGCATCCACCTCATAAATGCCTATAGCCTTCAATGGTTTGTTTCTCTTTGAGCTCCAATGATATCCATTAGAGGCCATGTCTTCAATTAAATTTTGTGCATCTTCGGGTATTTACTACACAATGAACCTCCAGCCGCGGCGTCGAGCATTTGTTTAGTGGCAATGTTCAAACCAGTGTAGAAGATTTGTATTTGCATCCACTCAACAATTCCGTGTTGTAGACATTTTCTCAACATATCCTTGTTCCTTTCCCAAGTGTCATACAAGGATTCTGACTCCAACTGCCGGAACGATGAAATGTTGCTTCTTAATTAGGTGATCTTGGCGGGAGGAAAATATTTCGTGAGGAACTTCTCGGCTAGTTGAGCCCAAAAAGTGATACATCCAGTCGGCAAGGAACTTAGCCATTTCTTGGCCCTCCCTCACACCGAGAACGTGAACAACCTAAGACGCACTTCATCCTCGGACATGTTGTTCGCCTTGAAGGTATCACAGATCTCCAAGAAGCTGGACAAATGGCCATACGGGTCTTCATCTTGGAACCCATCAAATTGGCATGCCTATTGTACCATTTGGATAAAGTTAGGCTTCAACTTGAAATTGTTTGCTGCAACAGGAGGTCGAACGATACTCGAGCTGGACCTCTCAAGATTAGGCTGTGGGTAATCTGAAATACTCCTCTGATTTTCGGCCATGACTTCCTCTTGGTCCACTTCAATGCTAATTTCGACAAACTCGGTCTCCTTCAGATTGACCTGCATCAATCTTCTATGAAATGTTCGTTCGATGTCGGGATCTGGGCTAGCTAGATGGGATCAACTCCCCTGGGTCATACACTATACCTATGTAACAATAAAGTACAGATATGAGAATTGAGAAATTAAATCAAGGTGAAAGTATGCAAATCAAAGCCACAACAATCACTTAAAAACAAACAAGAACGCAAAAAGAAGATAAGAAAAAGAAAAACAGAAAAACAAAGAAAATAAACGACTAGATTACTAAGGCTGTAAGATTTCTCAGAAGTTGCAAGTCCCCGGCAACAGCGCCACAAAACTTGATACGCCCCTTGCGTAACCGCAAGTGCACGGGTCGCACAAGTAGTAAAGTGTACCCAAAGGTCAGGTAGTCGAATCCACAGTTACGTGTGTATCTCCTAATACTCACTTACTGCTTAATATCTAATCAATTGGAATTGGGATGAATGACTCTAAACTTAGGTACGGGAAAAATTGGGGAAGAAGAATCACAGGAGGAGAAACTTAGGGTCTTCTCAATGGAAGGAATGGGGCCCCGGGTTAGTGCCTTGGTGTAATTCGAAACTTAGGGTCTACAACATTTATCCGGCTTGTCTCAATCAATCTATGTTTTAGAATCTTGTTGCCCTAATGTGGATGATGCATATGGTGGAATTGGAAGTGTGAGCCTATTTCCAACTTCTTGTATCAATCAACGAGATATACAAGCTAAGCGAAAATCAAGTAACTCAACCAATCAATTCACTCAAAAACCAACATTCAAGTAAACAACCAAAGATCTAACAAGTAGATATTGAAACATCCATAAACGCCGCATTAAATGAAACTGAGTTTAATACAACCAATTCACCAACCCGGGGCACCCTAAGAGGTTTAGTACCTCATTGGTTCAGTCAACAAGAAGATAACAAGAGAAGCAAATATAAGAAAAACCAAGAACTCCCTCTTTGCTTGCATCCTTCTTGAGATCTGAGGTGTTGATGTTGATTGGATTCCGCATCCAATTGGGTCTACAATTAGTGCTCTCCCCTCTCCTGATGATGAAGACGACTGTATAAGCTCATCCATTCGACTCTCTCGTCTTTCGCCCCAATCAAAAGTGTCGAAACCCTAACTTTCAGTGCTTTTTAACCCTCTCTCGATGTGAGCACAGTCGTGCTTAGGCCGTGCAGTTTGAGGCCAAATAGAAATTCTTTCAACTCGCCAGGCTGTAATCTGCACGGGGTTGAACACGGATGTGTTGCGGCAGTGTTGACAGTTGCACGACCGTGCTCAGATACCTAAGAGCGTGCAGACTCTTACTGAATTCTTCTGTAATTTGCACGCCTTGGGAGCATGGCCATGCTTGACTTACCGAACTTTCTTCTAAGTCCTCTTTTCGAAAATACTTGCTTTTGCTCCGGGACCTAGATAACTGCACAGTAAACTAAAAATACCTCAAATAGCACTGAATTGAGAAAATTAATTTCAAGAGAATAAAGAGACAGTGGGTATAAAATGGGAAATATATCTATAAAAATGCACTCATCAGATTGGGTTCATGTTATGAACCCAATTTGTTTATGTACAATTATATTTATAATTTTAATAATAGAGCATCTGTTTACAATTTCATATCAACAAGTTATGATTTATTTCAAGATGTGTGCGCAAGTTTTTATGCAAATTACACTGATTTATTTAGTAATTTAGACGTCAAAGATGTCTACAATTTAACAATTGCTTATGGAATGGAATTGCCGATAATGCCCTCCAGTTGTTCCGGTCGAAGACTTACATTGGGCCTTGAAGCAGTGTCAGGTTGAAGGTCCATTTAAGAAACTGAAGGTCCAATTGATGTAGTTTGTTCATCTGAACCTGCGTTATCCGAAGTGCCACATATTGATAATATTATGTTTCTGTAAGTCTCTCCAGGCAGCAACATTTAATGACGTAGTCCTTGTGCAGAAGTTGTACTCCTGTGGACAGCTTTCTGGATGGGTATAGTAGCAACATGTTTGAAATAAATATCATTCATTTTATACTATGATGAATGAATATGAGCATTTGGGGGTCTGTAAAGTATATTGTGAGACTACCTAGTAGCAGAAAGTTTTAGAAAACCCTTCATTTTGGTTACAGGTTTGGCCAACAATTACTTGTCCTCATTAGAAACTTTAAAACAATTATTAGGTACAACATTAAAAATATCATCCTTAGAGACATGGGAAGAAGATTTCCATAGGTTAGAGTAGAACTCTAATAAGCAATTTTCAATCCCATTAAAATCAGAGAAAAGGCTCCCTAATGCATCCATAATATTACAGATTCTATTCTTATGATTATTGATCCTAGTAGAGTTGAGGAAAAATCTAGTATTCCGGTCTCCATTGTTGAGCTAAAGCAATTTAGGTCTTTCAGCCTATTTAATGGAATTTCATTTGAGAAGTGCAATATGCCTCTTATAAAGAGATTGAAGGTCATTATAGGTAGTAGAATTAGGATTTGCCACATAATCTTGAATTTCTTGGTTTCCAATGCTATGCTCAGTATTATAGATATCAATGTCCAAGGAAGTCATGCCATTAACTCTCTAATTAAGCAAGTTATTTTTTTGAATGATGAATGTAGTGAGTAAAGGGATGGAGGGGAGAAGGGTTGGGGGTGAAATTTCAAGCATCAGTAATAGCATTATGGCACCAATTATAATCTAACCAATAATTATCAAATCTAAAAATTTTGCTTGTATTATGGGGAAAAAACAAGCATTCAAGAAAAGGATAGCATGATCAGAAAGGGTCCTGGAAAGATGTTATAAATATACGAATCAAAGAAGGAAACCCACTTTGGATTTGCTAAGAATCTAACCTTGCCCATCGACAAGCCAAACCGAGCTAGCCATTGCGCCAGATATAGTCAGATCCAGAATACCCTAAATCCAGTAAGTGGTTATGTAAAACAAAGTTATTAAAAAGCATAGCTTCAGGGGCATAATAAGAGAAATTTCCCCCAAGATGTTCATTTACAGAGAGGATCAAATTAAAATCACCAACCAATAACCAAGGGAGATGATGACAAGACATATCAGAAAGACTTGGCTAAAGCACCTTCTGAAGTGAGAGGGCATACACATTGTAAATAATTGACAAGATCCAATGGTCTGGAACTTGGGAGAAGATGATTAAATGAAGAGAATACCATCACATAGATATGGGAGTAACCTTACCGATAGTTCTTCTCCAAAGCACTATGATACATCTTGACATCCCAACTACTGGGATTGCTGGCCATCTCCAATTTCTTGAAATTTTATTACAAAAAGCTGAAGCGTAGGATGGGTCTACTCTAGTTTCAACCAGTCAAAAGATGTTTAGCTTTAATTCAAACATGTGGTTTTGGATTCTACTTATTTTGTTGTGGTTAGATGCATCTCTGCAATCCCAATAAAGCACTTTATGGGGATTTATAAGACAAGAGCTAGAAAGAGACTTAAGAAAATAAAAGGAGTTCACCTGATGAAGGGAGCTCATTGATATAGGAGAATACAACACCCTTTTTTGGAGCTTAAAGCAGCTCCACTTTGGTCTCTTTGAGCTATGACTTTCATCTTGGTCTAATTCTGGTTTCGTAGCATTATCTGGTTCAATCATGCTTTCTAGGCCTGTGGACTCAGTTTCTTTAGCCATAAAATCCTCATTTTGATCGTTAAGAAGAGGGACATTTGGTTTTAAAGCCTTGACTACCTGATCTATGATCATGTCATGCAAGGTAGGGTCAGGTGATGGCTCATTTCTATTGTTTAGGGCTTTTGTCAAATTCAGGAATAGGGATGACATTAGACTAGGTGTAGCCTGGTGATCTACAGCAGACAGTTCCTTCTCAGCATCTTCAGAGTTACCATTTCTCTTGCTCTATTTGCTGTTGTTCACCATCCCATCAAAAGGATGAAAGATCACTGTAGGTGTCTCCTTGAGAGTTTGCGAGATTTGGGAAAATAGAGAGAAAGTGGGATCTATTTTTTGTTCAGTTCTAATTTTTGGGGGGTCCAGGAACTTTCCTCAAGATGTTTCTTCCTCGGGATAATTGTTAGGCTGTTTACAATCCATTTGAGTCATGCGAGTTCCAACCTCACATTGCTTAAATCATGTAACTTGGGTTTTCAAGACACGTGTCTTCATCTTTACTTTAGTATTTATCGTTGAGGGACAATTAGAAGACGACCTCATCCTCTCCTTGACTCCACTAGGCCACCATCCAAGGCCCGTACTCTTCTTCTTTCCCAGGTTCCACTGGTTTCACTAGAGTCTGAACAGCATTAGAAGCCATTTGCAAATAATGTCCTGCCCACCTGAATGATTGTGGATTAACTCAAAGTTTTGGTCACACAGAACCATCGCCTTAGAGTTCAAAATGCTTCCCATTAGACTGCAGGACTTCATCCCTTAATTTGCTTCCCCACACCTATTAGACTACAGCAAAAGCGAAAACTAGGATTTTTTCATATACTATGGCCACCATGACCCTCTTTTCTTTTTACCTATCCAAAATCCTCTTTTCAAGAGTTGGGACAAGTCTATTTGTAGACATATCCTTGCAAATTTTGCTATGGAGGCATTCCTAGTATGTTTGTCCTCTTTTAGTAACCTCCCAAGGAAGAATCCAATGTTTTCTAGTGCTTCTCCATCCCAGAACTCAATAGGAAAGTAGTGCAGATCAAGCTATACAACAGCTGTA
The DNA here is from genome assembly GCA_902712375.1 of Dioscorea dumetorum. Classification (NCBI taxonomy): domain Eukaryota; kingdom Viridiplantae; phylum Streptophyta; class Magnoliopsida; order Dioscoreales; family Dioscoreaceae; genus Dioscorea; species Dioscorea dumetorum. The sequence goes on along the minus strand of CACTHL010000561.1, from coordinate 3,102,485 downwards.
TCTAGTTTCTCTACCAAACGTTGAAAGTTGTGTCTCTAAGGAGTCAACTGAAGTACCATGCCTTCCATTGTCCATGGCCCCGCTTAAGGAGCTTTTCAGACTTTTGGTCTGGATCACATTTGATGAAGTAGAACCCACTAGCCAGTTCAGCGATGGTGAAAGATCCAAAAGGACTTTAGAGTTTTGCTAGAGCTTATTTAGCTTGCTTTAGGGACTATACCTTTCCTAGGAATTTCCCAAATAGTGCCGATAGGAGCCTTCCATCAGCTCTGTAATGAAAGTAATCCTCAACACTTATAGTATTTGCCACAACGCTCTTCAATCTTTCCAAAGTTTTCTTTCATGGCATCTAAGTTCAGAACAACATTCTAGTCAAACTTGTCTTTCCTACAACATTTACCCAACATCATTTTGGGGTAGTATTAGGGTTCCTATTATTGTGCAGGCCAGGATGGGGTTTTCCACCCCCCACTCGCCATAGCAAGTGATGGAAGATAGCTAGGGAGTGGGTAAACAGTATTGAAATTCATATTTACTTTATTCGCTATTTAAATATACCTTATAGTTATATAGTTTCTTGGTTTCTTTTTTTCTCTTTTTTTAGTAATTAATCTAATTTTAACCTTTTCACAATTATGATTAAAACTAATTTATGAATATTCAAGACTAACAAACTCAACTAACATTAGTTATTTTTTAATGATAATAATGAAGATTTAAGATTATTCAAAACTTTTTTCACTAATTTAAAAATTCTAAAAAAATCATGTCTAAGAAAATCAAAATGTAAGTAAATATTTGGGAAAATTAATTATTAGTCACTGTAAGTGTCAAAAAATCTCGATCAGTCCGTCTAACATTTGAATTTCACTGTCAGACCTTCATTTTTAGTCCTGCAAGCCAACTCCGTTAGTACCCTTTTTACATAATAATGCCAATCTTGTTCTTACCATTGGTGGGAAAAGATTCGTCATATCTTGTCACAATTTCAAAAAGTGTACAACTAACATGAAAAAAATATAAGCTTTTTGGCAGTTTTTTACTTAGCAATCATTCTTTTCTTTTACTTTAAATGAGATCCTCTCTTCTTCTTCTTCTTCTTCTTCTTCTTTTGCTTCTTCTTCATCTGCCAGAATTTCTTTTGTTCTGTGTTGTCTTGCATTTACATAGGATAGATTTGTCTCTTCTACTCGTGGGTGAGTTGCTTTGAAAGGTCAACTGCATTTGTTGCCATTTAAGGGTGTGGTAAAAGAAGGTTTACTTTTTTACCTTATTTTTATGAACGAGTTATAAATGCTTGTTTGATTGTAATACATAACAGAGTGAGGCTTTTATGCCACAGACATTTAATGGTTACTATAAGGGAGAGGGTTGAGTACTGCAGTTTACAGTATTAACTTCATGAGAGTCAGTGCTGCAGAAGATATGTGAGAGCTGGAGTCTCAACATTTCTAGTGTTAGGGCGAGGTTTGTCCATCCGGATGCGCACCGAAAGGTCTACCCCATTGACTCTGAGGTTGATTTTCAGTGAATGTGCCATGTTTACCATATGTTCAATTGCTCTGTCATCGACCTTATTGTTGGCACAACAAAGGATGGGATGGATGCGCTCTCTGGTTCCTCTTTACCATTATAAATCTTATATCTTTACTTATATATACAACTGTGGTGACCATTTAGTATATATACTTACGGTATAGTTGTGGAACTTTCCCCTTGGCGGTTTAGTTTCCGCTTATGTTTTAGAGTTTTCACTTAGCGGCCGTCGTTTTCGATTAGTTGGGAAACTTTCCGCTTAGCAAATGTTATTTCCGCTTACGTCGTTGTGTTTTCACTTAGCGGAAGGCCTTTTCGCTTAGTTGGGGAGTTTTCCATTTAATATTGCTTCGAACGCTTAGTACTCTATCCTTGTACTATTTACTTTACTTACTTTCTGCTTATAGATCAATTGCATGGTTCTCCATATCTTATATTTTGTTGTGTATACCGGAAGCGGAGAATTAATTTTGGAGAGCTTATCAGTAAATACGATGCACATTATCACTCAATCGATGTAAGTTCAATCAAACATCCTTAAACTGTAACTATCCAGATATAAGTGGATCCAAACATTCTTAAATGGTAACTATACATATGTATGTGAAAACAGACATTCTTAAACTGGAACTTTCTATATGTAAGTGGAAACAAACATTCAAAAATAGGAACTCTTCATGTGTAAGTGGAAACAAACATTCTTAAATAGTAACTATCCTGACGTAAGTGGAAACAAACATTCTTAAACGTGAACTCTCCATACATGTACTTATAGTGTAGTTGTGTGACACACCCTTGCGTGTGTGTTTTATAAGTGCACGGGTGTTGAAGTAATAAAGTACCAAAGAGAGGGTAGTCGAATCCACAGGGAGTAGACGTTAGTACCAAAAACACTTTGCCAAATAGCTACGAAGAAATCAATTGTTATAGAGAGCAATAGAAAATAATTAAACAGAAATAAAAGACTGAAAGTAAAAGCTAGAGTAAAGAAAAGATCAAGGTGTAGATAGGGTACTTGGACAATGCTCCCCCTAGAATTCTAGTTTCAAGTGCAAAACTCAAATTACTCTTCCTTAATCAAGATTCAAAGAGTCGTGGAAATCCAAAAACACAAGGTCCCAAATCTAAGATCAACCGTGACTAGTGCCCTATGAGGTCCCGCGGATAAACCATGAAGATAACCCTCTTAATCTCAGTGCTAATGGTCTATAAGAGCCGCTCCTCCTTCTCTAAAGACCCTTAAGTCAAGCCTAAGGCACATCTCGGCGCATCCAAGTTGTTGATGGCTCCCCCAATAGCTATCCTTGGAAGGATTTGATGTTGTAATTGATGTAGGAGCGCTCCCAAACCTTACAAAAACATCCTCAAAGCCCTAGCCGCTTTCTCTCCAAAAGTGGGGAAAATGACCCTGAAAAACTCCTCAAAGCGGTTATTTAAAGTCTGGGGTCGGGAATCCACACGGGATGACCACATGGCCGTGTGGAACATCCACACTGCCAGGCCACACAGCCGTGTGGAAATCCCACAAGGCCATGTGGAAAATCCACATGGCCATGTGGATTTCTAGCCTTGTGTATCTTTGCCATAACACTCCAGATTTCACTCTTTTCTTCTTCGGAGACCACCCTAATGGAAAGCTTTTGAAGTCCTCAAACAAATCAAAACATGAGAGCATGACTGCCTTTGTGCCCTTCTACATCTTTAAGTGACTTGAACTCCCTTAGAAGTTGGCACACACCCTCATGTCTGACCCCAATTTGTCTCTTGATCTTTATGATAGCGCAAAAACACTCCACCCGATACATTCATGACCTATTTTGCCTTGTTTCCTCCAAACCTTCTTCACAACCCTAATTGTATGAAAGAATACAAAAAACACATGAAATGAACAATAAAACCCGATAAAAGTAATACTTATGAAAGAGAAATATATCAATTATTATGTACATGCAAGCACTTATCACTGTGAAACTTTCCGCTTGGCGGTCATGGTTTTTGCTTACATTTTGGGTTTGCACTTAGAGACCGTAGTTTGTGCTTAGTTGGGAAAGTTTCTGCTTAGCGATGTTGTTTCCACTTACGTTGTTGGGTTTCCACTTAGCGGCCGACGGTTTTGCTTAGTTGGGGAGTTTTCCATTTAATATTGCTTCGAACGCTTAACGCTCTATCCTTGTACTATTTACCTTACTTACTTTCTACTTATAGATCAGTTACATGTTTCTCCATTCTTACATTTTATTGTGTATACCAGAGGCATGGATTCAATTTTGGAGAGTTATTAGTCAATCGATGCATATTATCATTCAATAGATGTAAGTAGAAACAAACATTCTTAAATGGTAACTGTCCATATGTAAGTGGAAACAAACCTTCTTAAACAGGAACTTTCTATATGTAAGTGAAAACAAACATTCTTAAACGGGATTTCTCCATACATGTACTTACGGTGTAGTTGTGGAACTTTCCGCTTGGCGGTCATGGTTTCCACTTACGTTTTGCGGTTTGTTTTTAGAGACCGTAGTTTTCACTAAGTTATGGAATTTTTTGCTTAGCGGACGTTGTTTCCGTTTACGTTGTTGGGATTTCCCTTAGAGGTCACCATACGGGAAGGGTTTTCAAGTAGAGTTTTGGTTTCTAAAAAGAGGAAATCTGTTTATCTTGAAACTATTTAGGAATAAAAGACAATGATCTGCAGTAAATGCATTCACATTCATTACTTTGGAAAACGCATCACTCCAACCGCCTGCAACTATTGTATGTGAGTGGAAAGATATACCTGTCACTCCACACGACCTTAAATGACGTCAATGCACGCCGAGACCGAAATAGAAACAAATTAAAAAATGAGACTTTATGTGGATATTGAAACAATCATGTTTTTCAGTGAATACTTGAATTTCTTAGAGATTTTTTGTTCATTTCCTGTAAATATTTTGTTATCTCTTTTACAAATTTTGAGAACAAAATAAATTATCTAAAACTTGCTATCTTTTTCCACAAGGGCATATATAAATAGCATCATATTTCAAATTTACAATTCAATCTAAAAATAAAGTTAATAGAAACATTTTTTTGGTATAGACTTGCACCTTCCCTCACACTCTAATCCTATCTCATACAAAGAAAATCCCCAATTTAATAAAAGTTATTTGGTTAAAAAAATTAATCTACAAATCAAAACACATGCATATATAAAAGGAAAAATAACAAAAAAGCATAACAAAATGGAAGAAAAAAAAACCAAAGCCAAGAAGAGGAAAGCGGCGGGTTCTGACAATATTGTCCCTCTCAAAAATCTTCATAAGCCGAAACTGGACCCCACCACATTCCCCCCTAACAACTGAACACGTTCTCACAAAAGAAACTTTTCTGAGATGGGAACAATAATTAACAAGCTATGGGCATCGGTATCAGCATTGCCGTAATAAGACACAGCCACGGCATGTGGCAGTGATCCAACGGCTAGGAAGCTCTACAAGCCCAGCATGCATCTCTCTTTTTCCTGTCCGCCTTTATTTCTTGAGCCCTGTGAAGCAGAAGAGGAGTTTTGGGACCACTCTTTCTCTAACTCACTCTCCCATATATATATATATATATATATATATATATAATGGATTAATAAATAAATGAATAAATAAATATTGTTTTTAATAATATTTATTATAATATAATAGAGTTTGTATAGAAGTGGGCTTTCAAAAGGAAAGCGGCGAGGTCGTACGTTTTTTGTTGGTACCCACGCGGCCACACGTCTTAAACAAGGACAGGTCTGGAAAATGAAACAATGGATTTGTTTTAAATATATATATATATATTGGCAAATAATTAAAAAAGGGAAGAAGAAAGAGAGGTGTCCGGTTTGGCAGGCAAAAGCGTAGTCTGGTTCAGTGCACTTGTAGCTTGTGTTCAGTTGGATGTTGGCAGTGGGTTTGTGCTGGTGTTTGCCTGTCCCGAGACTGTGCTCTGGTTTGCGTCTGAGGGCGTCAGATGGTGCCATCCACATCAACGCCATGCCACGTGCCACTGTGAATCTGTAATTATTGAAAAAGTTTCAAGAAAAAATTTCTTGCTTGTCTCTGGGCAAAGTAAATAATTTATATATATATATACACACACGAGCCATATGTCTGTGTTTTTTGAATATACAACGTGCTTTCAGCTTGGGATTCAATTCCAGATTCTTATCCAAATATTGTGATCCAGTGTCAATAAGCTAACATACTTTTCATTAATTTACATATTTCTTGTCTTAAAAAATAGATTTACATTTTTACATTAATGTTTGTTTTTGTAACTTCCTACAATATATGATGACAAAAGACGTGAGGTTTGAGAGAAACATACATAAATAAATAAGAATGATTTAGAATGATATATAAGCAAATATCTTAATTTTTTGCTAAGATATGTCAAAAAAACTCATTAAAATTCATTTTAATAGTGGTTTGAAAAATTTTTAGGAAAATTCATTCTGGATGACATGTATATAAGAATAATAATATTGTTTTTATCAGGTGAGAGGTTGTAGAATTAACGCTCTCTCATAATTTATTTTAAACCATCTTCAAGTGAATTATTTGTTCACTATATGCAATAAGGAAAAAGAAAAAAAATATTATTTCAAATTTTAAAATGATTTATTTGGATGTAAAATAACTGCTTTTATAAAAAAATTTCTCCATGAAAGGTGAAAATAATTCCTATAAAAATTTTAACGGATTTTAATATGAAGATTAGGTTGAATATAATATAAAATCTCTCACAAAAATAATTAAAATAATAAATAATATTCATGATAAAAAATATACTAAAATGCATACAATTAAAATCTTAATAATATGGCATGGTTCAATACTCAAGCACATCAAATATACATTACCTCTATTGCTATGAATGTCATGACATCTACGTTTGAATGAGTGGTTCCCATTACTTTTAGCTGTATAACCTTGTTTGATATGCAATACAAAAATAAATAGTTTATTTTTAAAGAGAGAGGCATTCCTTTCACACAGTAATCCTACCAGGGACAGAACCAGGATTAATTGATAGGGGAGCTGAAGGTAAAATGTAAAAAAAAAAAAAAATTTAGTCTACATAACAATTGTTTTCGATACAAAATAGTGCGACATTGTGACATTTAATTAAAACAATTACATAAAATATAAAGCGCTTATCTATGCACACTCGAGCTATAACTACCATCTGTGTGACGCATGCTACTCAGATGAGATGATTTCAATTTTGGTGAAAATTCTTTTAGATAACTTTTCAGAAAGGCACTTCATGGAGCCCCAAAGTTTTGGATTTCTGATTAAAAAGCCATAAATATAAATGAATAAAATTTATCATATAAAAAAATTTTCAAAATTTTTTTAATAAATTGTTTGATTAATACCTATATATTAAATAAATAAAAACAACATCAACTATTTCTGATATAAAATGTTGAAAAATAAAATTGCAAATTTATTCAATGACATAAAAACAATTAAAACAATTAAAACAATTAAAACAATTAAAACAATTAATAATAATAATAATAATAATAATAATAATAATAATAATAATAATAATAATAATAATAATAATAATAATAATAATAATAACCTTGAGAAAGGAGGCATCTTGTTGAAAGCTTCATTTGCCATTTTGCTTTTAATGAAAAATTGATGTGCCGCTTGCATGGCAGGAATAGACAACTCATGTGATTTCTCTGTATTACCCTCCTCCAAAATCATCCCATGATAATAATATGCCACTGCCTAATAAATAAAAAAAATACAAAAATTAAATAAAATTAAAATTTAATCTACTATATATATATATATATATATATATATATATATATATATAACACATTACAAATAAAATACGATTTTAGTTTAAAATGCAATAAGAAAAATTCTACAAAACAAACCATAATATAACACTGTCACTACACTATTTAAAAATATTGAACAAATTTAAAAATAAAAATAAAAATAAAGAAATATTGTAATAATTTAAGCGCTAAAAACAAGATAAAAATATCAATTTAAATTAAGAAATTGAAAAGAGTTGCATTTAAGAAGAAAACACAATATGACTTAGTGTTAATGAAGTTATACTAACACATCTATAAATTCTTAATATTGTTTTGACATGAACTTTACAAATAATAATAATAATAATAATAATAATAATAATAATAATAATAATAATAATAATAATAATAAAATTATTATTAAATATACAAATTGATAATATATGTAATGCATGAAGCAAAGATCCCTTGGATTATTGCTACAGGGTCCTTTGTCATTTGCTTAGGGTATTTGTTTTAGGAAAGACCCGAGATCGAAAACGATAATCTACGCAAGTTGAGAGCACAAGCATTTATTGAACTTATTCCATGTTTGTGCCCATCCCTGACATTTCTTAAGTGGGAGGCACTTATCGCTTATTCGTGAAATATATATATAAAATGTATGTAACTGACCTTGAGTAATCATAGAATGAAAACTGTGGAAGTTCGACCTTTTTCGCTTCTTTTGAGTTGTGGTTTATTGTGTAGAAGTTGTGTGTTTAAATTTTTGTCGGGTGCTTTTCGTGTTTAGGATCTTAGTTAAGGTTCTTTTTAGTGTTGAAAAGAGGAGGAAAAATCTTTGGGGAAAGAGCCTTTAAGTGGGGAGAGTAAGGCTTTAAGACGCCGCAAGAAAACCCCAAAAACAGGGGGACCTTACTGCCTCCCATGCGGGCGCATGCCCGTCCGCATGGGTCCCTGAAGTTAGGCCTTGCGGCCTGCCTTGCAGGCGCAAGGCAGCCCGCAAGGGCCTCTGGAAAGAGGCCTCGCGGCCTCCCATGCGCCCGCAAAGGAGCCCGCGAGCCCTCCCGCGCTTTGGGTCTATAAATACCCGATTTAAAACTCAAAGGCCCTTCATAAGACCCCATTTCCCTCTCTTTTTCTCCTCATCTTGAATCCTCATTCTCCCTTCTTTTAGATCTTCATTCTTGAGCTCCAAGAAAGAAGAAAGGTGTTGATCTTCCCCTCTCCTCCATTGGTGATGATTCTCTTCTACTTCTAGCAAGATTTAAGGTGGGTTTTCTTCTCTTCTTCAATTTCTTAATCTTTTATTCAATTCTCTATAGATCCATGTAGAATTAGTGTGGATCTAGTATGGATCTAATGTTTAATTGGAATTTAGCCATAGATCTTATGTTTGGATGGTATAGGAGTCTTGATATCATGTTTTGGTGAAGAATGAAGGAGATCCTTCATCTCTAAACCCTTGATTCTTATAGATCCGAACCCAATTAGGATATTCTTGATTTTACTATGATTTTGAGGGTTTGAGGATACTATTATTGTTAATTCTTGAATATAGAACACTTAGTAAACCCTAGAAGCCATGAGATCTAATTTTGGATCATTATTTACTCCTTTGTTTATTGTTTGGGTTATGTGATTGATCCTTATTTTTCTTGGATGGTTAATGGTTTGAAGGAGGTGGATCTAAAGGCAAGGGTAAAGAGCAAGTAGGCGAGTGATCCAAGAAATTCGATCTCGCCAAGTTTGTGAGTGGGAAATTATTTAATTCTTGAGCTATGGTCATGCTTGGTTGAATACCTAATTATATACATTCTTGAATGGTGAATTTCATGTTTTAAAGGTTTCTTGAGATGTTTTCATGAAACTTTGAATAATGATGATTTATGTTTCAGTTTATTTCTCGATTGAACATATTGATCATCTACATTTCTTGATTTATGATCCGATGTACTTTTGATTAAGGTTATTGATCATTTATACTTATGGTTTATGATTGATACACTTTTCGATTATAATCAATGATCTTTTATTATTCTTAAGGGATGAACTCCCTATATCTTGAAATGCATATTTTCAAAGTATTGTCAAAGGGTTAATGTTCTTGACATAAGGACCCAAGTAAGGGCCTAAGTGAATCAAAATGGATTTCTTGGTGATGAAACTCTATTTGAAATGTTATTCTTTGCGATGATGTCGTATTTGAAATGTGTTATCAAAGAATACTTTTATGATGATATTCTTGATGAAAATAATATCATTGCGGATATTTACTCAAGAATTCACTTTCGAGTTGAGAGTTTTATCTATGAGAATTTGTAATCTCTCGACGAGATTTATGATATCATATTGATGTGTTCATATTATTATCGTGATGTGTTCATGATGAGCCTACGGGCGGGATGGATATCCCAAATGTTTCAATGGTGACATTGGGGGGATCCCCGTATTTTGCAGAAACGAGTCTCCATGGACCGACCTTGTTGGGGTGGCGTGGAATTCTCTGCTGACTAGCCCTTATAGGAGGCGCGTAGAGAACCTGAAGGTGCTGCGTTGGGTTTCCGGAGTCACCACACGGGATTCCCAACGGCCAACGCCAAGATACGCTCATGTTGGTGGCTCCTGACCTAGCCACGGCTATGGTTAGTGATGGAGAGTTTTCATAGGCTGTTGATAATGCTATCGATAGAGGACTTCCGCATGTGTTGCACTATAAATCCTTGACTCGATGGGTTTGATCTTTTAACGAGTATTCTTAACTTGAACTTTTCAGTCTTAAATCTCTTTATAAATGATTTTCAGAGTTTTATTGATGCCTTTCTTTGAGAAGTTGGAAAGCTTCTTATATTGAAATGTGTACTTAAAGAATTTTGTAAGTTGTTGGATGGTAAAGATATCCATATGTTTTCGGCATATCATTTGTTGCACTTGTATGAATTATAGCTCCATGTTCAACCCCTCACTGAGTAACTTAGTAACTCACCCATTCTTCTTCTTTTCTTTTCAGGTGTTAGCACGGCAGCAGGGCATGAGACGTGATAGTGCTTGGCAGATCTATTCTTACATTTACCTTCGAGTAGTGTATGATTCATAAATATTGTTTTCATGTATAAGATGAATCCACTATGACCCATGTTTTTGTATTTCCATTTTGGTCTTGAATAATCTTGATTGTTTCAGTGAGGACCTTAGGTTGTATGAGTTTTACACCCAGTGTTTGGGAGAGACTATGATTGTGTCCATGATCATTGATATTGTGTTTTTCAGGGATATATACCTGGTGTGAATATATATTGATACTGTACAGTGTTGTGGTTGAATACCTTAGATTTAGAGTACTATTGTTGTGATGTTAATATTGTACAGGTAATAGGTTAGCCTTGCGGCGATCTAGGGTTGAGGCAGGTGCCTGACCTCCCCTGGGTTGTCGTGGCGGTAGTGTCATGTGCCGGGACCCGAGGGTCGGGGCGTGACAAAAACCATGGGCAGATGATTTACAAAGAAGTATGAAATTTGTCTATGATAAACATACTGTGGCTGAGGGGGCTGAAGCCCCTGCTAGCCCCTCTTAGTTCCGTCCCTGAATCTCACACCCTTTTAAATTGATGAGATTAAGTAATCCCTTCCATTGAAAATGCCATTTTGCTTTTTATTTATAATTTATTTCCAAAATTGGTTATTCTTTTCTCTTTTACTTTTCACCCTTACTTTATAATAATTATAAACAGTATATTCTCTTAGTAACTATCTATCTAAATATTTAGTTATAAATTATTTGTCATATATATGGTTTATAATCTAATTTAAATATTAGATAAAGTAAAATATTTATATTAAATAATTAATTATAATATAATAATTACAGTTAATATTTATTTAAATATTTAATTATGATAAGTAGAGTCAAATATAATTCACTATTTTATATATTAATTTAATTTATTCATATAAATGGTGTAAAAGTCATTTTACCCAATTCTATTATTTTATTTTTATTCATTCCCAATATTCATTTCCTCTTATCCAAATACTGTTTTTATTTTATTATTTTCTTTTTATTCCCTTCCCCATTCCCTTACAACCCGTCTGGATGCAAGTAATCATCCCCCTCTAGAGGGGGATGTTTACTAATCCCAATGGATACCCAAACATTGGGCTGGCTTGATTACCTTTGAGAGGGGCTAAGAAGTCACTTGGGGAAGGTAATACTCATTACCCCCAATATTGGGGGTAATGGCCATTCCTATCTTCTGAAAAGTCCATATTGCCCCTTATTAATATTTTTCAGATCTTTTCTTTCTCCTTTCCTCTCCATCCAGCCAACCCTTTCTCCTCCTTCCATCTGAAGAATTTCACCAGCTGAGAATCCGTGATTGACAAAGGAATGCGTTAATCTTGGAGGTCTGCACAGATCAGCCATTGTTGATTATCATCAACAGAGAAACGCGTGAATTTGGGAGGTCTGAACCTTCAGCGGCTTCAATCGTTTTCTCTACAGGGCTGCAAACATCAAGGTAATACTTGCATCATGATCCTTGTGTATCTTCCTGCATGTCTACTGAGCATGGCACCAAACATTTGACTGATGTTCTATGGAATTTTTTAACTTAGTTGCAAGATTCTTACTCATAAACAATGATCAGCTATGCACCTGCTAAATTACAAAATGAAAGAGATTGTATAATGAATTGCGTGGTCGAGTTTCACTGCTTCTATTTGGATGTTTAAGTTTTCATTTCCTACTTTAGGAAAAAAATAACTGAAAAAGGAAATTACAATGAAGGGTACATATCTGCTGCATCCACTGAGGTTTATGAGCAAAGAATGAAATTGATGTTCTCATCATTTGTTACTCAAAAATTTTGTTGCTAATTTGGACACACCAGAATGCTCTTTTATAATTTATTGAAAGCATAAAACATACTCATTTCTTCTTGTTGTAGTGTCAGTTTTGAAGATTTAGAGTGATTTGGTAGTGATAAGGTGATTTCTTTGGGAGTAACTAAGATGGAGTTTTACTGCATTTTGATGCTTTGTTTGCAGAATGGATGACTTGAGCTAGTAAATGCGCATCCATATAAATGACCAGGTACTTTCTTTTTTCTTTTTGAACTCCAACAAAAGTTAAGATCAGCAAAGCAAATTTTTTTTTTAAATGTCACGTTGCTTTTTTTTATCAACTTTAAAGCAATTATGGACCAAATTTGAAGTGGGAAGATTTATTTTTGGTCTATATATTTTTTATTTGCTCCATTGAACTCAATAGTTAAATAATAGTAATAAAATATTTATGAAATTCATTGAAAATGCATGTCTTTGTCACTTTGGTGGCATTGTATTAATATTTATATTACTTCAAGCCAAAATTTCAAGTTGAAGAATGCTTGCAGGAATGATTTACATGATTAATTGTTACCCTTTTTTTTTTAAATCTTTCTCCATAATTTATTGTTTCTGAAGTAGTCTAGTTCTTTTGGAATGCAAACAATGTTTTGCCAACAACAAAGCAATGTTTTTATTAAATTAATGTTTTCTTCAGTATTCTGACTTTTTTGGAGAACATGTCTATGATGTATTCAATAAAACAACAGAACATAACAACATAGGCATAAAACTTGTCAGACATTTATTGTTTGTTCATATATTAATTAATAAAGCAGAAAAGAACAACATATGCATCATAATTTGTAGACATTATTGTATGAGATGCTTATACAATCCATGTGTAATTCATTTTCCAGACGTGGATGAGATTGAGGAGCTCCGGCTATATTTTGCTATCTATATGTGCTACTTTTGTGTTTTGAACATCATGATTGCTACTTGTGCAAACGTGGAAAGCAACAATAGAGGTAGAATGATTCAATGCGAGATTGAGTCATCATCATGTAGATGCCATAAACAGTATGATTACTTGAACAGGGTGATTTACGAAAGAGATATTAAGTCCATTGACAAACTGTGCATGGATCGTCAATGTTTTCATAAATTATGTCGATTGCTAACCACCAATGGTGGGTTGCGAGGGAAGAAAAATGTACTAGTTGAGGAGATGGTTGCAATGTTTCTAAACATTAGCACATCATGTAAAAAATAGAATAATTAAATTTGACTTCTTGCGATCTGCCGAAACAGTTAGTCGACATTTCCATGCTGTTTTAAAATCAATTATTCTATGCCATGGTGTTCTATTTAATAAGCCTGAACCTCTCAATGAAAATTCAAATGATCATAGGTGGAAGTGGTTCAAGGTAACAACATTCGTCTATTTTTGTTATTTCATTTTATTATTAGTGGACATAGTGTAAGTGATAACTTTTTTTTTTAATCTAGAATTGCCTTGGAGTATTTGATGGTACACATATCCGAGTGAATGTGCCTAGAGTTGATCGACCACGATATAGAACAAGGAAATCTGAAATAACCACTAATGTACTCGGTGTTTGCAGTCACGACATGCAATTTATATATGTCTTGTCTGGATGGGAGGGTTCTGCACATGATGGCCGAGTTCTTAGGGTAATCGCAAGTGCACGGGTCGTACAAGTAGTAAAGTGTACCCGTAGGGTCGGGTAGTCGAATCCACAGGGACTGGTATAGCTTTCGATACTCGTTGGATTTCTAATATCTAGCCGGCTCACTTACTGGTTTGAGATTTAATTATAAACAAAAATAAGAAAGTGAGGATAAACAGAAGAGAGACAGGGTTAAGGTGACAAGAGATCCAAACAAAAGAGTAGCGTCCCGGAGTAGTCACTTGGTGTCAATTATACTCGAATTCTCGCAATGTTTATCAGGTGCGTCTCATGATCCCTATGTTCTAGAGTCTTATTGCCCTAATGTGGATATAGTGGGATTGAGAGTAAGAGACCAATTCCACTTCTTGTATCAATCAATGAGATATACAAGCTAAGAGGAAATCAAGAAATTAAGCAATCAATGACACTCAATAACCAACATTCAACTAAACAACCAAAGATCTAACAGAGAGAATTAGAGACTCCATAAACATTGCAATACAAGCATTCAAAAACAACAACTACCAAGTTCTTAAACCGGGGCACCGAAGAACGATTAGCCCCTCATGATTCTACAATAAACACAAGGTAAATAACAAGAGAATGAGATGACATTCATTAACTCCCTTCTTGCTTCACAATCTTCGTCGGAGAGTGTCCGATGATGATCTTGCCAATGTTCCTCCACTCATACGATGATCTCTTGGTCCGGATCTAGCCCTTGAAGGTGCCTCTCTACTACTCCGCCGCCTCCCCCAAAGGGGAGAAGAAAATCCCCCAACAAAAAGCCCCTCCAGAAACCCTAAATTCGGCCTTAAAAAGTCATTCCCGATGCAAGCACGGCCGTGCTTAATTCAGCACGGGCGTGCGTAATTCAGCATGGCCGTGCGTCAGCCCATGCAGATTGCGGGTTTCTGAGTTCTCGGTGCTACAGTACTTTGGCTACAGTACTCTGCTACAGTATCCGTGCTACAGTACTTATCTACAGTGATTTGTCCCGAAAATTCACCAGCCTGTAATTTGCACCGGGTAGAGCACGCCCGTGTTGAGGCCGTGTTGGCATTGCGCGACCGTGCTTAGGGCATTCTGACCGTGCTTCTTCGTGCTTTCCAATTCCTGTGAATTGCACGGCCAATAGCACGCCCGTGTTGAGGCCGTGCTTGACTTGGCGAACTTCTTTTTAGGTCCTTTCGATGTGAATTCTCCTCTAAATCCCTTCTACTTGCTCCAGGACCTAAATATCTGCACAATAAACACAAAATACCTTAAATAGCACCGAACTAAACAAGTAATAACAAAAGGACAAGTATATATCGGGTGTAATGCATATGAAATATATATATATATATAATGCACTCATCAGTATGCCAAACATGTTTGAGATATTTTGTATTTGTGTGCCATATATTTTATATTGGTTCTTAATTTCCCAAATGATATCATCTACCTTATTACTTTATTTATTTTATGTTTTTGTATAGCATGGACTCATAATCTCAACAAAGGAGTCGTGGACAAAACAAACGATACTGGACGGCAGAAGAAGATAAGGCTCTAATTGATGCCTTGGTTGAGCTTTCTGTCAATCCCATTTGGAGGGCTGAAAATGGGTTTCGAGGTGGATATCTCCTTCATTTGGAAAAAATGATAAAAGACAAAATTCCGCAGACCATGTTGAAAGATGTGCCAAATATTGAATCCCGGGTAAAATTATTGAGAACTAAAACTACTGCAATTGCTGATATCTTACGTGTTAGTGGGTTTGATTGGAACTATGAACGTAGCACCATCATGTGTGAGAAAAGTGCATATGATGAATATGTCAAGGTATAAATAATTATTTTGAGTAATTTTTCTTATGAACTATACATGTTATTCATGGTATTAATTTTTCGTTCTTATAATTGATATTCATGGTTTGTATGGTATTCATGTAACACAGGCACATAAGGAAGCAGCTGGTTTGTATGGGAAGTCTTTTGCATTTTTCAATTATCTTGTTACAGTTTTTACAAAAAGACAGGGCTTATGGCAATGCGAGGGCTGATATCGGAGATGAGGCAAGACAATATGAAAATGAGGACGATAATATTTTCGAGGAGGATGCGGGTTTTTCTCAAGTGCCTATTGAGGAATTTTCTATGCCTTCTCAAGAAAATGATGAAACTCCATTGCCAACACCTATGGAATCAAACAGTAGCAGCTCAAAGACATCTACACAAAGAAAAAGAAAAGGAGTTCCAACAGAATCAACTATGGACCAAATTTCAGTAAATTTTCGCAGTTTTGTAGAAATGGTTGGTCCAGAATTTAAAATCTTGGCTGTTGCGGCAACAAGAAATGCAGAATCTGCATCTCGACATGCAGATGCAGCTGTTCGCAATATTGAAATTGCAACTATTAGAGAAGAAGCTAGGCTAGAAATTGAAGGAAAGAAAAAATTACTAAGTCAAGTACTTTTTAATATTGAAGGACTTAATGACGATGAGGCACTAATCATGTTGCAAGCGTTGGCCAAAGATGAGTATCAACTTAAGGTGTTCTGGGACCTTCCAAATGACACGAAATTACAGTTTTGTCACATATATTTAGCCAAAATGCCGTATATTCCTCCCGTGGTGTAAATCAACCTGGTAAGCATGTGCTATTGCCTTTCATAAGTTTCTTATCATTAATTTCATATCTCTTGTATATGACTAGAAGCAATTCCATGAATTAAAATTTCCATGCAACTTGCCTTTCACTTGATATTTCATTCATATAGTTTTTTTATATATTATGCAATTCATTTTTTTTAACTCTAAGCACCTTGTTATTTCATCAAAGCTATAATAGTGGGTTCTAATGATGAAGTGTTCATGCACAAACTGATGATTGTCACGTGAATTTTCTATCATCAAAGCTATAATAGCTATAGTTAATCGCATTTTTTTATGCTTGTTTTTATGTTTCCTAACTGACTCTTTTATTTTTTGTTATTTTAATTTGATTGTGTATACAGTACGGAGGAACAAAAAGCGAATATCACCTCTCGACATAGAAGTGGAAGCAAGGAATTGGCAGTTGATAACAAGTCAATGATGTAGTAGTGCTTGAAGGGAACTTCTCTTCATATTTTGGTATTTACTTAAAAATACTTTGGATGATGTTATGAATGAATGTTTTGTTTTTTTTGTGTGTTTCTATGTGGCACCAGTAGGTGGAACAAGATGATGGTTTGTTTATCTTAATACTTGTGTTTGGTTGATAATTGTCAAGGAACAAGATGAATTATATATTTTAGCTTAATACTTTGGATGATGTTATGAATTAATGTTTTGTTTGTTTAGCTTAATACTTGTGTTTTGGTTTGTTAGATTAAGGTTTAACTGGAATAGTGTACAGGGACGAAATTTAATATTAGAATTTTACTTGGATGGGATTTTGTTTTGTTTGATTGTATTTTGTGCTTTTTAATGAGTGTGCGAAACAAATTTGAACAAAATGAGATTGATAATATTTCATATGAATTTTTTTTAATTAAATGAATTATGATAATATGTAATTATAATATATAATTTAATATATAATTATAAAATGAATTATATATTTTAATATATAATTATAATGACTTATGAATTATGAATTATGAATTTTGTGTTTTGTTTGATTGTATTTTGTGTTCATATGGTTGTATTAATTGAATGATAAATACATACTTTAATATATAATTATAATGACTATAGTTAATTACATAATTTAATACATAATTATAATATATAATTATAACGGCTATAGTTAATTACATAATTTAATAATTAATTGTAATGATTATAGTTAATTTAAATATTAAAAATAAACCATTTGTGAATTATAAACATTATTTTTATGCCAATGGTATAATAGTAATATTCTCATTCATTCTCTTCTAACTTTTTACATTCCCAATAAATTTCTCCCCCAACCAAACAAAGTTTTCATTCCCATCCACCTACCACCTAGGTTTTTATGTGATTACGGTTTAACCACCATGAGAAGGGTTTGATCTATTTCTAGCGCTTCAAATATTCATATATGGTGTAAGACAATGTGAGAGATCACTGCCAGGACCTTGAATGTCTCGTGCACTTGCTCTACATGCGAGGATCCATCAAGAGACTAGGAAGGGAGACTTCCATTTCGGGAATCCCATCCCCATCATCGCCATCCACATTGCCACCATTGAGGGTGTTTGGTATGAGTGATATTAATAACTTAGTAGGGAAAATAAAGGGCATAAAACACTCTCACACATTTGGTGTATATATGAAACATATAAAGTGGGATATGAAAGTTCTAAAAATATAAATTTCTCACATTACCCTTGTTATCTTGGCTTGCACACATGGCGTCAATTTTTTATGCTTCATGTTTTATTTTCCTTGATATGTTTTCTTCCTGACTTTCATTTTTCATTTCTTCTCTTTGTTTTCATCCTTTTCTCCTTGTTCAGACTTTCTTTTACTTTTGAGTTTGAATATAATTCTCTACCGATACATTAAATTGATTAAGATGTGGCTGTTCCTTATTGTTATTGTAAGCTGATTGCTTCCCCGCAAGTGTACGGGATCGCCAAGTAATACCTCGTGCGAAGACACAAGGATCGTATTCCACGGGGCTAAGGATCTCCTATTACTTCTTCTAGAGCTATTATCTAGCCTAAGATCTCAAGTGATGGAATTTGCTCTACTAGGTGCAATTAAAATTTAAAACAAGATTATGAACAAATTAGAGAGAACAAACAATAAGCAAACAAGAAACTCAATGTAATGCAAAAGCCTATGGATGCGGATCCCCTTGAGGGGTTATTATGAAACATGGATGATGAACAAAAGATGCAAGGGTAAAATGGACCATGAGATTCCAAGATTAGAACAACCCCAATTTCTCGGCGATTGAACCCTAATCCCATACGAACATAGATAGGAATTTCTTCCAAATCCACATTCCCACGATTGCATTAAGTACGAGGAAATCTCACTTAGGAGTAAACCTACTCTTTTTCGGATTAAACCTACATGGAGGGCTACCAAACACCCGATTTCTCGGCGTGATGATACAAGTGTCCCCTTCTAATCCATTCATGATCTAATATACGCGAGCAAGTCACATCTACATGCATCACTCATAAAAGAGCTACGGATTTCTCGTTAGTGTAGCACTTAGCATGAAAACAATGGATTAGATCTCAAAATTACTCAAGCATGAAATTAACAAGTAATCATCCAAAATACATGATAAAACCCCCAAAGGTTCACCAACACCCGGTGGCCTTAGGGGTCTAGTGTGTCATCATCCCACAACAAGCAATACAATCAAGTAAAACACACAATAAAAGCATAAATGACACTCCCTAGATGAAATGGTGGAGGAGGAGGTAGAAAATATGCCGAATGATGCTTCCACTGCCAAAGGAATGCCGAATGATGCTTCCTCTAGCCGCGGGTCTCCTTCCTTCAAATCGTGGTAGATCTCCCCTTGAATGATGTTGTCTTCTTGCCTTGAGAGTCTTGGACCTTGGACTTGAATGATCTCCTGGCTTCCTTGCCCTTTTTCCCCTTCCCAAAGTCGCCCAAAACCTCCCAAGTGGACTCCCAAAATCGGCCCAGAAAAAGTCCAGAAAAAGTCCCCCAAGTTCTGCCCTAAAAGTCAGTATTTATATCCCCCATGACATACGGGCCATATAGGGGTCGTATGGCACTCAAAAAACCTAGATTCACGATTCATACGGGGTGCATACGGCCTCCATACGGCCCTGTATAATGGGTAGTATGGAAATCTGGGCAGACAACTCCAAATCATTTCGCTGCTACAGTGCATACGGCCCCCATACTGGGTAGTATGGGGGTGGTATGAAATTTCTGTTTTCTTCTCTTTTCGCTTAAATGATATCTTCTTGTTCTCCATGGCTTCCTTATGCCCTACAAAGCAAATAATAGACGATTAAACGCAAAACGGGCATCAAATCTCACAAAATACATGCAAAGTGAATACGATATATATATGAAAACACCTACATTTAGACACTTATCAAATATCCCCACACTTAAGCGTTGCTTGTCCCCAAGCAATCAACTCATGAAAAACAAAGAGACTGAAATGTGGCAAAATGCATTACCTCTGGCATCAAGCAAATATAAGATTCCAAAAGCAATGAACAATGATACATAGATGTTGAGTCATAGTCAATAAGCATAATAAAAATATCTTGTCTCACACCTTATATGTCTGTGCCGTGTAAGTGAATCTTATATCTCATTTGCCTTGATCGGGTCTAGCCTAAGGACTTCAATCAGTACAGCTCTAGATGCTAATCACTCCACTTATAAAGAATACTAAGTCTTAAACTACTAAATGCTACTTCAATGGCCAAGTAAGATCCTTCTAATTCTCTAGCTCGAAACTAGATCCACTTTCATCTCAAAACCTTTGGCAGGTACACAAAAAGATCACTAGGGTTTTATTTTCATTTCATCATTCATTTCTTTTTTTTTTTCGAGTCCGACTAACGTAGACTGCACCAATATTATTTTGAAATCTTTTTGGGGGGTGCACATGCTGGTTAGGCACAAGAGCCACCCAGCTACTCGATTACAGTCTACATAAACGCATTCATGCTGCAGAAGCAGAGGAATACTGACATAGACTCAATTTTTTTTTTCATTCATTTCATTTTTTTTTCACATTTACCCTAGATCACATCTTCAGAGTACACTACATGACACAAAACTAGGATTAGCTCAACAAGACTTAGAAGTTCTTAAGAGTCCATTGAAGGATAGAATTTAGTGTTCTAAGGCCAAGTACTCAAAGTAGTGTATTACACATACAAGAGAGTTAGAGTAGTCACATTGGCTATTCCTAGGGCATCGACAAAATATTCAGTGCACATGATAATACTAGGGGTAAAATAGGATCCAATAAAGCATAGAAACAAGTAACTCACATCAATCATTAATCCAAGCTAAAAGAATCTTACAAGAATGAACAAAGCCATCATAGGTAACACTAGCATGTAACAAATGGTTCTAATACATGAAATACACCCGTCCCCACACTTAGTGTTGTACATTGCCCTCAATGTACACTAATCATGAAAAACATGGCAAGTCGGTAATTAAAATAAAAGAGGAGGGTGAAAATGAACTTCCCCGGTTACTCTTGTGCTTGTGGGGAGGTGTGACTCGACAAAAGGTGTGGTGAGCAATACATGTCTCGTCCGACCTTCATTAAAAACTATGAAAGCTCACCAAATTCCCTCAATGCCCTGCGAGGCAAAAAGGGGACATCATCATTTCACAAAAACTTACAAAGGAGAGATGGGAAGTAATCATGCAAAAACTAAAACAAAATACAAAGAGAACACAAAAACTAGAAAATAAAGTCTAAACAATAAAATAAAGTGTCCATGCTCATCCTTGTCCTTAGAATTAAGTCTCTAATCACAAAATGACATCTTGTTCCATGTGGTCACCCCGTGTGGTGTAAATATCACTCCATGGTTGCTTGTCAATTTCTTCATCCCCAAAATTCCTACAAACCATGAAAAACCCAATCAAGCATAGAGGAATCCAATATGATTCAAAATGTAGTGTAGGAGATGAAGAAACAATGAAAAATATGATGTATATTGTCCATACGGCCGTATGGGGGCCGTGTAGGTACTGTTCATTTCGACGGAACCTCCCCAAAAACATGACAATCGAAAATATTTTTACATAAATTCAAGAAAGACTTCATCCATAACAATCACACCATCCAAACCGAGCAAAATCCTAAAGAAATTCCACACAAAAGCTCCAAGAATGCCTAAGAGATGAATAAGATACAACTAGGGCATTGAAAAAGCATACCGACGAAATCTTGAGAAAACTAGCGCTAAACTTGAGGAAAACTACTAGATCGACGTCTCAAATGGATGAGGAGAAGATTTAGGAGAAAAAAATGAGGAGATTTGGCCAAGAAATGAGTGAGAAAAAAGAGAAAAAGTCCGTGGAAGAAGAGAGAAAAGAAGAGAATGGAAGAAAGAGAAGAGAGAGAAGAGAGGAGGGTTAAATGGGCAAGAACCGAGCCATACAGCCCCATACGGGCTGTATGGCCTGGGAAGGCTTCTTGAGCTTTCTGGATGGTGTCCCAGACGGCCCAGTATAGGGCCCGTATGGGGGGCCGTCTGAGACGGCACAGAGCCACTGTGAGTATCTCAGATGGCCTCCATACGCCCTCGGATGGCCGTATAACTTTTAAACTCACTCAAAACTTCGAAATCCTGCTTCAAATGATGTAAAAAATGAAATGGAAAGCTCGAAGACTTCTCCAAAAACAAATGAAATGAATAAAACGACGATCTAGCACATGAATTAACACCTGAACATGAGTTTCTCAAGAAGTTGCACAAATACACCACAATTAAAACGATGAGAACAATGTGCCAAGTGTGTGAGCATGAACTTATTCAAAAAACAAAACAAGTCTAAGAAATATGAAAAGTGACATGGACTACGATCTAAAAATATGAAAAATGTAAGAAAACACCCCCGAATGCTTGGGTTGCCTCCCAAGAAGGGCTTGTTTAACGTCACGAGCCTGACGTACCTCATTCCTTACCTCATGGGGGCACAAAGAGTTTGAAGCCACCCCCAGTTTCCCTTGTAATGTTGTTTCTTCAAGGTAAATTCAGTGACAACATTGAAAAGACCTCGAATTATTCATGAGTAGAGAGGGGTGAAAAATTTACCTTTCTTTCTTGAGATGTGGGGTGATGAAGCTTGGTACCTTTCTTTTTTCTCCCATGAATCTCCCTCCATATTTTCTTCACAAATGGATCTTTTTTCTCTTTTTCCTTAGCATTAGTACATGACACCCTCTCTTTTGGTTGCTTCAAGTTATGAATTTGAGGATGGTAGTGAGATTCTTCTTGTTCTTCATTCTCCAACTCTCCCAAGTACTCATTCAAAGGGTTTGTAGAGAGCACCTCCTGCACACAATCAGAAATCAATCTATCAGTTTCATCAATAAAGTAAAGTGTGTCATCATGATTTAAAGATTGTTTCATAGCAGCCGGCAAAGTGTACACCACTTCCTCTTCTCCGACTCTTAGCGTTAACTTCCTTCCTTTCAAATCAATTAGGGCACCCGAGGTGCTGAGGAATGGTCGGCCATGGATCAGTGGTATCTCCACATCCTCATCTATGTCCATGACGACAAAATCCACAGGAAAAACAAATTTGTCCACTCAGACAATCACATCTTCAACAATCCCACGAGGTTTTCTTGTTGATCGATCTGCCAATTATAAGGTCATCCTCGTAGGCTGTAACTCATCCAAGCCAAGTTTCAAATACATGGTGTAGGGCATGACGTTTATGCTAGCCCCCGAATCCGCTAGAGCATTTTCTTGGAGTCCACCTTCAGGCATGCACGGGATAATGAAGCTTCCTGGATCTTTCAACTTTTGTGGGAGCTTCTTTTCTAGGATGGCCGGGCAATTCCCCGTAA
Source organism: Dioscorea dumetorum (assembly GCA_902712375.1). Classification (NCBI taxonomy): domain Eukaryota; kingdom Viridiplantae; phylum Streptophyta; class Magnoliopsida; order Dioscoreales; family Dioscoreaceae; genus Dioscorea; species Dioscorea dumetorum. Next base: position 3,079,109 of record CACTHL010000561.1, on the reverse strand, counting down.
GTGCAACCGTACCTTCTTCCTCTAACTTTCTCTTGTTTGTGAGGAGCTCTTTTAAAAACTTGGCATATTTCGGCATTTGAGTCAATGCTTTAACTATCGGGATGTTCAAGTGGAGTTGTTTGAAGATGTTGATGCATTTTCTGAAGTGAACATCCACCTTGTCATGCTTCAATCTGGTTGGATAAGGGATTGGAGGCTTGTACTCGGATGATTTTGTTGGTCCTTGTTGTTGCGGCTTATCGTTTCTTCCCAGATTTTTGCCTTCAACATTTTCTTCCACTAGCTTGGGGTCTTCCCCGGAGGCTACCTCACTTTTCTTGACACTTGGGTCAACTTTGACCCTTGTCTCCACTTGCCTCCCGCTTCTAAGAGCAATGGCCTTTAAGTGCTCCCTTTGATTGTCCTCCATGTTACATGGAAGACAACCTAGAGGACGCTCAGAATTTTCCTTCGGGAGTTCCCCTACCCGATGCTCAAGTGACTTTACCGAAGCTTGGAGGTTTCTCAACACAGAACCTGTCTCACTAAACTGTTCGGCGTGCTGAGTGAGCTGAGCATTCAGCTTGCCAAATTGTGCATCCATGCTACTGGTTAGGCTATTGAACCTGTCATTAGTACTGAGTATGAACTTGGCAAGGACCTCTTCAGTAGAAAATTTCTTCTCAAAGGCCGGTTGTTGAAATTGAGATCCTTGAGGTGGTGCATATCTTTGTTGTTGGCCTTGGTTCTATGAAAAATTTGGGTGGTTCTTCCACCCCGGATTGTAAGTTAAGCTATATGGGTTCCCTTGATTTCGTTGCCCCCCATTGTAGTCAACATTCTCAATGCAAGCAACAGAGGAGCTAGCAATCGGACATTGGGCTGCACCATGCCCACCATCGCAAGTGCTACAATTCATCACCAATTCTGACCTCGAACTACTGCCCGTACGAAGATCAAGCTTTCGAGTCAATACTTCAACCTTTGCGTCCAAGGCATCATTGCTAGTAACTTCATAAAGCCTAGCAGTCTTTTGTGTAGATCTCATTTTGAATGATGTTGTCTTCTTGCCTTGAGAGTCTTATACCTTGGACTTGAATGATCTCCTGGCTTCCTTGCCCTTTTTCCCCTTCCCAAAGTCGCCCAAAACCTCCCAAGTGGACTCCCAAAATCGGCCCAGAAAAAGTCCAGAAAAAGTCCCCCAAGTTCTGCCCTAAAAGTCAGTATTTATACCCCCCATGACATACGGGCCATATAGGGGTCGTATGGGGGTCGTATGGCACTCAAAAAACCTAGATTCGCGATTCATACGGGGTGCATACGGCCTTTATACGGCCCCGTATAATGGGTAGTATGGAAATCTGGGCAGACAACTCCAAATCATTCCGCTGCTATAGTGCATACGGCCCCCATATTGAGTAGTATGGGGGTGGTATGTGATAAGTGCTTGATTATATATATTTTATAATATCATTTTATATGCATTGAGCATCACTTTTATCAGGTTTTAGCATTAACAAGGTGTGTTTTGTGTTCTTTTGTGCAAACAGGGCTTCGGAGACATGACGTACAGGAAGAGGCAAAGATAGGGTGTGATGACACGTTTCAAGGCCACAATCAGAAGCTGTGTTCATATGCATGGGGGTGTTGCCAACTTTCGGAGGAGTACAAGTCATTACACAAACCGAAAGGGCACAAAGGCAGTAGTACGCCCATGTCCCAGCTTCCGTACAAAGCAGAAGAAGGTTCTTGAGGATTTCAAAGCATAGAAAGCCACACACCCTACCACACGAGCGTGTGCCCGACCGTGTGGACTCCAAGGAAGACTTCGGGGGAAAAATCACTGTAGCATTTACTGCAGTGAAGTACTGTAGCAGTTTACTGTAGCAAAAGTACTTCACACCCCCGTGTGGAATTTCCACACGGGTGTGTGGATGCCCGTGTGGATGCCCGCGTAAAGCCCCGAATTCAAATTATAAAAGCCGCATTGTGATAATGTTTAGGGATCTTTTCGGCCACTTTGGAGAGACAAGGCGGCTAGGGCTTGGAAGGAGTTCTTTGCGGCTTTGGGAAGCTTTCCTCACCAACTTGGATCGATTCCTCCTCCGTCATAGCATCAAGGAAGCCATCGGCGACCTAGCTTCGGAGTGGATTCAATCCAGACGTGGAAACTACCCATCAAGACCATTATCACGGATTTAAGGGGGTTATTCTTTGTCTTTGGAACTTTATTCTCAAATTATTATTTGTTTTGTGACTCGCTCCATGGAGAGCTAAACCCCTAGAGGGTATTCGGACATGTAAACCCTAGGATTCTCATTTTCATTAGATTTACATTGTGTTTCTATTCGAATTTATCAGTTGGGTTTTACTCTTGTGTTCTTAATGATTGTTTGTGCTTTTGATTTCATTATTAATTGCCTTGCATGTTTTATTCAATCTAGTGAAGAGAGAGATCACCGCTAGGTTTAGAATTACCAAGAGTAAAAAGGGTTGAGAGGGTGAGCCGTGAGATAGCGGAGCGTCCCCTTTCCGTTCCGCTTGATATTTCCTATCTCCATATTCCCTAAGTGTCAAGCAACCATATGTGGTGTGAGGCGTTGAGAGAATTCTCCGCCGGGACCTCGTAGGGGGTTAAGGATCTTTCACCTGGAGGCAGGGTTAGATCTACTTTTAGGAATTGGTTATATCTTTGGGATCCCTAGAGTTTTAAGCAGTCATATGTGGTGTGAGGCGTCGAGAGAATTCTCCGCCGGGACCTCGTAGGGGACTAGTTATCGGCGACCTGGAGGTAGGGGCCGTTATACCTTAGGATATCCACCACTCATTGTTTTCGTTTAGAAACACTTGTAATCTACATCCAACACCCGAATCCTAGGGGGAGCATTGTCCGGATACCTCACTTTTATTGATTGAGAACTCTTTTCCGGTTTATTCCCTGCGTACTTGTAGTGACGCTCTTAGTTTTGGTCATCAGATCATCACACACTACACTCATTAGGCTAGATAACAAAAGAGGGGCAATTACTAGTACTTCTGTTCCCTGTGGTTCGACAACCCGACCCTTTGGGTCTACTTTTATTACTTGACGACCCGTGCACTTGCGGTAACGCAAGGGGTTGACACACATCACCCTGTTGTGTTGTTGCGGAGACGCATCAGTATGAAATTTCTGTTTTCTTCTCTTTTCGCCTAAATGATATCTTCTTGTTCTCCACGGCTTCCCTATGCCCTACAAAGCAAATAATAGACGATTAAGTAGTAAACGGGCATCAAACCTTACAAAATACATGCAAAGTGAATACGATATATATATGAAAACACCTACATTTACACACTTATCATAAGCTTTCTTAGACTATAGGAACTTAAGAATTTTTTACTCATTTAGTTGATTTTTGAATTGTGCTAATATCATGATATTTGAAATGTGCTAATATCATGATATTGGAATTGTGCTAATATCATGATGGCATAATCGGTCAAAAAAATCGCAGGATAGAGTAGTTATTATCCACACCCGTGGCATCATTATCAACCGCCGTGGGAGCAACTCAGAACAATTAAATGTCCAAGACATAGGAGTCCACACCCATGGAAAGAGGAACCACAATCATATGGAATATGTTCCTTGTGCATCCACAAGTGCATGGGTCATATTAATAGTAAAGTACACTTAAGAGGGTTGGGTGGTCGAATCCACAGGGACTGGTATATCTCTCAGTACTTTCTCATTGCTTAGTGTCTAATCGGCTAATAATGGGAGAGAAATGAGACTAAAAGCCTGGAAACAAGAGAGCAAAGAAGGAAAATAAATGTGATAGGAGAATTTCCTAACAAATGGCTCAAATTGGAAGTGGGGCCCCGAATTGCTCCCTTGGTGTCAATGGCACTTAAACTCTCACAAGGCTTATCAGGTACATCCTAAGAAATCTGTGTGCTCTGGGAACTTTGTTACAACTATGGCTATGATAAACATCAAGATAATGATTATACTGTGAGGTTCAAGTACTTCGAGGGAGCAATTACACTACCGTAGTTACGCTAAGGCAATCAGCACAAGCCAAGTTTATAATCATGCACATCAAGTTATGTAACCCAAGATTAAACATAGAAATTACTAAGACTCCATAAGCATTTCAATACGAGTATTCAATACAATTAACCAAGTTCACAACCTGGGGCACCGAAGAAAGTTGGCCCCTCATGGGTTCACCCAACATGACAACATAAAAAAAAACAAATATAAAGAAATCTGAAAACTCCCTATATGATTGCATTGTCATTGAGCTCCAAGGGTTTAAGGATTGACGAAACTCCACCCCTGAATTTGGCCTCCAATTTACGCTCTAATTCTCCCTAAAGGATGATGAAATGAGCTCGAGATTCTCCTTCCTTCACTCCCGCCGTCGCCAGACAAAAAGCTCCATTTAACCTAACTTTCGATGCGTTAACCTAAGTTTTGATCGAAGGAAGGGGATTGCTTAGGCCGTGCTTCCGGGCGTGCAGTTTACGAGCAGATAGAAAATTCCAATAGTCTTCTAATACTCGCCAGGCCGTAAAGTGCACGGGTTTAAACAAGCCCATGCTTAGGCAGTGAATCCATTTGCACACCCGTGCTCTGGGAACTAAAACCGTGCTTCTGAGTTCTTCATTTTTCTTGAGATTCCTGTGAAGTGCACGGCTGAGAAGCACGCCTATGCTTGGGCTGTGCTTGCCTTGACGAATTGCCCTTTAGGTCCTTTTGCTATGAATTTTCTCTAAACAACTTATAATTGTTCCAGGACCTAAATATCTACACAATCAACAAATAATACCTCAAATAGCACCGAACTAGAAAAATATTGGCTAAAGGACAAAAAAATAATAGGTATAAAATTGGATAAAATATATGTATAAAATCCACTCATCAACGCATGTCGATGCCAATATGCAAAGGGTACCCATGACCATGGGTGGCATGTCCACGGCCTTGGGAAGTCTATGGTTGGTGAGATAATAGGAGCAGAACACTCCGCCGCCGTTTCAATCACTGTACACTATGTGGAGTCACTCAGGCAAGAGTTATAAAACCCTTTATTTGAAGGAGAAGAGGCATCTTGGACAGAGGATCGTGGTAGCAGGAACCCTAGAGGAGGAAGAGAAGCTTATCAGTATAGACGAGGCTATTTGTTGTCACCAGAGGAGTTAGCGAAGCAATCATTTGACATCGGACATTGGCCTGTCGGTCTTCGATCAGGGGGTTTTCTGTTTTTACAAGTTTTAGCATTTTTTCTAGAACTTTTATTCTTAGTTTGTATTGCTTCATGAGGAGCTAAACCTTTTTTGTGGGTACTTGAACTTGTATAATTTTATTCAGAATTGCTTTCTCGACTCTTTAATTGAATTTATTTGTTTAAGTTCATTCCTTGTGGTGTTAATGTACATAATCTTTGTATGTGATGGCATTGACTTTGCTTGTGAATGTTCTATGTGGGAGGTCCCAGTAGAATAGTTCTAGTGAGGTTTGAGGGGGTGAAGGAGTGAGCATTAGGTAGAGAAGTGCTCCCTTCCCTTCGTTGAGATCAATTTCTACCTTTGTGCCCCGACTGATAAATGTAATTGTGTAAACCCTTAGATGTGACAAGTCTTGTTAGAGTTTGACATGCCCTTTGCGTCATCGCAAGTACATGGGTCATCAAATAATAAAGTGGACCTGGTGAAGGGTTGGGTTGTCGAACCACAGGGAGCAAGACTATTAGGACTAACTTCAGCAATTGAAATCTAGCCTTATTAGAAAATGGCCGAGAAACAAGTTAACTAATTCTTAAAAAGATAAAAAAAAAAAATGCAAGCCGAAACAAGAGATCAACAACTATTGAGAATAATGGGAGTACTTGGACAATGCTTTCTTAAGGTTTTAACAATGAGGCATAAAATCCCATATATACTTCTCACTTGAATAAAAAGGAAGTCGACTAGAAATGTGACAGTTCAATGGGTTTTAACCGCACATTAATCACTAGGATCTAATGGGTTTTCACCGCACGCTAGTTCTCAAGAACTAATGAGTTTTCACCGCCCATTAGTGTTCGATAATTAACGGGTTTTCACCACACATCGAGAGTCACACAACAAGCAATATGAATTAACTCAACTTACACATACATTTCATAATCAAAATTTCATAAACAAATAAGTGTAAGAAGTAACAATAGAATCTATTACAAATCCCTAAGGTTTTAAGTCCATGCTCCCAATGGGGCTTTAGCTCATCATGAAGTAAAAAATAATTGAACAAATAAGCACAATCATAGTCAAAATATGGGATTTAAAAACACTTCCTCAAAGATCAAGAATGGATGAATCAACGTGAAGTTCTCCTCAATGTTGCCGGAGTTGTGGCTCTTGACCGTGCCGATGTCCTAATGGATGATGGTGAAGATGATGATGGATATCGACATAGATTCCTTGTCTTAGATGGGTTGAGGTTGCCCTTGATCTCATAGCCGCCGTCTTTTCTTTTCTAGCTTCCTTTCCCCACCAAAGAAATCCCAAAACCTAGCCTCCTCTTCTTCTCTCAGAAATCAGAGAAACCTTTTATACCCGTAAGTTTACAGGTTGGTTACTGGAGTAAGACTCGACCGTAAACCTCAGGGTTTTATCTAATCTTGTGCCTTACGACCCCACTTATGACCGTAAGTTTCTCCCGTAAGGGTGTCTGTCATCGGGTTACGGTTCCCTTCACAGCCATAGGAAGAAAACCGTAAATCTTGTAATGTTAACCTTACCCTCCTCCTTACGGGCATAAGTACATCCTGTAAACCTCTCTGCCTACTACTTACATTCCAACCTACGTGCGTAAGGTCGACCATAAGTTTTTCTGTTTGACAGTTGCTTCCTTTAAGGGAATAAGAATGCCCGCAAAGTCTACTGAATAGGGCTTACGGTCATAACCTAGAGCGTAAGTAGCCTGTAAGTGATTCTAGCTCCCAGGTACCAAACTGTTGAACCGTCGATTTAGACCTAGGGCTCGGCGGGGATGATGCACCCGCTCTAAACATGGGCGTGCTTCATACAGCATGGCCGTGTTCTTATGAGAATTGGATTCATGGCAACACGGTTGCTTTCTTAAGCAGGCCCGTGCTTATATTATTTTCCTGAGCCTTGGAGAGTTACAGTAGAAGTGTTGGCGACGATTGAGCACGGACCGGTCCTACGATCCACGCCGGTCCAAGGCTTCTTTACTGCGCATACCTGTGCTAAGGGTTCATGGATGAGCTCCACTGTTTCTTTTGAGTATGGCCTTAAATGGGAGATGCACTTGAGAACTCTTTTCTATCATGTCAGAGTACTTTTGCCATAGCCGCAATAACGTGGGAATCATGACCACTGCTAAAGAAGTCCTTTCCCCCAAAATTTTCCCTCAATTTCACTTGCACTTTTACTTAATTTGCATGCGTTATTCTTTTAAAATTGAGTTTAATGTCTAATTCAAGTGTGGGGGAAGGCTTTTGTTCATGTTTTCATGATGATAGTACATGACTTAGGACGGTCCATGAAATTTTAAGATAGGAATTTCTAAGATAGGGAGACGATGAGTATGTTAGTGTACATTTGTTGAACTTAAGGATAAATTCATTCTCACTTTGGAAACCTAAGATTTTATCATTTCACTTAATTTTGTGTAGCCACTCTGTTTCGAAGAGAGTCTAGTTTCATGGCTTGTAGGAATTTATGATTCCAAAATTTCAAAAATAAAAGCAAAAAGTGAAAAAATCAAAAGGCAAAGAAAAGAATTTTGAAAAGTCAGATCCCTCTCAGGGATGCCCTAGCAAATTCAAAAAATTGGCAAGTAAGACGGTAGAAAGAGCTATCACCCTAGAAAAGGCGAAAGCCGCATTTGAGTAGTCAGATTTTGGGCATCACAAATGTCATTCTTGATGACTTACCGGGTGAAATTGCTGCCTTTAAGGTGTATGTAGCTACTATCTAATTTAGGAGTCAGCTTGAATTCAAAGTTCCTTCTTGGTAGGCTTCTTCTAAATCAATTGAGGCGCACGCTCTTAGGTCGTACACACATACACGGGAAGTACAGAGTAAGGGTGAAACTGTTTCATAAGCTTTTAATTGACATACACACTCGTTACTCAAAGTTCCCTAAACTTTAGAAATTCCATACCTCGCTGAGATCAGAGGTCATGCACTCATCTCTTTGTGGGAATTTAAGTTTTTCTTGAGGACAAGCAATGATTCAAGTGTGGGGGTATTTGATGAGTGCATTATATATATATATATATATATATATATATATATATATATATATATATATATATATAACCCATTTTTATACCTATTATTTTCTTGTTGTCTAGTCATTATCTTTCTAGTTAAGTGCTATTTGAGGTATTTTTAGTTCACTGTACAGTTATTTAGGTCCTGGAGCAATAATAAGTGTTTCCAAAGAAGATCATAGCAAAGGGATATAAAAGGGAGTTCGTCAAGGCAAGCACGGCCCAAGCACAGCCGTGCTCCACAGCCGTGTAACTTACAGGAGATTCAAGAAATCCTAAGCACGATCGTGCAGATGAGAGTACGGCCAAAGCATGGGCGTGTTCTAGCCCGTGCACTTCACAGCCTGGCGAAAATTCAGAAACTTCAATTGCCCATAAATAGCATGCCCGTAAGCACTGCCTAAGAACGGCTGTGCTCAAATCGAAAGTTAGGTTAAAAGCACTGAAAGTTAGGTTTGGTGGAGCATTTTGTCTGGGTGATGGCTGAAGGCTAAGGGAGGAAGTTTTGTACATTTTCCATCACCTTCAGGGGTGGAAATGCACACGAATTTCAGGCCGACATCAGGGAAGGACTCTCAGGAAGATTATATCCTCGGAGCTCACGGAGATGCAAGCCATTAGGGAGTTTTTGTACTCTTTTGTATTTGCTTTTGTTTTTAATTCTTTGTTGAATGAAACCATGAGGGGCTAATTTCCTTGGGTGCCCTAGATTAAGAACTTGGTAGATTTTGTACTTGAATGCATGTAAGGCAAGGTTTATGGAGTCTTTATTTCTTATGTTAAAACTTGTGTTACATGCTTGAGGAGTGGATTGATTTGCATAGCTTGTTATATCTCGTCGTGTGTCTTTATCTTAGTGTAATCACCCTTAGTAATTGCTCCCTTGAAGTGTAGAGGCTGCATAGTACATCTATTACCTTGATGCTTATCTTCGATATAGTTATAACAGGCCTTATAGAACACACATAGAAAGCATTGGATGTACCTGATAAGTCTTGTGAGAATTCGAGTACAAGTGACACTGAGGGATTAATCCGGGGCCCTACCACCGATTAAGCAACCTTTCAGGATTTCCCTCGACTTCTTCCTTCTCCTACCTATCCTCGTCTTAAGCTCTTAGTCTTAGTTCAACCTCAATTATTAACCGATTAGATATTAAGCAGTGAGAGAGTATAGAGAGATATACCAATCCCTATGGATTCAACATCCCATCTCGTTAGGGTACACTGTATTACTTGTACGACTCATATCACTTACTGAATCTGCGCTCACTCTCCCAACCTTTATGCTCATATAGTTGTTGGGATCTCTCTTCATGTCCCTCCGTATGTCCTAAGTGCACTATCAAAACCCCCAAGAGAAGTGGGGAAGAAACGTCCAAAGGGGCGGCCAAAGAACTCCCCCAAAACCCTAGCAATCAGGCTTTTATATTTAAAGCGTCATATCGATCCATAGATTACTAACAAGTGTGGATCACTGCATGGGTTTTTCTAGAGTTGCTACCGTATCGGTGCTGCAGTATCTTTGCACACTTATTGGCCTTGATCAACAAGGCGCCCATGAACATGGATATGCCATGAATGACGCTGTGGGCCCTCTAGAAACCTCAAAATTATGCTAAAACATTTTCAAGAAAGTGTAATTGGCCTATAGCAATTTTCTCTATGGCTATGCATTGGTCATGCAATGATGCATATCTTTAACTAAAACTTATTCCAAAATGCCCTACATTCATTCTTTTTGCTTCAAGTAAAGTTCCTAGTACCTACCATGATAAAAAAGGATTAAACTTCTAAATAGACTAGGAGTAACACAAATGTGCATGATGAGTGCTACTAATTGAATAAAAAAACATGTATGAACAAACACTTATTAGTTACTTTAGTAAATGTTGGTTATTCAACATTTACACTTAGTAATTTATGATTTGATTTATTATATTAATTCTATGATTGTTAACTGTTATTTCATTGAACATGCGATGTTTTTATTAGTTGTGTATCACATTTTTTAATAGTTCAATATTAATATTTCATACAATGCATGCCCAAGTTAATGAATTTGATGTATGATCAACATGAATAATGTCAAAACTCATCTTTGTCCTAAGGTATATCAGAAGATTGAAGAAATACTAAAGAAATGCAAATCCCTAAGAGTACAGTGTTCTAATGAAGAAAGTTTGAAGTGCTAGACCCTTCATTGCAGCTTTGTCAACTAGCAAAACAAAACTTGCTCGAGACAATATTTGGACTAGTATGGTCTTTCATGTCAATATTTGGAATAGTATGGTCTTTGATGTAAGCAAACTTGTGTAATAATTATGTAGAAAGAAATTAGTGTTCAACATTATGTGGATCGCCACTTTGCTATGATGGTGGCTAGCCTCTTCAACTGGGTCTTCGTTGAATCTATAAAAGTTTGTATGATGATGTTAATGACATTATTTGGTACCATTTTCTTTTGATCTTCAGTAGTGTGCAAGTGTTCAGAGTTTATATTTCTGAACTCATAACCTCAATAGAAGGTTGCATTATAAATGTAAATATGCGTCAAGAAAAATAAGAACTATAGGAAATAATAAATAATAATCACCAAAACTTACCATGAACTTACATAGTAAACATTTATTTAGTACAGAAAACACTAAGAAAAGTTATAACTACTGTTAATAATAGTTATTAGATAAAATAAACACTTCATGCCAATAATAAACACTAACATCCAAAACTAACTACTTAATTAACACAATGAGCATTACTGTTGACACGCCCTTGCGTGTGTACTCCGCAAGTGCACGGGTGTCGAAGTAATAAAGTACCCAAACGGGTGGGTAGTCGAATCCACAGGGAGTAGACGTAAGAACAATCACACGTTGTCAAGTAATCAAAGATAAACCAATTGTTGTTGAAAGAAAGTAAAATCAGAAAGTAGTAGAAATAAAGTGCTGAAAATGAAAGCTAGGTTGGGGAAATAGATCAATAAGAAGATGGGGTACTCGGACAATGCTCCCCCTAGAATCCTTGTTTCACGTGCAAGACTTCAAGTACTCTTATTCAATAGAGATTTCAAGAGTCGTGGAATCCAGAGATACAAGGTCCCAAATCTAAGGTCAACCTTGACTAGTCCCCTACGAGGTCCCGGCGGAGAGAAGACTCTCAACGCCTCACACCACGTATGACTGCGCTATGCTCTAGGGATTCCGAGTGGTAAACCCTATTCCCAACTATAGATCAATCCCTTTGGTCCAGGCGAAAGATCCCTAATCACAAATAAGTCCCGGCGGAAAGGCCTCTCTCAACGCCTAACTCTCTTTGAGATCGAAGGTAATACTTGGAATAAGAAGGTAGGGAGAACCACACCGGAGGGGAAAGGGGACGTGTCGCTACCTCTCAACTCACCCTCTCAACCCCCTCCAATCTTGATTAATCTAATCCTAATGGTGATGGTCACTCGTCAAAAGGATGATTGTATTAGCCCTCAACCCTAGTGTCACTCTAAGGGAGAAACAATTAAGCAAGCAAGATTGAAACTCAAATTCAAACTCCAATTGAAAAAAAAGCATTTAAGTCAATGAAACATAGGAAATCTAGGGTTTACAAGTCCAAGTACCCACTAGGGGTTTAGCTCTCCATGGAGCAATACAAGTTCATCAAAATAAATGAAGATAAGTGCAAGAAATCCATAAAGAAAACCCCCTTAGGCTTCGTGTTGATAGACTATGGGAACTCCTCCTTCTTCTTCAAAGAGTCCCTTCCTCCAAGCCTAAGGCCCACCTCGCCGAATCGAGTCGTCGAAGGCTCCCCCAATGGCTCTCCTTGGAAGGGAATGATGATGAAACCGGTGAAGAAGCGCCCCCAAAGTGTGGCAAGAACCTCCCGAACCCTAGCCGTCGCCTCCTCCCAAAGTTAGAAGCGATCCCTTTGATAACGCTTCGAACGGCTTTATAATTGGCCATCTCGAGGATCCACACGGGCGTGTGGATAGTCCACACGGCCGTGTGGAAATTCCACACGGCCGTGTGGAAATTCCACACGCCCATGTGGATTTTCTCGCCATGTGAAATCTTCATACCAATCCTCGATTTCGCCCGTTTCTTCTCCTGAGGTCACATGGACGGACACACGCCCATGTGAAAGGTCAAGTGGCAATTCTTGATGATGGGAAACCTTGGAGAGCTTTTGAAATCTTTGAACCAATCGGAACGAGCGAGCATGACTGCCTTCGTGTCCTTCTACAAGAATTGTCTTGAAGCCTTTAGAAGTTGGCACATACCCCCTCATTTGAACCCGATTTGTGTCTTGAACTTCGTATTTGCACAAAAGAGCTCCACATAGCACCATTATGACCTAATCTTGCTTTTCTTCGCATAAACCTTCTTCACAACCCTAATTGCACGAAAGAACACAAAAACACACGAAATGAGAAATATAACCTGAAAAATGTGATGCTCATGCATGGAAAAACATCTCAAATAATATGTACATGCGAGGCACTTATCAAACTCCCCCACACTTAAGCTTTTGCTTGTCCTCAAGCAAAATTTATACAATGAAAACCACAAGTAGAGTGATATAAGTGCTTAGCCTTAAGTTCACCAAAAAGTATGTAAGAAGAGCATTCTTAAACAAAGGAACAATTTGCAACATAGAAAGATAAAAACCAATGCTCTAGCAAAAACTCGGAGCACAAAGAAAATAGAATCTTGAGCGTGTGTGTGTGTATTGCTTACTCATGCCAACCCTAAATTTACTCTTAAAAGTTCTTATTGAAAAGGATTTATTTGAGGACAAAGAATAGGCGAAAGGCTGCACACAACCTCGAAGGTAGCCATTTCCTAAGATGCCTCCTAGGCGGCTTTCACGCTTTGAGGAGGTAGCTCTTTCCACCGGGGAGTGTTAGCTTTCACACGGCCTATTAGATAGCTCTTTCTCTCATTAGGGCATAGCTAGTATCCGACTTATGAGAGTAGCTGCATACAACATAGGTGGTAGCTCTTTCCACTCCGGAAACAAGTAAACAAATAAGGCATTCTTCCTTTTTTTTTTTTTTTTTTTTTTTTTTTTCAAAATAAAGAAAACTAAGGTCCTTTTGGCACCGAACTAGAGTTGTCGGGGTTAACGAGCAAGAAAGGTGTAAGTAATGCAATCGGACAAAAAATTTCTAAGTTTCTCGAGTAAACTAGAGCATGAGTACAAACGATGTTTAAAATTCTCCTAAATTCAAGACTGCAATCCTTGCCTTTTAAGGTGAACTATCATTGGCTTGATAAGCATATGAGTGATGAGCATACATACATAGAGAACGTGTGCAACGTGAACTCCCCCCACACTTAAGATGTACAATGCCCTCATTGTACGCATGCAAGCATACAAAACAGAATATAAATAAAACATGAGGGCGTGGGGATTAAAAACAACACTCCCCGATCTCCGAGTGTGGTAGTTGAATGGAGCGTGAAGGTGGGAAGTGGAGTTGCGTAGGGTTGTGAAGCTCACACGGCCGTGTGGAAATTCCACACGGCCGTGCCTATGACCATTTCTCAAAACCAAGTTGACAAGTCTATCTCGCACATCACAAAAGGGGTTCGGTGGATTTCAACAAAAGCTACGATTAAAAGAGTACAAAAATTAAACAAGCCAAACACAAACTCAACAAAGAACATGAAAAGAAAGCAAGAAGATAACTCTCGGAAGGTGCAACCTTTCGAGTATACAAAGACTCAACACAAAAGAAAGTACAAGGGAATAAAAAGAAGGAATGAAAGACGCATCAAGCGTCGGCATCTCGCCGGTGCTGCTTGGGGATGCTTGGGGAGGCGTAGGGTGCTCGGGGTGTGGACGGCGGAGTGGAATCGCTGCCTCTCGCTATCAACCGGGTGGAGTGAAGTGATGCGCGTCATCATCTCCGAGTGGTACTCGGCCATGCGAGCAAGAACCTCGGTGTGGTTCGCTGCTCGAGTCACCCGCATGGCGGCGAGATCAGTCTGGAGGGTCCCCACAGCAGCCTCAAGTCTGTCTATGCGCTCTCGTGCCGGGGAGATGCGAGTGCGACACCGGTGGCACCTCCTCGTCTGCCTGGGGTGTCCTCCGCCTCCATGGGTGCGGGTTGGGATGATGGTCCGGCCCGGGTCTCCTCCGAGTCTTCGTCTTCGTCCTCGAGACTCCTCGGACTCATCCGGGAATGGAACAAGCAAGTACATACCTGCCGGGAGCGGCCCTCTTCACCATGCCCATCATACGCGGGGTATCAAGGCCAAGTGGGGAGGGAACAATAACCTTGTCGGCTCCCCGAACAAGCATCAATCGGTCCCATTCCTCGGATGAGTCGGGTGATGTAGGGGCCGAGAGAAAAGAACTCCTATCCGCGCGTCTTGTCCCCGGTGCCTCGAAAATCTGCTACCACGTAACCCAGTGTGCAGGGGCAGGCTTTGGACCATAGAGTACAAATAGAGGAGGTCCAGCCGCCCCAATACGCCGGTCTTTGTCTCCCCGCCCGATAATAGACACGCTCGGGATGGCATGAATGTACTCGTGGGCGGGGCGGAGGAGCAAAGACGCCTTGGTCAACCCGGGCTCGTACTGTATGTCTCCACACAGCATCCGGCAAACCCGGCTTGGAGTGACGCGGAAAGGATAGTCGAATGGCAGCTGCGCGTACTCCTCCGTGTGGATGAAGTCTCGATCGTACAGGCCGAGGGCGACAAAGAAAATCTGTCGGGCTCATGCTTGTGGTATTGCCCAAAGATGCGGAATCGAACCGTGTCCGGCCGGTGGTAGTCGGTGTGGGCGCGATCAAACTCGAATGTCGCGAGGACTTCGAAAGTGAGATCGCGAGTGGCCGGGTCCTTGATGCACAACAGTCGCTCCCACCCGCCCACAAGCAATAAGTTCACGGACCTCATCCGCCAACTCGGCTGCACGCGCATGTTCTATTGCCTCTAAAGCTTGCAAGTCAGGAATACGCGTCTGGCCAAACTTCAACTTCGAAAGTCGATCAAACCGTGCTTGATGTTCGGGCACGGCGAACTCGAATGGTGCGGGCGAGAGATCACGGGACTCCCGGACCTCACGAGCCTCACGAGGGCGCTTATGAGCGAGTTTCTTCGTTCTTGGGGCCATTCCTGTGCATAAGAGGGGTAAACAAGTTAATTCGAGCTCAAAATAGGTTCCCCGAGAATTCCACATGGCCGTGTGGAAATTCCACGCGGCCGTGTGTCTCCTCCGGGTTGCCCAAAACAAAGAAACAGGTAATTCACACGGCCGTGTGGAATTTCCACACGGCCGTGTGTCTCCTCCGGGAATTCGAGAGGGGGCACCCCGATAATCCACACGGCCGTGTGGAATTTCCACACGGCCGTGTGGATCTTCGACCATGGCCAAAGTGCCATGGTGAATCCACACCAATTCATATAATCATCCACACAATTGAGCACAAGTGCTTTAAGCAATAATCTAAGTATTAATCATGAAAATAGCATGCAAAAACACAAGATTCAACATCCACAACAACGATTGAAGGTTTCATGGCAAGAAGAGGGAAAGAAGGCTTACCGGAGAGGATGAGTCCAATCTAACAATGTAGTAACGAGTAAGGCCCACAAATCCCTTAAATAAGCGAGAGAATGGAAGGAGAGGAGCAACCGTCGCGACCTTTGAAGAGGAAGCGTTTGAAGATGAAAGGTTGCTTGGGGGGGGGAATATAAAGAGATGCCCCCCTTTTTCAGTTTAAATACCCCACACGGCCGTGTGGAAATTCCACACGGCCGTGTGGATTCTCTGTATGGCCTTATCAAACTTCCCGAAATTCCACACGGCCGTGGGTAATTTCCACACGGCCGTGTGGATTCTCTGTATTGTGAAGGTTTGTACTAAATAAATCCACATGGCCGTGTGGAATTTCCACACGGCCGTGGGGATTCTCTGGATGCGAAAAATTCCTTCACAATCTCATCCACACGGCCATGTGGAATTTCCACATGGCCGTGTGCTTCCATTCTTCAACTCAAAAATAGTCCAAACTCTGCAGAAATTAATGAAAACACATGGAACGACTGCAGAAGTTGAAAACTAAGACGTTTACGATTTAAAATCTCGCACAATTCACAAGAATACCACCTAACTTGCCATAAACGATGAACACATAAAAAATGCACTACCAGCAATAAATCCACACACTACAAACTAAACAAAAAATGCAGAAATAAAACTAACTACAGCACAAACAAAGAGTTCTAAAAGAAAAAAATTGGGTTGCCTCCCAATAAGCGCTTGTTTTACGTCACTAGCTTGACGTACCTGCTTCTCTAGACTCAAGGGGGTTGATGCAACAAAAATACCTCTACACCTTCAGCACTAACCTCACCACCAAAATATGGCTTCAGACGATGCCCGTTTACCTTGAAAGTACCTCTATCTGGGTGAGTGATTTCAATTGCCCCCTGCGGTGATACTTGAGTTACGGTGTATGGCCCAAACCACCTAGATTTTAACTTTCCGGGGAACAGTTTGAGTCGTGAGTTAAATAACAAAACTTCATCCCCCACCTTGAACTCTTTCGGAGTTTTGATGTGCTTATCATGCCACTTGCGTATCCTTTCCTTGTAGATTTGGGCATTTTCATATGCTCTCGGTCTCCATTCATCAAGCTCATTGATCCGGGTGCTTCCGTTGTTCCCCGGCTCGAGAAAGGTCAAAATTCATTGTCTTGAGTGCCCAATAAGCTCGGTGTTCTAATTCAACAGGAAGATGACAAGATTTCCCATAGACCAGATTGTAGGGTGTAGTTCCAATAGGAGTCTTATATGCGAGTCCGGTAAGCCCATAACGTGTCATCCAACCGTTCGGACCAATCTCTTTTCCCATGTTCTACCGACTTGGTCAAGATCCTCTTCGACTCCCCTGTTAGTAACCTCTACTTGGCCACTTGTCTGCGGATGATAGGGGGTAGCGAGACGATGGTGCACTCCGTATCGCTTTAACACTTTTTCGAACCGACTATTACAAAAATGTGTTCCTCTATCACTAATAATGATCCTAGGTGTTCCAAATCGGGAGAAAAGCTTCTTGAGAAATTTAACTACAGTCCTCGCATCGTTTGTAGGTAATGCTTGAGCTTCCACCCACTTAGATACATAATCCACTTGCTACAAGAATATATTTGTTCCCATTGGAGCCCGGGAATGGTCCCATGAAATCAATTCCCCACACATCAAAAACCTCACAGAATTGAATAGGATTTTGTGGCATCTCATCACGCCGAGAGAGGTTCCCTGTCCGTTGGCAATTGTCACAACGAAGAACATACCGATGAGCGTCCCGAAATAGTGTTGGCCAATAGAATCCTGCAGCAAGCACCTTTTCGGTCCTGTTCTACCGTAAGCATAGTGACCCCCGGTTGGGCCTTCGAATGACAGTGTGTTAAAATATTCCAGCCTTCTTCCCTAGAGACACACGGCGTCGGATTACATGATCTCGCACAAGTCCGGAACAGAAAGGGGTCATCCCAAAAATAGTTCTTTAAGTCACTGAAAAACTTTTTCTTTTGCTGAAAAGTAAGACCCTGCTTAAGAACCTTTCCCGACAAATAGTTGGCAAAATCCGCAAACCAAGGTGTTCCCTCTTCTGCCGATCCGCCACGAATTGTGTATAAGTGCTCTTCTGGGAATGAGTCGTTAATCTCCGGCCTTGATGCCTTGTAATCCTCACAACCTTCTAACCTAGATAGGTGATCAGCAGCTACATTTTCCACGCCCCTTTTGTCCTTGATTTCCTCAAAATGTTCAGATTCTTCTTCTGAGATTTTCTCTAAGCTCTCTTCTTGGGTGTGTGTGTCTTGTTGGGTTTTGAGATTTTCTATGTCTCCCACCCCACTTTCTTTGTAGGTTTCATTGGTGACACCCAAAGAAAAAATTTCTTGCTCTTCGCCTTTATTAGAAGAATCAAATCGATTAAGGGCTTCTTCTAAACTTTCCTCTACTTCTCCCTTTATACAACCCCGTGTTGCTTCTTCAAATTGAGTGAGTACTCTGAATAAATCGCAATCTTGTCCCTCAGTAACTCTATCTATATCCAGGTTAACCTTTCTCACACAATAGTTTGTTTCAATTTGAATCTCGTAAGTAACTATGTGGAGATGATTCCTTGGTGAACCAATTCATTTTCTGCTCAACGTCTCTCACCATTCCGGTTATCTTCTCAAACAGTTCGTTACGCCGTCGATCATGATTCCTACGGGATTGATAAAGAGCAACAACCTTAGAATAGCGGATAATGAAGAAGATTGATTATGTATAAGGAAATTAAGATTAGAATAATGAAAGTAAAAGAAGTGTGAGATAGAATGTGCGAAAAATGACCAAGCGAAACAAGGTGTAACAATTCCTAAAACGCCTAACTCCCCGGCAACGGCGCCAAAAACTTGACACGCCCTTGCGTGTGTACTCCGCAAGTGCACGGGTGTCGAAGTAATAAAGTACCCAAACGGGTGGGTAGTCGAATCCACGGGGAGTAGACGTAAGAACAATCACACGTTGTCAAGTAATCAAAGATAAACCAATTGTTGTTGAAAGAAAGTAAAATCAGAAAGTAGTAGAAATAAAGTGCTGAAAATGAAAGCTAGGTTGGGGAAATAGATCAATAAGAAGATGGGGTACTCGGACAATGCTCCCCCTAGAATCCTTGTTTCACGTGCAAGACTTCAAGTACTCTTATTCAATAGAGATTTCAAGAGTCGTGGAATCCGGAGATACAAGGTCCCAAATCTAAGGTCAACCTTGACTAGTCCCCTACGAGGTCCCGGCGGAGAGAAGACTCTCAACGCCTCACACCACGTATGATCTGCGCTATGCTCTAGGGATTCCGAGTGGTAAACCCTATTCCCAACTATAGATCAATCCCTTTGGTCCAGGCGAAAGATCCCTAATCACAAATAAGTCCCGGCGGAAAGGCCTCTCTCAACGCCTAACTCTCTTTGAGATCGAAGGTAATACTTGGAATAAGAAGGTAGGGAGAACCACACCGGAGGGGAAAGGGGACGTGTCGCTACCTCTCAACTCACCCTCTCAACCCCCTCCAATCTTGATTAATCTAATCCTAATGGTGATGGTCACTCGTCAAAAGGATGATTGTATTAGCCCTCAACCCTAGTGTCACTCTAAGGGAGAAACAATTAAGCAAGCAAGATTGAAACTCAAATTCAAACTCCAATTGAAAAAAAGCATTTAAGTCAATGAAACATAGGAAATCTAGGGTTTACAAGTCCAAGTACCCACTAGGGGTTTAGCTCTCCATGGAGCAATACAAGTTCATCAAAATAAATGAAGATAAGTGCAAGAAATCCATAAAGAAAACCCCCTTAGGCTTCGTGTTGATAGACTATGGGAACTCCTCCTTCTTCTTCAAAGAGTCCCTTCCTCCAAGCCTAAGGCCCACCTCGCCGAATCGAGTCGTCGAAGGCTCCCCCAATGGCTCTCCTTGGAAGGGAATGATGATGAAACCGGTGAAGAAGCGCCCCCAAAGTGTGGCAAGAACCTCCTGAACCCTAGCCGTCGCCTCCTCCCAAAGTTAGAAGCAGATCCCTTTGATAACGCTTCAGAACGGCTTTATAATTGGCCATCTCGAGGATCCACACGGGCGTGTGGATAGTCCACACGGCCGTGTGGAAATTCCACACGGCCGTGTGGAAATTCCACACGCCCATGTGGATTTTCTGCCATGTGAAATCTTCATACCAATCCTCGATTTCGCCCGTTTCTTCTCCTGAGGTCACATGGACGGACACACGCCCATGTGAAAGGTCAAGTGGCAATTCTTGATGATGGGAAACCTTGGAGAGCTTTTGAAATCTTTGAACCAATCGGAACGAGCGAGCATGACTGCCTTCGTGTCCTTCTACAAGAATTGTCTTGAAGCCTTTAGAAGTTGGCACATACCCCCTCATTTGAACCCGATTTGTGTCTTGAACTTCGTATTTGCACAAAAGAGCTCCACATAGCACCATTATGACCTAATCTTGCTTTTCTTCGCATAAACCTTCTTCACAACCCTAATTGCACGAAAGAACACAAAAACACACGAAATGAGAAATATAACCTGAAAAATGTGATGCTCATGCATGGAAAAACATCTCAAATAATATGTACATGCAGGCACTTATCAACTGTATAATTGTAATTTTTAAACATGATAATAAATAGAACCTATGTATAATAAACAAAAATTGGAGTAGTAAACATGTATGGATGGTTGTCCATTGCAAACGTAGAGAAAGTCAAGTAATATCTCGTGTAAAAGCACGGAGATGTATTCCTCAGTGAAAAGAGAGTACGCTTACCTATTTTTCACCTATTATATAACCTTAATGACTTAAGAGTGTTTTGAACCTACACTAATTAAGAAAACAAAGAACTACAAGTCTCAAGTATAACACAATCTATAAAGGCAAATTGATGGGACATGATGGTCTCTAGATCTCTTACGCTACTTGTGTGATCTATGAGTATGTTTTGGCATTACAAAATCATGTTTGGACGGAAGGATTTCTACAATGATATTTTCCTTGCGTATTTAGTGCAAGTATACGGATTATAAAAGTAGTAAAATGCATCCGTAGGTTAAGTAGTTGAATCTATGAGGACTAGTAATCATAGTACTAACTGATCATCTACTAATTAGTCAGTGAAATAGAATGAGGTTGTGCTAAAACAAATGTAAGAGAATCTAAACAAGTAAAACTCTAATGATGAAAGGAAAAATCAGCAAGGGATTGGAACAATGCCTAGACTCTATCCCCTCTAGACTAATATGCAATGATTTCCTTCATTGGCTTTAACTTAAGTATTATTGGAATGTGAAGATTCTTAATTAGTTGATCCCTTTGGTCTAGGAAATTAACCCTAATCACGTATGACAATACAAATTTTCTTACAATTGCACTGATTGCGTTTCCGGAACAGAGGGTGATGTGTCAACCCCTTGCGTTACCGCAAGTGCACGGGTCGTCAAGTAATAAAGTAGACCCCAAAGGGTTGGATTGTTTAACCACAGGGAACATGAGTACTAGAAGTTGCTCCTCTTTTCTTATCTAGCCTAATGAGTGTAGTGTGTGATGATCTAATGGCTAAGCCTAAGAGTGTCATTACAAGTGCATAGGGGCTGAGAGGAGAGGGAGTTATCAATCAATAAAAGTGGGGTATCCGGACAATGCTTCCCTTAGGATTCGGGTGTTGAATGTAGATTACGAGTGTTTCTAGACGAAAACAATGAGTCATGGGTATCCTAAGGTATAACCGCCCCTACCTCCAGTTCGCTGATAACTAGTCCGCTACAAGGTCCCGGCGGAGAATTCTCTTGACGCCTCACACCACATATGACTGCTTAAAACTCTAGGGATCCTAAAGATATAACCAATTCCTAAAATTAGATCCAACCCTGCCTCCAGGTGAAAGATCCCTAACCCCTACGAGGTCCCGGTGGAGAATTCTCTCAACGCCTCACATTACATATGGTTGCTTAAAACTTAGGGAATATGAAAATAGGAAATATCTATCGGAAGGGAAATGAGACACTCCGCTATCTTACTGCTCACCCTCTCTACCTTCTTCACTCTTGGTAATTCTAACCCTAGTGGTGATTTCTCTATTCACTAGATTGAATAAAACATGCAAGGCAATTAACAATAGAATCAAAAGCACAAGCAAGTATTAACAAATCAAGAGCAAAACTCAATGTAGTAAATTCGAATAGAAACACAATGTAAAGCAAATGAAAATATGAATCCTTGGGTTTACATGTCCGAATACCCTCTAGGGGTTTAGCTCTCCATGGAGCAAGTCACAAAGCAAATAAAACAATGATAAACATGTTCACAAGCCATAGAAAATAACCCCCTTAAATCCGTGACGATGGTCTTGATGGGTAGCTTAAATGTCTGGATTGAATCCACTCTGAAGCTAGGTCGCCGGTGGCTTCCTGGATGCTATGACGGAAGAGGAATCGATCCAAGTTGATGAGGAAAGCTTCCCGAAGCCGCAAAGAATTCACTCCAAGCACTAGTGGCCTTGCGTCTTGAAAGTAGCCGAAAAGATCCCTTAAAATCATAACAAGGCGGCTTTTATAAACTGAAATTGGGGCTTCACACGAGCATCCACACGGGTACACACACGCCCGTGTGAAAATTTCATGCGGTCGGAAACAGTGATTTGTTACAGTACTGCTACAGTGATTTCTCTCAAAATCATTCTTCGAGTCCACACGGTTGGGCACACGCCCGTGTGGTAGGGTATGTGGCTTTTTTTCCTTTGAAACCTTCAAAACCTTCTCCTATTTGCGCGCATAAGCTGGGACATGGACGTACTGCTATTTTCGTGCCCTTCCGGTTCATGTGATGACTTGAACTCCTCCGAAAGTTTGCAACACCTCCATGTATACGAGCACAACTTCTATTTCCGGTCTTGAAATGTGCCACCACTCCTTATCTTTGCTTCCTTTCTTATATTTCACATCTCCAAAGCCCTGTTTGCACAAAAGAACAAAAAATACATCTTATTAGTGATACAACCTGATAAAAGTGATGCTCAATGCATGAAAAATGATGTGATAAAATATATGTATACAAGCACTTATCATGCACCATGCTCTCGAAATTCAAGTATTCGGTTTAACCCTAATCAGGAGGCTTCGATACTATACACCAGATCTCTAGGCATGCACTAAACCTCTATTTATCACCAAATGTAATTGATTTCTCAATCCTAATAATATCAATCTGATATGCAATTGAAGCTTAAGCATAATCATTCACAAGCATTAAGAAATATAGAAGATTTACAAGAAGCTTAAAGCCAATATAATAGAATGGGAAATCAAATACATATAGTCAAGTGATTCAAGGTTTGAGACACCTAATAACAGTTTAGCATCTCATATTAGGAGAAAACAAGATAAAAATAAATGCTCTAAAGATAGCTTGTTTTATGCACTAAAGAAAAAATGTACTGAAATTAATACTAAAAGGACATCGATCTTTCAAAATACATGATAAGTATCTAAAATAATCTAATAGGAATATGCACATTTAGGCGTTCATCATTTATACTGAATAATCAACATGAAAAATAGTCTTACTTGTCTATTTGATGGTTCCAAAACATAACTAACACAACATGTTGAATCTTCACTAGTTATGTGATAAGTACACAATTATGCGTATTCTATATATTAAATTGCATAATTATCTAGTTAGTATTGGAGTAATTTAGTGGAATATGAGCCTAAATCGAGTATGAACTATCTTCGCAGGCACCAAGTATAGGTTAACGCCAAAGGAGAGCCAAAGGAACCAATTGGGAATAAAAACACCAAAGATGGCATGCTCCTGACTTAGCACTTGGAAGTCTGCATGGCTTACGGGCACCTTACGGCTAGGCTTACGGCTGTAAGCCATATTCAGAAAGCCTTGCGGCCATCCTGATGCCCATAAGAGGAGAAGCCCTGCAATACAGAGAAGCTTACGGTCGAGACTTACGGCCGTAAGAGAGACCGTAATTAGAAGACAGAGGCGTTTATGGGGCAACTTATGCCCGTAAGGATAGAGGCAGAAATTATCAGACGGGGTTTACGGGCTTGGGCTTACGGCCGTAAGCAGGATCGTAACTCGAAGACAGAAAACCTTACGGGAGAGGCTTGCGGCCATAACTGGGGGCGTAAGGCATGAGGAAAGTTACGTCTATTTATAAGCCTTTACTGAAAGTTGGAGAAAGGGGTTTCGTTTTTAGGGTTTACACTACTTTTGGGGAAGAGAGTAGCTGAAGAAGGAAAGACCTTAACTGCGAGTTTAAGAGGCGATTTCTCCATTCAAAGGCCAAGAATCCGCGTAGTCCTCCATCAACATCATCCTCATCATTTATTAGGGAATCATCGCGGTCAAGGGTCGTATTCCTCCAACGTTGAGGGGAATTTCAAGCCAATCCTTGTCTTCTTGGTTTGGAGAGAGTTTTCCATCTTACTTTCTCGTTATGACAATGAACATTTGTAATCTCTTGATTTCATTTTATTGCATCTTGAGCTAATAGCCTTTTTGGAAAGCTAGGACTAGAAACCTTGGGAAATTGTTGAACTCTACTTGTATTTCTTTAATCTCAATTACTTGTGAAGTTTAATCTTTGAAATGTATGTGTGATTTGAGATATGTCTTTTTGCATGTTGCGTGATTGTTGACGAGCGGTGAAAACCCATTGTTCGTTTGATTTAGGGTGCGTTGAAATCCCGTTTGTCGCGCCCCGACCCTCGGGTCCCGGCCCATGACACTACCGCCACGACAACCCAGGGGAGGTCAGGCACCTGCCTCAACCCTAGATCGCCGCAAGGCTAACCTGTTACCTGTACAATATTAACATCACAACAGTAATATTCTAAATCTAATGTATTCAACCACAACCCTGTAGAAGATCAATATACTCACACTAGTTATATATCCCCGAGAATCACAAAATCAATGATCATGGACACAATCATAGTCTCTCCCAAACACTAGGTGTAAACCTCATACAACCTAAGGTCCTGACTGAACCAATCAAGATTATACATGACCAAAATGGAAATATGAAAACATAGGTCCTAGTGGATCAATCTTATGCATGACAACAATGTTTATGAATCATACACTACTTGAAGGTAAATGCAAGAATAGATCTGCCAAGCACTATCACGTCTCAAGCCCTACTGCCGTGCTGACACCTGTAAAGAAGAGATAAGAAGAATGGGTGAGTAACTAAGTTACTCAGTGAGGGATTGAACATGGAGCTATAACTCATACAAGTGTAACGAATGATATGCCGAAAACATATGTATATCTATATCTTTAATAACCAACAACTTACAAAATGATTTCAATACACATTTCAATATAAGAAGCTTTCCAACTTTCTCAAAGGAAGGCATCATTAAAAGTCTAAAAATCATTTGTAAAGAGATTCAATACTGAAAATTCAAGTTAAGAATACTCGTTCAAAGATCAAACCCATTGAAATAAGCATTTATAGTGCAACACATGCGGAAAATCCTCTATCGATAGTATCATCAATAGCCTATGAAAACCCTCCATCACTAACCATGGTCGTGGTTAGGTCAAGCGCCACCAAGATGCGCATATCTTCACGTTGGCCGTTGGGAATCCCGTGTGGTGACTCCGGGAACCCAACACAGCACCTTCAGGTTCTCTACGCTCCTCCTGTAAGGGCTAGTCGGCCGAGAACTCCACGCCACCCCAACCAGGTCGGTCCGTGGAGACTCGCTTCTGCAGAAGATGGGGATCCCCCCAATGTCACCATCGAAACATTTGGGATATCCATCCCGCCCGTAGGCTCATCATGAACACATCAATATAACATCATATATCTCATCAAGAGATCACAAATAGTTTGCCCGTAGGCTCATCATAAACGTATCATTATGAAATCATATATCTCATCAAGAGATCACAAATTCCCATAAAATACAACTTTTAATCCAAGAGTAAATCCTTGTGTGAAAGCATCGACAATAATGTCATTTTCATCAAGAATATCAACACAAGAGTATTCTTTGAAAACTCATTTCAAATACGATAACGTCATGGAGAATCTCAATTTGGTTTACATAGACCCTTATTCGGTCAAAAAAACAGGAACATCGAATTCTCAAATTCACAAATCTTGAAAACATGTAGTTCAAACCATAGGATTTTCCAATCCTCATGAAATATAAATAATCAAGAATTTAACAAGATCATAAACTATCATGGTTTCTAGGCGTCAAGGAAATCATCTCAGGAGCCTTTTGAAATAGAACCAATAGTTAAGCAAGATCATAAACATCATGGTTTCTAGATCTCAAGGAAATCATCTCATGAGTCCATTAAAATGAAATTAAGAATTAAGAAGATCATATAGCATCATAATTTCAGCTTTCAAGAAACACTTCAAGAATCCATTGAAATCAAGAATTTCTCATTTCAAGCATGCATTATTGGAAATTCAAACAAGCATGATCATAGCTCTTTAATTAAACAATTCCCACTCACAAACTTGGCGAGATCGAACACTTGGATCACTCGCCTAGTTGATATTTACCCTTGCCTTTAGATCCACCTCTTTGAAGCCATTAACCATCCAAGAAAAATAAGAATCAATCACATAACCCAAACAATAAACAAGAGAGGAAACAATGATCCAAAATTAGATCTCATGGCTTCGAGGGTTTACTAAGTGCTCTAGATTCAAGAATTAACAATAATAGAATCCTTAAACCCATAAAATCAAAATAAAATCAAGAATATCCTAATTGGGTTCGGATCTAAAAGAATCAAAGGTTTAGAGATGAAGGATCTCCTTCATTCTTCACCAAAACATGAAATCAAGACTCCTATACAATCCAAACATAAGATCCATGGTTAAATTCCACTTAAACATTAGATCCATACTAAATTCACACTAATTCTTCATGGATCTAAAGAGAATTGAATAAAAGAACAAGGAATTGAAGAAGAGAAGAAAACCCACCTTAAATCTTGCTAAACTAGAGGAGATTCATCACCAATGTAGAAGAGGGGAAGATCAACACCTTTCTTCTTTCTTGGAGCTCAAGAATGAAGATCTAATGGAGGGGAGAATTAGGATTCAAGATGGGGAGAAAAACAGAGGGAAATGGGGTCTTATAAAGGCCCTTTGAGTTTCAAATCGGTATATATAGGCCCCCAAGCGCGGGAGGGCTCGCGGGCTCCCTTGCGGGCGCAAGGGAGGCCGCGAGGCCTCATCCTGGAAGCCATGCGGCCTCCCATGCACCCGTATGGGAGCCGGCATGGTCTTCTGGCCTGCGGTCCTTGCGGGCTCCCATGCGGGCGCATGGGAGGCCGCAAGGCCCCTTTTTTGGCCCCTTGCGGGCACACTAAGTACCCGCAAGATCCCTTCCTTGCTTACACCTTTTAAAACACTTTCCCCCCATCTTTTAACCTCTCAAAAAGACCTTAACTAAGATCCCAACAAAAATAAAACTCGACGAAAACCTAAACACGCAACTTCTACACAAGAAACAAAGCATAAGAGAAGCGAAAAAGGTCGAACTTCCACAACGTTGGTTCTTGGAAATCTGTGTGCGGTGAAAACCCGTTATATCCTACCAATTAGAGTGTAGTGAAAACCCGTCTTGCTATCACAAAACTGTTAAACCTACCTTTTAATTGAGCTAGGAAAATTTGCAGAAGTTAGTACTTTATTATCTAACCCTTGAGGGGGTACTGTCCAAGTGTTCCCATTACTCCTGATGATCTCTACCTCCTTGTTGTTCGCAATCCTTTTAGTTAATTAGTTAGACTTGTCAATCATCATTTCTTTCAGGCTAGATTTCATAAGTTGAAGGTAATACTAGTGCGTTTGCTCCCTGAGGTTTGACAACCCGATCCCTTTCGGAGCAAACGTATGATATTGTTATCTATATCAATGATTGCTAACCTTCCTTAATGATATTTTTTTTTGTTGATCAAATGTATGAGGGAATTGATTATACTTCAGACACATGACATTGTTTCATCATATATTGTATTAAACTCTAATGGGGATGTTATAGTCTTTATATTCCCGTTTGTAGGGTGACCAATGTATTTCCTGGGATTGTGGGTTGAATAAACCTAGTTGCATCTACACACTCTCTAATGCAGAGAAGCAGCATGGAAGAAGAAAGTGAGGTAATGGAAGACGCGATTGAACATACATTTGTGCCAACAACTAATAGATAACACATTACCATCCAAACTAATTGGAAAACCTATACTTCCTTTGGTTCTATGTACAGGGAATAATGTTATCTAATCTATGGGTTATCTCTTTGTATTTATGTTATCTCTTTGAGTTAGTTATCTCTCAACAACTAATAGATTTTATTTCTCTTTGCATTTTTGTTATTTGTGTGTTTTTTTTGTACTTGGCAAGGATTGGTCCTGTCACTTTTTGTATGATTTCAGACTTATAGTAGATTTTCAGTTCAGTTTTCCTTTTATTTATGTTATTTTTGTTTATTGAGCTTAATGTTGTTGACACACCCTTGCGTGTGTAATCCGCAAGTGCACGGGTGTCGAAGTAATAAAGTACCCAAACGGGTGGGTAGTCAAATCCACAGGGAGTAGACGTAAGAACAATCACACTTTGTTAAGTAACCAAAGATAAACCGATTGTTGTTGTGAAAGAAAATAGAATAAGAAAGAAATAGAAATAAAGTGCTGAAACTAAAAGCTAGGGTGTAGAAATAGATCAATAAGAAGATGGGGTACTCGGACAATTCTCCCCCTAGAATCCTTGTTTCAAGTGCAAGACTTCAAATACTCTTATTCAATAGAGATTGTAAGAGTCGTGGAATCCAAAGATACAAGGTCCCAAATCTAAGGTCAACCTTGACTAGTCCCCTACGAGGTCCCGGCGGAGAGAAGACTCTCGACACCTCACACCACGTATGACTGCGCTATGCTCTAGGGGTTCCAAGTGGTAAACCCTATTCCCAACTATAGATCAATCCCTTTGGTCCAGGCGAAAGACCCCTAATCACAAATAAGTCCCGGCGGAAAGGCCTCTCTCAACGCCTAACTCTCTTTGAGATCGAAGGTAATACTTGGAATAAGAAGGTAGGAAAAACCACACCGGAGGGGAAATGGGACGTGTCCCTACCTCTCAACTCACCCTCTCAACCCTCTTCAATCTTGGTTAATCTAATCCTAATGGTGATGGTCACTCGTCAAAAGGATGATTGGATTAGCCCTCAACCCTAGTGTCACTCTAAGGGAGAAACAATTAAGCACACAAGATTGAAACTCAAATTTAAACTCAAATTGAATAAAAGCATTAAAGTCAATGAAACATAGGAAACTTAGGGTTTACAAGTCCAAGTACCCACTAGGGGTTTAGCCCTCCATGGAGCAATACAAGTTCATCAAAATAAATGAAGATAAGTGCAAGAAATCCATAAAGAAAACCCCCTTAAGCTTTGTGTAAATAGACTATGAGGGCTTCTCCTTCTTCTCCAAAGAACTCCTTCCTCCAAGCCTAGGGCACACCTCGTCGAATCGAGTCGAAGAAGGCTCCTCCAATAGCTCTCCTTCGAAGGAATTGATGTCAAAATCGGTGAAGAAGCACCCCCAAAGTGTAGCAAGAACCACCTGAACCCTAGCCGTCACCCCCTCTCATGTTTTGGAAGAAGATCCCCTAAATAACGCTTCAGAACGGCTTTATAATTGGCCATCTCGAGGATCCACACGGGCGTGTGGATGAGCCACACGGCCGTGTGGAAATTCCACACGCCCATGTGGATTTTCTGCCCTGTGAAAAACTTCATATTAGTCCCCGATTTCGCCCGTTTCTTCTCTTGAGGTCACACGGACGGACACACACCCATGTGAAAGGTCATGTGGCCTTTCTTGATGATGATAAAACCTTGGAGAGCTTTTGAAATTTTCGAACAAATCGGAACAAGTGAGCATGACTGCCATCGTGTCCTTCTACAAGAATTGTCTTGAAGTCTTTAGAAGTTGGCAAATACCCCCTCGTTTGAACCCGATTTGTGTCTTGAACTTCGTATTTGCACAAAAGAGCTCCACTTGGCACCATTATGACCTAATCTTGCCTTTATTCACGTACCATGTCTTCACAACCCTAATTGCATGAAAGAACACTAAAGCACACGAAATTAGCGATAAAACCTGAGAAATGTGATGCTCATGCGTGGAAAACATTTCCAAAAATATATACATGCAAGCACTTATCAGTTGTACTTGATTGCGTGGGCAATTTCATGCTCGAACCACCAACACCACTTATAAAGGGGGTGCTCACTCAGTCCCTTTTGACTTGGAGTAGGCATCCCACTCAACTGACTCTTCCCCAACAAGTTAATTGCCATGCTCTTCAATGTGTTTACCATTTATTTAGGGAAGTGCTCATATTTCCAACCTTCTCTTTAGTTTCATTGCATTATCCCTATTTATCTTCTCGTGCTTACATTGAGGACAATGCAAGATTTTAAGTATGGGGGGGAGTGATTTTCATGCTTGTTTACTCAGTACTAACTGACTAATGATAGCCAATACAATGATTAGTATGAGTTCAATGGCTTCAAATTATTTTGTGCCAGTGTAGTTGATTTTAGACCCTATTTTGTTTTTTTTTTTTTTTTTTTTTTTCAGTTTTTGCTCTATTCATTGATCAATTCTTTTAAATGCACAACTCATCTGTTAAACTTAGTAAACACATGTTTTTGCACGTACTTCGGTTTCTTAATTGCGAAAAAGAAAAGATCAAAATTGTGAAACAAAAGTATGTATTCAACTTGTATGTATAGAGGTGAAAATAGCTGATCTTTTGTTGTGTGTAGCTACTCTTCACAAGTCGGATACTCTGTATGCCCTAGCAAGAGAAAGAGCTACCACTAAAGGTACGTGAAAGCTACCACTCTCTTAAAAAAAAGTAAGAGGAAAGGAAAAAGAGAAATGACAATGGAAAGAGCTACCACTCCTAAGTGTGAATGCCGCTCTCCAGGATCCAGAGAGGAATGGCTACCTTAGGTGTTGTGTGAAGCTACCATGCAATGTTTTAACATGTACGTCAAGTATTATGCTGTTACCCAAAGTGAAACAGACTGATTTTACACACACACACTCATTGTTTGTAGATAAAGTTTTCCTTGATTATTAGACTCTAAAATTTTATTGCTCTAGTACTGTTAATTGATGTTTATTGAACTTACCAGCTCAAGTTTGCTTGAAGGCACTAACATCCTGCTTCTGCACGTTGTGATTTGTCCTTATTGATTGAGGAAAAGCAAGACTTTAAGTGTGGAAGTGATAAACGTCTAAAAGTATGTATTTTGCATGTATGTGGTATGTATTAGTTTCACACTTTATTGTTGAATCTATGCCTTTTCGGTCTAAATTGCTTTATCTTTGCATTTCAGGCCAGTCAGAAGCCCTGGGGACTCGACGACGAGATGGGGAACGAATTTGACATCAAAACAACGTTTTCGAGACGGGATACTGTAGTAATTACTGTAGCAATTACTGTAGCGCTTCATGGGTTTCTTGGCAGAAAAGTAGAAATCCCGAGGGGTCAGCATACATGCTGTATGCTGACCCGTTTACCTATCGGGATTTGGGTGTTTATAGGCTATCGAGGGCATATTTTTGGGGGACTTTTGCATCATCTTGGAGAGAGTTTTTGGGAGGAGAAAGGAGGCTAGGGTTTAGACATCACTTCCACACCATTTAGGAGGGCAATAAGAGATTAAATCCGAGCATTCTTCGGTGGGGAGAGTAAGATCTAGGACTATCCACATCAAGGGCTTCATTGTTTGGAGGTTGAAGACAACGGGAAGCCACCCCTTTTGAGTGGCGTCTTCGGAAGGTTTTCTCCGGGGATTCAAGCGTCATTCGACCTTCACCTTTTGAGGGAGTGTTCCTCATGTTTATTTTAGTTATTTGCATAGTTTTTTTGGTGGATTTATTGAACATGAACAACTAAACCCCAAGGTCACCCGATGTAGGGGAACCTTGGGGGCAAAACTTGTGATGTTTTGGATTATTTGAGTTATCTATTGTATGATTGGCTTGTTGTGATCCGTGTTTGGTATTCTTGAGTGTTTTGGTACATGTGCTTAATTGATGTATCAAATTCTTGGTAGTAATTTGTAGCATGACCATTGCCTTAGTGCTAGACTCCACCAAACTTGGTATTGATTATTGTATAAATACGCCGTGACCATCGGGTATTTGCACCCCTTCATTTCTAGGGTTGAAAACTAACTAGTGTTTCCACCCTAACTTGAGGAAACCATCAGTCTCCTTGCAACCGTGTGAGAGATTGAGTAGAAGAAATTCCTTATTCAACACTTGTACCGGGTTAGGGGTCAATTGCCGTGACCATCGGGTTGACCTAAGCTTAGGTTTTCTCGGTCCAACTAGCCACGTGCTTAATTTCTCAAATATCCTACACACTTGAGTAGCCCCCTTGGGGACCCTCATCCATGACCGTTTTCCATCCCTGAGCATCTCCCTTGTTTTAATTCAGTCGCATTTATTTAGACAATTTCTCTTGTTATCATTTCTTTACTTTCCTATTTATTCTCTTGAAATCGAATCGGTGAGCTAAACACCAAGTAAGAAGTGAGTAAAGTAGCTCCTCGGGCCCCTTGGGAATATGATAAACGTCTAAATATACGTATTTTATACATACTTGTGTATAGTTTATTCTCTCTTTTTGTTAAGTTGTTTTCTTATTTCTTGTTTAAAGTTGCTTTACTTGTGTTACAGGCCCGAAATAAGCTCAAGAACGTATTCATGAAGAAATCGACACCAAATACGGCGTTTTTGGGCTTCAACACTGTAGCAGTAATGTAGCGGAATTATTGTAGCACGATACTGTAACAGTTACTGTAACAGGGTACTGTAGCACTGAAAGGAAAAAATCCTGAGAAACTCTCTGGATGCCTTGCGGGCAACCTTGCGCCCGCAAGGCCACCCGCAAGGCATCGCGATGTCTTGTTTTAAAAGACTTTTCTAGGGCATTTGGAGGGGGGGTAAGTCTTCTTCCTTGGAGCTCCACACAACCATCTAAAAATTCGGCTTGGAGGAGGGCTTTGAGGGCGTTTTCACTGCGAGATCTTGGAGGAGAGTGCGTTTGGGAGCAAGATCCTACTCTAGGGCATCATTGAAGGAGGGTTGAAGACAAGAGAAGCCACCTCTTGAGTGGCGTCTTCGGAACTCCATTTTCATATTTGAGGGAGTGATTATGCTTTCTTTAGTTATTTTCATGCTTTTGAGTATGTATTTTGATATTATGAACAACTAAATCCCAAGGTCACCGGATGTAGGTGAACCTTGGGGGTGAACTTGTGTATTTTGGATGCTTGGTTTTAATTAATGTTTGTAGACTTGTTTGTGATCCTTGTTTGGTGCTTTTGAATGTTAGGGTATGCATGAGAACTCTGTGTATCTCTACTTAGCCAATACTAGGTTGCATGACCATTGCTTTAGTGTTAGACTCACCAAGCTTGGAAGGGAAATACGTATAAATACGCCGTGACCATCGGGTATTTGTACCCCTCCAATTCTAGGGTTAATTGCTTATTTGTGATTCAACCTTAGTTTGAGAAAACCGCCTCACCCTTTGCAATCGTATGAGGATTTATACGGGTAGGGCCCGTATTCAATACTCGTACCGGATTAGGGGTCAACTGCCGTGACCATCGGGTTGACTTAATCTAGGGTTTTCTCGGTCCAACAAGCCATTTACATGTTATTCCAGCATCCTGTACACTCCAGTAGCCCCTGAGGGGATCCTTATCCGGGACCGCTTTCTCATCCTGATTTCACACTTTCTATTGCCCTGGTTATTTAGCTTTCTGATTTGCATTAATTTCGTGTATTTGCATTTTCATCTTTTACTCTCGAGTTTGATCGGCTAGACAATATTGCGAGAAGGAAGTAAGGATAGATTCTCGGAATCCAGGGAATACGACCCTCTCACGCGTGCGTGAGAGGTATTACTTGACGACCCGTGCACTTGCGGGACAACCACCAGAATACGACCCACTCGTGCGTGCACGAGTGGTTTATTACTTGACGACCCCGTGCGCTTGCGGGTGTTCACACTTTGTGTCGATCAAGTTTTTGGCGCCGTTACCGGGGACTCACCGAGGGATATTTGGAAAGCTTTAAGCTTGTTGATTTAGCCTTATTTCTTTTTCTTTTGTTTTTCTTTTTGTTGTTTGGTTTATTTTTGTTTTTGTGTTTTCTTGTCTTTGGTTGTTGACCTTTTGCAAATATTCTATCTTTGTGTTTATTGTTGCTCTTTTTGTATTTATTGTTGTTAGCTAACGTCGTGGCTCCTCAATCTGTGTAGGTACCTATCTTATGACACGAGTGAGTCAAGCAAACTTGATTGAACCCGATAACGAGATAGAAAGAACTTTGCAGCAACGATTGAAAGAAGTGGCAGAAAGTTCTAGACAACAAGAGATTCGGGTTGAGTCGAGTGAACCATCAGTTATGGCGGAGCCTAGGAAGACCCTATCTGTATATGAAAGGCCACAATTCACCGGAGAAGAATTTAGTGTCCAAGCACCAACTGTTCCGTCTAATAACTTTCAAATCAAGGCCAGCACCATAGGGATGATTCATAATTCAGTCCAGTTTGATGGTCTTGCGGATGAAGACCCCCATGCCCATCTTGCCCGGTTCCTTCAGATATGCTCCACTTTTAAGATCAACTCAGTCTCAGACGATGCCATAAGACTGAGATTATTCCCGTTTAGCTTGAGAGGAACGGCATACAGATGGCTCACATCCTTAGCTCCTGGGTCCATCACCATTTGGAAGGAAATGGTTGAGAAGTTCCTCGCCCGATATTTTCCCCCAAGTAAAGCTGCAAGACTGAGACAGGAAATATCATCTTTCAGGCAGGGTAATACTGAGACACTTTTTGAAGCCCATGAACGATTTAAGGACCTTCTTCTCAAGGGTCCTCATCATGGCTTCCCTTCATGGATGAGAGTGCAGATGCTGTGTAACGGGTTGAATTATGCTACTAGGCAACTCATCGATGCAGCCGCAGGCAGTTCTTTGAGCAACAAGCTTCCTTAAGAGGCCGAGGAATTAATTGAGAATATGGCCAGCAATGAGTGCCATTGGAGCACTCGACAGAAGCTTCCAAGAACTGTAGGGCTGTACGAGGTGACTGAATCCACAGCTTTGGCTGCGAAGATTGATGCCCTGACGAAACATGTCATAGAGAATAGTTCGAAGTATGACGCCCTAGCACAAAAAGTTGATCAACTTATGATAGGATCCAGTTCAGGGTCCAAGGCTGTTATGTCATGTGATACTTGTGGGGCAGGGCATGCAGCATCACAATGCCCTATTGTTGTTGCCCCATCACCGCTGATGGAAACAGTTGATTGCATTGGGGGTGGACCAAGAGGACCCGGGAATCAGTTTGGCAACACTTATAATTATGGATGGAGGGGCTCTTCAAATCCTTCTTGGACTCAAGGCCAACCTCAGTACAGACCTCCACCCTCTCAGGGAAGCCAATACCCAGCTCCTCCCCCACAAGTGAAGAAATACTCTACAGAAGATGTTTTAGCCAGGTTCATGATTAGCACGGAGGCACGATTTGTTAATAATGAAAAGAAAATGGATGAATTTGGTTCCATACTGAGAAATGTTCAAGCATCCATCCAATCTCTAGAGAACCAAGTGGGACAGCTTGCTTGTGGACAATCTGAACGACCCTCGGGGAGTTTGCCAAGCAACACCGAAAGCAACCCAAGGGAACAATTAAAAGATGTTACTTTGAGAAGTGGTAAACAGTTGGAAGCAAGGGAAAAAGGGATCCCAAGGGCTTCTAATGATGGGGTAGCCGTCCGGGAAGACCCTAATTTGAGTGAAGATGCAAGCAAGGAGAATGGGGGAAAACTAGTGAAGACTCTCCTAATTCTAACATTTTAAAGGAGCATGAATACAAGCCAGTGCTACCTTACCCTTCAAGACTCAAACAAGATAAAGATGAAGTCCAATTCAAGAAGTTCCTCAATATCTTCAAGCAACTCCACATAAATATTCCAATCATTGAGGCACTAGCTCAAATGCCAAAGTATGCCAAATTTTTAAAAGAGCTTCTCACCAATAAGAGGAAGTTAGAGGAACAAGCCACAGTTGAACTTACTGGGAATTGCTCAGCCATTCTAGAGAAGAAACTTCCACAAAAGTTAAAGGATCCAGGTAGTTTTGTGATTCCTTGTGTAATTGGTGAAGGAGTAACAGAGCATGCTCTAGCCGATTCTGGGGCTAGCATAAATGTAATGCCATACAACTTATTCTTGAAGCTGGGACTGGAAGACCTACGACCTACACGAATGACATTACAGCTTGCAGATAGGTCGGTGCGAAGACCTCGGGGAGTAGTTGAAGATGTCCTTGTCAGAGTTGACAAACTCATCATTCCTGTAGACTTCGTGATTCTAGATGTGGATGATGATGTTGAGGGAATTCACGCCTGACCGGTATTGGGCATGGGCTCAATCAACCTTGGATTTGGGGTAGCTCTTGTAATAGGGTCAAATGAGTCTTTGGGAGAAGACAAGGCTACTTGGTGTTGGTTTTGGCCATGGTTGTAGACATTTCTCAATCTAAGAGAGTTTTATGTTTTTCTCTCTCAAAATGGGTTTCATTGTGTCGTGTTTCTCGTACCGAGGGGTATTCCGGATTTGCTCGCTTCTTCTTATTTTCGATGTGCTTTGTAATGCAAACAGGATTCACTAACTGTTCTTGCAAGGAAAGGCTGACCTGTCGCTATAGTGCATGTCAGGTGCCGCATGGCCGAAGGTGATCGGTTGAGGCCGTGACACCATCTACGGTGGGAGGAGCATTTGTAGTGTGAAAATCGAGGCCAAGAAGCGAAGAAACGAAGGTTAAACGAGCTCCGGGCGTCATTCGGGAACTCCTACACGAAATGGGCCTATTGAGGCCCATTTTCAGGCTTGTGTGGGGCCAAGTGTGCGGCCCGCACATCCCATAGGTATTTATACCCGTTTAGGGCTTTTTCGAGGGGAGTTTGCCACCAATGCTTCCAAACATCCATACTGTCAAATCTTCCTCCAAAGAGGTCATTTTAGAGTGGATTCAAGTTTAAGAAGATGGGAGAACACAAGATCTTCATCCTAGCGCTTGCCGACGCGGATTCGGTGAGTTACCTCATCGCCTTTAGTCGACATCTTCGAGAGAGAGTTTGATAAGTGCTTGTATACATATATTTTATAACATCATTTTGCATACATTGAGCATCACTTTTATTAGGTTGTATCACTAATAAGGTGTATTTTGTGTTCTTTTGTGCAAACAAAGCCTTGGAGGTATGAAGTACAAGAAAGAGGCAAAGATGGGGTGTGATGACACATTTCAAGACCAAAAATAGAAGTTGTGCTCATATACGTGGAGGCGTTGCCAACCTTTGGCGGTTTCCAAGTCATTACACGAACCGGAAGGGTACAAAGGTTGTAGTACGTCCATGTCTCAGATTCCACACCCAAAATGAAGAAGGTTTTTGAAGAATTCAAAGGACATAAAGCTACACACCCTACCACACGGGCGTGTGCCTGACCATGTGGACTCGAAAAATAATTTTGGGGAAAATCACTGTAGCAATTCAATGCAGCAAAAGACTGTAGCAGTTTACTGTAACAGCACTGTAGAAGATTTACTATTTACGCATGTATGGAATTTTCACACGGACGTGTGGCTACAGTACACGGGCGTGTGAGTTCCCATGTCGATGCCCGTGTGAAGTCCTTATTTCAGTTTATAAAAACAGCCTTGTTCAAATTTTTGGGGATTTTTTTGGCTACTTTCATGAGGCAAGGCGGCTAGGGCTTGGAGAGAGTTCTTTCAGCTTCGGGAAGCTTTCCTTACTAACTTGGATGGATTCCCCCTCCGTCATAGCATCAAGCAAGCCGCTGACGACCTAGCTTCAGAGTGGATTCAATTCAGACGTGGAAGCTACCCATCAAGACTATCATCACTGATATAGGGGGTTATTTTCTATGGCTTGTGAACTTGTTTATCATTATTTTATTTGCTTTGTGACTTTCTCCATGGAGAGCTAAACCCCTAAAGGGTATTCGGACTTGTAAACCCTAGGATTCATATTTTTATTCGATTTACATTGTGTTTCCATTCGAATTTA
This sequence comes from Dioscorea dumetorum, assembly GCA_902712375.1. NCBI lineage: Eukaryota > Viridiplantae > Streptophyta > Magnoliopsida > Dioscoreales > Dioscoreaceae > Dioscorea > Dioscorea dumetorum. The sequence continues at coordinate 3,041,105 of CACTHL010000561.1, read as the reverse complement.
CTATATTGAGTTTTGCTCTTGAGTTGTTAATGCTTGCTTGTGCTTTTGATTCTATTGTTAATTGCCTTGCATGTTTATTCAATCTAGTGAAGAGAGAAATCACCACTAGGTTTAGAATTACCAAGAGTGAAGAAGGTGGAGAGGGTGAGCCGTAAGATAACGGAGTGTCTTCTTTCCCTTCCGATAGATATTTCCTATCTTCATATTTCCTAAGTCTTAAGCAACCATATGCGGCGTGAGGGGTTGAGAGAATTTTCAACCGGGACCTCGTAGGGGTTAGGGATCTTTCACCTGGAGGCAGGGTTGGATCTAATTTTAGGAATTGGTTATATCTTTGGCATTACTAGAGGTTTAAGCAGTCATATGTGGTATGAGGCGTCCTGGAGGTAGGGGGCGGTTATACCTTAGGATACCCACGACTCATTGTTTTCATCTAAAAACACTCGTAATCTACATTTAACACCCGAATCCTAAGGGAAGCATTGTCCGGATACCCCACTTTTATTGATTAATAACTCACTCCTCAGTCCCTATGCACTTGTAATGACACTCTTAGGCTTAGCCATTAGATCATCACACACTACACTCATTAGGCTAGATAAGAAAAGAGGAGCAACTACTAGTACTCATGTTCCCTGTGGTTTAACAACGCGACCCTTTGGGGTCTACTTTATTATTTGACGACCCGTGCACTTAAGGCAACGCAAGGGGTTGACACATCACCCTCTATTGTGAAAACGCATTAGAGTTTGTGTTTATTTTTTATGTATCTTCTATTGTGGGAACTCTCTTTGCTTACCATATCGAACTAAACCTGTTAAAGCCACCGGGCAACCGGTGAACCTCGAGAGGAACACTTGTATTGGATGATTTTTATCTAAACAAATGAATGCATGGATGGTGTTGCTTGGTTTCTTTCATTGTTATTTCATGTTCATTCTATAATGGATGGTTTATATTTGAATAATTATGAATGATACTTGTTTGGCGGGATGCTAGCATGATTAGGTCAAAGGATGTTAGAAGAGGGATTCATTGTACCGGTACACCGGAGGTTTAATGTGCCTGTAGCCTCCCATAGGTTGTAGAGTTTATCTTAGCACAATTGCTCTCAGATAACTCTAGCCGAGACTCCCTAAGCCCAATGACATCGTATGAGTATCTTTAGGATGAAGGAATTTGTGCTGGATTAGGGCTACACTATGGAGGTTCCGGGGTAGTCGACTTCTGAGTCTATGCGGGCCAATGAGTTGCAAACCATGCATGCATTATTTTTTTATTTTATCATTCTTGCTGGTGTTTTTCCCAAGGGAATCCTCGCCAGGGCTTTATTGTGGAAATTCGACCTTTTTCGCTTCTTTTGTGTTTTGGTTTCTTGTGTAGACCTTGTGTGTTTAAATTTTCGTCGGGTGTTTTTTCATGTTTAGTATCTTCGTTAAGGTTCTTTTTTGAGTAGAAAAGAGGAGGAAAAACCTTTGGGGAAAGAGCCTTTAAGTGGAGGGTGTGAGGCATCAAGATGCCACAAGAACCCCCCAAAAATAGGGGGCCATGCGGGCGCATGGCCGTCCGCATCGTTCTCTAAAAAGGGCCTCGTAGCCTCCCATGCACCCGCAAGGGAGCCCCCGAGCCCTCCCGCGCTTTAGGTATATAAATACCCGATTTGAAACTCAAAGGACCTTCATAAGACCTCCTTTCCCTCTCTTTTTCTCCCCATCTTGAATTCACATTCTCTCCTCTATTAGATTTTCATTCTTGAGCTCCAAGAAAGAAGAAAGGTGTTGATCTGCCCCTCTTCTCCATTGGTGATGGTTCCCTTCTAGATCTAGCAAAGTTAAAGGTGATTTTTCTTCTCTTCTACAATTTCTTGTTTTTTTATTCAATTCTCTATAGATCCATGAATGAATAGTGTGGATCTAGTATCAATCTAATGTTGATTGGAATTAAGGCATAGATCTAACGTTTGGATGGTTTAAGAGCCTTGATCTCATGTTTTGGTGAAGAATGAAGGAGATCCTTCATCTCTAAACCCATGATTCTTGTAGAGCCGAACCCAATTAGAATATTCTTGATTTTATTGTCATCATGAGGGTTGGAGGATCCTTTTACTGTTAATTCTTGAATCTAGAATATCTAGTGAACCCTAGAAGCCTTGAGATCTAATTTTGATCATTCTTTCCTCCCTTGTTTATTGTTTGGATTATGTGATTGATTCTTGTTTTTCTTGGATGGTGAATGGCATCAAGGAGGTGGATCTAAAGGTAAGGGTAAAGAACCAGTAGGCGAGTGATCCAAGAGTTCGATCTCGCCAAGTTCGTGAGTGGGAATTGTTTAATTAAAGAGCTATGATCATGCTTGTTTGAATGTCCAATAATGCATGCTTTGAAATGTGAATTTCTTGATTTAAATGGATTCTTGAATTGTTTCTTGAAACCTGAGATTATGATTCTATATGATTTGAATTACTTCTTGATTATGATAAAAGATCTTTCATATATCTAGTGGGCTGGAAACCTGATGATTTCAATCTCATGTTTTCAAAGAAATTGTTAAGGGTTGAATGTTCTTGATAAAAAGACCCTAGAAAGGCTGATGTGAATCAAAATGATTTTCTTGGTGATGATGTCGTATTTAAACTATATTCTCAAAGATTTCTAAAAAGGGTTTTCATAATTCTTGTGAGGGTTGGAAACCCTATGACTTGAACTATATGATTACAAGATTTAAGAATTCAAGAACTTGATACTCTTGTTATTTTGAGCCAAGAGGGGCCTATGTACACCAATATGTGGTTCTTACGATGTTATCGTATTTGAGATGTATTTCAAAAGAATACTTTTATGATGATGTTCTTGAAGAAAATGACATTATTGACCACGTTTTCTGATAAGTGCTTGATTATATATATTTTATAATATCAGTTTACATGCATTGAGCATCACTTTTATCAGGTTTTAGCATTAACAAGGTGTGTTTTGTGTTCTTTTGTGCAAACAGGGCTTTGGAGACATGACGTACAGGAAGAAGCAAAGATAGGGTGTGATGACACGTTTCAAGGCCACAATCAGAAGCTGTGTTCATATGCATGGGGGTGTTGCCAACTTTCGGAGGAGTACAAGTCATTACACAAACCGAAAGGGCACAAAGGCAGTAGTACGCCCATGTCCCAGCTTCCGTACAAAGCAGAAGAAGTTTCTTGAGGATTTCAAAGCATAGAAAGCCACACACCCTACCACACGAGCGTGTGCCCGATCGTGTGGACTCCAAGGAAGACTTCGGGGGGGGGGAAGTCACTGTAGCATTTACTGTAGCGAAGCAATGTAGCAGTTTATTGTAGCAGTAATGTAGCAGAGTACTTCACACGCCCGTGTGGATGCCCGCGTAAAGCCCCGAATTCAAATTATAAAAGCCGCCTTGTGATAATTTTTAGGGATCTTTTCGGCCACTTTCGAGAGACAAGGCGGCTAGGGCTTGGAAGGAGTTCTTTGCGGCTTTGGGAAGCTTTCCTCACCAACTTGGATCGATTCCTCCTCCGTCATATCATCAAGGAAGCCATCGGCGACCTAGCTTCGGAGTGGATTCAATCCAGACGTGGAAACTACCCATCAAGACTATCATCACGGATTTAAGGGGGTTATTCTTTATGTCTTTGGAACTTATTTCTGAATTTATTACTTGTTTTGTGACTCGCTCCATGGAGAGCTAAACCCCTAGAGGGTATTCGGACATGTAAACCCTAGGATTCTTATTTTCATTAGATTTACATTATGTTTCTATTCGAATTTATCAGTTTGAGTTTTACTCTTGAGTTCTTAATGCTTGTTTGTGCTTTTGATTTCATTATTGATTGCCTTGCATGTTTTATTCAATCTAGTGAAGAGAGAGATCACCGCTAGGTTTAGAATTACCAAGAGTAAAGAGGGTCGAGAGGGTGAGCCGTGAGATAGCGGAGTGTCCCCTTTCCCTTCCGACAGATATTTCCTATCTTCATATTCCCTAAGTGTCAAGCAACCATATGTGGTGTGAGGCGTCGAGAGAATTCTCCACCGGGATCCTGTAGGGGGTTAGGGATCTTTCACCTTGAGGCAGGGTTAGGTCTACTTTTAGGAATTGGTTATATCTTTGGGATCCCTAGAGTTTTAAGCAGTCATATGTGGTGTGAGGCGTCGAGAGAATTCTCCGTCGGGACCTCGTAGGGGACTAGTTATCGGCGAAATGGAGGCAGGGGCCGTTGTACCTTTGGATACCCACGACTCATTGTGTTCGTTTAGAAATACTTGTAATCTACATCCAACACCCGAATCCTAGGGGGAGCATTGTCCGGATACCTCACTTTTATTGATTGAGAACTCTTTTCCTTCTTATTTCCCGCGCACTTGTGGTGACACTCTTAGTGTTGGCCATTAGATCATCACACACTACCGTCATTAGGCTAGATAACAAAAGAGGGGCTATTACTAGTACTTCTGTTCCCTGTGGTTCGACAACCCGACCCTTTGGGTCCACATTTATTACTTGACGACCCGTGCACTTGCGGTAACGCAAGGGGTTGACACACATCACCCTGTTGTGTTGTTGCGGAGACGCATCATTTTCACACGAGTTTTCACTATTGGATTAAGAGTTCCATTTATGTGAATTTATGATCTCTTGAGAAGATATATGTGATAAGTGTCTAAATACACCCTTTTGTAACGGTGAACTACTTATACTTTCACGCATTAATTGAATAAAACCGGTGCCCTTTGATGTGTTTTTCTTGTTTTTCTAATTTTAGGGCATCCACGGACCATTTACGTTGAGAGGAGCGTTTACAACTGAAAAATTAAGGCCAAGGAGCGAAGAAACAAAGGATAAACGAGCCCCAGAGGGCATCCGAGCGTTACAACGTAACCAGGCATCCTTTAGAGCCTGTGTGCGGGCTGTGCACAGCCTGCACACCCCTGGCAGAGGCGTGTGCGGCCATGTGTGCAGCCGCACACTGACCGCACACCAATAGGGTATTTAAGCCCGATTATTGTTTTTTCTAAAGGACTTTTGGCCACCGATGCCTTCAACACCCCCACGCTCAAATTTTCATCAAAGGAGGTTGTTTTGGAGAGAATCCAAGTGAGAGAAGACGGGAGAACTTGAAGATCTTCATCTTAGGGTTTGCCGACACTGATTCAGCGAGTTTCCACATCACATCTAGTCGACACATTCAAGAGGAAGTTCTTGGTGTTTTTTTGATGTATCTTTCATTGTGTAAATTTCCCCTTTTTATTATGTCAAACTACACCTCCCAAGGCCGTCGGGCAACAGGTGAACCTTGGGAGGAATACTTGTATTGGATGATTTCTTTTTAATCTAATGAATGCATGGTTTGTCTTATTTGGTTTCTTTCATTCTAAATGCTTGTTCATTCTACAATGGATGGTTTTCGTAGAATTGATTTTGAATGATACTTGTTTGGTGCTAGCATGTATTAGGTCAAAGAATGTTGGAAGAGGGATTCAATGTACCGGTGCACCGGAGGGTCCGGGCGTCGGTAGCCTCCCGTAGGCTGTAAAGTTCATCTTAGCACAATTGCTCCTAGATAACTCTAGCCAAGACTCTTGGTACGCTCCTTGCGTAACGGCAAGTGCACGTGTCGCACAAGTAGTAAAGTGTACCCTTTGGGTCGGGTAGTCGAATCTACAGGGACTTGTATAGCTTCTAATACTAACATCCTACTTAATATCTAACCAAACAGAAGATGAAGGAATTGACTTTGGATTAACTTCGAGGAAGTTAAGGGAATGGGAAATTCACCAAGGGAAGATTGAGGTTTGACTCGATGGAGGAGATGGGGCCCCGGGGTTGGGTTTCCGACGTTCACTAACTCGGCATTTCTCAGTATTTATCAGCGAAGTCTTCAGTTCTAAACCTAGTTATGCTATAAGCATGTGGTTTCTAGCGCTGCCGAGCCCTAAGTTGAACTCCCACTGCTTGCAACAATCAATAACGATTCACAAGCCTAGATAGGAGAACCTAACTACGAAGCATCAAGTACTAAACAACATACAAGATAGCCAATAACCTTGATTTATTGAAAGGAACAAGACATTCAAAATACTGCAAGTAAAGACAATGAGTTCAAGCTACAACGTCATACAACCAAGCCCGGGGCTCCCTTAAGAATTTAGCCCCTCATGATGACAACCAACAAATACACTGCCAAAGAAATTAAAAGACAAGGAATTGAAAACTCCCTAATTTCTTGCATCCTTGAGGTTGTCGAAGGATCTACAATGCCGTGTAATCTCCTCCCGATCGGCCTACCATAAGTTTGGCATACCCTTGATGAAGTGGGGGATGAACCCCCAAAGCTCTCCCTTTCTTTCTCCCAAAGTTTGCCCACTAAAAAGTCCCCTTAGAAACTGAGTTTCTAGGGTTTTAAAGTCTTCTCGATGTGAGCACGGGCGTGTTGAAGCCGTGCTTCAAGCCGTGTAGATTACGGCCAAATAACTCTTCAGAAAACTCACAATCCTGTAATCTGCACGGGGAACAGCACGGGCGTGCTTAGACCGTGCTGAGGTTTTCACGACCGTGCTCAGCGAACTCTGGCTGTGCTGATCCGTGGCTGCATTCTCCTGCAATTTGCACGGGAAACAGCACGGGCGTGCTTCGACCGTGCTGAAGTTTTCACACCCGTGCTCAGCGGACTCAGGCTGTGCTGAATTGTGGTTGAATTCTCCTACACTTTGCACGGGAAACAGCACGGGCGTGCTCAAGCCGTGCTGAGCTTGATGAGGTTTCTTCTAAGTCCTTTAGCTTCTAAAATTGTTCCAAAAACGCTTCTTCTTACTTCAAGACTTTGATATCTGCATGACGAACAACGAATACCTCAAATAGCACCGTACTTGGGGAATTACATCCAAAATATTAAATAATGATGAGGGTAAAGCATGCAATACATATATTCGAAATGCGCTCATCAAATACCCCCAAGCTTGAATTGTTGCTTGTCCTCAAGCAACCTTATTCCCCTAATAAAGTGATGAGTGCATGACCTCTGATCTCAACAAATTAAAAGAGTTACTGAAGCTTTAAGGGGTTTCTGAGAACTAGTGACTTAGTCAATTGAAGGCTTGTGAAAGATTTTACTCTTACTCCGTACTACCGTGCGTGTGTGTCGCCTCCTGGAGCATGTCAAAACTGTTCTTGAGGGGGCTAGTACAAGCTTTCTTCTCAATATTTTCACTATTGACTCCTAAATTGGGTAGTAGCTTCATACACCCTAGAGGCAGCCATTTCACTTGGTAGGTCATCAAAAATGACATTTGTGATGCCTAAAATCCGACTACTCAAGTGCGGCTTTCGCTTTTTCTAAAGTGATAGCTCTTTCTACCATGTTTTTCATAAAAATTGACAGGGCATCCAAAATGGAAATCGACTTGTCACAAACTTCTAGCTTTTATTAATCTGAGCTTGGAGTCAACATCTAATTTTTCAGCCTTATAAACTAGCCCTTCCTCTAACAGAGTAACAACACAACAGAAGGCTAAGTGTTAGCATTGGGTTTCCAAAGTAAGAGCAAAATAAAACTTTAAGTTCAACAAAAGTGCACTAATATACCCAAAAACTCCTAGCTTAAGAATTCTCAACCAAAACAATTTTTATAGATCGTCCTAAGTCATGCACAACATCTAATCGTATTAGGACACAAATACACAACCCTCCCCCACACTTGAATGAAACATTGTTCTCAATGTTTAAAGATTTAATCAGGCAAAGCAAAGAAAATAATTGCAAGTAAAAGTGAGGGTTGGGAATTTTCACCAAGTTAAAGGAGAGGTGCCGAAGAAAAATTCGATGGCACACAAGGGCGGGTGTTGATCGCCGATTAGGAAGGAGTCGTTTGAGACAACCATCAAGAAAGACAATCAATAAATCCTGAGATACACATGCAAGCATTAGAGACAGACAATAAACGAAAAGACAAACATCACACTAAAAAGAGATCAGTTTAGTAGGGGACTCCCCTTGCTAACTGACTCAAGAAAAACAAAAGACAACAAAAGAGAAAACAAAGAACACAATACAAAACAAAAACAACAAAATAGAACATCAAAACCCGGCGCTCTCAGAATCGGAGTCAGACTCCGATGGAAGGTCAGTGGTGTCGACGCCGACACTCCGGGACGTAGAAGGTCCAGCGGCACGACGAGGAGGTGGAGACAGGGTGACGTCTAGGTGAGAGGCCAACCGCTGCATGCTCCGGATCATACATCGCCGGAAAGAAGGAGAGCCCGCTGGAGGAGAGTCCTGAGTGTGGGTGGAAGCGCGAGTGCGTGGGGTGCGAGGAGACGATGGGCCGGCAGCAGTGGGAGAATCAGGGACACTGGCAGCAGGTGGGCCTGGTGTCTGGTACCCTGGGAGGTGGACGTGGATCGCAGCATCCCCATCGCCCGGAGTGTGTCCACGGAGACGGGAAGTACGCTACCTACCATTCGCATCGCACGTGTGCTGCCTGGAGTCCCATCCCCCGAATCAGCCGTGTGATGTAGGACCCGCAGAAAATGGCGCCGACTCGGGAGTCCTGTCCCTGATGCTGGATGCTAAAAGCCACCTCGTAGCCGAGGTGCATCTGGAATCCATCCAGCATGCTCAGCAAGAAGTCGAAGTCGCGGCGACTAACGACTCCTGTGCTGTCTCCCCGCCCTGTGATCGAGTGACTGAGAATAAAGTGAATGTACCTGAGGGCTGGGAGACGAAGAGATGAGGCCTTGGACCGGCGAGGGTTGTACTCCCGGTCCGTGCTCAGTCGCTGCCAACAAGCCTCATGGGACTCGCCGGGTGGTCGGGCTACGAGGATGGCGTCGTACTCCGGAGTCCTAGTGAACTCCTCATCGTACAAGCCCAGTCTGACAGAAAACTCTGTCAGACTCATACGATGTAGCTCGCCTAGCGCCTGGAACTGTACTGTGCCGGCGCGGTGGTAGCTGACGGGGCCTCGAGACAGCTCGAAGGTCGCAAGGACCTCCAAAGACAACTCCCGGTAGGCGGGGTCGGTGATGGAAAGCAGTCTCGTCCAGGCGCCCCCGCTGAGGTAGCGGCGCACGTCTGCCTCCAAGCCCACCTCGCGGAGGACCTCCCAATCTATGGCTTGGATCTCGCCAAACCGCTTCGCGCTCAAACGGTCGTGGCGCTCCTGGTGGATGGGAGTACCGAAGGCTGGCGCAGGGGGAGCGACTGGGGTGGATGACTCCCCTCTAGCTCTCTTCGAAGAAGGGCCAGCTGTAGTAGCCTTCCTCGGCATGATCTGTCTAGAGAAAAATAATAAACAGTTAAGATCAACAGTGAAACACGGGCGTGCTTCAAATCTGAACGCCCATGTAATTCAAAATATAGGGTTTCCAACGAGTACGGGTGTGCTGAACAGGCACGCCCGTGCTTCCGTGTAATTCCAGATCTCAAATCCGAGCACGGCCGTGCTTGAGCGAACACGGCCGTGCTACCAAAATCCATCTTCGGCTCCGACAGACTCAAAAATCGACGGAACAAAATTGTTTAAACTCAATCAAAAGCACCCTAGATGTCTCTAACGATGAATTTAGATGTTTTCAAGAAGAATAATAGCATAAAGGCAAAGATTTATAAATAAAACACAAATCTAGGGCTCGTCGACTTACCAAAAGTGTTGAAGAAGGGGTAGAAGCGATGAAACTCCGAGAAACCACGACAACCACCCGAAAATTCGCGAACAACGCAAGAAAATGAAAGCACAAAGGAAGAGAGTCGCCGGTAAAAAGAAAGAAAGGGTGAACGGCGCGTTTAAAAAGGAGAAAATCGCAGGAAGAGGGACTGTCGCGCTGAGCACGGCCTCAGCACGGCCGTGCTGTGCCCGTGCTTAAGTAAATTCAACGAAAAATGAAGAACGCGGCACGTCCGTGACGCGTGCACGGGCAGCGTGCTCAGGGATTCAACACGGCCACCGCACGGCCGTGCTTCTCCCCGTGCTGATTGGAAATGATCAAACCTGGAAAGCCTGTGAATTGCACCCCCATCAGCACGGGGGTGTTATGCCCGTGTTGGGCCTGGAACATTCCCTTATAGAGAATGACACACCATTGCGTGTGTACTCCGCAAGTGCACGGTTGTCGAAGTAATAAAGTACCCAAACGGGTGGGTAGTCGAATCCACAGGGAGTAGACGTAAGAACAATCACACCTTGCTAACTAGCCAAAGATAAATCGATTGATGTTGTGAAAGAAAATAGAACAAGAAAGAAATAGAAATAAAGTTCTGAAAATGAAAGCTAGGGTGTAGAATATGATCAATATGAAGATGGGGTACTCGGACAATGCTCCCCCTAGAATCCTAGTTTCTAGTACAAAACTTAAGCTGCTCTTCTTGCAATGAAAATCAACGAGTCGTGGAAATCCAAGGATACAGGGTCCCTGATAAACGTCTAAAAGTACGTATTTTACATGTATGTGTTGTATTTTATTTTTACATTTTATTGTTAGATCTATGCCCTTTTAGGTCTAAATTGCTTTATCTTTGTATTTCAGGCCAGCCAGAAGCCCTGGGGACTCGGCGACGAGATGGGGAGCAAATTCGACACCAAAACATCGTTTTCGAGACAGGATACTGTAGCACGGTACTGTAGCATTCACTGTAGTAGTTACTGTAGCTCATCGCGGACTTCTCGTCAGAAAAGTAGAAATCCCGAGGGGTCAGCATACCGGCTGTATGCTGACCCATTTACCCATCGTGATTTGGGGTTTTAAGGGCGATCTAGGCATTTATTTGGGGGACTTTTGGCTTCTTCTTGGAGCTCCACACCTACACTTCCAGATCTTACCAAGAAGGAGAGTTTAGAGGGCATTTCCACGGAGGAATCGGCGAGGAGAGTGCGATCTTGAGCGGGATCTTCTTCTAGGGCTTCCAATTTGGAGGTTGAAGACGACGGGAAGCCACCCCTTCGAGTGCCGTCTTCGGAAGCTTCTTCGACCTTGATCTTTGGAGGGAGGTCTTTTATGTTGGGTTTAGTTGTTTTCGCGCTTTTATTCATAAATTTTGAGACTATGAGCAACTAAAACCCCAAGGTCACTGGATGTGGGTGAACCTTGGGGTGAACTTGTGATGTTTGGATGTTTTGGTTTAATTCATGCTTGTTAGTTTGTTTGTGATTCATGTTTGGTGTTTTGAATGCTTGGGTATGCATGAGAACTCTGTGTATCCATACTTAGCCAATACTAGGTTGCATGACCATTGCCCTAGTATTAGACTCACCAAGCTTGGAAGGGAAATATGTACAAATACGCCGTGACCATCGGGTATTTGTACCCCTCCAATTCTAGGGTTAATTACTCATGTGTGATTCAACCTTAGTTTGAGAAAACCATCTTACCCTTTGCAATCGTAGGAGGAATTGTATGGGTAGAGCCCGTATTCAATACTCGTACCGGATTAGGGGTCAATTGCCGTGACCATCGGGTTGACCTAATCTAGGGTTTTCTCGGTCCATCAAGCCACTTGCATGCTAATCCAACATCCTTCGCACTTTAGTAACCCCGAGGGGATCCTCATCCGTGGCCATGTTCTTACCCTGATTTTCCTTCCGTTTAACACCCTTGGTATTTAGTAGTTTAATTGCTTTTGTTTTACTTCTTTACTTTCTCATTCCAAATCTCAAGTCTGATCGGCTAGACAACATTGCAAAAAGGAAGTAAGAATAGATTCTAGGGCCCTTGGGAATATGACCCACTCGTGCTTGCGCGGGTGGTTTATTACTTGACGACCCCGTGCGCTTGCGGGATCACCACTAAGTTTTTGGCTCCGTTGCCGGGGAACCACGAGAAATATTTGGAAAACTTTGAGCGTGTTGATTTGGCTTTTGTTTTGCCGTTTTTGCCATTCTTGTATATATCCCGTCATTTCATTTTCTTTGCATTTTCCTACTTGTTCGTCTGCAAGTTTTAACGCTTGACTTGAATTTTCTTGCAAGGTACCCATCTTATGACCCGAGCAAGTCAAGAAAATTTAGTTGAACCCGACAACGAGATAGAAAGAACACTGCACCGTCGTTTGAGAGATGGCATTGAGGGTTCAAGTCAACAAGAAGTTCAGGTAGAATCCAGTGAGCCCACAGTTATGGCCGAGCCAAGAAGAACTCTATCTGATTATGAAAGGCCACAATTCACCGGAGAAGAATTTAGTGTCCATGCACCAACTGTTCCGGCTAATAACTTTGAAATCAAGGCGAGTACCATAGGGATGATTCAAAATTCAGTCCAGTTTGACGGTCTAGCGGATGAAGACCCCCATGCCCATCTTGCCCGGTTCCTTCAGATATGCTCCACTTTTAAGATCAACTCTCACATTCTTAGCTCCTGGGTCCATCACCACTTGGAAAGAATTGGTTGAGAAGTTCCTCGCCCGATATTTTCCCCCAAGCAAAGCTGCAAGACAAAGACAGGAGATATCGTCCTTCAGGCAGGGTGATACTGAGACACTCTTTGACGCCCATGAATGATTCAAGGACCTTCTTCACAAGTGTCCTCATCATGGCTTTCCTTCATGGATGAGAGTGCAGATGTTGTGTAACGGGTTGAATTATGCTACTAGGCAACTCATCGATGCAGCAGCAGGCGGTTCTTTGAGCAACAAGCTTCCTGAAGAGGCCGAGGAATTAATTGAGAATATGGCCCGCAATGAGTGCCATTGGAGCACTCGACAGAAGCTTCCAAGGGCTGCAGGGCTGTACGAGGTGACTGAATTCACAGCTTTGGCTGCGAAGATTGTTGCCATGACGAAACATGTCATGGATAATAGTTCGAAGTATGACGCCCTAGCACAAAAAGTTGATCAACTTATGATAGGATCCAGTTCAGGGTCCAAGGCTGTTATCTCATGTGATACTTGTGGGGTAGGGCATGCAGCATCACAATGCCCTATTGGTTTTGCCCCATCACCGCTGATGCAAGCAGTTGATTATGACCCTTGAAATCAGTTTAGCAACACTTACACTTATGGATGGAGAGGCTCTTCAAATCCTTCTTGGACTCAAGGCCAACCTCAGTACAGACCTCCACAATCTCAGGGAAACCAATACCAAGCTCCTCCCCCACAAGAGAAGAAATACTCTACAGAGGATGTTTTAGCCAGATTCATGATTAGCACGGAGGCACGCTTCGTGAATTATGAAAAGAAAATGGATGAATTTGGAACCATATTGAGAAATGTTCAAGCATCCATCCAATCTCTGGAGAACCAAGTGGGACAGCTTGCTCGTGGACAATCTGAACGATCCTCGGGGAGTTTGGCAAGCAACACCGAAAGCAACCCAAGGGAACAATTAAAAGCTGTTACTTTGAGAAGTGGTAAACAGTTGGAAGCAAGGGAAAAAGGGATCCCAAGTGCTTCTAATGATGGGGTAGCCGTCCGGGAAGACTCTAATCTGAGTGAAGATGCCTGCAAGGAGAATGGGAGGAAAACTGGTGAAGACTCTCCCAATTCTGACATTTCAAAGGAGCACAAATACAAGCTAGTGGTACCTTACCCCTCAAGACTCAAACCAGATAAAGATGAAGCCCAATTCAAGAAGTTCCTCAATATATTCCAGCAACTCCACATAAATATTCCAATCATTGAGGCACTAGCTCAAATGCCAAAATATGCCAAATTTTTAAAAGAGCTTCTCACCAATAAGAGGAAGTTAGAGGAACAAGGCACAGTTGCACTTACTAGAAATTGCTCAGCCATTCTAGAGAAGAAACTTCCACAAAAGTTAAAGGATCCAGGTAGTTTTGTGATTCCTTGTGTAATTGGTGAAGGAGTAACAGAGCATGCTCTAGCCGATTCTGGGGCTAGCATAAATGTAATGCCATACAACTTATTCTTGAAGCTGGGATTAGAAGACCTACGACCTACACGAATGACATTACAGCTTGCAGATAGGTCGGTGCGAAGACCTCGGGGAGTAGTTGAAGATGTCCTTGTCAGAGTTGACAAACTCATCATTCCTGTAGACTTCGTGATTCTAGATGTGGATGATGATGTTGAGGTTTACTTAATTCTGGGGCGGCCATTCCTGAACACTTCGGGTGCCCTAATTGATGTCAAAGAAGGCAAGATGACCTTGAGGGTTGGAGATGAGCAAGTGGTCTTCACTCTCCCTGAAGCAATGAAGCACACACTTGATCATGATGACAAATTATATTTCACTGATAGTACTGATATAATTGTTTCTGACTGTGTACAGGAGGTGCTTGCCTTAAACCCTTTGGATGAGTACTTGGATGAGTTAACGTGCCAAGATGTCGAGGAAGAACTCTCTCCTCCACCAACACAACAAATTAATCAAGTGGAGGGTAATTCATCCCACAATGGTAAGAAAATTAAGGGAGTTAAGAAGATGTGGAGAAAATCAAAAGAGAAACAAAGAGAGAGTAGAGAGGTATCCACATTGCCCCCGGATGAGGTTGATCGTATATTATTTGGAAATAGTGGTAAATTCAAAGTCTTCTCATGTCTTTCATTGAATTTTCCGAGTGGCAACCCGACCCCAAAGGTTGGAGGTAACTTCCCTCCATTTGTTCCACCATGAGATTTTTAGGTAATGCACGTCAAGCTAATGACGTTAAAGAAGCGCTCCTTGGGAGGCAACAAAAGTTCCTTTCAATTCCCTTATTCATTTTCTTATTCGTGTTGTCTTCTTTTACTTATGTTTTTAGTAGTGGTTCGTGTGAAGTTGTTCTTTTCATCATTTTTCTTAATTCTTTCGCCTTTGTGTTAACTTGTTTGTCATGTGGTTTTTGAAGAATTCTTGCTCTAGATGCATGCATGTTGATGTTTTGAGTGTTTAAATGATGTTTCCGGCCATATTTTTCAAGGTTTCATCCATGGTTAATGTGTACAAAGTGTGGAGAACAAAGTGTGCAACCAGAAAAATTCCGAGGACCATCCTTGCGGCCGCAAGGATGCCCCTCGCGATTTTTCCCGAGAATCTTGAGGACCATCCTTGTGGCCGCAAGGATGGTCGACAAGACCACCCGAAGAAGCATTAAAACTCAAGTTTTGGGGCTTTTACTATTCACTCTTCTTCCCCAATTCTTCTAACCGGTTCTCCCTCATTTCTCCACCATTTTTCTTCATTCTTTTTGCCCTAGTTTGCTCTCCTTCTCCTCTTTTCCATCTTGGTGACAAAAATTTGGAGTTTGAGCAAGCTTTTGGCCGGATCTAGTACTTGGATTCACTCACCTTACTCTAGGGCAAGAGTATGGCATCTCACTCAAAACAATGAATTTTTCTTGTTTTTATGGCTGAAATTTCTTGGATTTTTGTTGGTTGGTGAATGTTTAATGTTTATCAAAGTATTTCTCTTAGTTTGTAAAATATTTTGGCTACTTTCACAAGCAAAGTTCTTGAAAAGTTTTTCCGAAATTACTGTAGCACTACACTTTTTCTTGGATTTCTTCATTCTTTTGGTGCTCATTTTGCTTGTAAATAAGCCGGATAATCTCTACTTTGTTTCTATAGGATGCCAATCAAGAAATTAGCTTCCAAGAGAGCTAGGAGGGAACCTTTCCCTCCCGTCCAAGAGCCCAAGTTTTAGTAGGAAGAACATACGACTCGTTTTGCACTCCTATCATGAAAGGGGTTCGGCACCGTTAGGAAGATCGATTTGGAAGCTTTGAACACATTGGGATTAGATGGCACAGTGTTGGACCCATGACACGACCTTGTTTATTTTCTCTCTTCGTTGTTTGTTGTTAAGACTTGTACTTTTGAGTTAGCTAGGGCTTTTCCCTACTAAACTCTTTTGTTTTTTTTTATGTTGGAGCTCTCTTTTCTGTACTTTCTTTCTTTTTCCTCTTCAAAAACTTTGAATGATGATAAGCTCCTTGTTCTTTTCAGGGTTATTAATTTTGGGAGCTTTACTTGTGTCGCCCTCATTAGGTGATATACTCCTGATCCAAGTGGAACAACTGAGAATCACACCAAGGAATCAGGGAAGTTTCTTCACCCCCATTCTTTGCTTATCATTTTCATCCCTCACATTATTCTGCTGACTTAGGTACATTGAGGATAATGTACAACTTTAGGTGTGGGGATGGTTATTTACTTGGAGTATTTTGTATTTGTGCATGCTTGTTACCTATGATGGCTATGATTGTTTTGTTAAAGGACTTCCTAGCTTGGTAGAATGATAGTTGTGAGCTGTACAGTACCTGTACTTTAATATAGTTCTGTTTCATCTTTAGTGCACCTGTATACATGCTCACGATTACTTTCACCTTGTACACTCTAACCAACCCATCTTAATGGCTTTGGCATTAATTTGTTAAATTCTTTCTTCAATGTACTTTTAAAAGCTTTTAAGTTCCTTTGTTGTTTTCTCCAACCTTTAGTGAAGTTTTTAGCAGGTAGTTTTTCAGGGATCTTAAAAAAAAAAAAAAAAAAAAAAAGAGAAAGGGTCTATGTGAGTATTCCTCTGCTTTATAAGTACGAATGCGTATATGTAGATTGTAATCGATTAAGAGGGTGACTCTTGTGTCTTTCCAGCATGTGCATCCATCTGAAAGATTTTTGTGCAGTCTATGTTAGGCGGACCCAGAAAAGAAAGAATTTGTGTATATTTGCGTGTGAAAGAAATAAAGTTTCCCCTTGTGATCCCTAGAACCTGTTTTGTGGTCACTTAAGAGTTAGAGTTGTACTTAGGAACCAAAGGACTTTAATTGAGCATTGAGGAGGTCTTTAGCACTCTAATGCTATCTTCATTATGTGTGGGGTGAATGGTCATCCTAGGTAATCTGGGGTGTGGAGGTCAAGGTGAGAGTTAGCACACACGCACATAGGGCACTGTGGATGAACTAGAGCTATTATCACCTCATTATTCATTGAACAGCTCACTTCTTGATTCCTGTCCATTTGTGCTTGTGGAGTTCTTTAATTTTAAGCCTGAGGTCGTATTTTTAGCCGTTTATCTTCTTTCCCTTGTTCTTCATGTTTGTTTGCTTGGGGACAAGCAAACGCTTAGGTATGGGGATGTTTGATAAACGTCTAAAAGTACGTATTTTACATGTATGTGTTGTATTTTATTTTTACATTTTATTGTTAGATCTATGCCCTTTTAGGTCTAAATTGCTTTATCTTTGTATTTGAGGCTAGCCAAAAGCCCTGGGGACTCGACGACGAGATGGGGAGCAAATTCGACACCAAAACAGCGTTTTTGAGACAGGATACTGTAGCAAGGTACTGCAGCATTCACTGTAGTAGTTACTGTAGCTCATCGCGGACTTCTCGGCAGAAAAGTAGAAATCCCGAGGGGTCAGCATACCGGCTGTATGCTGACCCGTTTACCCATTCGGATTTGGGGTTTTAATGGCGATCTAGGGCATTTATTTGGGGGACTTTTGGCCTCTTCTTGGAGCTCCACACCTACACTTCCAGATCTGACCAAGAAGGAGAGTTTAGAGGGCATTTCCACGGAGGAATCGGCGAGGAGAGCGCGATCTTGAGCGGGATCTACTTCTAGGTCTTCAAATTTTAGGTTGAAGACGACGGGAAGCCACCCCTTCGAGTGCTGTCTTCGGAAGCTTCTTCGACCTTGATCTTTGGAGGGAGGTCTTTTATGTTGGGTTTAGTTGTTTTCGTGCTTTTATTCATATATTTTGAGACTATAAGCAACTAAAACCCCAAGGTCACTGGATGTGGGTGAACCTTGGGGTGAACTTGTGATGTTTCGATGTTTTGGTTTAATTCATGCTTGTTAGTTTGTTTGTGATTCATGTTTGGTGTTTTGAACGCTTGGGTATGCATGAGAACTCTGTGTATCCATACTTAGCCAATACTAGGTTGCATGACCATTGCCCTAGTAGGAGGAATTGTATGGGTTGAGCCCGTATTCAACCTTAGTTTGAGAAAACCATCTTACCCTTTGCAATCGTAGGAGGAATTGTATGGGTAGAGCCCGTATTTAATACTCGTACCGGATTAGGGGTCAATTGCCGTGACCATCGGGTTGACCTAATCTAGGGTTTTCTCGGTCCATCAAGCCACTTGCATGCTAATCCAACATCCTTCGCACTTTAGTAACACCGAGGGGATCCTCATCCGTGGCCATCTTCTTACACTGATTTTCCTTCCGTTTAACGCCCTTGGTATTTAGTAGTTTAATTGCTTTTGTTTTACTTCTTTACTTTCTCATTCCAAATCTCAAGTCTGATCGGCTAGACAACATTGCAAAAAGGAAGTAAGAATAGATTCTCGGGCCCTTGGGAATACGACCCACTCGTGCTTGCGCGAGTGGTTTATTACTTGACGACCCCGTGCGCTTGCGGGATCACCACCAGTCCCAAACCTAAGGTCAACCCTGACTAGTCCCCTACGAGGTCTCGGCGGAGAGAAGGACTCTCGACGCCTCACACCACGTATGACTGCGAAGAGCTTGTGGGAATCCAAATGAAAAACCCTATTCCGAAAAATGGACCAACCCTCTTTGATCCAGGCGGAAGATCCCTAATCACAAATAAGTCCCGGCGGAAAGATTTCTCTCTCAACGCCTACCTCTCAACTCACCCTCTCGACCCTCTTCAATCTTGGTTAATCTAATCCTAATGGTGATGGTCACTCGTCAAAAGGATGATTACATTTGATTCTCAACCCGAGTGTCACTCTAAGGAAGAATCCAAGAAGCATACAAGATTGAAACTCGAATTAAAACTCAAATTAAAGAACAGCAATAAAGTCATAGAAACATAGAAATTCAAGAGTTTACATGTCCAAGTACCCACTAGGGTTTTAGCTCTCCATGGAGCAATACAAAATCATGAAAGGAATGGAAATTAAATGCAAACAATCCATAAATAAAACCCCCTTTAGCTCCGTGCCGATAATCTATGAAGGCTTCTCCTTCTTCTCCAAAGAGTTCCTTCCTCCAAGCCTAGGGCACACCTCGTCGAACCGAGTCGGCGAAGACTCCCCCAATAGCTCTCCTTGGAAGGGATTGATGTTGAAAACGATGAAGAAGCACCCCCCGAAGTGTAGCAAGAACCTCCTGAACCCTAGCCGTCACTCCCTATCAAGTTTGGAAGAAGATCCCCCAAATAACGCTTCAGAACGGCTTTATAATTGGCCATCTCGAGGATCCACACGGGCGTGTGGATGAGCCACACGGCCGTGTGGAAATTTTGCCCTGTGGAAAACTTCATATTAGTCCCCGATTTCGCCCGTTTCTTCTCTTGAGGTCACACGGACGGACACACGCTCATGTGAAAGGTCATGTGGCATTTCTTGATGATGATAAAACCTTGGAGAGCTTTTGAAATCTTCGAACAAATCGGAACAAGGAGCATGACTGCCTTCGTGTCCTTCTACAAGAATTGTCTTGAAGTCTTTAGAAGTTGGCACATACCCCCTCGTTTGAACCCGATTTGTGTCTTGAACTTCGTATTTGCACAAAAGAGCTCCACTTGGCACCATTATGACCAAATCTTGCCTTTGTTCACGTACCATGTCTTCACAACCCTAAATGCAGGAAAGAACACCAAAGCACACGAAATTAGCGATAAAACTTGAGAAATGTGATGCTCATGCGTGGAAAACATTTCCAAAAATATATACATACAAGCACTTATCAGAGAAAAACACGCCGGATTCGAAACAAAACACAAAACAACAACCACCACAAGGAACTTAACAAAGAAAAGAAATAAATCGGGTTGCCTCTTGATAAGCGCTCTTTTAACGTCACTAGCTTGACGGGTCTAGTCTCATCTTAGGATGGTTCAAAGACATACCTTTCCTCTTGGTGCCCTGCAGACCAACATTCTATGAAAGGACAAAAAGAATTTATCAGAAATGCCTCACCAAAGCTGAGGTCATTAGTAGGATTACATTTCGGGGTAGAGGCTTGTTGTTTCTTCCTTTCCTCTACCTTTTGCCACCATGTCTGGGCCTTTGACCCCCTGCCTTTCCTTCTTTTGGCCCTCATTTCTGGTTGACCAATGCTCGATGGTGCAGCAGCAATGGCTTCCTCTTGGTCTATGAGCTCTTCATCGGGTGGTTCCTCACCTAATAAATCAGTAAGATGATCCTTTTGCCAGATTTTCTGCACACAATCACAAATAATATCATTAGTAGCGTCTAGGAAATAGCAAGAATCATCAAATGCCATGGGGTGTCTCATAGCTTCCTTCAGCTTGAATACAACTTCTTCATCCCCCACTCTTAATGTTAGACGACCATCCTTCACATCAATGATGGCTTGTGAAGTAGCGAGGAATGGCCGCCCAAAAATTAGAGGTACCTCAGCCCGTTCATCCAAATCCAGAACAACAAAATCTACTGGGAATATGAATTTGTCTACGTTCACCAAAATATCCTCAACAATTCCCAAGGGTTGGCGGGTGGAGCGATCAGCAAGCTGGAGGGTCATTTGAGTTGGCTTGAGTTCCCCCAACCCCAGCTTCTGAAAAATCTTTAATGGCATGAGGTTGATACTTGCCCTAGATCAGCCAACGCCTTTTCATCCATCATCCCTCCAATTGTGCACGGGATGATGAAACTTCCCGGATCTTTTTCCTTCTTGGGAATTGTATTTGAGATGATGGCAGAACATTCCTCACTCAAGGTGACCGTCGAAACTGCTTCCAATTTCCTCTTATTAGTCAATAATTCCTTGATGAACTTGGCATACTTCGACATCTGGGAGAGAGCTTCCACGAATGGAACATTGATGTGCAATGTTTTAAACATCTCCAGAAACTTCTTGAACTGTGCCTCCTGTTGGTCCTTCGTGAGTTTTGCTGGATAGGGCAATGTAGGCTTATAGTCTGCTACCAAGTCTTTACCCTTGCCCTTATCCTTTCTCCCCAAGCTTGCCCCTGAATCCTTATCCTTTCTAATTCTTGTGGGGATTCTTGCTGTGCTTGTGGAGTTGAGGGTTCAAGTTCCCTGCCACTTCTCAAAGTGACTGCCTTGAGGGACTCCCGGGGATTAATTTCCATATTACTCGGTAGAGCATCCTGGGGTCGTTCAGCAAGCGTCTTGGCGATCTGTGCAACCTGACGCTCAAGGTTCTGTAAAGAGACCTGCTGATTCCTCATCATCTCTTCATGCCCTGTGATTCGGGCATCATTAGATTGAATGTATTGAACAAGGAGCGCTTCGATAGAAGATCCTTTCTGTTCTGGCGGTGAAGGCCTCGAAAATTGAGTCCGAGTGCGCTGCGCCCTGATTCCGGTCTTTCCCGGAGAAATTAGGGTGATTCCTCCACCCCGGGTTGTAGGTGTTCTTTGTAGGGGTTATTGGTATACCGCTGATTCGACCAATGAAATCCACTGTTCGGTGGCACTAACTCCCTCAGATGAACAACTGGGCCCTGCTTGGTTCGCCCAACTATCGGTATTCATGTTCAGTGCTGGAGATTGGACTTGCATTGTGTCCAACCTTTTTGAGATGGCTTCCACTTGTGCTGCCAAAGTAGTGAGCACATCAACCTCATAAAGTCCGGCTGTCTTCACCGGTTTATTCCTCTCAGAACTCCACTGGTAGCCATTAGATGCCATGTCTTCTATGAGGTTATGTGCCTCTTCTGGTCTCTTGCTGCACAAAGAACCTCCCGCTGCCGCATCTAACATTTGCTTCGTCGCCACATTCAGCCCATTGTAGAAAATCTGGATTTGCATCCATTCCACTATCCCATGTTGTGGACACTTCCTCAGTAATTCCTTGTATCTTTCCCAAGTGTCATACAAGGTTTCTGATTCTACTTGCCGGTAAGAGGAAATATCACTTCTGAGTTTGGTGATCTTGGCCGGTGGGAAGTATCGAGTCAAAAATTTCTCGGCTAGCTGTGCCCAACTTGTGATAGATCCCGTCGGCAAGGAACTTAGCCATTGCTTGGCCCTTCCTCGCACTGAAAACGGGAATAGTCGGAGGCGAACCGCGTCCTCGGACACATTATTCGCCTTGAAAGTGTCACAAATTTCCAAAAAGCTTGATAAATGTGCGTATGGGTCGTCATCTTGAAACCCATCAAATTGGCACATCTGCTGCACCATTTGGATGAAATTGGGCTTCAGTTCGAAATTGTTGGCCGCAACTGGGGGTCGAACAATACTCGATCCAGATCCCTCTAAATTAGGCCGGGCATAATCTGAAATGTTCCTCTAATTTCCAGCCATGTTTTCCTCTTGGTCCACTTCAACACTTACTTCCACTGACCCGGTTTCTCTTAAGTGAATCTGTCACTGTCTCCGATGAAATGTCCGCTCAATATCTGGATCTGGAGACGCAAGATGGGAAGAATTCCCCCGGGTCATGCACTGCACCTGCACAAACACCAAAATAAACAGATGAGATATGAACTTTCAGGCTTAAAGCAAAAGAAAAATAATAAACAGCTTAAGTAAAAACAAGAAAAACAAAAGAACAAATAAAAAGAATACAAATAACAACAAAAACAAAGAAATGAAACTGAAAAGCAAAATAAAACGGTTAGATTACCAAGACTGTCCGAATTCTTAGAAGTTGCCAGTCCCCGGCAACGGCGCCAAAAACTTGGTACGCCCCTTGTGTAACCGCAAGTGCACGGGTCGCACAAGTAGTAAAGTGTACCCTTTGGGTCGGGTAGTCGAATCCACAGGGACTGGTATAGCTTCTAATACTAACGTCCTACTTAATATCTAACCAAACAGAAGATGAAGGAATTGACTTTGGATTAACTTCGAGGAAGTTAAGGGAATGGGAAATTCACCAAAGGAAGATTGAGGTTTGACTCGATGGAGGAGATGGGGCCCCGGGGTTGGGTTTTCGACGTTCACTAACTCGATCTTTCCCAGTATTTATCAGCGAAGTCTTCAGTTCTAAACCTAGTTATGCTATAAGCATGTGGTTTCTAGCGCTGCCGAGCCCTAAGTTGAACTCCCACTGCTTGCAACAATCAATAACGATTCACAAGCCTAGATAGGAGAACCTAACTACCAAGCATCAAGCACTAAACAACATACAAGATAGCCAATAACCTTGTTTTATTGAAAGGAACAAGACATTCAAAATACTGCAAGTAAAGACAATGAGTTCAAGCTACAACGTCATACAACCAACCCCGGGGCTCCCTTAAGAGTTTAGCCCCTCATGATGACAACCAACAAATACACTGCCAAAGAAATTAAAAGACAAGAAATTGAAAACTCCCTAATTTCTTGCATCCTTGAGGTTGTCGAAGGATCTACAATGCCGTGTAATCTCCTCCCGATCGGCCTACCATAAGCTTGGCATACCCTTGATGAAGTGGAGGATGAACACCCAAAGCTCTCCCTTTCTTTCTCCCAAAGTTCGCCCACTAAAAAGTCCCCTTAGAAACTGAGTTTCTAGGGTTTTAAAGTCTTCTCGATGTGAGCACGGGCGTGTTGAAGCCGTGCAGATTACGGCCAAATAACTCTTCAGAAAACTCACAATCCTGTAATCTGCACGGGGAACAACACGGGCGTGCTTAGACCGTGCTGAGGTTTTCACGACCGTGCTCAGCGAACTCTGGCTGTGCTGATCTGTGGCTGGATTCTCCTGCAATTTGCACGGGAAACAGCATGGGCGTGCTTCGACTGTGTTGAAGTTTTCACACCCGTGCTCAGCAGGCTCAGGCTGTGCTGAATTGTGGTTGAATTCTCCTGCACTTTGCACGGGAAACAGCACGGGCGTGCTCAAGGCGTGCTGAGTTTGATGAGGTTTCTTCTAAGTCCTTTAGCTTCTAAAATTGTTCCAAAAACGCTTCTTCTTACTTCAGGACTTTGGTATCTACATGACGAACAACGAATACCTCAAATAGCACCGTACTTGGGGAATTACAGCCAACTTATTAAATAATGATGAGCGTAAAGCATGCAATACATATATATGAAATGCGCTAATAAACTCTCTAGGCCCAATGACATCGTGTGAGTATCCTTAGGATAAAGGAACGTGTACTGGATTAGGGCTACACTATGGAGGTTCCGGGGTAGTCAACTTCCGAGTCTAGACGGACCAAAACATTACAATCCATGCATACATTATCTGTTATCACATCATCGTTTCTTGTATTTTTCCAGCGGGAATCCTCTCCCGGGGACTTATCTTCTCCATTTGATTTCTTCTCGGTGTATTCAATCTGTTGGTGGCTAAATCTTTTATTGTTTGTTTTAATTTTACTTCTTTGCAACAAAGTCTGTTTTGATCAGACTAAACAACTGTTCGAAGAAGAAGTAATAGTGGATCTTGGGACCTCAGGGAATACGACCCTCTTGTGAGGTATTACTTGACGACCCGTGCATTTGCGGCCGGGGAGCCGTGTGCCCGCTTTCTAGAGACGCATTCGGCTTGCATTAAGTTTTTGCCGCCATTGCCGGGGAATCCGAGAACACTTGGAAAACTTCTAGACATTGGCTTAGTCAATTTCTTTTTCTTTTGTGTCTCTACTCTTTTCTTTGCGTTTTATTTTCAGTTTTTCTTCTCTTTCTTGGTTTCTATTTGTTTTCTTAATGGGATATGGGCTTACATTCGATATTTATTTGCTTAACTTCTCCACTCACTAGTGTTCACCTCTGTGCAGCTTGAGCGATTTTATGACCCGTAGCAACCCCACCGGTTGTATCGAGGTTGACGAAGAGATCGAGAGGACCCTGCGCAGGAGGTTAAGGGAAGCATTAAGCTTATCTAACTGTCCCGTGGAAGCATCAGTTGACCCTCTACCTACTGAAGAAGGGGCATCGAACAGTATAGCAACACAGAGAAGGACACTTTCTGATTATGAAAGGCCGCAGTTCACTGGGGAAGAATCTTGCATACAGCTGCCTGCCGTAGCAGTGAAAAATTTTGATTTGGCCAGACCCATTGGAATGATACAGAACTCAGTGCAGTTTGATGGGTTGGTAGATGAAGACCCAAACGAGCATTTATCGAGATTCTTGCAGATTTGCTCCACCTTAAAGATCAATGGTCTATAGGATGGTGCGGCTAAGTTGACGTTGTTTCCATTCAGTTTTCGAGGGGCAGCCTACAGATGGTTTCAGGGCCTGACAGCTGGCTCTATTAAGGTCTGGGATGATATGGTGGGCAGATTCTTAGTGAGATACTTTCCCCCGAGCAAGGTCGCCCGATTGCAACAAGAAATATCGGCATTCAGTCAGAGAGACTCGGAAACTCTATTCGAAACGTATGAGAAATTCAAGGATTTGTTGAGAAGGTGTCCGCATCATGAATACCAATCATGGATGAGAATAGAAATATTTTACAATGGGCTGAACTACCAAACTTGGCAACTCATTGATGCAGTGGCCGGGGGTTCCTTTAGTAATAAATACCCTGATGAAGCTGAGAAACTAATTGAAGATATGGCAAGAAATGAGTCTCATTGGGGTTCCTGTACCAAGGTACCATGAGTCGCCAGGGTTCATGAAGCCAGTGCCCACACCGCACTCGAGGCCAAAGTAGACGAACTTACACGAAAGTTTGATTTAATGATAGCCGAAAGACGGTATACTAGCTCCACACCCGTCCTATCATGCGAGATATGTGGAGGTAGGCACGAGGCCACCCTTGGACCTATTACGGTTACTCTGAGCAGTTCTACAGAGCAGGTGGATTTTGTAAGCCATAGCCAGAGGTTTCAAGGAAATTCATATGGGGCGACATATAACCCCGGGTGGAGAAATCACCCAAATTTCCAATGGGGGAATTAGAATCAGCAAAGTCCTCCACACCTGCTAGGATTTCAACACTCACTACCACAACCAAAAGAGAACCAAGTTTTAGTCGAGGAAGCGTTAGCTAAATTCATGATTGCTACAGAAGCAAACTTCAGAAATGTCCAAGACTATTCAAAATTTAGAAAAACAAGTTGGGCAACTAGCAAAAGCAAATTCAGAGAGGCAGCAGGGTAGTCTACCTAGTAACACTGAAGCAAACCCTCGTGAGCAATTTAAGGCTATACTCTGAGGAGTGGACGGAAAGTAGACGTTCGACCTCGAAATGGGACTGTGAACAGTAAAGAAATGAATGTTGTGAGAGATGCAACCCCGAAAGCGAGGGTTGATATTGAGGACAGCAACAACAACGTATCCGATCCTCCAACTAACTAAGTTGAACCAGTGCTGGAATATCAACCCAAGGTCCCCTATCCAGTAAATTTGAAAAAGAGCAAGGATGATGACTAATTCAAGAAGTTTCTAAGTCTATTGAAGCAACTCCATGTAAATCTTCCACTCGTTGAGGCATTCGCACAAATGCCTAAGTATGCAAAATTCATAAAGGATTTGTTGACAAACAAGCGAAACCTAGAAGAAGCATCCAGTGTAGCCTTGAATGAGAGTTGCTCCGCCGTCTTACAGAGTGCACTCCACCGAAAGTTCGAGATCCTGGGGGTCTTGTGATCGAGTGCAAAATTGGAGACTCAGTTGTAGGGAAGGCCCTAGCTGATTCTGGGGTAAGTATTAACGTTATGCCATACGCCTCGGGGTGTTGTAAGTGACGTACTAGTAAGTGTGGGAGGACTTGTATTCCTGATAGATTTCGTCATTTTGGATGTCCACAAAAATGCCGAGGTGCCTATCATTCTTGGAAGACCGTTCTTGGCGACCTCTCGTGCTTTACTTGACATCCAAGATGGCAAGATGACACTTAGAGTCGGGAACAAAGAAGCGGTATTTAAACTCCCGGAGGCAATGAAACACCCTAAGGCATAGGATGACACATTGTATGCTTTTGATGACGGGGAGCTAATTGTTTCCAATTGTGTGCAGAACGTTTAGGCGATTAACCCCCCGGACGAGTATTGAGCGGTAGACCAAGAGGGAGTAGAAGATGGAGGACATGAAGAGCCGAATTAAGATAAGCTACTGGATCCTAAGGAGAAGGGGAAGAAACCCAAGAAAAGTGGCAACCGCGAATAACCAACGTGAAGAAAGCTTGGAAAAAAGTAACCAAACAAAGCTACTCGGATGGAAAAATCAAGGTGAAACCATCTTTCACAGTTGACTTGGGAGTGCACAACATTGAAAATATGATCTCACTTAACCTCCCTAGCTCATCTCCTTCATTCTTCTTGAGGTAAGGTATGAATTCTTCCTTTGAACCTCTGTAAGATGCATGAACATGAATGTCAAACAAGCGCTCTTGGAAGGCAACCCAAGTTCATTTATTCCCATTTTCCTATGCGTTTGCTTTGTTTCTTTTTTTTTGGTTGGTTTTTTTGTGTTGTTACTTTCTTGTTTGAGTGGTTGTTTTTATAGATTTTTGTGAGTTTGATAATCAGGATCTCATTCTAATTTTTGATGTGTATTCGGTTGATGTTGCTTGATTTTCACTTTTGTTAGCGTAATTTTCGTGTTTTATAAGTTGGTAAGCGATTGGTGTATCTAATTTTGTCAAAACAACTTAGAGAAAATCGAGATTTGGTATTTCTGGAGGGTGTGCGTGCGGTCTACACCCGCACACACCTGCCAGAAGGCTATGTGGCTCTGTGTGCGGTCGCACAACCCCCGCACAGGCATGCTAGAAGCCTGTGGGGCTTGGTGTGCGGCCACACGGCAAGTGCCCACTAGGACACTTAGCGACCCTTACCACCCACCTCTGTACCACCAGCATTAACCGACTCTTGGGACACCTGGCTTTGAGATCCTTGTTATTTGTTGTTGTTTCGTTTTATTTTCTTCGCTTGTGTGGTTGTAGTCAGTTGGAAATGGCCTAACTCTTCCAAATTTATGTTTTTCTTAATTATTGTCTTTTAGTATCCCTTTAATAATTTCTGTGTGGTAATGTTGGATGCGTTGATCTAATGTCCCGTTCTACCTCGCAGGGGTAGACGTGGGCATTGTTTTCCCTTCTCTCCACTACCATTGGGGGCGCGATTATCACTGAGCTCATCTTGTAACGCACTGCAACCATGATTCAGGGAAGTTCACCAATCCTTTCTCTATGCTCTATACTTGCTATCATATATTTTGAGCTGCTGATCATGTACATTAGGGACAATGTACGACTTTAAGTGGGGGTGGCGTAAATGCACATATGTTTTTTAGCATCAAAATTTTTTCTTACTTATGGATGACTATTTTGGTGAACTTTGATGACATTTATACATTATTGTAACCTATGATGGCAATGATACCTAAGTTTACATTAGAGTAAGACAATGTAAGCTTTGCGCACAACCCTGCACTTAATAAATTTTGATCATTCACGCATTCCATCACATACCTTTTAGCTTGGACCTTGGACACCTAGGTTAGGTTAAATGACAACCTTCGTGACCCTCTTAGTAGCTAACCCATTTTAGTGGTACCATACCTTGACATGATAGGCTTCTTCATAATGAGTTGTTTGAGAGCTTCTGTCTCTCTCTCTCTTAAAACTGGCAAAAGGGGGAATAAAATGTGGTGGCAAAAAGAGTTTTGTAGAACAATAAAGATGACAATGCTCCTCTACTTGAATAGTGAATTAACTTAGGATTTGGGCTCCTAAAAAGAGCGCTTCCTAAGCCAAAAGCTAGAAAAGCACGAGCATGTTCATGTGAACTTGTAATCTTTTAAATAAGTTGGGTTTTTGATAAGTGCTTGATTATATATATTTTATAATATCAGTTTATATGCATTGAGCATCACTTTTATCAGGTTTTAGCATTAACAAGGTGTGTTTTGTGTTCTTTTGTGCAAACAGGGCTTTGGAGACATGACGTACAGGAAGAAGCAAAGATAGGGTGTGATGACACGTTTCAAGGCCACGATCAGAAGTTGTGTTCATATGCATGGGGGTGTTGCCAACTTTCGGAGGAGTACAAGTCATTAGACAAACCGAAAGGGCACAAAGGCAGTAGTAAGCCCATGTCCCAGCTTCCGTACAAAGCAGAAGAAGGTTCTTGAGGATTTCAAAGCATAGAAAGCCACACACCCTACCAGACGAGCGTGTGCCCGACCGTGTGGACTCCAAGGAAGACCTCGGGAAAAAAATCACTGTAGCAGTTTACTGTAGCAAAGTACTTCACACGCCCGTGTGGAATTTCCACACTGGCGTGTGGATGCCCATGTGGATGCCCGCGTAAAGCCCCGAATTCAAATTATAAAAGCCGCCTTGTGATAATTTTTAGAGATCTTTTTCGGCCACTTTCGAGAGACAAGACGGCTAGGGCTTGGAAGGAGTTCTTTGCGGCTTTGGGAAGCTTTCCTCACCAACTTGGATCGATTCCTCCTCCGTCATAGCATCAAGGAAGCCATCGGCGACCTAGCTTCGGAGTGGATTCAATCTAGACGTGGAAACTACCCATCAAGATTATCATCACGGATTTAAGGGGTTATTCTTTATGTCTTTGGAACTTACTTCTGAATTTATTACTTGTTTTGTGACTCGCTCCATGGAGAGCTAAACCCCTAGAGGGTATTCGGACATGTAAACCCTAGGATTCTTATTTTCATTAGATTTACATTGTGTTTCTATTCGAATTTATCAGTTTGAGTTTTACTCTTGAGTTCTTAATGCTTGTTCGTGCTTTTGATTTCATTATTAATTGCCTTGCATGTTTTTTTCAATCTAGTGAAGAGAGCGATCACCGCTAGGTTTAGAATTACCAAGAGTAAAGAGGGTTGAGAGGGTGAGCCGTGAGATAGCGGAGTGTCCCCTTTCCCTTCTGACAGATATTAACTATCTCCATATTCCCTAAGTGTCAAGCAACCATATGTGGTGTGAGGCGTCGAGAGAATTCTCCGCAGGGACCTCGTAAGGGGTTAGGGATCTTTCACCTGGAGGCAGGGTTAGATCTACTTTTAGGAATTTGTTATATCTTTGGGATCCCTAGAGTTTTAAGCAGTCATATGTGGTGTGAGGCGTCGAGAGAATTCTCCGCCGGGACCTCGTAGGGGACTAGTTATCGGCGACCTGGAGGCAGGGGCCGTTATACCTTAGGATACCCACGACTCATTGTTTTCGTTTAGAAACACTTGTAATCTACATCCAACACCCGAATCCTAGGGGAGCATTGTCCGGATACCTCACTTTTATTGATTGAGAACTCTTTTCCTTTTATTTCCTGCGCACTTGTGGTGACACTCTTAGTGTTGGCCATTAGATCATCACACACTACAGCCATTAGGCTAGATAACAAAAGAGGGGCTATTACTAGTACTTCTGTTCCCTGTGGATCGACAACCCGACCCTTTGGGTCCACTTTTATTGCTTGACGACCCGTTGGTGGTTGTCCCGCAAGCGCACGGGGTCATCAAGTAATAAACCACTCGCACACGCACGAGTGGGTCGTATTCCCAAGGGCCCGAGAATCTATCCTTACTTCCTTCTCGCAATATTGTCTAGCCGATCAAACTCGAGAGTAAAGGAAGAAAATGCAAATACACGAAATTAATGCAAATCAGAATGCTAAATAACCAGAGCAATAGAAAGTGTGAAATCAGGGTGAGAAAGCTTTCCCAGATAAGGATCCCCTCAGGGGCTACTGAAGTGTACAGGATGCTGGATTAACATGTAAATGGCTTGTTGGACCGAGAAAACCCTAGATTAGGTCAACCCGATGGTGCGGCAGTTGACCCCTAATCCAGACGAGTATTGAATACGGGCTCTACCCGTATAAATCCTCATATGATTGCAAAGGGTGAGGTGGTTTTCTCAAACTAAGGTTGAATCACAAATAAGCAATTAACCCTAGAATTGGAGGGGTACAAATACCCGATGGTCAAGGCGTATTTATACGTATTTCCCTTCCAAGCTTGGTGAGTCTAACACTAGGGCAATGGTCATGCAACCTAGTATTGGCTAAGTATGGATACACAGAGTTCTCATGCATACCCTAACATTCAAAAGCACCAAACAAGGATCACAAACAAGTCTACAAACATTAATTAAAACCAAGCATCCAAAATACACAAGTTCACCCCCAAGGTTCACCTACATCCGGTGACCTTGGGGTTTAGTTGTTCATAATATCAAAATACATACTCAAAAGCATGAAAACAACTAAAGAAAGCATAATCACTCCCTCAAATACGAAAATGGAGTTCCGAAGACGCCACTCAAGAGGTGGCTTCTCTTATCTTCAACCCTCCTTCAATGATGCCATAGAGTAGGATCTTGCTCCCAAACGCACTCTCCTCCAAGATCTTGCCGTGAAAACGCCCTCAAAGCCCTCCTCCAAGCCGGATTTTATGATGGTTGTGTGGAGCTCCAAGGAAGAAGACTAACTCCCCTTCAAATGCCCTAGAAAAGTCTTTTAAATCAAGACATCGCGATGCCTTGCGAGTGGCCTTGCGGGCGCAAGGTTGCCCGCAAGGCATCCAGAGAGTTTCTCAGGAATTTTCCTAATTCCGCTACAGTACTGCTACAGTGATGAAGCCCAAAAACACCGTATTTGGTGTCAATTTCTTCATGAATACGTTCTTGAGCTTATTTCGGGCCTGTAACAGAAGTAAAGCAACTTTAAATAAGAAAATAGAAAACAACTTAACAAAAAGAGAGAATAAACTATACACAAGTACGTATAAAATACGTATATTTAGACGTTTATCAAACATCCCCACACCTAAGCGTTTGCTTGTCCCCAAGCAAACAAACATGAAGAACAGGGGCAAGAAGATAAATGGCTAAATATACGACCTCAAGCTCAAATGTACAGGGCTTCACTAGCACAAATGGTTAGAAATCAGGAAGTGAGTTGTTCAGTGTATAGATAAGCAATATCAGCTCTGTTTCATCCAAAGTGTCATTGTGAGTGTGTGGTGACTCCCACACTGATCTCCACACCCTGGATTACCCCAGGATGTCCATTCACCTCACACAAATTGAAGTTAGTGTTAGGAATGCTAAAGACCCTCTCAATAGTCAATTTAAAATCTTCTGGTCTCCAAAACGGAACTTTAACATCAAGTCAAGATAGAACAGGTTTCATTCGCCCGAATGGTCTTTTATTTATTTATTTATTTATTTATTTATTTTTTATTTTTATATTATTTTTTTTTCCGAGTCCGCCTAACGTAGACTGCACAAAAATCTTTCAGCAAGATGCACATGCTGGCCAGGCACAAGAGCCACCCAACTTACTTGACTACAAATCCACATATACGCATTCATGCTTTTACAAGCAGAGGAATACTGACATAGACTCATTTTTTTTGTTTTTTTTTTTTCACAACGCCTGATCAAACCTGCTAAAAACTTCACTTAAAAACCCCACTGAGGGTTAAAGCAAAAACAGGAGACTCAAAAGTTTTTAAAGGACTATTGAAAGAAGAATTTAACATCCTAACACAAAAATCAATAAGATGGGTTAGAGCGTCAGAATTGGGAGTTATAGTGAGCAGGTATAAATATGCACTAAGGATGAAACAGAACTACATTCATGCACATGTAAAGTACAACTCACTACTATCATTCTACCAAGCTAGGAAATCCTTAACAATAAGATCATAGCTATCATAGGTAAAATACAAGCATACAATACAGTATAAATACTCCATCCCCACTCCTAAAGCTGTACATTGTCCCCAATGTACATAAATCAGCAATACAGGGTGGGAAATAAATATAACAAGAATTAAAAGATGGAGTAAGAAACTTCCCCAATCCGTTGATGAAATGCATGTGGACTGGGGGTGGTCCATGTGGTGAGGGCTGGGAGTGTGAAGCATTCCTAAAGAAATTCCTGGAAAAAGACAGAACACTGATCACAACTCCAGAATGAAAATGATAGAGAAGAGTGCAAAAACAGAAAGTTCAAAATAAACAGAGAAAGTTTAGTAGGGTCGAAACCCTAACTAACTTAAAAAGTAACACTAAAGCAAACAACAATAAGAGCAGCAAAATAAATTAAAAGAACAACAAGAACAACAACAAATTGCGTGATGCTGGGAGTCTAAGAGTCAGATAACCGTGATGATGCAGCACAGGTAGTAGCTGCGGAGGTGGTGCCTTGAAATGTAATCACACTTGGTCGGCCGGCACACCATTGCTTTGCAACTTCAATGGAACTTAACACTTCTAATGTGAGCTCTTTGTAGGTGGGTTCTTCAATGGAGAACAATTTGTCCCACCCATCATGAGAGTTAAGCTCCAAGATGACTTCATCTAACTCCAAGGTTCTCAAAACATTCCAATCAATTTTTCGTATGGTGCCGAATGTTTTCCTTGACAAAAGGGCGAATAGGGTCTTGTGATCGTCCTTTCGAAATCTTGGTCCGTCGCCGGGTGGAGAATGGTCTCTCCGTGTCCTCTTATGAGCCACTTTCTTGGTCCTCATACCTACAAGACCAAAGGGACACCATTAAACCAAATTATAGGGAAATTAAGGCTTCATGGAATGAAAATTAAGGAGAATGGTTTATTGCTACAGTAAATCCGAGAAATTTTGGCAAGAGTTTTGCTTGAAAAAGTAGCCAAAAATTTTTACAATCTTGCAAAACCAATCTCACAATGATATATTAAGCACAGAGAACCAAAAACACAAAGATTACATCCCAACAATTCATTAAAACACAAGATATAAGAATGAAAATCAAACCTTAACCCTAGAGTATGAGGGATGAATCAAAAGCTTGAAACGGCTTGAAAAGGGTGTAATCTTCCAAAATCCTTCACCAAAAGAGTTTAGAGGAGGAGGAGAGTGATTTAGAGCAAAAAAAATGAGGTGATTTGGTGGAGAAATGAGTGAGAAATGAGAGGAAGAAGATGGGAGTTGTGAAGATGAGAGAAAGAATTGGGAAGAAGCCCTTTTAGGGCCAGTGTCGGGCATCCTTGCGGGTAGCCTTGCGGGCGCAAGGTTGCCCGCAAGGAGCCTCGGGATGCCTTGCGGTTGGGCTTGCGGGCGCAAGCCCACCCGCAAGGCCCCTCTGGATGGCTCACGGGCAAGCTTGCGGGCGCAAGCTTGCCCTCAAGCTTGCCAAATGCGACCAAAAAACTCTCTAACGGTTATAAAACGGCTCCAAACTTGTTTAGCATCAACATAACGTCCTTTAAACCCTAAAAACAATGAAAACAAAGGCGATATAATCCCATAAACACACAAGAAGCAAGCTTCATGGCATCAACACATCAAACAACTCAAAGAATTCCAACATCAAGCAACAAAGAAATGGCAAAGAAGAAGAACAAAATAACTAAAACAAAGACAACACCTAACTACTACAAAATTGAAGAATACAAAAACTAGAGTGCAAGGAATTTTAAAAGCTTGGGTTGCCTCCCAAGAAGCGCTTGTTTAAAGTCGTTAGCTCGACTTATCATACCTCGATTCATGGTGGGTCAAAGGGTGGAGAATTACCTCCATTTCTTGGCGGGGGGTTGTTACCTGGAAAGTTCATGGAAAGACACGAGAAAATGCAAAATTTACCTTCATTTTCAAAATATAGGCGGTCTACCTCACTCGGTGGTAACGTGGAGATACTCATGCTTTTCTTCATTTTTGCATTCACCTTTCGCCATGCCTTCTTCAAAGTTCCCTTTTTCTTATGATACGGAGGTGATGTAACTTCTACCTGGGCTACTTGTGGTGTTGGCGGAGGCGAGGGGTCCTTTATTTCCGGTTCTTCATCCTCGATTCCTTCTAGGTACTCATTTAAGGGGTTCACAGCAAGGACTTCCTGCACACAATCAGAAATTATTACGTCAGTTATATCCGTGAAATATAAAGTATCATCATGGTCTAGTGTGTGCTTCATAGCCTCTGGAAGAGTGAAAACAACTTGTTCATCTCCCACTCGCAATGTCATCTTCCCTCCCTTAACATCAATTAGGGCTCCTGCGGTGTTGAGGAAAGGGCGGCCAAGGATCAACGGGACCTCTACATCATCATCCACATCTAGTATCACAAAGTCCACCGGGATGATGAGTTTATCAACTCTCACAACAACATCCTCAACAACTCCTCTAGGTTTTCTTATTGAGCGGTCTGCGAGCTGTAAGGTCATCCTTGTAGGTCTCAATTCCTCCAGCCCTAGCTTCAGAAATAATTTATAGGGCATCACATTAATACTTGCCCCCGAGTCAGCTAAAGCATTTTCTTCCATCCCTTCTCCAAGTACACAAGGGATAATAAAGCTAGCCGGATCATTCAGTTTCTGCGGCAGCTTCTTTTGGATTACAGCAGAACAAGTCCCCGATAGAGTTACAGTGCCTAGATCCTCCAACTTCCTCTTGTTAGTGAGGAGGTCCTTCATGAATTTAGCATACTTAGGCATCTGCGATAAAGCTTCGACCAGGGGGATATTAATATGAAGTTGCTTGAAGATGCTGAGGAACTTTTTGAATTAAGTATCTTCCTTGTCTTGTTTGAGCCTTGAGGGATATGGCACCACAGGCTTGTATTCAAGGCTCTTATGAGTGGAGAATTTTGCAGCATCATCATTAATTTTCTTCTCATTTTCTTCACTTGTTCCTTTAATCACATTAGGGTCTTCCCGAATAGCTACCCTATCATTAGAGGCACTTGGGCTCTCCTCGGCCCTTGCCTCCAACTGTTTCCCACTTCTTAGTGTTACAGCTTTTAAGTGTTCCCTCGGGTTGCTTTCGGTGTTACTTGGTAAACTACCCGAGGGACGTTCTGCTTGTGCTCTAGCGAGTTGCCCAACTTGATTTTCCAGAGACTGAATAGACGTTTGAACATTTCTCAGCACAGTACCGATTTCATCAAACCTTTTATCTTGAGCAACAAATCTGGATTCAGTATTAATCATGAATCTCGCCAAGACGTCTTCAGTCGTGTATTTTCTTTCTTGTTGTTGAGGAGGTTGATAAGGACCTTGAGGTGGAGGTGGCCTTTGTTGTGAGTGGCCTTGGTTCCAAGAGAAGTTTGAATTATTTTTCCACCCCGGGTTATACGTATTACCATATTGGCTACCCGGTCCCCTCTGACCTCCACTGACATAGTCTACTGACTCCATTTGTGCAGGGGGAGTAACAAGAATGGGGCATTGGTTCGTTGCATGCCCGGCACCACATGTTTCACATGACATCACTGCCTTTGAGCTTGAACTGGAGCCTAACATGAATTGATCAAGTTTCTGAGTCAAAGCTTCAACCTTAGCATTGTTATCAATAACATTCTTATTTAGGGCTTCAACTCTTGCCGCCAAAGCAGTAGTCTCATTCACTTCATACAGTCCGGCTGCTCTAACTGGCTTCTGCCTAGTGCTCCAGTGACATTCATTACTAGCCATGTTTTCAATCAATGCTTAAGCCTCTTCCAGGAGTTTGTTACTCAAAGATCCTCCTGCCGCTGCATCAATGAGCTGCCTTGTAGCATAATTCAGTCCATTACAGAATGTCTGCACCCTCATCCAAGCAGAGAACCCATGATGAGGACATCTTCTTAGAAGATCCTTAAATCTTTCATGAGCTTCAAATAGGGTCTCAGAATCTCCTTGTCGAAATGCTGATATTTCTTGCCTCAACCTCGCTGCCTTGCTTGGTGGAAAATATCGGGCAAGAAACTTCTCCACCATTTCCTTCCATGAAGTGATCGATCCCGGAGCCAAAGAAGTAAGCCATCTATAGGCTGCTCCCCTTAAACTGAAAGGAAATAATCTCAACCTGATTGAGTCATCAGAAACTGAATTGATCTTGAAGGTTGAGCATATTTGAAGGAACTTGGACAAGTGGGCGTGCGGGTCTTCATCAGCTAGACCATCAAACTGTACTGAATTTTGCACCATCCCAATCGTGCTTGCTTTTATTTCGAAGTTATTTGCAGGCACA
This sequence comes from Dioscorea dumetorum, assembly GCA_902712375.1. NCBI lineage: Eukaryota > Viridiplantae > Streptophyta > Magnoliopsida > Dioscoreales > Dioscoreaceae > Dioscorea > Dioscorea dumetorum. The sequence continues at coordinate 3,004,415 of CACTHL010000561.1, read as the reverse complement.
CTAGGAACCAACACACTGAACTCGTCCCCGGTGAATTGTGGCCTTTCATAATCAGACAGGGTTCTTCTTGGCTCGGCCATGACAGTAGGCTCACTAAATTCTACCCGAATTTCTTGTTGCTTTGAGCTTTCAGTAGCTTCTCTCAAACGTTGATGCAAAGTTCGTTCAATCTCTTCGTCAGGATCAACCAAATTTGTGTGACTCGCTCGTGTCATAAGATATGTACCTCGCAAGAAAATTCAAGGCGAGTGTCAAAACTTGAAGAAAAACAAACAGGAAAAATACAGAGAATAAAATAACGGAATATAAACAAGAATGGCAAAAACGACAAAACAATAACCAAATCAACACGCTAAAAGTTTTCCGAATATTTCTCGAGGCTCCCCGGCAATGGCGCCAAAAACTTGGTGGTTGTCCCGCAAGCGCACGGGGTCGTCAAGTAATAAACCACTCCCGCACGCACGAGTGGGTCGTATTCCCAAGGGCCCGAGAATCTATCCTTACTTGGTTCTCGCAATATTGTCTAGCCGATCAAACTCGAGAGTAAAGGAAGAAAATGCAAATACACGAAATTAATGCAAATCAGAATGCTAAATAACCAGGGCAATAGAAAGTGTGAAATCAGGGTGAGAAAGCGGTCCCGGATAAGGATCCCCTCAGTGGCTACTGAAGTGTACAGGATGTGATGCGTCTCCGCAACAACACAACAGGGTGATGTGTGTCAACCCCTTGCGTTACCGCAAGTGCACGGGTCGTCAAGTAATAAAAGTGGACCCAAAGGGTCGGGTTGTCGAACCACAGGGAACAGAAGTACTAGTAATAGCCCCTCTTTTGTTATCTAGCCTAATGAGTGTAGTATGTGATGATCTAATGGCCAACACTAAGAGTGTCACCACAAGTGCGCAGGAAATAAAAGGAAAAGAGTTCTCAATCAATAAAAGTGAAGTATCCGGACAATGCTCCCCCTAGGATTCGGGTGTTGGATGTAGATTACAAGTGTTTCTAAACGAAGACAATGAGTCGTGGGTATCCAAAGGTATAACGGCCCCTGCCTCCAGGTCGCCGATAACTAGTCCCCTACGAGGTCCCGGCGGAGAATTCTCTCGACGCCTCACACCACATATGAGTGCTTAAAACTCTAGTGATCCCAAAGATATAACCAATTCCTAAAAGTAGATCTAACCCTGCCTCCAGGTGAAAGATCCCTAACCCCCTACGAGGTCCCGGCGGAGAATTCTCTCGACTCCTCACACCACATATGGTTGCTTGACACTTAGGGAATATGGAGATAGGAAATATCTGTCGGAAGGGAAAGGGGACGCTCCGCTATCTCACGGCTCACCCTCTCAACCCTCTTTACTCTTGGTAATTCTAAACCTAGCGGTGATCTCTCTCTTCACTAGATTGAATAAAACATGCAAGGCAATTAATAATGAAATCAAAAGCACAAACAAGCATTAAGAACTCAAGAGTAAAACTCAAACTGATAAATTCGAATAGAACACAATGTAAATCTAATGAAAATAAGAATCCTAGGGTTTACATGTCCGAATACCCTCTAGGGGTTTAGCTCTCCATGGAGCGAGTCACAAAACAAATAATAAATTCAGAAATAAGTTCGAAAGACATAAAGAATAACCCCCTTAAATCCGTGATGATAGTCTTGATGGGTAGTTTCCACGTCTGGATTGAATCCACTCCGAAGCTAGGTCGCCGATGGCTTCCTTGATGCTATGACGGAGGAGGAATCGATCCAAGTTGGTGAGGAAAGCTTCCCAAAGCCGCAAAGAACTCCTTCCAAGCCCTAGCCGCCTTGTCTCTCGAAAGTGGCCGAAAAGATCCCTAAAAATTATCATAAGGCGGCTTTTATAATTTGAATTAGGGGCTTTACGCGGGCATCCACACGGGCATCCACACGCCCGTGTGGAAATTCCACACGGGCGTGTGAAGTACTCTGCTACAGTACTGCTACAGTACTTTTGCTACAGCACTTCGCTACAGTAAATGCTACAGTGATTTTTTCCCCGAAGTCTTCCTTGGAGTTCACACGATCGGGCACACGATCGGGCACACGGGTGTGTGGCTTTCTATGCTTTGAAATCCTCAAGAACCTTCTTCTGCTTTGTACGGAAGCTGGGACATGGGCGTACTACTGCCTTTGTGCCCTTTCGGTTTGTGTAATGGCTTGTACTCCTCCGAAAGTTGGCAACACCCCCATGCATATGAACACAGCTTCTGATTGTGGTCTTGAAACGTGTCATCACACCCTATCTTTGCTTCTTCCTGTATGTCATGTCTCCAAAGCCCTGTTTGCACAAAAGAACACAAAACACACCTTGTTAATGCTAGAACCTGATAAAAGTGATGCTCAATGCATGTAAACTGATATTATAAAATATATATAATCAAGCACTTATCAGGATGCTGGATTAACATGTAAATGGCTTGTTGGACCGAGAAAACCCTAGATTAGGTCAACCCGATGGTCACGGCAGTTGACCACTAATCCGGTACGAGTATTGAATATGGGCTCTACCCGTATAAATCCTCATACGATTGCAAAGGGTGAGGTGGTTTTCTCAAACTAAGGTTGAATCACAAATAAGCAATTAACCCTAGAATTGAAGGGGTACAAATACCCGATGGTCACGGTGTATTTATACGTATTTCCCTTCCAAGCTTGGTGAGTCTAACACTAGGGCAATGGTCATGCAACCTAGTATTGGCTAAGTATGGATACACAGAGTTCTCATGCATACCCTAACATTCAAAAGCACCAAACAAGGATCACAAACAAGTCTACAAACATTAATTAAAACCAAGCATCCAAAATACACAAGTTCACCCCCAAGGTTCACCTACATCCGGTGACCTTGGGGTTTAGTTGTTCATAATATCAAAATACATACTCAAAAGCATGAAAACAACTAAAGAAAGCATAATCACTCCCTCAAATACGAAAATGGAGTTCCGAAGACGCCACTCAAGAGGTGGCTTCTCTTGTCTTCAACCCTCCTTCAATGATGCCCTAGAGTAGGATCTTGCTCCCAAACGCACTCTCCTCCAAGATCTCACCGTGAAAACGCCCTCAAAGCCCTCCTCCAAGCCGGATTTTATGATGGTTGTGTGGAGCTCCAAGGAAGAAGACTAACTCCCCTTCAAATGCCCTAGAAAAGTCTTTTAAATCAAGACATCGCGATGCCTTGCGGGTGGCCTTTCGGGCGCAAGGTTGCCTGCAAGGCATCCAGAGAGTTTCTCAGGAATTTTCCTAATTCCGCTACAGTACTGCTACAGTGATGAAGCCCAAAAACGCCGTATTTGGTGTCGATTTCTTCATGAATACGTTCTTGAGCTTATTTCGGGCCTGTAACACAAGTAAAGCAACTTTAAACAAGAAAATAGAAAACAACTTAACAAAAAGAGAGAATAAACTATACACAAGTACGTATAAGATACGTATATTTAGACGTTTATCACCCGTGCACTTGCGGTAACGCAAGGGGTTGACACACATCACCCTGTTGTGTTGTTGCGGAGACGCATCAAGTTTTTGGCGCCGTTGCCGGGGAACAGGATATTAGGAACGCTGGTATTTTGTTACTTTAGCCATTCGTTTATTTTTACTGTTTTTCTATTCCATCTTCTCTACTTTCATTGTTCTCATTTTCTTTTGTTTATTTGATTGCAGTTCCAGCTTATGACCAGAGGGAACCCATCCGCATTAGTTGAAGGAGACCCTGAAATTGAGCGAAGACTTCACAAGAGAAGCAAGGAGCCTGAAGTTGTTCAAGAGCAGCAAGTTGAAGTTCAAGCTGAAGGATCTGCGACCATTGCAGACCACGAAGATGAACCAAGGACGCTTGCTGATTTTGCTAGACCTTCAGCCCGAGGAACACAGTCGAGCATTGTTAGACCGCCCATCGCGGCTAACAATTTTGAGCTGAAGCCGGCATTCATCCAGATGGTTTAGCAGTCCGCGCAGTTTAATAGGCTGCCTGATGAAGACCCCAATGCCCATGTTGAAAACTTTTTGGAGGTTTGTGATATGCTCAAGATCAACGGGGTCTCGGATGATGCGATTCGATTGAGGACCTTCCTATTCTCATTGAAGGAACGAGCCAAACAATGGCTCCAATCATTGCCAAGAGCGTCTATCACCACTTGGGACGAGATGGTGGAAGCCTTTCTTGCACGATATTTCCCTCCCGGGAAATCAGCGAAGCTCCGCAATGAGATCTCTTCCTTTTTTCAGAATGAGTTGGAGTCTCTATTCGAGACATGGGAAAGGTTCAAGAACCTTCTGCGGCGATGTCCCCAACACGTATTCCAGGATTGGATGATTATATACACGTTCTATAATGGACTGAATCCAAGCACTAGGCAACTCCTAGATGCGGCCGCAGGTGGGACTATGGGTAACAAGACCCCAGAAGATGCAAGGCAGCTCATTGAGGACATGGCTCTCAACAGCTGCCAATGGAGCTCGAGGGAGAAGAAGAAGGTTGCAGGAATACATGATGTTGATGCCGTTACATCACTAGCAGCCCACGTTGAAGCACTAAGCAAGAAGCTAGACACCCTTACAACTTCAGGAGTAGCTGCCATTAGCACTTGCGATAGTTGTGGAGGTGGGCATAGCTCTACAGATTGCCCTATCTCAATGGGGGTGTCGGCACCAATGGAGCAAGTGGATTTTGTTGGAAATCCAGTGAGGGGACAAGGGAACCCTTATTCAAATACCTACAATCAGGGATGGAGGAACCATCCGAACTTCTCATGGAGCAATAAAGGCCAGCAGAAGCAAGCAGCTCCTCCGGGTTTCCACAACAACCCTCTATTCCAGAGAGAGTTTCTGAACTTGAAAAGGTACTTTCTAAGTTTATTCAATCTACTGACACCAGGTTTCAGAACGTGGAGGCGACGCTGCGTAACCACACTGCGTCATTGCACAACTTGGAGACGCAAGTGGGTCAAATAGCAAAATCCTTTGCCGATAGACCTCAAGGAAGCCTGCCGAGCAATACAGAAACAAACCCAAGAGAGCATGTGAAGGCGATCACGTTGAGAAGCGGGCGAGAGGTGGAGAATAGAGTGCAAGAAAAGAAGACTGCACAAGAACCAGAGCAAGTGCAGCCTAAGGCCCAGGAGAAAGAGAAGGAAGCTGCAGCAATAACTCCTGCTTACGTACCTCGAGTACCATACCCTTCACGGCTGAAGAAGGACCAAACGGATGAGCAGAACAAGAAATTTTTGGAGTTGTTCAAACAGTTGCACATCAACATCCCTTTTGTCGAGGCATTATCACAAATGCCCAGGTACGCAAAATTTTTGAAAGATCTTTTGACTAACAAAAGAAAAATTGAAGAAAGTGCAGCTGTGATATTGGACGGGAGTTGTTCAGCAATACTTCAAAAGAGCCTCCCAAGCAAGAAGAAAGATCCTGGGAGTTTCATCATCCCATGTGTCATCGGGGGCTTAGGGCAAGAGAAAGCTTTAGCTGATTCAGGAGCAAGCATCAACGTGATGCCGTACAAACTTTTCCAGAAATTGGGGCTAGGAGAACCACGGCCAACTCAAATGACGTTGCAGCTAGCTGATCGCTCAATTTGACATCCTAGAGATATCATTGAAGATGTTTTGAGTAAGATTGACAAATATATTTTTCCTGCAGATTTTGTAGTACTTGATGTCGATGAGGATGTGGAAGTGCCGTTGATTCTCGGGAGGCCATTCCTTCGAACCTCCAAGGCACTGATAGACATGGAGGGAGGCGAATTGACTCTGCGCATTGGAGACGAAAAGATCATTTATCGCCTCACAGATGCTATGAAGCACCCTCACGAATTTGATGACACATGTTATTTTGTTGATGCTAATGATGAGCTTGTCGATGAGTATATGCAGGAGACGTTTTACCCCGACCCCTACGAGGGGTGGCCCGAGTTAGCAAAGGATGACTCAAATCTGCATGAGGTTCGAGTGATCGAGTATCAACCACAACCAGGAATTCTGAAAAGGATCTTCCGTCGACTGACAAGATCAAAGCGTCACCGCAAGAAGCACCAAAAGAGTGTAAAAGATACATACACACGAGAAGAGGGTGATAGCTTTTCAAGTGGTAACAAGATTTCTCATCACTCGCCTTCCATGCAACCATATTGTCTGAATTGTCAGGTAAAGGCTGCTAAGAACACATCTCACTTGCATGAGCCCCCATAGAGGAACAGGTACGTCGAGCTAATAACGTAAAACAAGCACTTCTTGGGAGGTAACCCAAGTCATTTTATTGCTTTCGTAGTTAGTTTTCCATTCTGCAGTAATAATAAGCTTGAGTAGGCGACTTCGCGTTAATTCTGTCGTTGCTGTATTTGTATTGTTTTATCTTGGTGTTTTATGATAATTATACATGCGTGGCTTGATCTAGAATGATTTAGAGGTTTAAAGTTAAGGAATTGGCCTTGTACTTAACTGTTTCATGTTATGCTGAAAATCCACAAGGGCAGGCACAAGGGCGTGTGAGTGCCCCTGTGCCTTGCAGAAAAATTGAAAAAACATGAAACAGAAGGGCACAAGGGCACCCACACGGGCGTGTGGGTGCCCCTGTGACCCTCCTGAAGAGCCACACGCCCATGTGGCTCATCCACATGGGCGTGTGAGACCTGAAAATTCAATTTTCAGGTTTCCAGATAGACACAAGGGCAGCCACACGCCCGTGTGGCTCCCCCTGTGGATTTCCCAGGTCCACAAGGGCACTCACACGCCCGTGTGAGTGCCCTTGTGGCGTTCTGGTGTCGATTTTTGAAGGCACAAGGGCGTGTGGCTCATCCACACGCCCATGTGGCCATCCACAAGGGCGTGTGAGACCCTCACACGCCCATGTGGTTTATAAAGGAGATGAGAAGGCCTTGAACCTTTCATTCAACCCTTCGCGCCTTTTCTCCTTCCGACGCCTCCACGCGAAGAGACGCACCTCTTGGGTTCCTAACGCCTCTCCTTAGCTTATTTAAGGATTATTGGGTGTTTTTCCTGCGATTTCCACCTTCTTCTTCATCAAAAAGCTCCGGTAAGCTCCAAGTTTTCCTAGTTCTTGCCATGAATTTTGAATTTCAGATCTGGTTAATTGTTGATGTTTTATGCATGAATTCTTCATGGGAACTATCATAGTGTGCATGCTTGTCGATTTAGGGTTGTTTTAAGGTGTGGAAACCACCCAACCATGGCCTTTTAGCCATGGTCGGGCATCCACACGGGCGTGTGGCCCATCCACACGCCCGTGTGGATGGTAAAGATGATCCACAAGGGCGTGTGGATCATCCACACGCCCATGTGGATTTCTGCATAGTGAAATTTTGCACTAACTTGCCCTGATTTTTACAGATATGGCCCCTAGGACCAAGAAGGTCGCCCACAAGCGTTCTCGCGCCGCTCGGGAGCCCTCTCCTCTCGAGGAATTGGAGTTCGCCGTCCCTGAGCATCAACAGCGATATAAGCGCTTACAGCGTCTCAAATTCGGGTAGGCGCGCGTAATTGATTGGAAGGCACTCGAGGAGATTGACTTGGCCGATGAGGTGCGCGAGCTTACCACTGTGGGAGGCTGGGACCGGCTCCTTACTATTCGTGATCCCACTTATCGTGAACTCACACTGGAGGTTCTGTCCTCATTCGACTTCCACCGCGCTCGCCATGATTTTGAGAAGGAGGACACGATCCGCTTCAGGCTATTCGGTCAGTACCACTCCATGAGCCTCACGCAGTTCTCTGTTTTTCTCGGTTTATATGACAGAGACTATGTTCACACGGGGGAGTACGAGCAACTCATCGTCGATTACCCTATTGGACTCACCCCGAGTCGTGCGTACGCGACTATATGCGGAGGTTTCCAGTACGAGCCGGGATCCTCCAAGGCCCCCATGCTCAGCCGTCCGGCCTACAGGTATATACACTCTATCTTTAGCAGGACCGTGACGGGACGAGGCGACAGCACTAGAGTTTTGAGCCGCCTCGACTTGCTTTACCTATACACCATGGTCCAGAACATCCCCATGCATTTAGGCTATGTTGTGGCAGATTACCTCCGCCATCAAAGCCATTACGTGCGGGTCGGTGTGGTCTTTTCAGGAGTATACATTACCTGACTCGTTCGTGGCATGGGGTTGTCCGAGGCACTTAGAGGGATGGAGAAGATTAGCGTACCAGCACCCTTGGGGCTTGCATCCCTCCGAGCCATGCGTATGGTGAAGAAGACAAGTACCGGCTGATATGTACTCGCAGTGGAGGCTGAGGAGGAGGATTCAGAAGAGGAGGCAGCCGACCCAGCAGACGCTCCTGATTCATCGGCACCCACAGCTGTGCCGATGGACACCGAGGCCCCTGCACCTGAGCCAGAGCAAGAGCAGCCTTCCACTCGAGCCCGTGACCGTTTGGCGAGGCTCGAGGTGGCAGTTGGAGCTCTCCAGTGGGACATGGCGATTGTACTCGCCAACCAGTCCATGATGATGTCGCAGTTATCCACCATTCGACATCTTTTGGAGAGCGACACCTCATCTGAGGCGACGACATCAGCACCACCAGCAGCACCAGCAGCACCAGCAGAGTTTCCTGACGCATGAGGCGTCCTTGAGTCATTTTATTTTATCTTCTGTATTTTTATTTTCTGCAATTTTATTTTCAGCATGCTCGTTGAGACTCTGTCTTTTATTTCTGTCATTTTTATTTTGTGGTTCTAGTTGTTTTTCGTTGTTTTATTTTCTAATTTGGTTGAGCTTCATTGAACCCCCCTGAATCCGCAGATAGTCTTGAGAGTCTTGGGAAATGGAAATCAAGTTATGTACATGGCCGTGTGGCTAGGTCACACGGCCGTTTCACCTCCAAATGCCCGTTGCGCCAAACACACCCTTGTACAAGTTTCCACCGACTATTTCACTTGGAATTCAGGGGAGTATTATTTTGATTCTTGCACACCCTCACATGCTTTGTTTTCAGAATTTATAATTTTATTGTGCTTGCATGTGTACATTGGGGACAATGTACATCTTAAGTGTGGGGGAGGGATCACTTTATACACCACTTTATTGTCTGTTTTCATTGTATATGCTCATGCAACCTATGAAGGTTCACTTTAGGGTTAAGAGTTAGATTCTAGACTATAGGAGAGCTTCGAACACTAGATTTCATCATGCTCTAGTTGTCATCCAATTTTTTGAGAAAGTTTTGTCCGATTGCCATTTATGCACTCCACTCACTCATTAGACCTATAGGAGCTCTAGTTTAATGTTTTGAGACTTGTTAGTAGTTGTTTTATTTAAAAAAAAAAAAGAAAAGAAAAAAAAAATATAGATGTATTTATAGTTTAGCAATTGTGAATTATTTCTTGTATATAGGGGGTGAAAGAGCTACTACCTTTGATTGTATGCAGCTACTCTCATAAGTCGGATACTAGTTATGCCCTAATGAGAGAAAGAGCTATTACAAGGGATATGTGAAAGCTAGCACCCTCGGTAGAAAGAGCTACCATCTCTAAAGTGTGAAAGCCACTTGCGAGGCCGTCTGAGAAAGGGCTACCTTGGAGATTGTGTGCAGCTACTACCATTCTTTTTGCTATTATATGAGTCTCGAGCAATAAAAACTGTAAGTAGTGGACATAGAGTCGAATTGAGTTGAGTTTTTCCACACACACACGCTTTCGGATTTCTTTTTCTTTCTTGTCATTGGATTGTTTTCTAGAGCATTGACTGAGCTGTTTGGTGTTAAATAGTTTTCCCCTTTGTTATAGAACCATACTCTCATACTTTCTAGTGAACCTGAGGCCAAGCACTTATTCTTTCTTTCCTTGTAATGAATGTTTAGTTTGCTTGAGGACAAGCAAAAGCTTAAGTGTGGGGGAGTTTGATAAGTGCTTGCACATGGTACTGTAGTAAAATCACTATTCACATCACCGCAAGTGAACAGATCGCCAAGTAATAGAGTGGATCTCGGAGAGGGATCGAGTTGTTGAACCTCAGGGTGCAAAGGCACTAGTACTAACTTCAGAGTATGTGATAAGTGCTTGTATACATATATTTTATAACATCATTTTGCACGCATTGAGCATCACTTTTATCAGGTTGTATCACTAATAAGGTGTATTTTGTGTTCTTTTGTGCAAACAGGGCTTTGGAGGTGTGAAATATAAGAAATGAAGCAAAGATAGAGAGTGATGGCACATTTCAAGACCAGAAATAGAACTTCTGCTCGCATACATGGAGGTCTTGCCAACTTTCGGAGGAGTTCAAGTCATCACATGAACCGGAAGGGCACGAAGACAGTAGTACATCCATGTCCCAGCTTCTACGAGAAAATAGGAGAAGGTTTTGAAGGTTTCAAAGGACAGAAAGTCATACACCCTACCATACGGGCGTGTGCCCGACCGAGTGGACTCGAAGAATGATTTTAGCAGAAATCACATGCACGTAGTGGCTTTGATGACGGACTATCTTCGAAATCAAAGCCACTTCGTGCATGTCGGTATGATCTTCTAGGGAGTGTACATCATACGACTCGTTCGTGGCATGGGTTTGACGGACGCACTTAGAGGAATGGAGAAGATCAGCGTACCCACACCTTTGGGGCTTGCATCCCTCCGAGCCATGCGCATGGTGAAGAAGACGAGTATAGGCCGGTATGTGCTCGCAGTCGATGCAGAGGAGGAGGAGACGGAAGTAGAGCAAGCAGACCCCGCAAATGCTCACGACTCTCCAGCACCGACAGCTGTACCGATTGCGACCGAGGCCCCTTCATCCGTGCAGGAACCGGAGCAGCTGTCCACTCAAGCTCGCGACCGTTTAGCAAGGCTCGAGGTAGCAGTGGGAGCCCTCCAGCAAGATATGGAGACTGTGCTCGCTAACCAATCCATGATGTTATCGCAGTTGTTCATCATTAGGCATCTTCTGGAGATCGACACATCATCTGAGGCGACAACACCAGCACCACCAGCAGAGTTCCCTGACGCATGAGGCGTCTTTTAGTCATGCTATTTTTCTTTTCTGTACTTTCTATTTCAGTTTGCTTGTTGAGACTTTGTTTCTATATTTCTGCCATTTTATTTTGTTGCTCTAGTGTATTTCGTTGTGTTCTTATCTAGTTTTGTTAAGCTTCATTGAACCTCCCTTAATCTGTGCAGATAGTCTTGAGAGTCTTGTGAAATGAGAATTGAGCCATATACACGGCCGTGTGACTAGGTCACACGGCCGTCTTACCTCCAAATGCCCGCGGAGCCAAACACACCCTTGTATGAGATTCCACCAACTTCTTCTCTTGGAATTCAGGGAAGTATTATTTTTATTTTGCACACCCTCACATGTTTTATGTTCAAAATTTATATTCTTGTTATGCTTGCATATATACGTTGGGGACAATGTACATCTTATGTGTCGAGGAGGGATCACTTTATGCACCACTTTATTTTTTATTTTCATCATATATGCTCATGCAACTGATGAGATCCGCAAGCGCACGGGTCGTCAAGTAATACCTCTCACGCACGCGTGAGAGGGTCGTATTCCCTGGGGTCCCAAGAGCTGCTATTACTTCCCCCTAGACGGCACTGTCTAGTCTACCAAAGATAGAGAAATAAAACAAGATAAGAGAACTAACAAAGATAACTATAAACACATGGACTCAGGCACACCACATGAGCATATTTAAGGAAGCAAATAATAATGAAAGCGCGAGGTCCCGGGCTAGGATCCCCTCAGGGCTACTAAAGCAAGATGGATGCTAAAATTACACAGGCAGTGGTGGATGGGCCAAGAGATATCCAGCTGTAGATCACCCCGATGGTCACGGCGATGACCCCTAATCCGGTACGAGTATTGGCTCGGAATTTCTTCCGACCAAATCCTCCTACGATTGCACTACGCTTAGGAAAACCTCTAATTAGGGTCGATACTCAACCTAGGTCCAGCCCTAATGGTTGGAGGGGCATGAAATACCCGATGGTCACGGCGTATTCATACATGTATCCCTTCCATGCTATGTGAGTCTAGCACAAGGGCGATGGTCACGCACCAAGTACAATCTAGAAGTTGAATCACGAGTTCTCATGCCAAACAACACATCGAAGAACACAAAGCATGAACCACAAACCAAACCACATACCATAAATGTAAATCTAAAACATCCATACAAAGCAAGTTCATCCCAAGGTTCACCGGATGCCCGGTGACCTTGGGAGTCTAGTTCATCATCAACAAAGGAGAAAGCAAGAAACACAACAAGTACAAGACAAAGCTCATAGCAAACTCCCTTAAGATGGAGACTAGAAGGTGGTGATGAGAACTTGTCGGATCCGCGCCGGCAAGCTCCTAGATCTTCTCCTTGATAGCACAACCTCTTCTCCCCTTGATTTCCTCCTCGGATCTGCCTTCTCCCCTTGCCTTGAAGCCCTAGGTGAAGATGGTGGAGAATGGTGGCCAAGAGTCCCCAAACATGATGCCCTAGGAGCCTTTAAAAGGTGAAATCGCGACTCCTCACGGGCTACCTCACGGCCGTGAGGTTGCCCGTGAGGCATCCGAAAAAGTTTTGCAGGGAATTTTCACCTCGGGTGCTACAAGACCCTGCTACGAATTCAGCTACAGACCCCCTGCTACAGTACTTCTACGGTGAAAAACCCAAAAACGTCGTATTTGATGTCGAATTCTTCCTAAATACGTTTTTGAGCTCAATTAGGGTCTCGCAACACAAAATAAAGAGATTTAGACTATAAAAAGGGCATCGACTTATCAAAAAGATAATAAAATAATACAATAGAATACGTATAAAATACGTATATTTAGACGTTTATCAAACATCCCCACACCTAAGCGTTTGCTTGTCCCCAAGCAAACAAACATGAAGAACAGGGGCAAGACGATAAACGGCTAAATATACGACCTCAAGCTCAACTGTACGGGACTCCACAAGCACAAATGGACGAGAACTCAAGAAGTGAGTTGTTCAATGTATAGTCAAGTAATATTAGCTCTGTTTCATCCAAAGTGTTCCCGTGTGTGTGCCGACTCCCACCTTGACCTCTACACCCTGGATTACCCAGGATGTTTGTTCACCTCACTCAAATTGAAATTAGTGCTAGGAGTGCCAAGCAAAAATCCTCTCAATAGTCGGTTAAAAATCTTTTGGTCCCCAAATGAAACTTTAACATCAAGTGAAGATAAGACAGGTTTCAGGCGCCCAAAGGTCACAAAAGTTTTTTTTTTTTTTTTTTTTTTTTTTTTTTTTTTGGAGTCCGCCTAACGTAGACTCGCATAAAAATCTTTCACTGGGATGCACATGCTGGCCGAGCACAAGAGCCACCCGACTTACTTGATTGCAGATCTACATATACGCATTCATGCTTTTAGAAGCAGAGGAATACTGACATAGACTCAAATTTTTTTTTTTTTTTTTTTTTTTTTTTTTTTTTTTTTTTTAAAAATATATACAACCTAACTCAGGACGCCTGATCAACCACCTGCTAAAAACCTCACTTAAAAACCTTACTTAGGGTTAAAGCAAAAATAGGGGACTCAAAAGTTTTTTTAAAGGACTATTGAAAGAATAATTTGACATCCTAACACAAAATCAATAAGATGGGTTAGAGTGTCAGAAGTGGAAGTTAGAGTGAGCAGGTATGAATGTACACTAAAGATGAAACAGGACTACATTCAAGTACATGTAAAGTACAACTCACTACTATCATTCTACCAAGCTAGGAAGTCCTTAACAATAAAATCATAGCTATCATAGGTGAGTCAATCATGCAATTTAAAACAATTCCAAAGTTCATGAAAATCTACCCCCCACTCAAAGATGCACATTGTCCTCAATGTGTCTAAATCAGCAGTGCATAAAAAATATAGGTAATAAAAGTGTAATAAGAGGGTTTCATGAACTTCCCCAAGTCTCAAAACATGAGTCTTGAAATCCATGAGATCGGGGTAGCCACCAATGATGCAAGTAGATGATCGAGAGAGAAGGTGTGCTTGATGCCCTACTTCCACCCTACAAGATAGAAAGGAACATCATCTCAAGGCATCTAACACACAAAAAAAAACACAAACAAAAGCAAACAAAACAAACAACTAGCACAACACAACAATCAAGCAAAACATAATCCAAGCAAGTCCTTTATTCAATCATTATCATGGTGTCCAAATCTCTCTAATGCAAGCATGGCTAAGGGTTTACAAGTATGATTCAAGATTAAGTCACATACAAGGGAAGCAATGGTTCAACATCAAGGGAATGTGAAAAAATTCAAGAATTGCTACAGTAATTCCCAAAAAATTTTTGCAAGAGCTTCTCTTGTAAATGGAGCATAAAAATTTTTACAAAGCTTTGAAATTACTCTAAAAACCCACAAAAATGACAACCAACCAATCTCCCACAACATTGGCATCCATTCAACTTGAAAAGAAAAAGAAAGGGAGAAGAAACACTCATGCTTGAAAACTAGGGTTTAGAGAGATGTACCTTTGGGGAAACGATGAAGATGATGTTAAAACTCCCCATAATTAGTGTAGATCAGGTCTCTAAAAGTAGAAGAGCCGTGAAGAGGAAGAAAAATGAAGAAAAATGGCGAAAGAATGAGGGAAAACGGATGAGAGATGAGAAAGTTATGAAAGAAATGGTGAAGGGGCGCTATAAAGAGAAAGGTGCCCGAAGGCCTCACGGGTGAGCTCACGCCCGTGAGCCTACCCGTGAGCCTCTTCTCGGATGGCTTATGGGCATCCTCACGGCCGTGAGGATGCCCGTGAGACCTGCAAATTCAGCCCTTATACATTTTTTTTCATTTCAAGCATTGCACAATCAAAGCAACAATGAATTCGACCAAAAATCACACAAGAATTTGCATTCGAATGGCATAAAATCAAAGGACCAAACCTAAAAATTCAAGAACAAGCATGGATCAAACTCAAAGGACACATACAAAAACTAACATGCAAACCACAACAAATAAAGGAGAAACAACAACACAACAATTTAATACACAACTAGAATACGAAAATTGAAAGAACAAGAATTTAAAGACTTGGGTTGCCTCCCAAGAAGCGCTTGTTTAACGTCATTAGCTCGACGTACCTCTTTCTTACCTAAGGAGGCTTGAAAATAGTGTGTTCATCCCGGCTAGAGACAGCATAAGAACTACCAAAAAATACGAATTTTACCTTCCGGGATGACGCAAGTTTGGAGGTCATGCTTGAGTTACCTTTTGGCCTCCATGGGAAAAGCTTGGGCCGGGCATTATTCAACATTGGCATTGGAGGGTTCTTAGATGGCTTCATCCTCCTACCCACATCTTCTTTGGCTCCGGCTAGAATTCCTTTGAGTACCCCACCATGTTGCTTGGGCCTCCATGGAAAGAGCTTCGGTTGAGAATTATTTAAACTTAGCATTGGTGGATTTATTGGTAGCTTTAACAATCTGTCCACGTTTCTTTTCTCAACCCTTCTTGAATGATCAAAGATGACCCGCAAAATTTGCTTGGGCCGCCATGGGAAAAGTTTAGGTTGGGAATTGTCCAAGCCAGGCATAGGTGGGTTCAAGGATAATTTTGGCTTCTTACCCACATCTTCGAATACAATTCCCGGAAGTTGCTTTTTGCACTTGACCAAAACGACGGATGAATAGAGTGATCAGTATTGAGGCAAGTAGCAATTTCAAATGTTGTTGATGGAGTTTCATCTACTTCCTCACATGTTTCCATAGCCATGATTTCACCCTCCCCTTTTTCTTCTTCCATGTCACCTTGAGGTAGAACTTCTATTATTTGCTCAAAGGGTGTTGATGTTACATCATTCATTTCTTTAACCTCCAACACCTCAATATCCGCTTCCAACTCAAAGTCAAATTTGTTCTCTTCTTTTCTACGGTCAATCTCAGATAGGTCTTCGGTAGTTGGTAGCAACTCAGTCAATATCTTGGAAGACTCTCCCTGTCGGGCTCTCCATGCCTTGAAGAGATGATTGAGCATTAAAAATTTTGGCATTTATGGCTTCAAGTTCAGCGTCCGCATTCATCATGAATCTTGCAAACACATCCTGTGTATTAAATCCCCATTGATTAAGTTGCTTACTATGAATGACTGGAGGATGATAATGCCATGGTTCTTGAAAGGGGGGTTCTTGTAGCATTCCTTGGTGAGGGTATTCCCATTGTTGAGTAGGTTGATATGTCGAAGAATTTTGGTATCCTCCCCAATATGGGTCATAGAAATTTTGGTATGGATTGCTTTGGATTTCTTCCATGGCAGAATAATTTTCCATCCTTTCTTCAAGTGCTTTAATTTCTTCAGCCAACAATTTTTCTTGGAAATCCATGGCTCTGTGTCAACAACAAAATTACAAACAATAAGCTATCAAAGAAAACAAGAAGAAGGAAATAAAAAAAAATATGCACAAAATGGTAAAAGACACAAACAAAAACAAATATTCACAAAAAGAAATATAAATGACTAGAGCAGTGAGCTAGAGGTTTTCCTAGCATTCTTGGAGTTCCCCGGCAACGGCGCCAAAAACTTGATGAGATCCGCAAGCGCACGGGTCGTCAAGTAATACCTCTCACGCACGCGTGAGAGGGTCGTATTCCCTGGGGTCCCAAGAGCTGCTATTACTTCCCCCTAGACGGCACTGTCTAGTCTACCAAAGATAGAGAAATAAAACAAGATAAGAGAACTAACAAAGATAACTATAAACACATGGACTCAGGCACACCACATGAGCATATTTAAGGAAGCAAATAATAATGAAAGCGCGAGGTCCCGGGCTAGGATCCCCTCAGGGCTACTAAAGCAAGATGGATGCTAAAATTACACAGGCAGTGGTGGATGGGCCAAGAGATATCCAGCTGTAGATCACCCCGATGGTCACGGCGATGACCCCTAATCCGGTACGAGTATTGGCTCGGAATTTCTTCCGACCAAATCCTCCTACGATTGCACTACGCTTAGGAAAACCTCTAATTAGGGTCGATACTCAACCTAGGTCCAGCCCTAATGGTTGGAGGGGCATGAAATACCCGATGGTCACGGCGTATTCATACATGTATCCCTTCCATGCTATGTGAGTCTAGCACAAGGGCGATGGTCACGCACCAAGTACAATCTAGAAGTTGAATCACGAGTTCTCATGCCAAACAACACATCGAAGAACACAAAGCATGAACCACAAACCAAACCACATACCATAAATGTAAATCTAAAACATCCATACAAAGCAAGTTCATCCCAAGGTTCACCGGATGCCCGGTGACCTTGGGAGTCTAGTTCATCATCAACAAAGGAGAAAGCAAGAAACACAACAAGTACAAGACAAAGCTCATAGCAAACTCCCTTAAGATGGAGACTAGAAGGTGGTGATGAGAACTTGTCGGATCCGCGCCGGCAAGCTCCTAGATCTTCTCCTTGATAGCACAACCTCTTCTCCCCTTGATTTCCTCCTCAGATCTGCCTTCTCCCCTTGCCTTGAAGCCCTAGGTGAAGATGGTGGAGAATGGTGGCCAAGAGTCCCCAAACATGATGCCCTAGGAGCCTTTAAAAAGGTGAAATCGCGACTCCTCACGGGCTACCTCACGGCCGTGAGGTTGCCCGTGAGGCATCCAGAAAGTTTTGCAGGAATTTTCACCTCGGGTGCTACAGTACCCTGCTACAGTAATTCAGCTACAGCACCCCTGCTACAGTACTTCTACAGTGAAAAACCCAAAAACGTCGTATTTGATGTCGAATTCTTCCTAAATACGTTCTTGAGCTCAATTAGGGTCTGCAACACAAAATAAAGAGATTTAGACTATAAAAAGGGCATCGACTTATCAAAAAGATAATAAAATAATACAATAGAATACGTATAAAATACGTATATTTAGACGTTTATCAGCAACCTATGAAGGTTAACATTAGGGTTAAGAGTTTGACTCTAGAACTTCGAACACCAGATAGCATCATGCTCTAGTTTCATCCAATTTTTTTTTTTGAGAAATTTTTGTCCAATTGCCATTTATGCACTCTACTTACTCATTAGACCTATAGAAGCTCTATTTTATTGTTTTGAGACTTGTTAGTAGTTGTTTTATTTGAAAAAAAAAATTAAAAACAAAATAGAAAAAGAAAAAAAAAATAACATAGCAATTTTGGATTCTTTCTTGTATACAGGGGGTGAAAAGAGCTACTACCTTTGATTGTATGCAGGTACTCTCATAAGTCAGATACTAGTTATGCCCTATTGAGAGGAAGTGCTATCACAAGGGATATGTGAACGCTAGCACCCTCGGAAGGAAGAGCTACCATCTTTAAAGTGTTAAAGCCACTCGGAAGGCCGCCTGAGAAAGGGCTACCTTGGAGATTGTGTGCAGCTACTACCCTTTCTTTTATTTTGATCACTACATAAGTCTCGCACAATAAAAACCTCGAGTAGTGGACATAGTGCCAACATGAGTTGAGTTATTTCTTCACACACACACTCTTTCGGATTCCTTTTTCTTTCTTTTCCTTGGATTGTTTTCTAGAGCATTGACTAAACCGTTTGGTGTTAAATAGCTTCCTCCTTAGTTATAGAATCATATTCTCATGCTCTCTAGTGAAACTGAGGCCAAGCGCTTATTCGTTCTTTCCTTGTAATGAATGGTTAGTTTGCTTGAGGACAAGCAAAAGCTTAAGTGTGGGGGAGTTTGATAAGTGCTTGCACATGGTACTGTAGCAAAATCACTATTCATGACCGTGTGAAAATTTCACAATGGCGTGTGAGTGCCCGTGTGGATGCCGTCGTGAAGCCCCGATTTCAGTTTATAAAAGCCGCATTACTCTAATTTTTAGGGATCTTTTCGGCTACTTTCAAAGGGCAAGGTGGCTAGGGCTTGGAGAGAGTTCTTTGCGGCTTCGGGAAGCTTTCCTCACCAACTTGGATCGATTCTTCCTCTGTTATAGCATCAAGGAAGCCATCGGTGACCTAGCTTCGGGGTGGATTCAATCTAGACGTGGAAGCTACCCATCAAGACCATCATCATGGATTTAGGGGGGTTATTTTCTATGGTTTGTGAACTTGTTTATCATTATTTTATTTTATTCGTGACTTGCTCCATGGAGAGCTAAAACCCTAGAGGGTATTCGGACATGTAAACCGTAGGATTCATATTTTTATTAGATTTACATTGTGTTTCTCTTCGTGTTTAATGCATTGAGTTTTGCTCTTGTGTTCTTAATGCTTGCTTGTGCTTTTGATTCCATTATTAATTGCCTTACATGTTTTATTCAATCTAGTGAAGAGAGAGATTACCATTAGGTTTAGAATTACCAAGAGTAAAGAGGGTTGAGAGGGTGAGCCGTGAGATAGCGGAGTGTCCCCTTTTCCTTCAGACAGATATTTCCTATCTCCATATTCCCTAAGTGTCAAGCAACCATATGTGGTGTGAGGCGTCGAGAGAATTCTCCGCCGGGACCTCGTAAGGGGTTAGGGATCTTTCACCTGGAGGCAGGGTTAGATCTACTTTTAGGAATTTGTTATATCTTTGGGATCCCTAGAGTTTTAAGCAGTCATATGTGGTGTGAGGCGTCGAGAGAATTCTCCGCCGGGACCTCGTAGGGGACTAGTTATCGGCGACCTGGAGGCAGGGGCCGTTATACCTTAGGATACCCACGACTCATTGTTTTCGTTTAGAAACACTTGTAATCTACATCCAACACCCGAATCCTAGGGGAGCATTGTCCGGATACCTCACTTTTATTGATTGATAACTCCCTCTCCTTTCAGTCACTGTGCACTTGTAGTGACACTCTTAGGCTTAGCCATTAGATCATCACACATTACACTCATTAGGCTAGATAACAAAATAGGAGGAGTTACTAGTACTTCTGTTCTCTGTGGTTCGACAACCGGCCCTTTGGGGTCCACTTTATTACTTGACGACCCGTGCACTTGCGGTAACGCAAGGGGTTGACACATCACCCTGTGTTGTGGAAATGCAATCAGTATGAAATTTAGCCTGGAAAAGGCTATGATTGACAAGACTAACCAAAGTAACTAAGTAGATTATAAACGAAGGATTGAGATATGGAGAATAATGGGAGCACTTGGACACTACTCCCTTGGGGGTAGACACTAAAGCCCTAACTTCTATAAGTATCATTCACTCCATTACAAAAGAGGTTTAACGGAAATGTGGAATCGCAACTGGTTTTCACCGATCACTAATTCCAAGAATCTAGCAAGTTTTCACCGTACACTGGCTCTCAAGTGCCAACAGGTTTTCACCGCTCGCTATATCAGGGAGTTAGCGGGTTTTCACCGCACGTCAACAGTCACGCAAAATGCAACAAGACATACATCCAATTGCACATGTATTTCCAAATTAACTTCAAAAGTAATTGAAATGAAGGGTAACAAATAGAGTTCAACAATTCCCCAAAGTTTCAAGTCCAAGCTTCTCAAAAGGGGATTAGCTTATAATGCAATAAGAAGAATTCAAAAGTTCACAAACATTCATAAGCATGCTGCTCAAATAAAATGAAAACTCCCTCAAAACCAAGAAGACAAAAGATTGGCGCAAAGTTTCCCTCATCGTTGGGGTAGTCAAAATCCTTGGCCGCAATAATGCCTAATAGATGATGAAGATGATGTTGATAATAAAATCACCCGACTTCTTGGTCTTAGATAGTAGGAATTGCTCTTGATCTTGCAGCTCACATCACCCCTTCTCCAACAACACTCTCCCCAAAAGTAGAACAAAATCCTAAAAGAGGAGCCCCCTTTCTCTCTTCCATAAAAACCTTATATAGGCTTAACCTTACGGCCAGCTTAAAGGCATAAGCTAGGTCATAAGCATCGGGGTTTCAACTTTCCTCATGCCTTACGCCCCCAAATACGGCCGCAAGCTCCTCCCGTAAGTTTCTCTGCCTTCGGGTTATGGTCCCACTTACGGCCGTATGCCTAACACCATAAGCATCATATGATAAACCTTGGCTCCAACCTTACGGACATAAACTGCCCCGTAAACGCTTCTGTCTTCCACTTACGGTCTCACTTACGGTTGTAAGTCGATACCGTAAGGCTCTCTATATTGCAGGGCTTCTTCTATTACGGGCATAAGGATGCCCACAAGGTCTTCTAAGTATGGCTTACGGAAGTAAGCCAAGCCGTAAGTTGCCCGTAAGTGGTGTTGCTTTTCAAGTACTTAGTCAGGAGTGCGCCGCTCTTAATGTTTTTATTCCTAATCGCTTCCTTTTGCTCTACTTTCGCTTTACCTCCATTTTGTGCCTGCTACGACAGTTTAGACTAGATTTAGCCTCGTATTCCACTAAATTACTCTAATACTAACTCAATAAGTATACAAGTTAATATGTAAAATAAGCATAATTGTACACTTATCAAACTCCCCCTTATCGACACAAAGTGTGAACACCCGCAATCGCACGGGGTCGTCAAGTAATAAACCACTCGTGCACACACGAGTGGGTCGTATTCCCAAGGGGCCCAATGAGCTACTTTACTCACTTCTTACTTATTGTTTAGCTCACCGATTCGATTTCAAGAGAATAAATAGGAAAGTAAAGAAATGACAACAAGAGAAATTGTCTAAATAAATGCGACTGAATTAAAACACGGGAGATGCTCAGGGATGGAAAACGGTCATGGATGAGGATCCCCAAGGGGGCTACTCAAGTGAGTAGGATATTTGAGAAATTAAGCAAGTGGCTAGTTGGACCGAGAAAACCTAAGCTTAGGTCAACCCGATGGTCACGGCAATTGACCCCTAACCCGGTACAAGTGTTGAATAAGGAATTTCTTCTACTCAACCTCTCACACGGTTGCAAGGAGAATGATGGTTTCCTCAAGTTAGGGTGGAAACACTAGTTAGTTTTCAACCCTAGAAATGGAGGGGTACAAATACCCGATGGTCACGGCGTATTTATACAATAATCACTTCCAAGTTTGGTGGAGTCTAGCACTAAGGCAATGGTCATGCTACAAAGTACTACCAAGAATTTGATACATCAATTAAGCACATGTACCAAAACACTCAAGAATACCAAACACGGATCACAACAAGCCAATCATACAATAGATAACTCAAGTAATCCAAAACATCACAAGTTTTGCCCCCAAGGTTCCCCTACATCCGGTGACCTTGGGGTTTAGTTGTTCATGTTCAACAAATCCACCAAACAAACCATGCAAATAACTAAAATAAACATGAGGAACACTCCCTCAAAAGGTGAAGGCCGAATGACGCTTGAATCCCCGGAGAAAACCTTCCGAAGACGCCACTCGAAGGGGTGGCTTCCCGTTGTCTTCAACCTCCAAACAATGAAGCCCTTGAAGTGGATCCTCCTAGATCTTGCTCTCCCCACCGAAGAATGCTCGGATTTCCTCTCTTCTTGCTCTCCTAAATGGTGTGGAAGTGATGTCCAAACCCTAGCCTCCTTTCTACCCCCAAAAACTCTCTCCAAGATGATGCAAAAGTCCCCCAAAAAGATGAGCTAGATAGCCTTTAAACACCCAAATCCCGATGGGTAAATGGATCAGCATACAGCCGGTATGCTGACCCATCGGGATTTCTACATTTCTGCCGAGAAACCCATGATGCGCTACTGTAACTGCTACAGTAAATGCTACAGTATTGCGCTACAGTATCCCATCTCGAAAACGTTGTTTTGATATCGAATTCGTTGCCCATCTCGTAGTCGAGTCCCCAGGGCTTCTAACTGGCCTGAAGTACAAACATAAAGCAATTTAGACCGAAAGTTCACAGATTCAACAATAAAGTGTGAAACTAATATATACCACATACATGCAAAATATGTACTTTTAGACGTTTATCAAATATCCCCACACCTAAGGGTTTGCTTGTCCCCAAGCAAACGAACATGAAGAACAAGGGAAAGAAAATAAACGGCTAAAAAATACGACCTCAAGCTTAAAATTAAATTACTCCACAAGCACAAATGGACAGGAATCAAGAAGTGAGCTGTTCAATGAATAATGAGGTGATATTAGCTCTGGTTCATCCACAGTGCCCTATGTGTGTGTGTGCTAACTCCCACCTTGACCTCCACACCCCGGATTACCCCCGGATGACCATTCACCCCACACATAATGAAGATGGCATTAGAGTTGACCATCGGGTATTTGCACCCCTCATCACTTCATCCAGCCTCTTAGACCCATGAGGATGAGGATGAGCTGCGAACAATGGTTAGGAGCTCGGATAGGTCGCGCTCAATCCGCTGCTGTGCAGTGATGATCTCCCTCTGTCCTCGCTCAAGGCTTTGGATCTGCTGCTGGACCTCAGCGCGAAATAACTCAAACCTGGTTGTCAATGATGGCGGACTCTCCCCAGCATCCTGGTCAGGGTCTGACTCAGTCTCAGTGTCATGTGAGGTGCCTGGGTCCTGTGAGTGTGATCCTTGCCGCTGGGCAAGGCGATAAATGCTTCCCCCCTTCTCAACGATCCCAATGGAGACGAGTGTTTGTATCCCTAAGGGAGCAATAGATCCTACCACTGTCATGCCTCTAGTGTGCTCAAAAAGTCCCATGCCGCGGATAAGTCGAGTGATGTAGGGTCCAGCGAAGATAGCGCCCAAACGAACAAACTTACCCTGATGGGAAAGGGTCTCTGCTATTAAATGTCCCATATGGATAGGCTGACGCTCAAGGATGCTATAAAGCATAGTCAGATCGTGGCGCGTCACTACCCCCGTAGAGTCAACTCTGCCCCCAATACTCCTAGTCAGAAGAGCATAGATAACTCGATGAGCAGGGTTTGTGAGTTGGGATGCCTTCCGTGTTCTAGAGCTAGCAGAGATGGAATGCCAATAAGATGCATTCTCTTTCAACTGTGGGACTTCATCAATGGATTGCTTGAACGCGGATGATCGTAGGTGAGCTTCTATATATAGCTGATGAGCGCATTTCATATATATATATTGCATGCTTTACCTCCATCATTATTGAATATTTTGGCTATAATTCTCCAAGTACGGTGCTATTTTAGGTATTCGTTGTTCGTCATGCAGATATCAAAGTCCTGAAGTAAGAAGAAGCGGTTTTGGAACAATTTTAGAAGCTAAAGGACTTAGAAGAAACCTCATCAAGCTCAGCACGGCTAGAGCACGCCCGTGCTATTTCCCGTGCAAAGTGCAGAAGAATTCAACTACGATTCAGCACAGCCTGAGTCCGCTGAGCACGGGTGTAAAAACCTCAGCACGGTCGAAGCACGCCCATGCTGCTTCCCGTGAAAATTACAGGAGAATGCAGCCAGAGATCAGCACAGCCAGAGTTCGCTGAGCACGGTCGTGAAAACCTCAGCACGGTCTAAGTACGCCCGTGCTGTTCCCTGTGCAGATTACAGGTTTGTGAGTTTTCTGAAGAGTTATTTGGCCGTAATCTGCACGGCTTGAAGCACGGCTTCAGCACGCCCGTGCTCAAATCGAGAAGACTTTAAAACACTAGAAACTCAGTTTCTAAAGGGACTTTTTGGTGGGCGATCTTTGGGAGAAAGAAAGGGATAGCTTTGGGGGTTCATCCTCCACTTCATCAAGGGAATGCCAAGCGTATGGTAGGCCGATCGGAAGGAGATTACACGACATTGTGGATCCTTCGACAACCTCAAGGATGCAAGAAATTAGGGAGTTTTCAATTCCTTGTCTTGTAATTTCTTTGGCATTGTGTTTGTTGGTAGTTATCATGAGGGGCTAAACTCTTAAGGGAGCCCCGGGGGTGGTTGTAAGTCGTTGTAGCTCGAACTCATTGTCTTTACTTGCAGTTTTTATGATTGTCTTGTTCCTTTCAATAAATCAAGGTTATTGGCTATCTTGTATGTTGTTTAGTGCTTGATGCTTGGTAGTTAGGTTCTCCTATCTAGGCTTATGAATCTTTATTGATTGTTGCAAGCAGAGGGAGTTCAACTTAGGGCTCGGCAGTGCTAGAAACCACATGCTTATAGCATAAGTAGGTTTAGAACTGAAGACATCCCTGATAATTACTGAGAAAGACTGAGTTAGTGAACGTCAGAAAACCAACCCCGGGGCCCCATCTCCTCCATCGAGTCAAACCTAAATCTTCCCTTGGTGAACTTTCCATTCCCTTAACTTCCTCGAAGTTAGTCCAAAGTCAATTCCTTCATCTTCGGTTTGGTTAGATATTAAGTAGGACGTTAGTATTAGAAGCTATACCAGTCCCTGTGGATTCGACTACCCGACCCAAAGGGTACACTTTACTACTTGTGCGACCCGTGCACTTGCGGATACGCAAGGGGCGTACCAATAGCCCCAAATACACATCAATATCATCCTCCGAAACACGGTGTTTCTTTCCAAAAGCCCGAAAAGTGATGTGGTTTGACTGGTGGGTGAACGGGTATGCCTTGACCATCTCTATGGAGCTACGGACTTCCAAGGTGAATTCCTTGAATGTGGCTTCTTCAATCGAAAACAATTTATCGCAACTACCATGTGAAATAAGCTCCAACACTGTGCCATCTAATCCCAAGGCGCTCAAAGCTTCCCAATCGATCTTCCTAACAGTGCCGAACCTTTTTCGTGATAGGAGTGCAAAACGCGTCTTATGTTCTTCCTTGGAAAACTTGGGCTCTTGGACGGGAGGGGAAGGTTCCCTCCTAGGTCTCTTGGAAGCTAGTTTCTTGGTTGGCATCCTATAGAAACAAAGTGGAGATTATCCGGCTAATTTACAAGCAAAATGAGCACCAAAAGAATGAAGAAATCCAAGAAAAAGTGCAGTGCTACAGTAATTTTGGAAAAAAATTTCAAGAACTTTGCTTGTGAAAGTAGCTAAAGGATTTTACAAACTAAGAGAAATACTTTGATAAAAATTAAACATTCACCAACCAACAAAAATCCAAGAAATTTCAGCCATAAAAACAAGAAAAACTCAATGTTTGGAGTGAGGTGCCATACTCTTGCCCTAGAGTAAGGTGAGTGAATCCAAGTGCTAGATCCGGCCAAAAGCTTGCTCAAACTCCAAATTTTTGTCACCAAGATGGAAAAGAGGAGGAGGAGAGCAAACTAGAGCAAAAAGAATGAAGAAAAATGGTGGAGAAATGAGGGAGAACCGGTTAGAAGAATGGGGAAGAAGAGTGAATAGTATAAGCCCCCAAACATGAGTTTTAAGGCCTCTATCGTGTGGTCTTGCCGACCATCCTTGCGGCCGCAAGGATGGTCCGCAAGAAGCTCAGGAGAAATTGCGAGGGGCATCCTTGCGGCCGCAAGGATGGTCCTCGGGATTTTTCTGGTTCCAACATTTTTTTCTCCACACTTTGTACACATTAAACATGGATGAAACCTTGAAAAATACGGCCGGAAACATCATTTAAACACTCAAAACATCAACATGCATGCATCTAGAGCAAGAATTCTTCAAAAACCACATGACAAACAAGTTAACACAAAGGCGAAAGAATTAAGAAAAACGACGAAAAGTACAACTACACACGAACCACTACTAAAAACATATGTAAAATAAGACAACACAAACAAGAAAATGAATCCAAGAAATGAAAGGAAGCTTGGGTTGCCTCCCAAGAAGCGCTTTTTTTAACGTTATTAGCTTGGCGTGCATTACCTAAAAGATCACATGGTGGAACAAATGGAGGGAAGTTATCTCCAACCTTTGGGGCCGGGTTGCCGCTCGGAAAATTCAATGAAAGACATGAGAAGACTTTGAATTTACCACTATTTCCAAAGAATATACGATCAACCTCATCCGGAGGCAATGTGGATACCTCTCTACTCTCTCTTTGTTTCTCCTTTGATTTTCTCCACATCTTCTTAACTCCCTTAATTTTCTTACCATTGTGGGATGAATTACCCTCCACTTGATGAATTTGTTGTGTTGGTGGAGGAGAGAGTTCTTCCTCGACATCTTGGCACGTTAACTCATCCAAGTACTCATCCAAAGGGTTTAAGGCAAGCACCTCCTGCACACAGTCAGAAACAATTATATCAGTACTATCAGTGAAATATAATTTGTCATCATGATCAAGTGTGTGCTTCATTGCTTCAGGGAGAGTGAAGATCACTTGCTCATCTCCAACCCTCAAGGTCATCTTGCCTTCTTTGACATCAATTAGGGCACCCGAAGTGTTCAGGAATGGCCGCCCTAGAATTAAGGGAACCTCAACATCGTCGTCCACATCTAGAATAACGAAGTCTACAGGAATGATGAGTTTGTCAACTCTGACAAGGACATCTTCAACTACTCCCCGAGGTCTTCGCACCGACCTATCTGCAAGCTGTAATGTCATTCGTGTAGGTCGTTGGTCTTCTAATTCCAGCTTCAAGAATAAGTTGTATGGCATTACATTTATCCTAGCCCCAGAATCGGCTAGAGCATGCTCTGTTACTCCTTCACCAATTACACAAGGAATCACAAAACTACCTGGATCCTTTAACTTTTGTGGAAGTTTCTTCTCTAGAATGGCTGAGCAATTTCCAGTAAGTGCAACTGTGCCTTGTTCCTTTAACTTCCTCTTAATGGTGAGAAGCTCTTTTAAAATTTGGCATATTTTGGCATTTGAGCTAGTGCCTCAATGATTGGAATATTTATGTGGAGTTGCTTGAATATATTGAGGAACTTCTTGAATTGGGCTTCATCTTTATCTGGTTTGAGTCTTGAGGGGTAAGGTACCACTGGCTTGTATTTGTGCTCCTTTGAAATGTCAGAATTGGGAGAGTCTTCACCAGTTTTCCTCCCATTCTCCTTGCTGGCATCTTCACTCAGATTAGAGTCTTCCCGGACGGCTACCCCATCATTAGAAGCACTTGGGATCCCTTTTTCCCTTGCTTCCAACTGTTTACCACTTTTCAAAGTAACAGCTTTTAATTGTTCCCTTGGGTTGCTTTCGGTGTTGCTTGGCAAACTCCCCGAGGATCGTTCAGATTGTCCACGAGCAAGCTGTCCCACTTGGTTCTCCAGAGATTGGATGGATGCTTGAACATTTCTCAATATGGTACCAAATTCATCCATTTTCTTTTCATTATTCACGAAGCGTGGCTCCGTGCTAATCATGAATCTGGCTAAAACATCCTCTGTAGAGTATTTCTTCTCTTGTGGGGGAGGAGCTTGGTATTGGTTTCCCTGAGATTGTGGAGGTCTGTACTGAGGTTGGCCTTGAGTCCAAGAAGGATTTGAAGAGCCTCTCCATCCATAAGTGTAAGTGTTGCTCCATGGAAATGCCCTCTAAACTCTCCTTCTTGGTCAGATCTGTAAGTGTAGGTGTGGAGCTCCAAGAAGAGGGCAAAAGTCCCCCAAATAAATGCCCTAGATCGCCCTTAAAACCCCAAATCCCGATGGGTAAACGAGTCAGCATACAGCCGGTATGCTGACCCCTCGGGATTTCTACTTTTCTGCCGAGAAGTCCGCGATGAGCTACAGTAACTACTACTGTGAATGCTACAGTACGTGCTACAGTATCCTGTCTCGAAAACGCTGTTTTGGTGTCGAATTTGCTCCCCATTTCGTCATCGAGTCCCAGGGCTTCTGGCTGGCCTGAAATACAAAGATAAAGCAATTTAGACCTAAAAGGGCATAGATCTAACAATAAAATGTAAAAATAAAATACAACACATACATGTAAAATACGTACTT
This sequence comes from Dioscorea dumetorum, assembly GCA_902712375.1. NCBI lineage: Eukaryota > Viridiplantae > Streptophyta > Magnoliopsida > Dioscoreales > Dioscoreaceae > Dioscorea > Dioscorea dumetorum. Next base: position 2,975,811 of record CACTHL010000561.1, on the reverse strand, counting down.
TTAGACGTTTATCAAGGACCCTGTATCCTTGGATTTCCACGACTCGTTGATTTTCATATCAAGAAGAGCAGCTTAAGTTTTGCACTAGAAACTAGGATTCTAGGGGGAGCATTGTCCGAGTATCCCATCTTCATATTGATCTTATTCTACACCCTAGCTTTCATTTTCAGAACTTTATTTCTATTTCTTTCTTGTTCTATTTTCTTTCACAACATCAATCGATTTATCTTTGGCTACTTAGCAAGGTGTGATTGTTCTTACGTCTACTCCCTGTGGATTCGACTACCCACCCGTTTGGGTACTTTATTACTTCGACACCCGTGCACTTGCGGAGTACACACGCAAGGGTGTGTCATTCTCCATAAGGGAATGTTCCAGGCCCAACACGGGCATAACACCCCCGTGCTGATGGGGGTGCAATTCACAGGCTTTCCAGGTTTGATCATTTCCAATCAGCACGGGGAGAAGCACGGCCGTACGGTGGCCGTGCTGAATCTCTGAGCACGCTGCCCGTGCACGCGTCACGGACGTGCCGCGTTCTTCATTTTTCGTTGAATTTACTTAAGCACGGGCACAGCACGGCCGTGCTGAGGCCGTGCTCAGCGCGACGGTCCATCTTCCTGCGATTTTCTCCTTTTTAAACGCGCCGTTCACCCTTTCTTTCTTTTTACCCGCGACTCTCTTCCTTTGTGCTTTCATTTTCATGCGTTTTTCGCGAATTTTCGGGTGGCTGTCGTGGTTTCTCGGAGTTTCATCGCTTCTACCCCTTCTTCAACACTTTTGGTAAGTCGACGAGCCCTAGATTTGTGTTTTATTTATAAATCTTTGCCTTTATGCTATTATTCTTCTTGAAAACATCTAAATTCATCGTTAGAGACATCTAGGGTGCTTTTGATTCAGTTTAAACAATTTTGTTCCGTCGATTTTTGAGTTAGAGTCCGTCGTAGCCGAAGATGGATTTTGGTAGCACGGCCGTGTTCACTCAAGCACGGCTGTGCTCTGATATGAGATCTGGAATTACACGGAAGCACGGGCGTGCCTGTTCAGCACGCCCGTGCTCGTTGGAAACCCTATATTTTGAATTACATGGGCGTGCAGATTTGAAGCACGTCCGTGTTTCACTGTTGATCTTAACTGTTTATTATTTTTCTCTAGACAGATCATGCCGAGGAAGGCTACTACAGCTGGCCCTTCTTCGAAGAGAGCTAGAGGGGAGTCAGCGACCCCAGTCGCTCCCCCTGCTCCAGCCTTCGGTACTCCCATCCGCCAGGAGCGCCACGACCGTTTGAGCGCGAAGCGGTTTGGCGAGATGCGAGCCATAAATTGGGAGGTCCTCCGCGAGGTGGGCTTGGAGGCAGACGTGCGCCGCTACCTCGGCGGGGGCGCCTGGACGAGACTGCTTTCCATCACCGACCCCGCCTACCGGGAGTTGTCTTTGGAGGTCCTTGCGACCTTCGAGCTGTCTCGAGGCCCCGTCAGCTACCACCGCGCCGGCACAGTACAGTTCCAGGCGCTAGGCGAGCTACATCGTATGAGTCTGACAGAGTTTTCTGTCAGACTTGGCTTGTACGATGAGGAGTTCACCAGGACTCCGGAGTACGACGCCCTCCTCGTAGCCCGACCACCCGGCGAGTCCCAGGAGGCTTGTTGGCAGTGACTGAGCACGCACCGGGAGTACAACCCTCGCCGGTCCAAGGCCTCATCTCTTCGTCTCCCAGCCCTCAGGTATATTCACTTTATTCTCAGTCACTCGATCAAAGGGCGGGGAGACAGCACAGGAGTCGTTAGTCGCCGCGACTTCGACTTCTTGCTGAGCATGCTGGATGGATTCCAGATGCACCTCGGCTACGAGGTGGCTTTTAGCATCCAGCATCAGGGACAGGACTCCAGAGTCGGCGCCATTTTCTACGGGTCCTACATCACACGGCTGATTCGGGGGATGGGACTCCAGGCAGGCACAAGTGCGATGCGGATGGTAGGTGGCGTACTTCCCGTCTCCGTGGACACACTCCGGGCGATGGGGATACTGCGATCCATATCCACCTTCCAGTGTAACAGACACCAGGCCCTCCCTGCTGCAAGTGTCTCTGATTCTCCCACAGCTGCCGGCCCATCGTCTCCTCACACCCCACGCACTCGCGCTTCCACCCACACTCAGGACTCTCCTCCAGCGGGCTCTCCTTCTTTCCGGCGATGGATGATCCGGAGCATGCAGCGGTTGGCCTCTCACCTCGACGTCACCCTGTCTCCACCTCCTCGTTGTGCCGCTGGACCTTCTACGTCCCGGAGTGTCGGCGTCGACACCACCGACCTTCCATCGGAGTCTGACTCCGATTCTGAGAGCGCCGGGTTTTGATGTTCTATTTTGTTGTTTTTGTTTTGTATTGTGTTCTTTGTTTTCTCTTTTGTTGTCTTTTGTTTTTCTTGAGTCAGTTAGCAAAGGGAGTCCCCTACTAAACTGATCTCTTTTTAGTGTGATGTTTGTCTTTTTGTTTATTGTCTGTCTCTAATGCTTGCATGTGTATCTCAGGATTTATTGACTGTCTTTCTTGATGGTTGTCTCAAACGACTCCTTCCTAATCGGCGATCAACACCCGCCCTTGTGTGCCATCGAATTTTTCTTCGGCACCTCTCCTTTAACTTGGTGAAAATTCCCAACCCTCACTTTTACTTGCAATTATTTTCTTTGCTTTGCATGATTAAATCTTTAAACATTGAGAACAATGTTTCATTCAAGTGTGGGGGAGGGTTGTGCATTTGTGTCCTAATACGATTAGATGTTGTGCATGACTTAGGACGATCTATGAAAATTTTTTGGTTGAGAATTGTTAAGCTAGGAGTTTTTGGGTATATTAGTGCACTTTTGTTGAACTTAAAGTTTTATTTTGCTCTTACTTTGGAAACCCAAATGCTAACACTTAGCCTTCTGTTGTGTTGTTACTCTGTTAGAGGAAGGGCTAGTTTATAAGGCTGAAAAATTAGATGTTGACTCCAAGCTCAGATTAATAAAAGCTAAAAGTTTGTGACAAGTCGGATTTCATTTTGGATGCCCTGTCAATTTTTATGAAAAAGATGGTAGAAAGAGCTATCACTTTAGAAAAAGCGAAAGCCGCACTTGAGTAGTCAGATTTTAGGCATCACAAATGTCATTTTTGATGACCTGCCAAGTGAAATGGCTGCCTTTAGGGCGTATGAAGCTACTATCCAATTTAGGAGTCAATAGTGAAAATATTGAGAAGAAAGAGCTTGTACTAGCCCCCTCAAGAACAGTTTTGACATGCTCCAGGAGGCGACACACACGCACGGTAGTACGGAGTAAGAGTAAAATCTTTCACAAGCCTTCAATTGACTAAGTCACTAGTTCTCAGAAACCCCTTAAAGCTTTAGTAACTCTTTTAATTTGTTGAGATCAGAGGTCATGCACTCATCACTTTATTAGGGGAATAAGGTTGCTTGAGGACAAGCAACAATTCAAGCTTGGGGGTATTTGATGAGCGCATTTCGAATATATGTATTGCATGTTTTACCCTCATCATTATTTAATATTTTGGCTGTAATTCCCCAAGTACGGTGCTATTTGAGGTATTCGTTGTTCGTCATGCAGATATCAAAGTCCTGAAGTAAGAAGAAGCGTTTTTGGATCAATTTTAGAAGCTAAAGGACTTAGAAGAAACCTCATCAAGCTCAGCACGGCTTGAGCACGCCCGTGCTGTTTCCCGTGCAAAGTGTAGGAGAATTCAACCACAATTCAGCACAGCCTGAGTCCGCTGAGCACGGGTGTGAAAACTTCAGCACGGTCGAAGCACGCTCGTGCTGTTTCCCGTGCAAATTGCAGGAGAATGCAGCCACAGATCAGCACAGAAAGAGTTCGCTGAGCACGGTCGTGAAAAGCTCAGCACGGTCTAAGCACGCCCGTGCTGTTCCCCGTGTAGATTACAGGATTGTGAGTTTTCTGAAGAGTTATTTGGCCGTAATCTGCACGGCTTGAAGCACGGCTTCAACACGCCCGTGCTCACATCGAGAAGACTTTAAAACCCTAGAAACTCAGTTTCTAAGGGGACTTTTTAGTGGGCGAACTTTGGGAGAAAGAAAGGGAGAGCTTTGGGGGTTCATCCTCCACTTCATCAAGGGTATGCCAAGCTTATGGTAGGCCGATCGGGAGGAGATTACACGGCATTGTAGATCCTTCGACAACCTCAAGGATGCAAGAAATTAGGGAGTTTTCAATTCCTTGTCTTTTAATTTCTTTGGCAGTGTATTTGTTGGCTGTCATCATGAGGGGCTAAACTCTTAAGGGAGCCCCGGGCTTGGTTGTATGACGTTGTAGCTTGAACTCATTGTCTTTACTTGCAGTATTTTGAATGTCTTGTTCCTTTCAATAAATCAAGGTTATTGGCTATCTTGTATGTTGTTTAGTGCTTGATGCTTGGTAGTTAGGTTCTCCTATCTAGGCTTGTGAATCGTTATTGATTATTGCAAGCAGTGGGAGTTCAACTTAGGGCTCGGCAGCGCTAGAAACCACATGCTTATAGCATAACTAGGTTTAGAACTGAAGACTTCGCTGATAAATACTGAGAAATACCGAGTTAGTGAACGTCGGAAACCCAACCCCGGGGCCCCATCTCCTCCATCGAGTCAAACCTCAATCTTCCCTTGGTGAATTTCCCATTCCCTTAACTTCCTCGAAGTTAATCCAAAGTCAATTCCTTCATCTTCTGTTTGGTTAGATATTAAGTAGGACGTTAGTATTAGAAGCTATACCAGTCCCTGTGGACTCAACTACCCGACCTAAAGGGTACACTTTACTACTTGTGCGACCCGTGCACTTGCGGTACGCAAGGGGCGTACCAAGAGTCTTGGCTAGAGTTATCTATGAGCAATTGTGCTAAGATGAACTTTACAGCCTACGGGAGGCTACCGGCGCCCGGACCCTCCGGTGCACCGGTACAATGAATCCCTCTTCCAACATTCTTTGACCTAATACATGCTAGCACCAAACAAGTATCATTCAAAATCAATTCTACGGAAACCATCCATTGTAGAATGAACAAGCATGTAGAATGAAAGAAACCAAATAAGACAAACCATGCATTCATTAGATTAAAAAGAAATCATCCAATACAAGTATTCCTCCCAAGGTTCACCTGTTGCCCGGCGGCCTTGGGAGGTGTAGTTTGACATAATAAAAAGGGGAAATTTACACAATGAAAGATATATCAATAAAACACCAAGAACTTCCTCTTGAATGTGTCGACTAGATGTGATGTGGAAACTCGCTGAATCAGTGTCGGCAAACCCTAAGATGAAGATCTTCAAGTTCTCCCGTCTTCTCTCACTTGGATTCTCTCCAAAACAACCTCCTTTGATGAAAATTTGAGCGTGGGGGTGTTGAAGGCCTCGGTGGCCAAAAGTCCTTTAGAAAAAGCAATAATCGGGCTTAAATACCCGATTGGTGTGCGGTCAGTGTGCGGCTGCACACATGGCCGCACACGCCTCTGCCAGGGGTGTGCGGGCTGTGCACAGCCCGCACACAGGCTCTAAAGGATGCCTGGTTACTTTAGAGCGCTCGGATGCCCTCTGGGGCTCGTTTATCCTTTGTTTCTTCGCTCCTTGGCCTTAATTTTTCAGTTGTAAACGCTCCTCTCTACGTAAATGGTCCGTGGATGCCCTGAAATTAGAAAAACAAGAAAAACACATCAAAGGGCACCGGTTTTATTCAATTAATGCATGAAAGTATAAGTAGTTCACCGTTACAAAACGGTGTATTTAGACACTTATCACATATATCTTCTCAAGAGATCATAAATTCACATAAATGGAACTCTTAATCCAATAGTGAAAACTCGTGTCAAAACGTGGTCAATAATGTTATTTTCTTCAAGAACATCATCATAAAAGTATTCTTTTGAAATACATCTCAAATACGATAACATCGTAAGAACCACATATTGGTGTACATAGGCCCCTCTTGGCTCAAAATAACAAGAGTATCAAGTTCTTGAATTCTTAAATCTTGTAATCATATAGTTCAAGTCATAGGGTTTCCAACCCTCACAATAATTATGAAAACTCTTTTTAGAAATCTTTGAGAATATAGTTTAAATACGGCATCATCACCAAGAAAATCATTTTGATTCACATCAGCCTTTCTAGGGTCTTTTTATCAAGAACATTCAACCCTTAACAATTTCTTTGAAAACATGAGATTGAAATCATCAGGTTTCCAGCCCACTAGATATATGAAAGATCTTTGATCATAATCAAGAAGTAATTCAAATCATATAGAATCATAATTTCAGGTTTCAAGAAACAATTCAAGAATCCATTTAAATCAAGAAATTCACATTTCAAAGCATGCATTATTGGACATTCAAACAAGCATGATCATAGCTCTTTAATTAAACAATTCCCACTCACAAACTTGGCGAGATCGAACTCTTGGATCACTCGCCTACTGGTTCTTTACCCTTACCTTTAGATCCACCTCCTTGATGCCATTCACCATCCAAGAAAAACAAGAATCAATCACATAATCCAAACAATAAACAAGGGAGGAAAGAATGATCAAAATTAGATCTCAAGGCTTCTAGGGTTCACTAGGTATTCTAGATTCAAGAATTAACAGTAAAAGGATCCTCCAACCCTCATGATGACAATAAAATCAAGAATATTCTAATTGGGTTCGGATCTACAAGAATCATGGGTTTAGAGATGAAGGATCTCCTTCATTCTTCACCAAAACATGAGATCAAGGCTCTTAAACCATCCGAACATTAGATCTATGCCTTAATTCCAATCAACATTAGATTGATACTAGATCCACACTATTCATTCATGGATCTATAGAGAATTGAATAAAAAAACAGGAAATTGAAGAAGAGAAGAAAAATCACCTTTAACTTTGCTAGATCTAGAAGGGAACCATCACCAATGGAGAAGAAGGGCAGATCAACACCTTTTTTCTTTCTTGGAGCTCAAGAATGAAAATCTAATAGAGGAGAGAATGTGAATTCAAGATGTGGAGAAAAAGAGAGGGAAAGGAGGTCTTATGAAGGTCCTTTGAGTTTCAAATCGGGTATTTATATACCCAAAGCACGGGAGGGCTCGGGGGCTCCCTTGCGGGTGCATTGGAAGCTGATAAACGTCTAAAAGTACATATTTTAAAGGTATGTATTGTGTATTATTTTCATATCTTATTGTTGAATCTATGCCCTTTTAGGTCTAAATTGCTTTATCTTTGTATTTCAGGCCAGCCAGAAGCCCTGGGGACTCGACGACGAGATGGGGAGCGAATTCGCCACAAAAACAGCGTTTTCGAGACGGGATACTGTAGCACGACTGTAGCAGTTACTGTAGCTCATCGCGGACTTCTCGGCAGAAAAGTAGAAATCCCGAGGGGTCAGCATACAGGCTGTATGCTGACCCGTTTACCCATCGGGATTTGGGGTTTTAAGGGCGATCTAGGGCATTTTGAAAGGGACTTTTGCATCTTCTTGGAGAGAGCTTTTGGGGGAGAAAGAAGGCTAGGGTTTGGACATCATTTCCACACCATTTTGGAGGGCAAAAGGAGAGGAAATTCGGGTTTTCTTAGGTGAGGAGAGCAAGATCTAGGAGGATCTACTTCAAAAGCTTCATTGTTTGGAGGTTGAAGACAACGGGAAGCCACCCCTTCGAGTGCCGTCTTCGGAAGGTTTTCTCCGGGGATTCAAGCGGCATTCGACCTTCACCATTTGAGGGAGTGTTCCTCATGTTTATTTTAGTTATTTGCATGGTTTATTTGGTGGATTTGTGGAACATGAACAACTAAACCCCAAGGTCACCGGATGTAGGTGAACCTTGGGGGCAAAACTTGTGATGTTTTGGATTATTTGAGTTATCTATTGTATGATTGGCTTGTTGTGATCCTTGTTTGGTATTCTTAATCGTTTTGGTACATGTGCTTAATTGTTGTATCAAATTCTTGGTAGCACTTTGTAGCATGACCATTGCCTTAGTGCTAGACTCTACCAAACTTGGAAGGGATTATTGTATAAATACGCCGTGACCATCGGGTATTTGTACCCCTCCATTTCTAGGGTTGAAAACTAACTAGTGTTTCCACCCTAACTTGAGAAAACCATCATTCTCCTTGCAACCGTGTGAGAGGTTGAGTGGAAGAAATTCCTTATTCAACACTTGTACCGGGTTAGAGGTCAATTGCCGTGACCATCGGGTTGACCTAAGTTTAGGTTTTCTCGGTCCAATTAGCCGCATACTTAATTTCTCAATTATCCTACTCACTTGAGTAGCCCCCTTGGGGATCCTCATCCATGACCGTTTTCCACCCCTGAGCATCTCCCGTGTTTTAATTCAGTCGCATTTATTTAGAAAATTTCTCTTGTTGTTATTTGTTTTCTTTCTTATTTATTCTCTTGAAAATGGAATCGGTGAGCTAAACAACAAGTGAGAAGTGAGTAAGGTAGCTCATCGGGCCCCTTGGGAATACGACCCACTCGTGCGTGCACGAGTGGTTTATTGCTTGACGACCCCGTGCGCTTGCGGGTGTTCACACTTTCCGTGTCGATCAAGTTTTTGGCGCCGTTGCCGGGGACTTCACCGAGGGATATTTGGAAAGCTTTAAGCTTGTTGATTTAGCTTTTTCTTTTTCTTTTGTTTTTCTTTCTTTTTGTTGTGTGTTTTGTTTTGTTTTTGTGTTTTCTTGTTTTTGGTTGTTGAGACTTTGTAATTATTCCAGCTTTGTATTTTATTGTTGCTCTTGTGTATTTCTTGTTATTAGCTAACGTCGTGAGTCCTCAAACCGTGTAGGTACCCATCTTATGACACGAGCGAGTCAGGCAAATTTGATTGAACCCGATAACGAGATAGAAAGAACACTTCACCGTCGTTTGAGAGAAGGTATCGAGGGTTCAAGTCAACGAGAAGTTCAGGTAGAATCCAGTGAGCCCACAGTTATGGCCGAGCCAAGAAGAACTCTATTTGATTATGAAAGGCCACAATTCACCGGGGATGAATTTAGTGTGTTGGTCCCCACCGTACCTCCGAATAATTTTGAAATAAAAGCAAGCACAATTGGGATGGTGCAAAACTCAGTACAGTTTGATGGTCTAGCTGATGAAGACCCGCATGCCCACTTGTCCAAGTTCCTTCAGATATGTTCAACCTTCAAGATCAATTCAGTTTCTGATGATGCAATAAGGTTGAGATTATTTCCTTTCAGTTTAAGGGAAGCAGCATATAGATGGCTTACTTCTTTGGCTCCGGGATCGATTACTACATGGAAGGAAATGGTGGAGAAGTTTCTTGCCCGATATTTTCCACCGAGTAAGGCAGCGAGGTTAAGGCAAGAAATTTCCGCATTCCGACAAGGAGATTCTGAGACCCTATTCGAAGCTCATGAAAGATTTAAGGACCTTCTAAGAAGATGTCCTCATCACGGGTTCCCTGCATGGATGAGGGTGCAGACATTTTGTAATGGGCTGAATTATGCTACTAGACAACTCATCGATGCAGCAGCAGGCGGTTCTTTGAGCAACAAGCTTCCTGAAGAGGCCGAGGAGTTAATTGAGAGTATGGCCAGCAATGAGTGCCATTGGAGCACTCGACAGAAGCTTCCAAGGGCTGCAGGGTTGTACGAGGTGACTGAATCCACAGCTTTGGCTGCGAAGATTGATGCCCTAACGAAACATGTCATGGAGAATAGTTCGAAGTATGACGCCCTAGCACAAAAAGTTGATCAACTTATGATAGGATCCAGTTCAGGGTCCAAGGCTGTTATGTCATGTGATACTTGTGGGGCAGGGCATGCAGCATCACAATGCCCTATTGTTGCTGCCCCATCACCGCTGATGGAAACGGTTGATTATGTTGGTGGTGGACCAAGAGGACCCGGAAATCAGTTTAGCAACACTTACACTTATGGATGGAGAGGCCCTTCAAATCCTTCTTGGACTCAAGGACAATCTCAGTACAGACCTCCACCCTCTCAGGGAAGCCAACACCAAGCTCCTCCCCAACAAGAGAAGAAATACTCTACAGATGATGTTTTAGCCAGATTCATGATTAGCACGGAGGCACTCTTTGTGAATAATGAAAAGAAAATGGATGAATTTGGTACCATATTGAGAAATGTTCAAGCATCCATCCAATCTCTGGAGAACCAAGTGGGACAGCTTGCTCGTGGGCAGTCGGAACGACCCTCTGGGAGTCTGCAAGCAACAGCGAAAGCAACCCGAGGGAGCAATTAAAAGCTGTTACTTTGAGAAGTGGTAAATAGTTGGAAGCAAGGGAAAAAGGGATCCCAAGTGCTTCTAATGATGGGGTAGCCGTCCGGGAAGACCCTGATTTGAGTGAAGATGCAAGCAAGGATAATGGGAGGGAAACTGGTGAAGACTATCCCAATTCTGACATTTCAAAGGGGCACAAATACAAGCCAGTGGTACCTTACCCTTCAAGGCTCAAACAAGATAAAGATGAAGCCCAATTCAAGAAGTTCCTCAATATATTCAAGCAACTCCACATAAATATTCCAATCATTGAGGCACTAGCTCAAATGCCAAAGTATACCAAATTTTTAAAGGAGCTTCTCATCAATAAGAGGAAGTTAGAGGAACAAGGCACAGTTGCACTTACTTTGAGTTGTTCGGCCATTCTAGAGAAGAAACTCCCACAAAAGTTAAAGGACCCAGGTAGTTTTGTGATTCCTTGTGTAATTGGTGAAGGAGTGACGGAGCATGCTCTAGCCGATTCTGGGGCTAGTATAAATGTAATGACATACAACTTATTCTTGAAGCTGGGATTGGAAGACTTACGACCTACACGAATGACATTACAGCTTGCAGATAGGTCGGTGCGAAGACCTCGGGGAGTTGTCGAAGATGTCCTTGTCAGAGTTGACAAACTCATCATTCCTGTAGATTTTGTGATTTTAGATGTGGATGATGATGTTGAGGTTCCCCTAATTCTAGGGCGCCCATTCCTAAACACTTCTGGTGCTCTAATTGATGTCAAAGAAGGCAAGATGACCTTGATGGTTGGAGATGAGCAAGTGGTCTTCACCCTCCCTGAAGCAATGAAGCACACACTTGATCATGATGACAAATTATATTTCACTGATAGTACTGATACAATTGTTTCTGACTGTGTGCAGGAGGTGCTTGCCTTAAACCCTTTGGACGAGTACTTGGATGAGTTAACGTGCCAAGATGTCAAGGAAGAACTCTCTCCTCCACCAACACAACAAATTAATCAAGTGGAGGGGAAATTCATCCAATAATGGTAAGAAAATTAGGGGTGTTGAGAAGATGTGGAGAAAATCAAAGAAGAAACAAAAAGAGAGTAGAGAGGTATCCACATTGCCTCCGGATGAGGTTGATCGTATATTCTTTGGAAATGCTGGTAAATTCAAAGTCTTTTCATGCCTTTCATTGAATTTTTCAAGTGGCAACCCGGTTCCAAAGGTTGGAGGTAACTTCCCTCCATTTGTTCCACCATGAGCTTTTTAGGTAATGCACGTCAAGCTAATGACGTTAAAGAAGCGCTCCTTGGGAGGCAACCCAAGTTCCTTTCATTTCCCGTATTCATTTGCTTGTTCGTGTTATCTTCTTTTACTTATGTTTTTAGTAGTGGTTCGTGTGTAGTTGTGTTTTTCGTCGTTTTTCTTGATTCTTTCGCCTTTTTGTTAACTTGTTTGTCATGTGGTTTTTGAAGAATTCTTGTTCTAGATGCATGCATGTTAATGTTTTGAGTGTTTAAATGATGTTTCCGGCCATATTTTTCAAGGTTTCATCGATGGTTGATGTGTACAAAGTGTGGAGAAAGAAGCGATGCAAACAGAGGTTCTTGCCGACCATCCTTACGGCCGTAAGGATGGTCGGCAAGGTTCATCCCGAACTTCTTGCCGACCATCCTTGCGGCCGCAAGGATGGTCGGCAAGACCACCCGAGTGAAGGCTTTAAAGGGAGATTTTGGGGCTTTCTACTATTCATTCTTCTTCCACATTCTTCCAACCGTTTCTCCCTCATTTCTCCATCATTTTTACTCATTTTCTTTGCTCTAGTTTGCTCTCCTCCTCCTCTTTTCCATCTTGGTGACAAAAATTTGGAGTTTGAGCAAGCTTTTGGCCGGATTTACCATTTTGATCCACTCATCTTACCCTTGGGCAAGAGTATGACACCTCACTCAAAACTTTGATTTTTTCTTATTTTTATGGCTGAAATTTGTTGGAATTTTGTTGATGGGTGAATGTTTAAGGTTTATCAAAGTATTTCTCTTAGTTTGTAAAATTTTTTGGCTACTTCTACAAGCAAAGTTCTTGAAAAATGTTTCCGAAATTACTGTAGCACTACACTTTTTCTTGGATTTCTTCATCTTTTGGTGCTTATTTTGCTTGTAAATTAGTGGGATCATATCTACTTTGTTTCTATAGGATGCCAATCAAGAATTTAGCTTCCAAGAGAGCTAGGAGGGAACCTTTCCCTCCCGTCCAAGAGCCCAAGTTTTTCAAGGAAGAACATACGACACGTTTTACACTCCTATCATGAAAGGGGTTCGGCACCGTTAGGAAGATCGATTGGGAAGCTTTGAACACATTGGGATTAGATGGCACAGTGTTGGAGCTCACTTCACATGATAGTTGAGATAAATTACTTCCGATTGAAGAAGTCCCCTTGGAAGTCCTTAGCTCCATAGAGATGGTCAAGGAAAACCCGTTCACTACTTGCGCCGCATCATCACTCTAGACCCATGACACGACCTTGTTTATTTTCTCTCTTTTGTTCTTCGTTGTTTGTTGTTAAGACTTGTACTTTTGAGTTAGCTAGGGCTCACCCCCTATTAAACTCTTTTGTTATGTATGTTGGAGCTCTCTTTTCCATACTTTATTTCTATTTCCTCTTGAAAAATATTGAATGATGATAAGCTCCTTGTTCTTTTCAGGGTTATTGATTTTGGGAGCTTTACTTGTATCGCCCTCCTTAGGTGATATACTCCTGATCTAAGTGGAGCAACTGAGAATCACACCAAGGAATCAGGGAAGTTTCTTCACCCCCATTCTTTGCTTATCATTTTCATCCCTCACATTATTCTGCTGACTTAGGTACATTGAGGACAATGTACAACTTTAGGTGTGGGGATGGTTATTTACTTAGAGTATTTTGTATTTATGCATGCTTGTTACCTATGATGGCTATGATTATTTTGTTAAAGGACTTCCTAGCTTGGTAGAATGATAGTAGTGAGCTGTACAGTACCTGTACTTTAATGTAGTTCTGTTTCATCTTTAGTGCACCTGTATACATGTTCACGATCACTTTCACCTTGTACACTCTAACCAACCCATCTTAATGACTTTGGCATTAATTTGTTAAATTCTTTCTTCAATGCATTTTTAAAAGCTTTTAAGTTCCTTTATTGTTTTCTCCAACCTAAGTCAAGTTTTTAGCAGGTAGTTTATCAGGGATAAAAAAAAAAAGGGGGGTCTATGTCAGTATTCCTCTGCTTTATAAACATGAATGCGTATATGTAGATTGTAATCAATTAAGAGGGTGACTCTTGTGCCTGGCCAGCATGTGCATCCATCTGAAAGATTTTTGTGCAGTCTATGTGAGGCGGACCCAGAAAAGAAAGAATTTGTATATATTTGTGAGTGAAAGAAATAAAGTTTCCATTTTGATCCCTAGAGCCTGTTTTATGGTCACTTAAGAGTTGGAGTTGTATTTAGGAACCAAAGGACTTTAACTGGGCATTGAGAAAGTCTTTAGCACTCTAATGCCTTCTTCATTATGTGTGGGGTGAATGGTCATCCTGGGGTAATCCGGGGTGTGGAGGTTAAGGTGAGAGTCAGCACACACACACATAGGGCACTGTGGATGAACCAGAGCTATTATCACCTCATTATCCATTGAACAGCTCACTTCTTGATTCCTGTCCAATTGTGCTTGTGGAGTTCTTTAATTTTGAGCCTGAGGTCGTATTTTTAGCCGTTTATCTTCTTTCCCTTGTTCTTCAAGTTTGTTTGCTTGGGGACAAGCAAACGCTTAGGTGTGGGGATGTTTGATAAACGTCTAAAAGTACGTATTTTACATGTATGTATTGTGTATTATTTTCATATCTTATTGTTGAATCTATGCCCTTTTAGGTCTAAATTGCTTTATCTTTGTATTTCAGGCCAGCCAGAAGCCTTGGGGACTCGACGACGAGATGGGGAGCGAATTCAACACCAAAACGGCGTTTTCGAGACGGGGATACTGTAGAACGGTACTGTAGCAGTTACTGTAGCTCATCGCGGACTTCTCGGCAGAAAAGTAGAAATCCCGAGGGGTCAGCATACCGGCTGTATGCTGACCCGTTTACCCATCGGGATTTGGGGTTTTAAGGGCGATCTAGGGCATTTTGAAAGGGACTTTTGCATCTTCTTGGAGAGAGCTTTTGGGGGAGAAAGAAGGCTAGGGTTTGGACATCATTTCCACACCATTTTGGAGGGCAAAAGGAGAGGAAATTCGGGTTTTCTTAGGTGAGGAGAGCAAGATCTAGGAGGATCTACTTCAAAAGCTTCATTGTTTGGAGGTTGAAGACAACGGGAAGCCACCCCTTCGAGTGGCGTCTTCGGAAGGTTTTCTCCGGGGATTCAAGCGGCATTCGACCTTCACCATTTGAGGAAGTGTTCCTCATGTTTATTTTAGTTATTTGCATGGTTTATTTGGTGGATTTGTGGAACATGAACAACTAAACACCAAGGTTACCGGATGTAGGTGAACCTTGGGGGTAAAACTTGTGATGTTTTGGATTATTTGAGTTATCTATTGTATGATTGGCTTGTTGTGATCCTTGTTTGGTATTCTTAATCGTTTTGGTACATGTGCTTAATTGTTGTATCAAATTCTTGGTAGCACTTTGTAGCATGACCATTGCCTTAGTGCTAGACTCTACCAAACTTGGAAGGGATTATTGTATAAATACGCCGTGACCATTGGGTATTTGTACCCCTCCATTTCTAGGGTTGAAAACTAACTAGTGTTTCCACCCTAACTTGAGGAAACCATCATTCTCCTTGCAACCGTGTGAGAGGTTGAGTGGAAGAAATTCCTTATTCAACACTTGTACCGGGTTAGGGGTCAATTGCCGTGACCATCGGGTTGACCTAAGTTTAGGTTTTCTCGGTCCAACTAGCCGCATACTTAATTTCTCAATTATCTTACTCACTTGAGTAGCCCCCTTGGGGATCCTCATCCATGACCGTTTTCCACTCCTGAGCATCTCCCGTGTTTTAATTCAGTCGCATTTATTTAGAAAATTTCTCTTGTTGTTATTTGTTTTCTTTCTTATTTATTCTCTTGAAAATGGAATCGGTGAGCTAAACAACAAATGAGAAGTGAGTAAGGTAGCTCCTCAGGCCCCTTGGGAATACGACCCACTCGTGCGTGCACGAGTGGTTTATTACTTGACGACCCCGTGCACTTGCGGGTGTTCACACTTTCCGTGTCGATCAGAGGCTACGAGGCCCTTTTTAGAGAACGATGCGGACGGCCATGCGCCCGCATGGCCCCCTATTTTTGGGGGGTTCTTGTGGCATCTTGATGCCTCACACCCTCCACTTAAAGGCTCTTTCCGCAAAGGTTTTTCTTCCTCTTTTCTACTCAAAAAAGAACCTTAACGAAGATACTAAACATGAAAAAACACCTGACGAAAATTTAAACACACAAGGTCTACACAAGAAACCAAAACACAAAAGAAGCGAAAAAGGTCAAATTTCCACAATAAAGCCCTGGCGAGGATTCCCTTGGTAGAAACACCAGCAAGAATGATAAAATAAAAAAATAATGCATGCATGGTTTGCAACACATTGGCCCGCCTAGACTCAGAAGTCGACTACCCCGGAACCTCCATAATGTAGCCCTAATCCAGCACAAATTCCTTCATCCTAAAGATACTCATACGATGTCATTGGGCATAGGGAGTCTCAGCTAGAGTTATCTGAGAGCAATTGTGCTAAGATAAACTCTACAACCTATGGGTGGTACAGGCACATTAAACCTCCGGTGTACCGGTACAATAAATCCCTCTTCTAACATCCTTTGACCTATTACATGCTAGCATCCCGCCAAACAAGTATCATTCATAATTATTCTAATATAAACCATCCATTATAGAATGAACATGAAATAACAATGAAAGAAACCAAGCAACACCATCCATGCATTCATTTGTTTAGATAAAAATCATCCAATACAAGTGTTCCTCCCGAGGTTCACCGGTTGCCCGGTGGCTTTAACAGGTTTAGTTCGATATGGTAAGCAAAGAGAGTTCCCACAATAGAAGATACATAAAAAATAAACACAAACTCTAATGCGTTTTCACAATAGAGGGTGATGTGTCAACCCCTTGCGTTACCGCAAGTGGACGGGTCGTCAAATAATAAAGTAGACCCCAAAGGGTCGGGTTGTTAAACCACAGGGAACAGGAGTACTAGTAGTTGCTCCTCTTTTCTTATCTAGGCTAATGAGTGTAGTGTGTGATGATCTAATGGCTAAGCCTAAGAGTGTCATTACAAGTGCATAGGGACTGAGGAGTGAGTTATTAATCAATAAAAGTGGGGTATCCGGACAATGCTTCCCTTAGGATTCGGGTGTTAAATGTAGATTACGAGTGTTTTTAGATGAAAACAATGAGTCGTGGGTATCCTAAGGTATAACGGCCCCTACCTCCAGGACGCCTCATACCACATATGACTGCTTAAACCTCTAGTAATGCCAAAGATATAACCAATTCCTAAAATTAGATCCAACCCTGCCTCCAGGTGAAAGATCCCTAACCCCTACGAGGTCCCGGTAGAAAATTCTCTCAACGCCTCACGCCACATATGGTTGCTTAAGACTTAGGGAATATGAAGATAGGAAATATCTATCGGAAGGGAAAGAAGACACTCCGCTATCTTACGGCTCACCCTCTCTACCTTCTTCACTCTTGGTAATTGTAAACCTAGTGGTGGTCTCTCTCTTCACTAGATTGAATAAAACATGCAAGGCAATTAACAATAGAATCAAAAGCACAAGCAAGCATTAACAACTCAAGAGCAAAACTCAATATAGTAAATTCGAATAGAAACACAATGTAAATCGAATAAAAATATGAATCCTAGGGTTTACATGTCCGAATACCCTTTAGGGGTTTAGCTCTCCATGGAGCAAGTCACAAAGCAAATAAAATAATGATAAACAAGTTCACAAGCCATAGAAAATAACCCCCTATATCAGTGATGATAGTCTTGATGGGTAGCTTCCACGTCAGGATTGAATCCACTCTGAAGCTAGGTCGTCGGTGGCTTGCTTGATGCTATGACGGAGGGGGAATCCATCCAAGTTAGTGAGGAAAGCTTCCCGAAGCTGCAAAGAACTCTCTCCAAGCCCTAGCCGCCTTGCCTCATGAAAGTAGCCGAAAAAATCCCCAAAAATTTGAACAAGGCTGTTTTTATAAACTGAAATAAGGCCTTCACACGGGCATCGACATGGGAACTCACATGCCCGTGTACAGTAGCCACACGTCCGTGTGAAAATTCCATACATGCGTAAATAGTAAATCTTCTACAGTGCTGTTACAATAAACTGCTACAGTCTTTTGCTGCATTGAATTGCTACAGTGATTTTCCCCAAAATTATTTTTCGAGTCCACATGGTCAGGCACACGCCCGTGTGGTAGGGTGTGTAGCTTTATGTCCTTTGAATTCTTCAAAACCCTTCTTCATTTTGTGTGTGGAATCTGAGACATGGACGTACTACTGCCTTTGTGCCCTTCCGGTTCGTGTAATGACTTGGAAACCGCCAAAGGTTGGCAACGCCTCCACGTATATGAGCACAACTTCTATTTTTGGTCTTGAAATGTGTCATCACACCCCATCTTTGCCTCTTTCTTGTACTTCATACCTCCAAGGCCTTGTTTGCACAAAAGAACACAAAATACACCTTATTAGTGATACAACCTAATAAAAGTGATGCTCAATGTATGCAAAATGATGTTATAAAATATATGTATACAAGAACTTATCAAACTCTCTCTCGAAGATGTCGACTAAAGGCGATGAGGTAACTCACTGAATCCACGTCGGCAAGCGCTAGGATGAAGATCTTGTGTTCTCCCATCTTCTTAAACTTGAATCCACTCCAAAATGACCTCTTTGGAGGAAGATTTGACAGTATGGATGTTTGGAAGCATTGGTGGCAAACTCCCCCTCGAAAAAGCCCTAAACGGGTATAAATACCTATGGGATGTGCGGGCCGCACACTTGGCCGCACACAAGCCTGAAAATGGGCCTCAATAGGCCCATTTTGTGTAGGAGTGCCCGAATGACGCCTGGAGCTCGTTTAACCTTCGTTTCTTCGCTTCTTGGCCTCGATTTTCACGCTACAAACCTCAACCGATCACCTTCGGCCATGCGGCACCTGACATGCACCATAGCGACAGGTCAGCCTTTCCTTGCAAGAACAGTTAGTGAATCCTGTTTGCATTACAAAGCACAGCGAAAATAAGAAGAAGCGAGCAAATCCGGAATACCCCTCGGTACGAGAAACACGACACAATGAAACCCATTTTGAGAGAGAAAAACATAAAACTCTCTTAGATTGAGAAATGTTTACAACCATGGCCAAAACTAACACCAAGTAGCCTTGTCTTCTCCCAAAGACTCATTTGACCCTATTACAAGAGCTACCCCAAATCCAAGGTTGATTGAGCCCATGCCCAATACCGGTCAGGCGTGAATTCCCTGACTTCACTTAGCTTGCAGTGTCCTCTGACTCAACTGTAGCTTTAACCAGCTACCCTTGGTCACAGCGCGCAGCAGTACCGGTCACGCGCAGTAATACCCCGTGCCATCCTCGCCCCTGGCTCGGCAACGCTCCCGGCCACGTGCCTACTTGCATACGCCTGCTTAAAGCCTTGTCATATCCGGAATCAGCTCTCGGTCAACCGGCCTGATCAAGTGTCCCGCCCCGCCTAAACTTGCTAGAGATCCAACACTCTACATGATGAAGTCCTGCGACACTTGACTCTTCGTAAGGGGCGCGCCTGCCCCACGCGCTCATCGGCCACGCGCGCGTCCACGTTCCAGCGCGCGCACGCCTCACGGTCTCAGCCCATCATCATGCGGGGTATTTCACCCACCCTTGGTCCCGACACAACACAAGCGCCGCGCCACCTGCGCACGCTACCAAATCCACGCAGCTGTGCGCCCTCGTGGCTTGGTCTATGTGATACTGTATGCCCGCTGACCAAGTGTAAGGTCATCAACCCTTACAGATGGCTTGTAGATGCCCTGAAATGGAAAAGCACGAGAAACACATCAAAGGGCACCGGTTTCATTCAAATAATGTAAGAAAGTACAGTAATGCACCGTTACAAAACGGTGTACTTATTAGTATCCAAATTGGTGAAAAACATTTTCTACTAAGAAGAAGAGAAAATGTCCACCCGCCACCCCCAAGAGTTGTATATACTCTAAAAATTGAGTGAAGGTGGGATCCGTTTGATTGAGACTTTATCTCCTTACTTAATTGCTCATACTACAGGACATCTTGAATGGAATGAGGCTTATGACCCCCCGTAGATTGGAGAAGCAGTGCATCAGGCTCATGATGTTAAACAAGCGCTTGTTGGCATGCAACTGAAGTGCTTTCATGGTTGTTTTATTAGTTTTTGCAGCTTTCTTTAGTTTTATGCTCTTATGGTTGATTTTTATCTTTTGGGTGTTTTCTTTTGTTGAACTCTGGAAGCCTTGTTGTTTTTCCAAGACTTTGCACTCAAAGTTTTGATTTGTTTCGAAGGGTTTTGTTGAGGCTCTGTAACTCCCCTGAGTTCCATGTGAAGCACGGTCATGCTCATGGCCATGCATTTCCCAGGAGTTGGAGAAAAATTGGAAAAAGGGTGAAGCGCAAGTGTGCTTATGCACGTGCTTCCACCCGTGCTTCAAAGAGCACGGGCACGCTGCTCCTAGCAAGGTAGTGCTCTCATTTTTATAACTGTGAAATTTTTTTCCAGTGAAATGCACAGCCATGAGCACGGTTTCAAACATGGTTGTGCTCTTCCACACCACTCACCCTATTTTAGTTAAAAGCACTGTCGAAAGCACAACCGTGCTTCCTGGACATGCTTGTGCGTGATTGTTCCTCTTCCTGTTTTTCCCTTTTTAAAGCTGCCCTCACTAGTGTGCGCTGTCGCGTTTCTTTTCTTCCCCAAGCTTCCTCCCTTTGTTTTTCTTCATTTTGAGGTTTTCTTGCCCGGTTTTTGGGCTTATTCCTCTCTCATTTGTAGATCTTTCTTTCTAGGGAAAGATATGATTGCTTCCTTGAATCTAGTCCATTTTTGTGGTTTCAATTTCTTATAAATGTTTCATGCATGCTTTACTGCCTATCAACGCTCATTTCATCTATGTTCTCATTTAGGAAGATGATCAAGCACGGGCTTGCTTCCCGGAAGCACAGCCATGTTCTTGTTGACCTAGCGTGCTTCCAGTGAAGTACGACCCATGCCCTTCACTACTTAGCACGCTCGTGCTGATGCCTAACACGCCTGCGCTTAGTTTAAAAATCCTTGTTTTGATTTGTGATCCAATTTTCATGTAGATATTATGCTAATCAGTGCATTTAGTATAGACATTTAGTATACCCTATTGCATAAATTTCTTGCTTTTCGCATGTATCTATTGTAAATTGGTACTACTTTGGGTATGTGCACTTTTGAGGGTAAGCACGCCCGTGCTTAGGCCGTGATTATTTCAGCACTTAGAGAAAATCAGCGCTTTTGAGAAAGCACACCTGTGCGAGGAAGCATGGGCAAGAAGCATGACCATGCTTATGCCCGTGCACATTTCAGGAATTTTCAAGATAAGAAAACCACTACTTCTTTGCTCCTAGCACCCCCGTGCTCTTTGAAGCACGGCGGAAGCATGAGCATGATTCTGCTAGTACACTTTACAAGAATACTAAAGTCATGCTGAAAACATGTTCCAAGACATCCCGAGAAGAGCACGACAAAGAGTACGGCCTAAGCACAACTGTGCTTGCATCAAGAACTGACTTTTCAAGACAAAAGTTAAGGTTTCGAAAGGGCTTCTTCTTTATCTTTCTTCTCTTTTTTTGGAAGATGGTGAAAGGATAGAGTGATGCATCTTCAAGGGTAGGATCTGGGCCAAAAGATCATTGTGGGAATTAAAGAACGTTAACAAGATCATCATTGGATGCCCTTCAACGAAGATTTCTAAGCAAGAAGGTAGTTTATGGATTTTATCTCATTCTCTTGTTGTTTTTCTTGTGTTTCTTTTAGAATCATGAGAGGCTAACCATTCTCCAGTGCCCTGGGTTCATGAACTTGGATGTTAGTTTGCTAGTTGAATACTTTCTTGCAATATTTATGGAGTCCTATTGATTTCTATGTTTAATCTTGTGTTGCATAACTGATGAGCACATTTCATATATATGTATTGCATGCTTTACTCTCATCATTATTGAATATTTTGGCTGTAATTCTCCAAGTACGGTGCTATTTGAGGTATTTGTTGTTTGTCATGCAGATATCAAAGTCCTGAAGTAAGAAGAAGTGTTTTGGAACAATTTTAGAAGCTAAAGGACTTAGAAGAAACCTCATCAAGCTCAGCACGGTTTAAGCACGCCCGTGCTGTTCCCCGTGCAAATTGCAGGGGAATTCAGCCACAAATCAGCACAGCCTGAGTCCGCTGAGCACGGGTGTGAAAACCTCAGCACGGTCCAAGCACGCCCGTGCAGTTTCCCGTGAAATTTACAGGAGAATGCAGCCACAGATCAGCACAGCCAGAGTTCGCTGAGCACGGTCGTGAAAACCTCAGCACGGTCTAAGCACGCCCGTGCTGTTCCCCGTGCAGATTACAGGAATGTGAGTTTTCTGGAGAATTATTTAGCCGTAATCTGCACGGCTTCAGCACGCCCGTGCTCACATCAAGAAGACTTTAAAACACTAGAAACTCAGTTTCTAAGGGGACTTTTGGTGGGCGAACTTTGGGAGAAAGAAAGGGAGAGCTTTGGGGGTTCATCCTCCACTTCATCAAGGGTATGCCAAGCTTATGGTAGGCCGATCGGGAGGAGATTACACGGCATTGTAGATCCTTCGACAACTTCAAGGATGCAAGAAATTAGGGAGTTTTCAATTCCTTGTCTTTTAATTTCTTTGGCATTGTATTTGTTGGTTGTTATCATGAGGGGCTAAACTCTTAAGGGAGCCCCGGGGTTGGTTGTATGACGTTGTAGCTTGAACTCATTGTCTTTACTTGCAGTATTTTGAATGTCTTGTTCCTTTCAATAAATCAAGGTTTTTGGCTATCTCGTATGTTGTTTAGTGCTTGATGCTTGGTAGTTAGGTTCTCCTATCTAGGCTTGTGAATCGTTATTGATTGTTGCAAGCAGTGGGAGTTCAACTTAGGGCTCGGCAGCGCTAGAAACCACATGTTTATAGCATAACTAGGTTTAGAACTGAAGACTTCGCTGATAAATACTGAGAAAGACCGAGTTAGTGAACGTCGGAAACCCAACCCCGGGGCCCCATCTCCTCCATCGAGTCAAACCTCAATCTTCCCTTGGTGAATTTCCCATTCCCTTAACTTCCTTGAAGTTAATCCAAAGTCAATTCCTTCATCTTCTGTTTCGTTAGATATTAAGTAGGACGTTAGTATTAGAAGCTATACCATTCCCTGTGGATTCGACTACCTGACCCAAAGGGTACACTTGACTACTTGTGTGACCCGTGCATTTGTGGTTACGCAAGGGGCGTACCAAGTTTTTGGCGCCGTTGCCGGGGACTGCCAACTTCTAAGAATACGGACAGTCTTAGTATTCTAACCTTTTTTATTTTGCTTTTTAGTTTCATTTCTTTGTTTTTGTTATTACTTGTATTCCTTTTATTTGTTCTTTTGTTTTCTTGTTTTTACTTAAGCTGTTTATTATTCTTTTCTCTTTTTGCTTTGAGCTTAAAATTCATATCTCATCTGTTTCCTTTGGGGTTTGTGCAGGTGCAGTGCATGACCCGGGGGAATTCTTCCCATCTTGCGTCTCCAGATCCGGATATTGAGCAGACATTTCATCGGAGACAGCGACAGATTCACTTAAGAGAAACCGGGTCAGTGGAAGTAAGTGTTGAAGTGGATCAAGAGGAAAACATGGCTGGAAATCAGAGGAGCATTTCAGGTTATGCCCGACCTAATTTAGAGGGATCTGGATCGAGTATTGTTCGACCCCCAGTTGCGGCCAACAACTTTGAACTGAAGCCCAATTTCATCCAAATGGTGCAGCAGATGTGCCAATTTGATGGGTTTCATGATGAGGACCCATACGCACATTTATCAAGCTTCTTGGAAATTTGTGACACTTTCAAGACGAATAATGTGTCCGAGGACGCAGTTCGCCTCCGACTATTCCCGTTTTCAGTGCGAGAAAGAGCCAAGCAATGGCTAAGTTCCTTGCCGGCGGGATCTATCACAAGTCGGGCACAGCTGGCCGAGAAATTCTTGACTCGATACTTCCCACCGGCCAAGATCACCAAACTCAGAAGTGATATTTCCTCGTACCGACAAGTAGAATCAGAAACCTTGTATGACACTTGGGAAAGATACAAGGAATTACTGAGGAAGTGTCCACAACATGGGATAGTGGAATGGATGCAAATCCAAATTTTCTACAATGGGCTGAATGTGTCGACGAAGCAAATGTTAGATGCGGCAGCGGGAGGTTCTTTGTGCAGCAAGAGACCAGAAGAAGCACAGAACCTCATAGAAGACATGGAATCTAATGGCTACCAGTGGAGTTCTGAGAGGAATAAACCGGTGAAGACAGCCGGACTTTATGAGGTTGATGTGCTCACTACTTTGGAAGCACAAGTGGAAGCCATCTCAAAAAGGTTGGACACAATGCAAGTCCAATCTCCAGCACTGAACATGAATACCGATAGTTGGGCGAACCAAGCAGGGCCCAGTTGTTCATCTGAGGGAGTTAGTGCCACCGAACAGGTGGATTTCATTGGTCAGAATCAGCGGTATACCAATAACCCCTACAGCAACACCTACAACCCAGGGTGGAGGAATCACCCTAATTTCTCTTGGAAAGACCAGAATCAGGGGCAGCAGCGGCCCCCTCAGCAACATCAGCAGTAGCAGACTCAGCCTCAATTTTCGAGGCCTTCACCAACAGAACAGAAAGGATCTTCTATCGAAGCCCTCCTTGTTCAATACATTCAAGCTAATGATGCCCGAATTACAGGGCATGAAGAAATGTTGAGGAATCAGCAGGCCTCTTTACAGAACCTTGAGCGTCAAGTTGCACAGATCGCCAAGACGCTTGCTGAACGACCCCAGGGTGCTCTACCTAGTAATACGGAAATTAATCCCCGGGAGTCCATCAAGGCAGTCACTTTGAGAAGTGGCAGGGAACTGGAACCCTCAACTCCACAAGCACAGCAAGAACCCCCACAAGAATTAGAGGTGGAAGTTCAGGATAAAGATTCAGGGGCAAGCTTGGGGAGAAAGGATAAGGGCAAGGGGAAAGACTTGGTTGCAGATTATAAGCCTACATTGCCCTATCCAGCAAAACTCAAGAAGGACCAACAAGAGGCACAGTTCAAGAAGTTTCTGGAGATGTTTAAAACATTACACATCAATGTTCCATTCGTGGAAGCTCTCTCCCAGATGCCGAAGTATGCCAAGTTCCTCAAGGAATTATTGACTAATAAGAGGAAATTGGAAGCAGTTTCAACGGTCACCTTGAGTGAGGAATGTTCTGCCATCATCTCAAATACAATTCCCAAGAAGGAAAAAGATCCGGGAAGTTTCATCATCCCGTGCACAATTGGAGGGATGATGGATGAAAAGGCGTTGGCTGATCTAGGGCAAGTATCAACCTCATGCCATTAAAGATTTTTCAGAAGCTGGGGTTGGGGGAACTCAAGCCAACTCAAATGACGCTCCAGCTTGCTGATCGCTCCACCCGCCAACCCTTGGAAATTGTTGAGGACATTTTGGTGAAGGTCGACAAATTCATATTCCCGGTAGACTTTATTGTTCTGGATTTGGAGGAACGGGCTGAGGTACCTCTAATTTTTGGGCGGCCATTCCTCGCTACTTCACAAGCCATCATTGATGTGAAGGATGGTCGCCTAACATTAAGAGTGGGGGATGAAGAAGTTGTATTCAAGCTGAAGGAAGCTATGAGACATCCCATGGCATTTGATGATTCTTGCTATTTCTTAGACGCTACTAATGACATTATTTGTGATTGTGTGCAGGAAATCTGGTGAAAGGATCATCTTACTGATTTACTAGGTGAGGAACTCCCAGATGAAGAGCTCATAGACCAAGAGGAAGCCATCGCTGCAACACCCTCGAGCATTGGTCAACCAGAATTGAAGGTCAAAAGATGGAAAGGTAGGGGATCAAAGGCCCAGACATGGTGGCAAAAGGTAGAGGAAAGGAAGAAACAACAAGCCTCTACCCCGAAATGTAATCCTACTAATGACCTCAGCTTTGGTGAGGCATTTCTGATAAATTCTTTTTGTCCTTTCATTGAATGTTGGTCTGCAGGGCACCAAGAGGAAAGGTATGTCTTTGAACCATCCTAAGTTGAGACTAGACCTGGTACGCCCCTTGCGTAACCGCAAGTGCATGGGTCGCACAAGTAGTATAATGTACCCTTTGGGTCGGGTAGTCGACTCCACAGGGACTGGTATAGCTTCTAATACTAACGTCCTACTCAATATCTAACCAAATCGAAAATGAAGGAGTTGACTTTGGACTAACTTCGAGGAAGTTGAGGGAATGGAAAATTCACCAAGGGAAGATTTAGGTTTGACTCGATGGAGGAGATGGGGCCCCGGGGTTGGGTTTCTGACGTTCACTAACTCAATCTTTCTCAGTAATTATCAGGGATGTCTTCAGTTCTAAACCTAGTTATGCTATAAGCATGTGGTTTCTAGCACTGCCGAGCCCTAAGTTGAACTCCCTCTGCTTGCAACAATCAATAAAGATTCACAAACCTAGATAGGAGAACCTAACTACCAAGCATCAAGCACTAAACAACATACAAGATAGCCAATAACCTTGATTTATTGAAAGGAACAAGACAATCATAAAAACTGCAAGTAAAGACAACGAGTTCGAGCTACAACGTCATTCAACCAACCCCGGGGCTCCCTTAAGAGTTTAGCCCCTCATAATAACAACCAACAAACAAAATGCCAAAGAAATTACAAGACAAGGAATTGAAAACTCCCTAATTTCTTGCATCCTTGAGGTTGTCGAAGGATCTACGATATCGTGTAATCTCCCTCCAAACGGCCTACCATACTCTTGGCATTCCCTTGATGAAGCTGAGGATGAACCCCCAAAACTCTCCCTTTCTTTCTCCCAAAGTTCGCCCACCAAAAGTCCCACAAAAACCTAAGTTTTTAGGGTTTTAAAATTTTCCCGATGTGAGCACGGGCGTGCTGAAACCGTGCTTCAAGCCATGCAGATTACGGCCAAATAATTCTTCAGGAAACTCACAAACCTGTAATCTGCATGGGGAACAGCACGGGCGTGCTTAGACCATGCTGAGGCTTTGCACGACCGTGCTCAGCGAACTCTGGCTGTGCTGATCTATGGCTGCATTCTCCTGTAATTTTCACTCGAAGCAGCACGGGCGTGCTTCGACCGTGCTGAGATTTCACACCCGTGCTCAGCGGACTCAGGCTGTGCTGAATCGCAGTTGAATTATTCTACATTTTGCACGGGGAACAGCACGGGCGTGCTCAAACTGTGCTGAGGTTGATGAGGTTTCTTCTAAGTCCTTTAGCTTCTAAAATTGTTCCAAAAGCGCTTCTTTTTACTTTAGGACTTTGATATCTGCATGACGAACAACGAATACCTCAAATAGCACCGTACTTGGAGAATTATAGCCAAAACATTCAATAATGATGAAGGTATAGCATGCAATATATATATACGAAATGCGCTCATCAAGACCCGTCAAGCTAGTGACGTTAAAAGAGCGCTTATCGGGAGGCAACCCGATTTATTTCTTTTCTTTGTTAAGTTCCTTGTGGTGGTGGTTCTTTTGTGTTTTTCTGTTTTTGGTTGTGTTTTGTTTCGAATCCGGCGTGTTTTTGGTTCGAATCCGGCGTGTTTCGACTATGATGCACTACACTGAAGATGAAACGACAGAAAACTAAAACTAAACGAAAACTACAATGCAGAAATTAAAACTAACTAAAAACAAGTGCAATGAATTTAAAAACTTGGGTTGCCTCCCAAGAAGCGCTTGTTTTACGTCACTAGCTTGACGTACCTTTATCCTTACTCATGGTGGCTTGAAAAGGGTGTGCTCCTCCCGACTATATCTTGCGTAGCTACTTCCCATGAGCACAATTGTATCTCGTCGGTGATTCACTTTTATTGGAGGCTTGAACAATTTTACTTTAGGTCTCCACGGAAACAAATTGGGGTAGGAATTGTTCATTCTCAACTTCGGTGAGTCTTTGGATGGTTTGAGCCTCCTACCCACATCATCTTTAATTCTTGACACCTTTTTTGAAAATTTTGATTGTTGATCAATTCCAAGGAGAGGCACTTGTTCCATTGCCTTGGGGTTTGCTTCTTTGACGTTTTCAACTTGAACAAAATATGGTTTCAACAAACCCTCTCCCAAAGCTTCCTCCTTATATGCATGTTGTCCATTCAAGCACTCGTTATTCTCAAATTGGGGCTCTTCTCCCACCATTTGATTCTCGGTAACATCTTGTTCCTTCTCCCCCACTTGCTCATTGTTCTCGCACTCTTCCTTGTCATTTTCTAAAGAAACATCCTCCACAAGTCCCTCTGTTTGGTTCTCGAAGTCATGAATAAAATCTTGTTGAGTTTGTTTGTGAAATCTCGGAGGCTTTGATACCGGCTTCAGTGTTACGGATAAACTTAGCCAACACATTATTCAAGTTCAAATTTTCGTCTTCAGATTCTTCAACTAGGGGAGCCTCAGATCTCTGAATAAATCCTGCCAATAGACTTTTTAGGCTAGGATCTTGCTCATGCGATGGAATGTGCTCTTCAAATCCGAATTGTGGTGTTTGCCAATGTTGTTCACACACATTCCATGAGATGTTGGGGGAGTTCCTATAACTAGACCGATAAGTGTTACAGTAGGAATAACTTCGCTGCATTGTTCCAAAATGTTTATCAGTCCCTGCATTGTAAGCTTCATTTTGTATGGAAAAAGCTGTAATTGAATCAACCATCCTTCATGTTATATATGTACAAAGAAAATAAAATAAATGAGAACGGTGAAAGTAAGAAAGATGAAATAGACAAACAATAAAATATAAATGAATGACTAAAATAGCAAAGGATAAGAGTTCCTTAAACGCCTAACTCCCCGGCAACGGCGCCAAAAACTTGACACACCCTTGCGTGTGTGTTCCGCAAGTGCACGGGTGTCGAAGTAATAAAGTACCCAACGGGTGGGTAGTCGAATCCACAGGGAGTAGACGATAGAAACAAAAACACTTCGCTAGGTAGCCAAAGAAAACCAATTTTTGATGAGATTAAAAAGTAATTTAAAACAGAAATTAAGAACTGAAAGTTAAAGCTAGAGTGTAGGAAAAGATCGAGATAAGAATGGGGTACTCGGACACTGCTCCCCCTAGGTTCCTTTTTTCAAGTGCAAGACTTCAAAGACTTTTACTCAATAGAGATTTCAAGAGTCGTGGAAACCAAAGATACAAGATCCCAAATCTAAGGTCAACCTTGACTAGTCCCCTACGAGGTCCCGGCGGAGAGAAGACTCTCGACACCTCACACCACGTATGACTGCGCTACGCTATAGGGATTCCAAGCGGTGAACCCTATTCCCAACTATAGATCAATCCCTTTGGTCCAGGCGAAAGATCCCTAATCACAAATAAGTCCCGGCGGAAAGGCCTCTCTCAACGCCTAACTCTCTTTGAGATCGAAGGTAATACTTGGAATAAGAAGGTAGGGAAAACCACACCGGAGGGGAAAGGGGACGTGTCGCTACCTCTCAACTCACCCTCTCGACCCTCTTCAATCTTGGTTAATCTAATCCTAATGGTGATGGTCACTCGTCAAAAGGATGATTGGATTAGCCCTCGACCCTAGTGTCACTCTAAGGGAGAAACAATTAAGCACACAAGATTGAAACTCAAATTTAAACTCAAATTGAATAAAAGCATTAAAGTCAATGAAACATAGAAAACCTAGGGTTTACAAGTCCAAGTACCCACTAGGGGTTTAGCCCTCCATGGAGCAATACAAGTTCATCAAAATAAATGAAGATAAGTGCAAGAAATCCATAAAGAAAACCCCCTTAAGCTTCGTGTTGATGGCCTATGAGGGCTGTTTCTTCTTCTCCACGGATCCTTCTTCCAAGCCTAGGGCACACCTTGCCGAATCGAAGTCGTCGAAGGCTCCCCCAATAGCTCTCCTTGGAAGGAATCGGTGTTGAAATCGGTGAAGAAACGCCCCCAAAACGCAGCAAAAACCCTCTCAAACCCTAGCCGAACCTCCCCCCAAAGTTAGGAAAAAGTTCCCCAGTATAACGCTTCAGAACGGCTTTATAATTGGCCATCTCGAGGATCCACACGGGCGTGTGGATGAGCCACACGGCCGTGTGGAAATTCCACACGGCCGTGTGGAAATTCCACACGCCCATGTGGAATTTCAGCCTTGTGGAAACTTGCTTATTGGTCCCCGATTTCGCCCGTTTCTTCTCCTGAGGTCACACGGACGGACACACGCCCATGTGAAAGGTCATATGGCATTTCTTGATGATGAAAAACCCTTGGAGAGCTTTTGAAATCTTTGAACAAATCCGAACAAGCGAGCATGACTGCCTTCGTGTCCTTCTACAAGAATTGTCTTGAAGCCTTTAGAAGTTGGCACATACCCCCTCGTTTGAACCCGATTTGTGTCTTGAACTTTGTATTTGCACAAAAGAGCTCCACATGGCACCATTATGACCTAATCTTGCTTTTCTTCGCATAAACCTTCTTCACAACCCTAATTGCACGAAAGAACACAAAAACACACGAAATGAGAAAAATAACCTGAAAAATGTGATGCTCATGCATGGAAAAACATCTCAAATAATATGTACATGCAAGCACTTATCAACGACGCCCTCCTCGTAGCCCGACCACCCGGCGAGTCCAAGGAGGCTTGTTGGCAGCGACTGAGCACGAACCGGGAGTACAACCCCCGCCGGTCCAAGGCCTCATCTCTTCGGCTCCCAGCCCTCAGGTACATTGACTTTATTCTCAGTCACTCGATCACAGGGCGGGGAGACAGCACTGGAGTCGTTAGTCGCCGCGACTTCGACTTCTTGCTGAGCATGCTGGATGGATTCTAGATGCACCTCGGCTACGAGGTGGCTTTTAGCATCCAGCATCAGGGACAGGACTCTCGAGTCGGCGCCATTTTCTGCGGGTCCTACATCACACGGCTGATTCGGGGGATGGGACTCCACGCAGGCACACGTGTGATGCGGATGGTAGGTGGCGTACTTCCCGTCTCTGTGGACACGCTCCGGGCGATGGGGATGCTGTGGTCCACGTCCACCTCCCACGGCACCAGACATCAGGTCCCCCCTGCGGCCAGCGTCCCTGATTCCCCTCCTGACGCCGCCGGCCCATCATCTCCTCGCACCCCACGCACTCCCGCTTCCACCCGCATTCCGGACTCTCCTCCAGCGGGCTCTCCTTCTTTCCGGCGATGGATGATCCGGAGCATGCAGCGGTTGGCCTCTCACCTCGACGTCACCCTGTCTCCACCTCCTCGTCGCGCCGCTGGACCTTCTACATCCCGGACTGTAGGCGTCGACACCACCGACCTTCCATCGGAGTCTGACTCCGATTCTGAGAGCGCCGGGTTTTGATGTTCTATTTTGTTGTTGTTGTTTTGTTTTGTGTTCTTTGTTTTTACTTTTGTTGCCTTTTGTTTTTCTTGAGTCAGTTAGCAAGGGGAGTCCCCTACTAAACTGATCTCTTTTTAGTGTGATCTTTGTCTTTTCGTTTATTGTTTGTTTCTAATGCTTGCATGTGTATCTCAGGATTTATTAACTGTCTTTCTTGATGGTTGTCTCAAACGACTTCTCCCTAATCGGCGATCAACACCCGCCCTTGTGTGCCATCGAATTTTTCTTCGGCACCTCTCCTTTAACTTGGTGAAAATTCCCAACCCTCACTTTTACTTGCAATTATTTTCTTTGCTTTGCATGATTAAATCTTTAAACATTGAGGACAATGTTTCATTCAAGTGTGGGGGAGGGTTGTATATTTGTGTTCTAATATGATTAGATGTTGTGCATGACTTAGGACGATCTATGAAATTTTTGGTTGAGAATTGCTAAGCTAGGAGTTTTTGAGCATATTAGTGCACTTTTGTTGAACTTAAAGTTTTATTTTGCTCTTACTTTGGAAACCCAAATGCTAACACTTAGCCCTCTGTTGTGTTGTTACTCTGTTAGAGGAAGGGCTAGTTTATAAGGCTGAAAAATTAGATGTTGACTCCAAACTCAAATTAATAAAAGCTAGAATTTAGCGACAAGTCGGATTCCATTTTGGGATGCCTGTCAATTTTTATGAAAAAGATGGTAGAAAGAGCTATCGCTTTAGAAAAAGCGAAAGCCGCACTTGAGTAGTCGGATTTTAGGCATCACAAATGTCATTTTTGATGATCTACCAAGTGAAATGGCTGCCTCTAGGGTGTATGAAACTACTACCCAATTTAAGAGTCATTAGTGAAAATATTGAGAAGAAAGAGCCTGTACTAGCCCCCTCAAGAACAGTTTTGACATGCTCCACGAGGCGACACACACACACGGTAGTACGGAGTAAGAGTAAAATCTTTCACAAGCCTTCAATTGACTAAGTCACCAGTTCTCAGAAACTCCTTAAGCTTCAGTAACTCTTTTAATTTGTTGAGATCAGAGGTCATGCACTCATCACTTTATTAGGGGAATAAGGTTGCTTGAGGACAAGCAACAATTCAAGTTTGGGAGTATTTGATGAGCACATTTCATATATATGTATTGCATGCTTTACTCTCATCATTATTGAATATTTTGGCTGTAATTCTCCAAGTATGGTGCTATTTGAGGTATTCGTTGTTTGTCATGCAGATATCAAAGTCCTGAAGTAAGAAGAAGTGTTTTGGAACAATTTTAGAAGTTAAAGGACTTAGAAGAAACCTCATCAAGCTCAGCACGGTTTAAGCACGCCCGTGCTGTTCCCCGTGCAAATTGCAGGGGAATTCAGCCACAAATCAGCACAGCCTGAGTCCGCTGAGCACGGGTGTGAAAACCTCAGCACGGTCGAAGCACGCCCGTGCTGTTTCCCGTGAAATTTACAGGAGGAGAATGCAGCCACAGATCAGCACAGCCAGAGTTCGCTGAGGACGGTCGTGAAAACCTCAGCACGGTCTAAGCACGCCCGTGCTGTTTCCCGTGCAGATTACAGGAATGTGAGTTTTCTGAAGAATTATTTGGCCGTAATCTGCACGGCTTCAGCAAACCCGTGCTCACATCGAGAAGACTTTAAAACCCTAGAAACTCAGTTTCAAAGGGGACTTTTGGTGGGTGAACTTTGGGAGAAAGAAAGGGAGAGCTTTGGGGGTTCATCCTCCACTTCATCAAGGGTATGCCAAGCTTATGGTAGGCCGATCGGGAGGAGATTACACGGCATTGTAGATCCTTCGACAACCTCAAGAATGCAAGAAATTAGGGAGTTTTCAATTCCTTGTCTTTTAATTTCTTTGGCATTGTATTTGTTGGTTGTCATCATGAGGGGCTAAACTCTTAAGGGAGCCCCGGGGTTGGTTGTATGACGTTGTAGCATGAACTCATTGTCTTTACTTGCAGTATTTTGAATGTCTTGTTCCTTTCAATAATTCAAGGTTTTTGGCTATCTCGTATGTTGTTTAGTGCTTGATGCTTGGTAGTTAGGTTCTCCTATCTAGGCTTGTGAATCGTTATTGATTGTTGCAAGCAGTGGGAGTTCAACTTAGGGCTCGGCAGCGCTAGAAACCACATGCTTATAGCATAACTAGGTTTAGAACTGAAGACTTCGCTGATAAATACTGAGAAAGACCGAGTTAGTGAACGTTGGAAACCCAACGCCGGGGCCCCATCTCCTCCATCGAGTCAAACCTCAATCTTCCCTTGGTGAATTTCCCATTCCCTTAACTTCCTCGAAGTTAATCCAAAGTCAATTCCTTCATCTTCTGTTTGGTTATATATTAAGTAGGACGTTAGTATTAGAAGCTATACCAGTCCCTGTGGATTTGACTACCCGACCCAAAGGGTACACTTTACTACTTGTTCGACCCGTGCACTTGCGGTTACGCAAGGGGCGTACCAATAACTTGATGGGCATGATTAACGTAGTTATCATTATAAAACTTGGCTTGTGTTGACAGCCTTAGTTGTGATCACTGCAGGGTGGTTGCAAACCTAGAAGTGCACGACTCCCACAGTTACAGTCATAAAACTCGACGTTCACAGGACGTATCTGATAGGCATTGCGAGAAAGTGACTGCAAACTATTCCGAGGGATTGATCAGGGGTGCTACTCACTCTCACTAATCTCGCGTTGCCTGATAATGAGTGCATTATATATATATATATGTTATCCATTTTATACCTATTATTTTCTTATTTTCTAGCCACTATCTTCCTAGTTCGGTTCTATTTGAGGTATTTTTATTTAATTGTGCAGATATTTAGGTTCTGGAGCAATTATAAGTGTTTTTGAAGAATATTCATGACAAAAGGACCTAAAGTTGAGTTCGTCAGTGCAAGCACGGTCCAAGCACGGCCGTGTTCCACAGCCGTCCAACTTACAGGAGATTCAAGAAATCATAAGCGTGGTCACGGATCCTAGAGCACGGTCGTGCAGATGAGAGCACGGCCTAAGCGCGGGCGTGTTCCAGCCCGTGCACTTCAGAGCCTAGCAAAAATTCAGAAACTTCAATTGCCCGTAAACTGTACGCCCTGAAGCACGGCCGTGCTCGAATCGAAATTTAGGTTAAAAGCTCTGGAAGTTAGGTGAAGAGGAGCTTTTGGTCTGGAAGATAGCTGTAGGCAAAGGGAGGAAGCTTTGCACATATTCTATCATCTTCAGGTGAGGATTAGGACGTACATTAATGGCTAATTCAGCGGTGGAGTTGAGCCAACTATTTGGCCCTCAGAGCTCAACGACAATGCATTCATATAGGGAGTTTATGATTTTCTTTTTATTTGTTTTTTACATTATTTCTTTGTTGTGTGGAACTATGAGGGGCTAAGCTCTTGGGCGCCCCAGATTAAGAACTTGGTAGATTTTGTACTTGAACACATTTATATCAATGTTTATAGAGTCTTTATTTCTTATGTTAAATCTTGTGTTGTATGCTTGATGAGTTGATTGATTTGCATAGCTTGTTTGTATCTCGACGTGTGTTGTTTAGGCTAGCGTAATCACCATCAGTGATTACTTCCTCGAAGAGTAGAAACCACATAGTGCATTCAATACCTTGTTGCTTATCTTCACCATAGTTACAACAAGGCTTCTAGACCACACATAGAAATCTCAAGATGTACCTAATAAACCTTCCAAGAATTTGAGTACAATTGACACAAAGAGATTAATCTGGGGCGCTATTCTCAAATTAAGTATTTGCTAGAATTTTCACCACTGTCCCTCCTTCCATTCTTGCCTGTGCCCTTAGGCTTCTAGTTCTTTCAATCCTAATTGTTGATCGATTAGATACTAGGTAACGAAAGATTATTAAAAACTATACCAGTCCTTGTGGATTCGACTGCCTGATCCTGTATTGGGTACACTTTACTACTTATATGACCCGTGCATTTGCGGATACGCAAGGGGCGTATCATCTGAACCCTCTCTCTCTCTCCCCCATTCTCCTTACTTGTTTTACTTTTCTTTGTAATTTGTTTTCAACCCAAATTATTGAGCCGGCTAAATATTAGAAATCCGACGAATATTGAAAACTATACCAGTCCATTTAGATTCAACTACCCGACCTTTTTGTGACACTTTAATACTTTTATGACCAGTGCACTTGCCGATACGCAAGGGGCGTATCAAGTTTTTGGCACCGCTGCCGAGGACTGGTAACTTTTGAGAAAGTTTCCATTTCTAGTAATCTAGCCATTTTTCTTTACTTTTGTATATATGTCATTCAGCTATTCTTCTTTTATTTGTTTCAATTGTTGTTTGCTCGTTTTGCAGGCACCTTGTAAGGGTTGTTTATGTAGAAAGTGATAGTTGATCCAATTGCAGCTTTGGCCATTCTAATTGAAGCTCTCAATGCAAAGAATGATGAGTTTTCATCTATACAACAACAAAGTGATAAGTGCTTGCATGTATATATTTTTGGAAATGTTTTCCACGCATGAGCATCACATTTTTGGAAATGTTTTCCATTTCGTGTGTTTTTGTGTTCTTTCACGCAATTAGGGTTGTGGAGACATGGTACGTGAATAAAGGCAAGATTAGGTCAGAATGGTGCCAAGTGGAGATCTTTTGTGCAATTACGAAGTTCAAGACACAAATCGGGTTCCAACGAGGGGGTATGTGCCAACTTCTAAAGACATCAAGACAACTCTTGTAGAAGGACACGAAGGCAGTCATGCTCGCTCGTTCCGATTGGTTCAAAGATTTCAAAAGCTCTCCAAGGTTTTCCCATCATCAAGAAATGCCACTTGACCTTTTACATGGGCGTGTGTCTGTCCATGTGACCTCAGAAGAAGAAACGGGCGAAATCGGGGACTAGTATGAAGATTCCACAAGGCAGAATTTCCACACGGCCGTGTGGCTTATCCACACGCCCATGTGGATCCTCGAGATGGCTAATTATAAAGCCGTTCTGAAGCGTTATTGAGTGGATCTTCTTCCAACTTTGAGAGGGAGTCACGGCTAGGGTTCAGGAGGTTCTTGCTACACTTTGGGGGCGCTTCTTCACCGATTCCATCATCAATCCCTTCCAAGGAGAGCTATTGGGGGAGCCTTCGACGACTCGATTCGACGAGGTGTGCCTTAGGCTTGGAGGAAGGGATTCTTTGAAGAAGAAGAAGAAGTTCCGATAGTCTATCAACACGAAGCTTAAGGGGGTTTTCTTTATGGATTTCTTGTACTTGTCTTCATTTATTTTGATGAACTTGAATTGCTCCATGGAGAGCTAAACCCCTAGTGGGTACTTGGACTTGTAAACCCTAGATTTCCTATGTTTCATTGACTTTAATGCTTTTATTCAATTTGAGTTGAATTCGAGTTTCAATCTTGTATGCTTAATTGTTTCTCCCTTAGAGTGACACTAGGGTTGAGGGCTAATCCAATCATCCTTTTGACGAGTGACCATTGGTACGCCCCTTGCGTATCCGCAAGTGCACGGGTCGTACAAGTAGTAAAGTGTACCCTTTAGGTCGGGTAGTCGAATCCACAGGGACTGGTATAGCTTTTGATACTCGTCGGATCTCTAATATCTAACAAACAGAGAAAGATGGATTTGATTATGGGTCGAATTCAAGGAGGTTAAGGAAAGGGAAGTTCACCAAGGGAAGGTTTGAGGATTGACTCGATGGAGGAGATGGGGCCCCGGGGTTGGATTTCCGACGTTCACTAACTCGTTCTTTCTCAGTGTTTATCAGAGATGTCTTCAGTTCTAAACCTAATTATGCTATAAGCATGTGGTTTCTAGCGCTGCCGAGCCCTAAGTTGAACTCCCACTGCTTGCAACAATCAATAACGATTCACAAGCCTAGATAAGAGAACCTAACTACCAAGCATCAAGCACTAAACAACATACAAGATAGCCAATAACCTTGATTTATTGAAAGGAACAAGACATTCATAAACACTGCAAGTAAAGAAATGAGTTCAAACTACAATGTCATCCAAACAACCCCGGGGCTCCCTTAAGAGTTTAGCTCCTCATGACAACAACTAACAAATACAATGCCAAAGAAATTGAAAGACAAGAAGTTGAAAACTCCCTAATTTCTTGCATCCTTGAGGTTGTCTGAGGATCTATAATGTGGTAAGATCTCCTCCCGATCGGCCTACTATAAGCTTGCCATTCCCTTGATGAAGAGGAGGATGAACCCCCAAAGCTCTCCCTTTCGTTTTCCCAAAGTTCGCCCACCAAAAGTCCCCCAAAAACCTAAGTTTTTAGGGTTTTAAAGTTTTCCGGATGTGAGCACGAGCGTGATGAAACCGTGCTTCAAGCCGTGCAGATTATGGCCAAATAACTCTTCAGAAAACTCACAAACCTGTAATCTGCACGGGGAACAGCACGGGCGTGCTTTGACCGTGCTGAGGCTTTGCACGACCGTGCTCAGCGAACTCTGGCTGTGCTGATCTATGGCCGCATTCTCCTGTAATTTTCACGGGAAGCAGCACGGGCGTGCTTCGACCGTGCTGAGGTTTTCACACCCGTGCTCAGTGGACTCAGGCTGTGCTGAATCGCAGTTGAATTCTTCTGCATTTTGCACAGGGAACAGCACGGGCGTGCTCAAACCGTGCTGAGCTTGATGAGGTTTCTTCTAAGTCCTTTAGCTTCTAAAATTGTTCCAAAAGCGCTTCTTTTTACTTCAGGACTTTGATATCTGCATGACGAACAACGAATACCTCAAATAGCACCGTACTTGGAGAATTATAGCCAAAACATTCAA
Source organism: Dioscorea dumetorum (assembly GCA_902712375.1). Lineage (NCBI taxonomy): Eukaryota > Viridiplantae > Streptophyta > Magnoliopsida > Dioscoreales > Dioscoreaceae > Dioscorea > Dioscorea dumetorum. Next base: position 2,938,096 of record CACTHL010000561.1, on the reverse strand, counting down.
TAATGATGAAGGTATAACATGCAATATATATATATGAAATGCGCTCATCAAATACCCCCAGACTTGAATTGTTGCTTGTCCTCAAGCAACCTTATTCCCCTAATAAAGTGATGAGTGCATGACCTCTGATCTCAACAAGTTAAAAGAGTTACTGAAGCTTTAAGGAGTTTCTGAGAACTAGTGACTTAGTCAATTGAAGGCTTGTGAAAGATTTTACTCATATTCCGAACTACCGTGTGTGTGTGTCGCCTCCTGAAGTATGTCAAAACTGTTCTTGAGGGGGCTAGTACAAGCTTTTTCTTCTCAAATTTTCACTATTGACTCCTAAATTGGGTAGTAGCTTCATACACCCCAGAGGCAGCCATTTCACTTGGTAGGTCATCAAAAATGACATTTGTGATGCCTAAAATCCGACTACTCAAGTGCGGCTTTCGCTTTTTCTAAAGTGATAGCTTTTTCTACCATCTTTCACACAAAAATTGACAGGGTATCCCAAAAATGGAATCCGACTTGTCACGCAATTCTAGCTTTTATTTATTTTGAGTTTGGAGTCAACTTCTAATTTTTCAGCCTTATAACTAGCCCTTCCTCTAACAGAGTAACAACACAACAGAAGACTAAGTGTTATCATTTGGGTTTCCAAAGTAAGAGCAAAATGAAACTTTAAGTTCAACAAAAGTGCACTAGCATACCCAAAAACTCCTAGCTTAGCAATTCTCAACCAAAATAATTTTCGTAGATCGTCCTAAGTCATGCACAACATCTAGGAGACAAATGCACAACTCTCCCCCACACTTGAATGAAACATTGTCCTCAATGTTAAAAGATATAGCATATGCAGCATAAAAATATTGAACAAGTGTGAGGAAAGAAAAGTTGGGGAATTTTTTACCAAATTGAAGGAGAGGTGCCCGTGATAAATAAGACAAGGACCACAAACGGGCTTGTGTTGATCACCATCAAAGGGAAGCCATTTGATACAAGCATCAAGAGAAATATCCATACATCCTGAAGTAAGCATGCAAGCAATAGAAAGGGATAATAAAAACAAACAAAAACAAAACTCAACTCAAATGAGATCAGTTTAGTAGCGCACACAAACACACAAACAACACAATTAAAGACAAACAAAACATGAAACTACTCGGGTTGCCTCCCGAGAAGCGCTTGTTTAACGTCACGAGCCTGACGTACCTATTTCTTACTTTATGGAGGCTTGAAAAGGGTGTGTTCCTCCCGGCTGTAGCTTACATAGCTACTGCCCATAAACATTTTTTTATCTGGCCGGGGATGTACTTCAGTTGGAGGATTGAACGAGTGAACTTTAGGCTTCCATGGAAACAAGTTGGACCAGGAATTGTTTAGGGTCCGCTCAGGTGGGTCCTTGAATAGCTTGAACCTCCTACCCAAATCTTCTTCAATTCCCAAATCCACATTATTGTGTTTTGTAGGTTGATGAATTCTGAGGCAGTCTATTTGTTTTATTGCCTTGGGGATTGCTTCGTTTACCTTTTCAACTTCAAAGAGACATGGCTTCAGCAAACCCTCTTCTTTTGTTGCCTCCTCATAAATATGTTGTCTATTCAAACATTCATCATTCTTGAGTGGAAGCTCTATTTCCTCCATTTGATTCTCTACAACAACTTGTTCTATCTCCCCTACTTCCTCATTGTGCTTACATACTTCCTTGACATTTTCAAGAGAATCTTCCTCATTAAATTGATCAGTTTGGATCTGTAGGTTATGAATGGGGCTCGGTTGAATTTGAGGTGGAATTACAAAAGTTTGAAGGATGGCTTCAGTGTTTTGGATAGATTTGGCCAGCACATCTTCCAAATTCAAGTATTTCTCGTGAAATTGCTCCTCTAGAGAATCCCCATATCCTTGAGCATATTTTGCTAGTAGGTTTTCTAGGCTAGGTGCATGCTCTTGTGGTGGAATGTATTCTTCAAATCCGAATTGTGGATTTTGCCATTGTTGCTCAAATACATTCCATGAGGTGTTAGGGTAGCTCCCTTGACTTGGATGGTATGTGTCATAGTAGGGATAGCATTGTTGTTGCATAGATAAAAACTCATCAGTCCTTGCCTGGAGAGCTTCAATTTGGATAGATAAGGCTACAATTGGATCAACCATCTCGCTTAAAATAAGCAGCCTTTACAATGGTACCTGAAAAACAAATGAAGACGAATCAAAATAAAACAAAAGAAAAAATAACCCAAAGAGATATATACAGAAGTAAAAAAAAAATGGCTAGATTACTAGAAATGTAAACTTTCTCAAAAGATGCCAGTCCCCGGCAACGGCGCCAAAAACTTGGTACGCCCCTTGCGTATCCGCAAGTGCACGGGTCATACAAGTAGTAAAGTGTACCCTTTAGGTCGGGTAGTCGAATCCACAGGGACTGGTATAGCTTTTGATACTCGTCGGATCTCTAATATCTAACCAACAGAAAAAGATGGATTTGATTCTGGGTCGAATTCAAGGAGGTTAAGGAAAGGGAAGTTCACCAAGGGAAGGTTTGAGGATTGACTCGATGGAGGAGATGGGGCCTCGGGGTTGGATTTCCGACGTTCACTAACTCGGTCTTTCTCAGTGTTTATCAGAGATGTCTTCAGTTCTAAACCTAGTTATGCTATAAGCATGTGGTTTCTAGCGCTGCCGAGCCCTAAGTTGAACTCCCACTGCTTGCAACAATCAATAACGATTCACAAGCCTAGATAAGAGAACCTAACTACTAAGCATCAAGCACTAAACAACATACAAGATAGCCAATAACCTTGATTTATTGAAAGGAACAAGACATTCATAAACACTGCAAGTAAAGAAATGAGTTCAAGCTACAACGTCATCCAAACAACCCCGGGGCTCCCTTAAGAGTTTAGCCCCTCATGACAACAACCAACAAATACAATGCCAAAGAAATTGAAAGACAAGAAGTTGAAAACTCTCTAATTTCTTGCATCCTTGAGGTTGTCTGAGGATCTATAATGTGGTAAGATCTCCTCCCGATCGGCCTACTATAAGCTTGCCATTCCCTTGATGAAGAGGAGGATGAACCCCCAAAGCTCTCCCTTTCTTTTTCCCAAAGTTCGCCCACCAAAAGTCCCCCAAAAACCTAAGTTTTTAGGGTTTTAAAGTTTTCCCGATGTGAGCACGGGCGTGATGAAACCGTGCTTCAAGCCGTGCAGATTACGGCCAAATAACTCTTCAGAAAACAAACAAACCTGTAATCTGCACGGGGAACAGCACGGGCGTGCTTCGACCGTGCTGAGGCTTTGCACGACCGTGCTCAGCGAACTCTGGCTGTGCTGATCTATGGCCGCATTCTCCTGTAATTTTCACGGGAAGCAGCACGGGCGTGCTTCGACCGTGCTGAGGTTTTCAGACCCGTGCTCAGCGGACTCAGGCTGTGCTGAATCGCAGTTGAATTCTTCTGCATTTTGCACGGGGAACAGCACGGGCGTGCTCAAACCGTGCTAAGCTTGATGAGGTTTCTTCTAAGTCCTTTAGCTTCTAAAATTGTTCTAAAAGCGCTTCTTTTTACTTCAGAACTTTGATATCTGCATGACGAACAACGAATACCTCAAATAGCACCGTACTTGGAGAATTATAGCCAAAACATTCAATAATGATGAAGGTATAGCATGCAATATATATATATGAAATGCGCTCATCACCATCACCATTAGGATTAGATTAATCAAGATTGGAGGGTGTTGAGAGGGTGAGTTGAGAGGTAGCGACACGTCCCCTTTCCCCTCTGGTGTGGTTTTCCCTACCTTCTTATTCCAAGTATTACCTTCGATCTCAAAGAGAGTTAGGCGTTGAGAGAGGCCTTTCCGCCGGGACTTATTTGTGATTAGGGATCTTTCGCCTGGACCAAAGGGATTGATCTATAGTTGGGAATAGGGTTTACCACTTGGAATCCCTAGAGCATAGCGCAGTCATACGTGGTGTGAGGCGTCGAGAGTCTTCTCTCCGCCGGGACCTCGTAGGGGACTAGTCAAGGTTGACCTGAGATTTGGGACCTTGTATCTTTGGATTCCACGACTCTTGAAATCTTCATTTAGTAAGAGTACTTGAAGTCTTGCACTTGAAACAAGGATTCTATGGGGAGCATTGTCCGAGTACCCCATCTTCTTATTGATCTATTTCTACACCCTAACCTTTATTTTCAGCACCCTATTTTTACTTCTTTCATATTTTATTTTCTTTCACAACAACAATTGGTTTATTTTTGATTACTTAACAAAGTGTGATTGTTCTTACGTCTACTCCCGGTGGATTCGACTACCCACCCGTTTGGGTACTTTATTACTTCGACACCCGTGCACTTGCGGAACACACACGCAAGGGTGTGTCACAAAGCTATCCCTACTGTAACACATATCATCGAAGTCAAAGGAGCTACAACAACATGTCATGGAATGTATTTGAGCAACAATGGCACAATCCATAATTCGAATTTTAAGAATACATTCTACCACAAGAGCAAGAGCCCACGCAAGAGAACCTATTGGCAAGATATGCTAAGGGGGAGGAACTTAGATATCCAAACTGAGATATCGAAAACACTAAATTTATTCAAAACACTAAAGCCAGCATCCAAGCTTTTACAATTTTACCTAAAAATCAACCAAACCCCATTCGCAACTTAGATATCCAAACTGAGTGATCTATTGAGGAAATTCCTTTTTAAGATGACAAGGAAAATGCGTGAACAATGAGGACGTGGGGGAGAAAGAACAAGTTGTTGTTGATAATCGAATGGAAGGAGTAGAGCCTCAATTTGAGAATGATAAATGTTTGAATGGACAACATATTTATGCGGCAATTATAGAAGAGCGTTTGCTGGAGCCAGGTCTCTTTCAAGTTGAAATGGTGAGAGAAGCAAACCTCAAGGCAATGAAACAAGTAGCCTTTCTTTTAATTCATCAACCTTCAAAACACAATAACAAGCTTATGGGAATTCAAGAAAATATGGGTATGGGGCTCAACCCATCCCAGGACTCACCTAAGCTGACCTTAAACAATTCCTGATCGAACTTGTTTCCATGGAGGCCCAAATTAAAAATGCTCAAGCCTCCAATAAAAATGCATCTCCGACCAGATAAAATTGTGTTTATGGGAAGTAGCTATGCAAGCTACAGCTGGATGGAGCACACCCTTTTCAAGCCTCCATAAGGTAAGGAGAGGTACGTCAAGCTCATGACGTTAAACAAGTGTTTATTGGGAGATAACCCAAGTATTTTTGGTTGTTATATATTTTTGTTTTCTTTCAGTTAGTTTTTTATTTTTCCTTGAGCTCGTTGTTTGACTGGTGGTATTATTATTTTTATCTTAGGATTCTTGGTGTTCTAAGGCTCTGCATTGCATTTTCATTTGGTTATTGGTTAGGGCTGAGTACCAACTCGTTAAATTTTGAAAAGCATTGGCATTCAGATGCCGGAAGAACAATTTTGGGTTGAACATAGGCAAATCATGCAAGTGCTTATGTGCGTGCACTTTGTAGGATTTGATAAATTTGGGTTTGGGAAGAAGCATGGTTATGGGTACGCCCATACTAGTGACCGTGCTCCCCAGAACACGCTGTGCTCTTTTATTCTCTTTGATTGTTGGTTTCCTAAAAGTTGCACAGGTGAAAGCACGGGACGAAGCACGCCCTTGTTCCCTTCCCTTTTCAACCCAAAGTCTATTTTTAGAGCCGATCACAAGAGTCTAATACCTCTAACCTAAAGGATGAAGATGACTCGGATAGCCGGGAAGCCCTTAGAACGGTACCGATGCCGCCGGTATTGATGTCGCCAGTTCTAATAACAGTAATGCCATTGAATCCGAGTCCGATTGAGCACCGCTCTCAACGTGTTCTTTGTGTACGCTTAGCAAGGGAAGTCCCCTCCTAAACCGCTTTACATTCTTTGCTTGTTATTATTTTCTTGTTGCTTGGTTTAGTTCATCGTATGTTTCTTGAGCTTCACTTTTGTATCCTTCTTGCTTTACAGGATGTATGCCAAATTGGGAATGAGCGAACATTTCACGTTGAGAATAGCCGGGGCGGATCTATAGTGGTGGCGAGTGGTGGCAACTGTCACCACCGAATTTCATCGGTTATTAGTATGTCCCCACTGAATGAAAATTCTGGATCCGCCTCTGAGAATGGCATCACCTTTCTCTGTATCTAGGAAAGTCCTTATTAACTCTCCTCAATTTTATTCAAATTATCCTCTTTGGCATTTATTTTTGCATGCATTGATTACGTTGAGGACAATGTAATATTCAAGTATGGAGAAGGGTTATCTTTGTGCTTATTGTGATAATGCATGACTTAGGACGATCTATGATTTATTGTTTTGGGACTCTTGAGGCTAAGGGTGACACAAGATTCACTGTCTATTTTGTTGAATTTAATTGCTAGTTTCACTCATGTCCCGGAAACCTCCTCTTCTTGTACTCTACCCAAATTGTGGTTTTATTGGTACCCCAAGAAGGATTCTAGCTTTCAGACCAAGATTTCCTTTTGTCAAAAAAGAAGTGATAAGTTTGTTTGTTTGTTTGTGCTATTTTTAGCTTCGGAAAGTCGGATTCGTAAGAATGCCCTAGCAATGCTTTGTAAATAGTTGTGTTTAAAAAATGGTAGAAAGTGCTATCTCCGTAGAAGCATGAAAGCCACTCTTGAGTAGTCGGATCTTGAGCACTGCCAATGTTCACTTGATGACGCACGGGGAGACCTCACGATCCCCCGTTGGGGCCATTTCGCCTCGGTTTCTCACCATCTCATCGCATGGTGTTCGGAGGTCTGTATAATCTTCAAAAGTGCCCCTTTAATGTCTGAAACACCCAAGATCTTCCTTATTGGCACCAAGGGGTTCTTCGATGCCCTGAAATGCAAATATAACAAGAATCGGACTAAACGGGCATCAGTGTTATTCAAACTTACATAAATGTGGAAGAACAATACAATATAAAACACTATATTTAGCCACGTATCAAATATCTCCGCACTTAAGTGTTTGCTTGTCCTCAAGCAAACAAATATAAAGACCATTGGCAATTGATAAGTGGCTTAATACAAAACCACTCAGATGGCAGAAAGGACAATTGCGTAAGTAGAACTCAAAATGCCACTCTAACAACAAAATGGAGAGTTGCTCATCAAAATGTGGCAGATGATGTGATGTGTGTGCAACCCCCTTATTTTGTCCCCTATAGTCCAGGCGGGACTGACAACACCTCAAGAAACACTATCGGTATCAAATAACACCATACACGATGGCTTTTGGCCTTAAAGAAGTAGGTTGAACTCTAGTAACCTCCTAAGCAGCCTTAGGTCCTTCCTTTTGGTGACCACTAGACTGATGTTGGCCTAGATTTCACTTGGGATCTATAGTTTTTGTTTGTTTTTTTTTCTTTTTTAACTAACGTGAATTGTAAATCTCCTTTTGGAGGGGTAAATATGCTTATTAGGCACCAAAACCCCAACATTGTCGGATGATTACTAATTCACATAAACACGCTTATGCTTCAGTAGCGTTTTCACTTAAGAGTACACTCAAATTTGGAGTTTGCATCCTAAGCTATTGTGCCAACTTATGCAGAGGAGCATTGTCTTTACTTAACTACATCATTTCCCTTTTTTCAAGCATCTTTTTCTTTGGAGTGGACTAGAGAACCAACCTAACAATTTAAAATAGTAGACCAAAGTGATGGGTTATGATTAGAGAGAGTCATGAAGATGTTTCCCATCTCAACCTAGGTGTCTAGGATTCTACTTAGGAGTGTGAAGGGTGCCTTAGATGGTACTACTCTCCCTAAGTGCCTGGTTGTGAATTAGGTGCGACATTTATCCTAGTTCTACACTACTGCAATTTTACAAGTTATCATTGTCATCCTGAAATGCAGAAAGAAGCATTATTCTATAGCATCTGCGAAAAACCAAAAATAAGAAGAAAAACTAAAAGCAAACTGCCAGTTATTAAAATAGCAAAGGATATAAGGTTGGAGGGATAAGCCCTAACCAGCAAAAGTGCAAAAGCAATTAAACAACAACCCAACTAAATGAAAACAACAAAAAGAAAAGATAGAAAGAACACTGGGTAATCATTCCCAATCAGTCCACTCGTAGTCGCCCTGTGGTGATGCTGATGAAGATGTAGAGGGAGCTGCAGGAGGATCGAGACCGTAGATCAAGGCAATGATATCTTGTTGGCCCTGGACGAGGGCTGCTATGTCCTCGCCCTGGCTGTGGAAGTTTGACTTTTTCTACTTCTTTTGTGTGTTGTTTCTTTGGTAAAATTTATGTGTTTAAGTTTTTCAATTGTTCCTTTGTGTTAGGATCTTAGTTAAGGTCTTTTTGGGAGGTTAAAAGATGTAGGAAAAGTGTTTAAAATGGTGCAAGCAAGGCCGGGACCTTGCGGGCACTTAGTGTGCTCACAAGAGACCAAACAGGGGGCCTTGCGGCATCCCTTGCACCCGCAAGGGAGCCCGCGAGGGACCCTCGACTTTAGGCCCATTTATACCCCTTTTGAATCTTCTAGGAGCGTCATAAGATTTCTTTTCCCTCTCTTTTTCCCCTCTTCATAAACCTTTATTCCCTCCTCTCTTAGATCATTATTCTTGGTCTCCAAGAAAGAAGAGAAACGACGATCACTTCTCCTCCTCCATTGGTGAAGGTTCCTTCTAGGGCTAGGTGATGCTTGGAGGTAAGTTCTTTCCTTTTCTCCAATTTCTTGTCCTTGATGGCAATTCTTCTTTGATTTATGATGGAAAAGCATGGATCTTGTGTGGATATAAAGTTTAGAAGGAATTTGAGTTGTGAAATCATGTTTTTGTGAAGAATGAGGGAGATCCATCCTCTCTAAACTTTGATCTTTGTAGCATCAAACCAAATTGAAATTTTCTTGATTTTCTTGTGATCTTAAGAGTTGTGAGTATTTCATTCTTCTTAACTCTTCCAGTTAGAATGTTTAGCAAACCCTAGAAGCAATGAAATCCCAACTTGATCATTCTTTTCCTCTTGTTACTTGATTGGGTTATTGTGATTGATTCTTGACTTTTCTTGAATGTTTGATTTGCTTCCGGGGGGTGGAACTTCAAACAAGGGTAAAAAACGAGTTGACATTTAACCCGGAGGGTTTGATCCCTCCAAGTTTGTCAGTGGGATCTATTAAATAATGAGCTATGATCATGTTTGTTTGAATACCCAATAATGCATGATTTTCAATGGTGGTTTTCTTGTTTTTAAAGGACTCTTGAATTGTTTTCCATGAAACCTAGAATCATGATGATTTATGAGTTGGTTTATTTCTTGATTATGGCTAAGAATCATTCATATTTCTAGTGAGTTGGAAATCCTATGTTTTCAAATACATGCTTTCAAAGAATTGTCAAAGGTTTAATGCTCTTGACATAAGGACCCAAGAAGGTCGTAAGTGAATCAAAATAAATTTCATTGTTATGATACCATGTTTGAGACATGTGTTCAAAGAATTGATCTTGTTATAAAAACCCAAGAAAGGCCTATTGTGAACTAAAATGAATTTCTTTATGATGATGCCATTTTTGAAGTATATTTTCAAAGAATATTCTTATATGATGTTCTTGATGAAAATCATACCATTGATGATGTTTTAATCTAGTATTCACTCTTGAATTGAGAGTTGCATTTTTTTAAGAACTTGTAATCTCTTGATGAGATATATGTTATCATATTGATGTTTATATGTGAGCCTATGGGCCAGATGGATATCCAAATGTTTAATGGTGACATTGGGGGAGAATCCCCAGTGCCTACTGCAGTATGGATCGAGTTTCCACGAACCGACTTAGTTGGGGTAACGTGGAGTTCTCGGCTGACTATCACCTTTTCAAAGAGCGCGTAGAGAGCTTGAAAGGTGTGGGTTGGGTGACCGGAGTCACCACACGGGTTCCCCAATGGCCAACGCCAAGATACGCGCATCTTGGTGGCTCCTGACCTAACCATTGATATGGTTAGTGATGGAGGGTTTTCAGAGGTTATTGATGAAACTATCGACACTTAATTTATTAATTTGGCTACTTTATGAATTCTTGAATTGTTGAGTATTTAAAACTTGAATTTCAGATTTGTACCATTTTATAAATGATTTCTAAGGTTTTATTTTGATGCATCTCTTTGAGAAAGTTGAGAAGCATCTTATATTGAATCGTGTATTCAAAGTATCTTTCTTGTTAATGATTATTAAAGATGTATTATTGGCATTGTATTTTGTTTATGCATGTGTGAAGAATAGCTCCATGTTCAACCCCTCGCTAAGTAACCTAGTTACTCATCCCCTCTTCTAATTCTTTTCTTTTCAGGTGTTACCACAGCAACAGGGTAAAGCGTGAAGTGCTTGGTAAAGCTTTTCTTGCATTTACATTTTAGTTGTGTATGATTCTCCAACATTGTAGACATGTACTAGATGGATCCAATAGGACATATATTTTCGTATTTTACTTTGTTTCCTTGATTGTTTCCTAATTGGGTCTGTTAGAACCTTGTGATGCATGGAATTTATACCCAGTGATTGGGGAAGACTATTTTGTGGTCATGACCTTATATGTTGCGATTTTCCAGGATTATACACCTGATGTGATTTTGATTGACCTTGTGTAGGGATGTGGTCATATATCATCAGATTTCGATTGTTTCTTGCTTTTATATTAATATTGTACAAAAAACAGGTTAGCCTTACAACGATCTAGGGTTGAGGCAGGTGCTTGACCTCCCCTGGGTTGTCGTGGCGGTATGTCATGAGCAAGGAAATGCGGGTCGGGGCGTGACATTGGTGCCATTGAGTGTCAAGTATCTGCTGAAGTTCAGGATGCATGGCTGCAAAAGTGTGGCAGACTAGACGGAAGGATCATCCTCGAGGTCCTCATATGAGTCACTTCCTGGCTGTCACTGAGTAAGAACGATGTCCCTCGGGGATCCACTACCCTGATGGATTGGGATGTCTGAATACCTAGTGCTAGTAACCCTCCGACGAGCTCTATTGAGTGTACGCAATCCATCACACCCATACCCTTCACTAAGCGTGTAATATAGGGTCCCACGAATATCTTGCCTAGTTTGGGGTGCTGTCCCCGTCTAGCAATCAGTTCGGCAGCGAGAAATGATAAGTGTCTAAATGTACATATTTATACGTTTTATTCTAGTACTATTTTGCATGTATTTTGATGAGTTGATGCCCGTTTCACGTTTAAATTGGTTTTATTTGTGTTACAGGCCTTGAAGAAGCCAAAATGAGCTCAAGAACGTATTTGGATAGAAATCCGTATCAAATAAGAAGTTTTCGAGCTTTCATCACTGTAGTAGTACGTTGGAAGGATTACTGTAGCAGCACTGTAGCATGGCACTGTAGCACCGAAACGGGATTTTCCTAGAAAAAAGCTAGGAGCCTTGCGGGCAAGCTTGCGCCCGCAAGTCAGCCCGTATGGATGCCCGCAAAAGGGTTTTAAAAGCCAAGTTAGGGCATTTTAAAGGAGTCATCTTCAATTCTTCTTCTTCTCTTCTCTTCTTCTTCTCTTCTTCAGTTCTTTGCTTTTCTTTATGCTTGTTTGTTCATTGGGTTTGTATGAGTGTTCCTCTTTCATGAGGAACTAACTTGTATGTGATTTGGGCATGATGAACCCTAGGGTAGGTTTGTTGTAATTAAGGATGATAATACTTTGTGATTTAGTGTTGGATGTTGAATTTCTTGTATAAAAATTTCTATGGTTTGTGATTCTCTCTATGTGTGTTTTACTGTCTTGGACCGCATGAGAACTCTGCTGTTCAATTTCTAGGTTATACTTGGAGCATGACCATAGCCCTTGTACTAGACTCACATAAACTGAAAGGGATTCATGTACCAATACGCCAAGGGATTCGGGTATTAGATACCCCTCTGAATGTTAGGCTTAGACCCAGAAGGTGTCTACTCCTGATAAGGGATTCCCTGAGCGCACTGCAATCGTATGAGGAATTGACCGGAAGGGATTCCGGTCAATACTCGTATGGTATTAAGGCTAATCAGCGAGGGATTCGGGATTAGATTAATTTAGGAATCTCTCAGTCCAAACCACCATCACAACACATCATCCTCAATTCGAGCTTTAATGACAACCCTAGGGGAATTCTCTGTCCAAGTCACGCCTTCTCTTGCCTGTCCATCCCTTGAATGCTTATTAGGCGTGTAGTGGTAGTTTTATTCTTTTATTTATAGATTTTAGTAGATGTACTATTCACTAGTATTGTTAGGCTAGGAAATAGATGAAGGGGAAGTAATAGTAGCTCCTTGACCCCATGGAATACGACCCCTGTGTCACACACAGGGTATTACTTGACGACCCCGTGCACTTGCGGGACGCTCATCAAGAAACCTGATCTTAATTTGAAAGTGTGAAGTCATGCTGTACAGGACCAACAAATCTGCATAGTTGATGATTGTCCCTCAAGTGCATGGGGTCATCAAGTAATACTCTGCGTGTGACACAGGAGCCATATTCCGCGGCCCAAAGAGCTACTATTACTCCCCTTTCGTTTATTTTCTAAACTAACAGTCCGAGTGAAGAGTACAACTACTAAAAACTAATAACAAAAGAATGCTTGATTTGGACAAGGAATCTCCCTAGGATTGTCATTCAGCCCTGAATTAAGGATGATGTGAAGAGATGGTAGTTTGGACCGAGAGATTCCTAAAGTAGGCTAATCCCAAATCCCTCAGTGATTACCCTCTAATCGCATGTGAGTGTTGACCGGAATCCTTTCCGGTCAACTGCCCCTACCATTGCAATGCACTCAGGGAATCCCTTATTAGGAGTAATGATACGCCCATTGCGTATCCGCAAGTGCACGGGTCGTATAAGTAGTACAATGTACCCGAAGGGTCGGGTAGTCAAATCCCTAAGGACTGATGTATCTCCTAATACTCTCTCGCCGCTTAATATCTAGTCAATTAAAAGTGAGATTAAGGGGACTAAGGCCTATACAGGAAAGAGAAGGGAAGAGAAGAATCACATGGGAAAATGATCCTAAGTTACTCAATTCCGGGGTAGGGCCCTGGGTTAGTCCCTTGGTGAGGTTCAAACTTAGATTCTAGCATGGTTTATCATGAATGTCTCAATAAACCTATGTTCTAGAGTCTTGTTGTGATATGTGGAAGATATATGTAGTGGGGTTGAAGGGATGAGCAGATTCCTAGCTTCTCATACCAATCGTCAAGATATACGAGCTAAGTGAAAAGCATGCATCTCAAAGAATTCAAACCACTCAACAACCAACAATTAAGCAATCAACCAAAGACCTCCATAAATGCTACAATAATTGAATCAAACTCTAACCAACATACAAGTTCCTATCCCGGGGCACCCAAAAGGGTTTAGAACCTCATAGTTCAATCAACACGAAGATAACTGAGGAAACAAATACAATAGAAATCAAAGACTCCCTATTTGCTTGCATCCTTGCTGAAATCAGAGGTTCTGATGTCGCTAGGATTGCCCCCTCCAATTGGCTACAATTCGCTCTTGAATCCTCTCCTGATGATGATGATGTCTGTACAAACTTCGCCCCTTGGGCTCTAGCCACCTCTCTCTGCCAAAAATCCACTCAAACCCTAATTTTTAGTGCTTTTAACGAGCTCTCGATGCGAGCACGACCGTGCTTAGGCCGTGCAATTTGTAGGCGATTGAAAATTCCTAATTTTTACCAGGCTGTGAATAGCACAGGGTGGAACACGCCCGTGCTTCGGCCGTGTTGCCATCTGTACGACCATGCTTTGAGGACTGAGACCGTGCTTCTGATTCCTGCACTTTTCTGTAATGTGCACAGCTTGGGAGCACGGCCGTGCTTGCGCCGTGCTTGCCTTGACGAAATTCCTTTTAGGCCCTTTCACTATAAATCTTGTTTGAACATGCTTGTTATTGGTCTGGGACCTAAATAACTGCATAATAAACTTGAAATACCTCAAATAGCACTGAACTAGGAAAATAATGACATGAGAACAAAGAAATAGTGGGTATAAAATGGGAAAAATATATAGGTAGAATGCACTCATCAAGTAAACACTCTTCTGGGTCAAAACCTAAAATTCAAAGGGCTACCAAATACCCGAATAACTCGACATATTGGTATATAAATCCCCTTTCAATCTATGATAACAAAATCCACCGGGAATATGAACTTGTCAACCTTCACCAAAACATCCTCCACAATTCCTAAAGGTCGGCGAGTGGAGCGATCAGCAAGCTGGAGCGTCATTTGAGTCGGCTTGAGGTCTCCCAATCCTAGCTTCTGAAAGATTTTAAATGGCATCAGATTGATGCTCGCCCTTAGGTCAGCAAGTGCTTTCTCATCCATCATTCCCCCAATTGTGCATGGGATGATGAACCCTTCTGGATCCTTCTCTTTCTTGGGGATTTGGTTTGAGATGATCGCGGAACATTCTTCACATAGTGTCACCGTCGAGACTGCTTCTAATTTCCTCTTGTTAGTCAACAGCTCTTTAAGAAATTTGGCGTACTTGGGCATTTGTGAAAGTGCTTCTACTAACGGGACATTTATGTGAAAAGTATTGAACATCTCAAGGAACTTTTTGAACTGTGCCTCTTGTTGGTCTTTCTTGAGCTTCACAGGATAAGGCAATGTGGGTCTGTACTCTGCCACAGGATCTTTCTCTTTATCCTTCAGTTTTGCTCTTGAAATTGACCCTGAATCTTTCTCTAGAATTTCCACGTCAGATTCACTTTGAGTATCATGTTGTGCTTGAGGAGGTGGGGATTCCAGTTCATTCCCACTTTTTAGAGTAATTGATGTGTCTCCGCAACAACACAACAGGGTGATGTGTGTCAACCCCTTGCGTTACCGCAAGTGCACGGGTCGTCAAGTAATAAAAGTGGACCCAGAGGGTCGGGTTGTCGAACCACAGGGAACAGAAGTACTAGTAATAGCCCCTCTCTTGTTATCTAGCCTAATGAGTGTAGTATGTGATGATCTAATGGCCAACACTAAGAGTGTCACCACAAGTGCGCAGGAAATAAAAGGAAAAGAGTTCTCAATCAATAAAAGTGAGGTATCCAGACAATGCTCCCCCTAGGATTCGGGTGTTGGATGTAGATTACAAGTGTTTCTAAACGAAGACAATGAGTCGTGGGTATCCAAAGGTATAACGGCCCCTGCCTCCAGGTCACCGATAACTAGTCCCCTACGAGGTCCCGGCGGAGAATTCTCTCGACGCCTCACACAACATATGACTGCTTAAAACTCTAGGGATCCCAAAGATATGACCAATTCCTAAAAGTAGATCTAACCCTGCCTCCAGGTGAAAGATCCCTAACCCCCTATGAGGTCCCGGCGGAGAATTCTCTCGACGCCTCACACCACATATGGTTGCTTGACACTTAGGGAATATGGAGATAGGAAATATCTGTCGGAAGGGAAAGGGGACGCTCCGCTATCTCACGGCTCACCCTCTCAACCCTCTTTACTCTTGGTAATTCTAAACCTAGCGGTGATCTCTCTCTTCACTAGATTGAATAACACATGCAAGGCAATTAATAATGAAATCAAAAGGACAAACAAGCATTAAGAACTCAAGAGTAAAACTCAAACTGATAAATTCGAATAGAAACACAATGTAAATCTAATGAAAATAAGAATCCTAGGGTTTACATGTCCGAATACCCTCTAGGGGTTTAGCTCTCCATGGAGCGAGTCACAAAACAAATAATAAATTGAGAATAAAGTTCCAAAGACATAAGAATAACCCCCTTAAATCCGTGATGATAGTCTTGATGGGTAGTTTCCACGTCTGGATTGAATCCACTCCGAAGCTAGGTCACCGATGGCTTCCTTGATGCTATGACGGAGGAGGAATCGATCCAAGTTGGTGAGGAAAGCTTCCAAAGACGCAAAGAACTCCTTCCAAGCCCTAGCCGCCTTGTCTCTTGAAAGTGGCCGAAAAAAATTTCTAAAAATTATCACAAGGCGGCTTTTATAATTTGAATTCGGGGCTTTACGTGGGCATCCACACGGGCATCCACACGCCCGTGTGGAAATTCCACACGGGCGTGTGAAGTACTTTGCTACAGTACTGCTACAGTGAGCTGCTACAGTGAAGTGCTACATTACTTTTGCTACATCAAATGCTACATTGATTTTTTCCCGAAATCTTCCTTGGAGTCCACACGGTCAGGCACACGCTCGTGTGGTAGGGTGCGTGGCTTTCTATGCTTTGAAATCCTCAAGAACCTTCTTCTGCTTTGTACGGAAGCTGGGACATGGACGTACTACTGCCTTTGTGCCCTTTCGGTTTGTGTAATGACTTGTACTCCGAATGTTGGCAACACCCCCATGCATATGAACACAGCTTCTGATTGTGGCCTTGAAACGTGTCATCACACCCTATCTTTGCTTCTTCCTGTACGTCATGTCTCCAAAGCCCTGTTTGCACAAAAGAACACAAAACACACCTTATTAATGCTAAAACCTGATAAAAGTGATACTCAATGCATATAAACTGATATTATAAAATATATATAATCAAGCACTTATCAGTAATTGCCTTAAGAGACTCCCGGGGGTTGACTTCTGTATTACTAGGTAGGGAACCCGGGGGTCGTTCAAAGAGTGTCTTCACTATTTGCGCGACCTGGCGCTCAAGATTCTGTAATGACGCCTGTTGGTTCCTCATGACCTGTTCATGCCCTGTGATTCGGGCATCATTGGACTATATGTACTGAACGAGTAGGGCCTCAAGAGAAGGTCCCCTTTGTTCTGGTGGTGAGGGCCTCAGAAATTGAGGCTGTGTCTGTTGTTGTTGCTGCTGTTGCTGCTGAGGGCGCTGCTGCCCCTGGTTTTGCTCTCTCCAAGAAAAATTAGGGTGGTTCCTCCACCCCGGGTTATAGGTGCTACTGTAGGGGTTGTTAGTGTACCACTGATTTTGTCCAATAAAGTTCACTTGTTAAGTCGCACTACCCCCCTCTGATGAACAACTGGGCCCCGCTTGGCTTGCCCAACTATCAGTACTCAAATTCTGCGATGAAGATTGGACTTGCATTGTGTCCATCCTTTTAGAGATGGCTTCATTTGTGCTGCCAAGGTAGTGAGCACATCAACCTCATAAAGTCTAGCTATCTTTACCAGCTTGTTACTCTTAGAGCTCCATTGGTACCCATTAGATGCCATGTCTTCGATGAGGTTCTGTACTTCTTCTGGTCTCCTGCTTCACAAAGAACCTCCAGCTGCCGCGTCTAATATTTGCTTGGTCGCCATGTTCAGCCCATTATAGAAGATCTGAATTTGCATCTATTCCACTATCCCATGCTATGGACACTTTCTCAATAATTCCTTGTACCTTTCCCATGTGTCGTACAAGGTTTCAGACTCTGATTGTTGGTAAGAGGAAATGTCACTTCTGAGTTTAGTTATCTTGGCCGGTGGAAAGTATTGAGTGAAGAACTTCTCGGCCAGCTGTGCCTAATTTGTGATAGACCCCGCCGGCAAGGAATTCAGCCACTGCTTAGCCCTTCCTCGCACTGAAAACGGGAACAGTCGAAGGTGAACCGCATCCTTGGACACATTATTCACCTTGAACGTGTCACAAATTTCCAAAAAATTTGCAAGATGTGCATATGGGTCCTCGTCTTGGAAACCATCGAAAACTGGCACATCTGCTTCACCATCTGGATAAAATTTGCCTTCAGCTCGAAATTGTTTACAGCAACAAGGGGCCGAAAAATTCTTGATCCAGATCCCTCCAAATTAGGGCATGCATAATCTGAGATACTCCTCTTATTTTCGGTCATGCTTTCTTCTTAGTCTACTTCTATGCTCACTTCCACTGACCCGGTTTCCCTTAAATTGACCTACCTCAATCTCCTATGGAATGTCCTCTCAAAGTTAGGATCAGGCGTGCCAACTGAGATGAATTCCCTCGGGTCATACACTAAGCTTGCCCACCAATAAAAAGAGAAAATGAAATATATACTTTCAAGCTTGAGGAAAAGAAATGATGAACAGTTTAAACAAATCACTAGCACCACCAAAAATAAAGAATACAAGCAAAACGAAAAATAAAAGAAAAAGAAAATCAAAACAAAAATAAGCGATGAGACTACTAAGACTAACCGAATTCTAAGAAGTTGCTAGTCCCTGATAACGGCGCCAAAAACTTGATACGCCTCTTGCGTATCCGCAAGTGCACGGGTCGTATTAGTAATAAAGTGTACCCTAAGGTTGGGTAGTCGTATCCACTGGGCTGGCATATCTCCTAATACTATCGTTCTGCTTAACATCTAATCAATTAGAAAAGGGTTGGAATGACTCTAGGTTGGATTGGAGGAGATTGGAAAGAAATAATCACACTCAGGGAAAGGTAAGGATTTGCTCAATGGAGGAGATGGGGCACCGGGGTTGAATTCTTGATGATCACTAACTTGGACTTTCTCCGTACTTATCAGAGATGTCTTCAAAACCCTAAATTCTAATATCTCATTGTGCTGGATGAAGGATGCTCACAGTGCTGTTGAACCCTAAGTTGAGATCTCACTTCTTGCAATTATCATAAAGATTTGCAAGCTAAGATAAGAAAACAAGAACTTAAAGCATTCAACCAATCAACATGCAATCAAAGCAGCCAACAACCAAGATTTAATGTAAAGAACAAAGACATTCATAAATACTGCAAGTAGAGTATCCAAGTTTAAGGTACAAGCATAAGAACATCACCCCGCGGCTCCCAATAAGAGTTTAGCCCCTCATAGGGTTAGACAAAAAGGAAATTGCCAAAGAAACAAATACAAAAAAGTTTGAAGACTCCCTATTTGTTTGCATCCTTGCGGATATCTGAGGTTCTAATATGGAATGATTTCTCCTCCCAATCGGCCTACCATTCGCGCGACATTCCTCTTCTGATGGTGAAGATCGCTCCCCAAGCGTTCCTCTTCCTCTACCTTTCTTTCCCAGCTAAAAAGTCCCCCAAAAACCAAAGTTTCTAGGGTTCTAACCTTTTCACGATGTGAGCACGGCCGTGCTCCAAGCCGTGCAGATTACGGCCGAATAAAACTCATGAAACCCAATTTCCTGTAATTTGTACGGGGTCTAACACGCCCGTGTTGCGACCGTGCTGAGGGTTGCACGACCATGCTTAGCGACCAGAAGGCGTGCTGAGCTTGGCTGAATTCCCCTACAATCTGCACGGATTGCAAGCACGGGCGTGCGGAGGTCGTGTTGAGCTTGGTGAGGTTTCTTCTAAGTCCTTTAGCTCCCAAAGCGCTCCAAAACACTTTTTCTTTCTTAAGGTCTTTGATATCTGCATGAAAAACTAGAAATACCTCATATAGCACTGAAATTGGAGAATTAACGCCAATAAACTCTAGAATCATGGGAGTAAGATATAAAATAACTATATATGAAATGCACTCATCAAGTATAAGGAGGAAGAGGAGAACACCGAGGAAAATCCTAATATATTGCTCAATTTGGGGTAGGGCCCCGGACTAATCCCTTGGTGTCAATTGCACTCAAATTCATGCAAGGTTTACCAGGTATGTCTGATGCGTTCCCACAGCACGGGGTGATGTGTCCACCCCTTGCGTTACAGAAAGTGCATGGGTCATCAAGTAATAAAATGGACCCAAAGGGTCGTGTTATTGAACCACAGAGATCAGAAGTACAAGTAGTTGCTCCTCTTTTGTTATCTAACCTAATGAGTGTAGTGGGTGATGATCTAATGGTCAAATCTAAGAGTGCCACTGCAAGTGCGCAATGGAATAAAAAGTGAAAGAGTTACCAATCAATGAAGGTGGGGTATCCGGACAATGCTTCCCCTAGGATTCGGTTGTTAAGCATAGATTACAAGTGTTTCTAGACTAGAATATTGAGTCATGGGTATCGTAAGGTATATCAGCCCCTTCATCCAGGTCGCTGATACTAGTCCCTACGAGGTCCCCAGAGAGAATTCTCTCAATGCCTCACACCACACATAACTGTTAGCACTCTAGGGATCCTAAAGATATGACCAATTTCTAAAAGTAGATCCAACAATACCTAATGGTAAAGGATCCCTAACACCCTACGAGGTCTTGGCGGAGAATTCTCTCGATGTCTCACACCAAATATGGTTGCTTAAAACCTAAAGAATATGTAGATAGAAAATATCTAACGGAAGGGAAAGGGTACACTCTGCTATCTCACGGCTCACCCTCTCAACCCTCTTCACTCTTGGTGATTCTAAACCTAATGGTGATCTCTCTCTTCACTAGGTTGAATAAAACATGTAAGGTAATTAATAATCAAATCAAAAGCAATTGCAAGCATTAAGAACTCAAGAGCAAAACTCAATGTATTAAACTCAAATAAAACCACAATGTAAATCTAATAAAAATATGAATCCTAGGTTTTATAGGTCTGAATACCCACTAGAGGTTTAGCTCTCGATGGAGCAAGCCACAAAACAAATAAAGCATTGATAAACAAGTTCACAAGTAATAGAAAATAACCCCCCTAAATCCGTGATGATGGTCATGATGGGTAGCTTCCACTTCTAAATTGAATCCACTCTGAAGCTAGGTCACCAATGGCTTCCTTGATGCTATGACGAAGGAGGAATCGATCCAAGTTGGCGAGGAAGTCTTCTCAAAGCTACAAAGAACTCTCTCCAAGCCCTAGCCGCCTTGCCTCTTGAAAGTAGCAGAAAAGATCCCTAAAAATTAGAACAATGCGGCTTTTATAAACTGAAATCATTGCTTCACAAGGGCATCCACACGGGCACTCACACGCCTCGTACTGTAGCCATAGGCCCGTGTGAAAAATTCCACATTGGCCTGAACAGTACTTTTGCTACAGTATTTTGCTTGGGGTGTTTTGGGCGATTAGGATCTGGAAGTAGCTTGAAAACCCATCCAAGAAACAATAATATGAGTGCGCCACTAGTCTCTTTAGCATTTGATCATGGAATGGGAGGGGAAAGTGATCCTTCTTGGTGGCATCATTAAACTTCAGGTAGTAGATACACACTCGCTACCCCGTTACCATTCTAGTGGGGTGTGTTCAATTTTTTCATTGGTAACAACAGTCATCCCTCCTTTTTTCTGGACCACCTGTACTAGACTTACCTACGCACTATTTGAGATAGGGTAAATGATTCCGGCATCTAGTAGTTTGATAACTTCAGCTCGTACTAGCTCCTTCATATTTGAGTTCAGGCAGCGTTTGAGGTAGTGTAGACGGTCTGTGATTTTATTCCATAAGAATTTTATAAGTGTAGAACGATGGATATATACCCTTAATGTTTGCAATTTTTCATGCAATTGCCTTTTTGTGCTCCTTCAAAACGTCGAGCAACTTCTCTTTGTTTTCTGTAGAGAGGTCAGCAGTAATGATCTCTTTATAAGTTTAGAGTTTCACTCCAAGAAAGCACATTCGAAATGACTGGGTAATTACTTCAACTCTAGGTCAAGTGGATCTTCAGTAGAAAATTTAAGTCTATCCTCTCTAGCATGATCAATATCATCGAAGTTATCAGCTTCACTAGTTTGGTCTGTCTCTTTAGATTTTTCTTCTATCTTCATAACAGATTCCCCCTCATGAACCGACATGTTGTCTCACAAACCGAGGCTCCCCTGTTCCTATAACATGTGTGCTAACATGCGTATGATGCTCTTTCCTTCGTAATGAACACACAGTTGCCTGATAAGTGTCTAAATGTAGGTATTTATATGTTCTATTCTTGTACTATTTTGCATGTATTTTGATGAGTTGATGCCCGTTTCGCGTTTAAATTGGTTTATTTGTGTTACAGGCCTTGAAGAAGCCAAAACGAGCTCAAGAACGTATTTGGGAAGAAATACGTATCAAATACGACGTTTTTGAGCTTTTCATCACTGTAGCAGTACTGTAGATGGACACTGTAACAAGAGCACTGTAACAGTACTGTAGCATGGCACTGTAGCACCGAAACGGGATTTCTGGAAAAAGGCTGGGAGCCTTGCGGGCAAGCATGCGCCCGCAAGGCCGCCCGTATGGATGCCCGACAAAGGGTTTTAAAAGCCAAAATGAGGGCAAATTTGGGGGGATCCTTCACATCTTCTTCTTCTCCTCTTCTTGGGCCGCCGCCCCACCTTCGCCGGCGGCGTTTTCCGGCGATCCACCACGCCATTCTTCACCAAGAGGGAGGCAAACTTCGGAGGAGGAAATAGGGGGAAGATCCAAGGCTTAAAGGCGTCGTTTGAGGCGTGATCTTGGCGACATCGACGATCTTCTTCCATCTAAGGCAATCCAAAGCTAGAGGGAGTGTTCTTTGCTTTTCTTGATGCTTGTTTGTTCATTGGATTTGTATGAGTGTTCCTCTTTAATGAGGAACTAACTTGTATGTGATTTGGGCATGATGAACCCTAGGGTAGGTTTGTTGTAATTATGGGTGATAATCCTTTGTGATTTAGTGTTGTATGTTGAATTTCTTTTATAAGAATTTCTATGGTTTGTGATTCTTTCTATGTGTGCTTTACTGTCTTGGACCGCATGAGAACTCTGCTGTTCAATTTCTAGGTTGTACTTGGAGCATGACCATAGCCCTTGTACTAGACTCACATAGACTGAAAGGGATTCATGTACCAATACGCCGAGGGATAAAGGTATTTGGTACCCCTCCGAACGTTAGGTTTAGACCCAGTAGGATGTCTACTCCTGATAAGAGATTCCCTGAGTGCATTGCAATCGTAGGAGGAATTGACCGGAAGGGATTCCGGTCAATACTCGTATGGGATTAGGGCTAATCACCGAGGGATTCGGGATTAACTTAATTTAGGAATCTCTCGGTCCAAACCACCATCACAACACATCACCCTTAATCCGGGCCTTAATGACAACCCTAGGGGGATTCTCTGCCCAAATCACGCCCTCTCCTGATTGTCCGTCCCTTGAATTCTCATTAGGCGTGTAGTGGTAGCTGTATTCTTTTATTTATAGATTTTAGTAGATGTACTATTCCCTCGTATTGTTAGGCTAGGAAATAGACGAAAGGGAAGTAATAGTAGCTCCTTGGCCCCGTGGAATACGACCCCTGTGTCACACACAGGGTATTACTTGACGACCCCGTGCACTTGCGGGACGCCCATCATTGCCCTAATGAATCTTGGTGTCGGGTACAGGTCGTTCAGGTCTTTCCATGACTTGCTCAAATACCCCTTGCCAATTAAACTCATGAGGCATTGGATATTCACTGGGATCAATGATTTCGCTGGAGGACCATTGCCCCGTTGTTTCCATAATTATCTTCCAAGAAGAAACATATAAGAATGTAAGATGGGAGAAAGAATAAGAAAAGATCAAAAATAAAATGAGAAAATAAAAGTGACTGAAGTAGTGCGCTAGGAGTTTTCCTAGCATCCTCAGTAGGTCCCCGACAACGGTGTCAAAAACTTGATAAACGAGTTGCGCAACCAAGTAATAAACCTCCCTAGAAAGCGGGCCCACGACTCCCTTAGCCGCTAGTGCACGGGTCATCAAGTAATAAACCTCTCATGTTAGCATGAGAGGGTCATATTTCTTGGGGCCTGAGAAGTATTATTACTTCCTCGTTGATAACACTATTCAATCGATCAATTCAAAGTGGTTGAGTTTGGAATAATAATTGCGTAAATAAAAGCACAAAACATAGCACTACTCGTACAAAAATGGGAATAAAGCAATGGAAAGGAAAGGCCTTGGGCAATGATCCCCTCGAGAGTATAACAAGTATGAAAGGCGAACCAAGATATCATGAAGTTGGCTAGAGTCTTGATCCATGAGATTCTAAATTCAACTACCCCGAAACCTCCACTGATAGCCCTAATCCCATACAAGTTCTGATCGTTGGATAACCCTACGATGTCATTGGGAGCAAGGAATCTCTATCTAGGGTTATACCCTAATGTAGGAAGCTATCTGCACCCGGAACTTCCGGTGTACCGATACATGAAATCCCTCTTTAATCTATGTAGACCTAATGAATGGGAGCATACAAACCAATAGATTAGAATCAAAACATCATTTTAAGCCAATATTCAATTTAACAAATATTCAATGATTCATACAAGTTATCCTCCCAAGGTTCGCCAGATTACTCGGTGGCTTTGGGAGGTTAGTTTGACATTAGGCAAATACAAGATATAAGATAAGAAATACAATCATCCAAAGATATTGTAAAACTTTCTCTTTGTCGACTAATAGTGGTGGTGAGAACTCGTCGGATCATTGCTGTCGAGTTCTTGAGATGCTCTCCTTGTTGTCCACCATCTTCTCCCATTGATTCCCCACCGGAATCATCTTACTCCAATGAGTATATGCGCTGAAGATCGTCGGATTTGTACGGTGGCTCCCCCCCCCCCCCCTCTTTCCAGGCATGAGGGAAAGTATGCGGCCGCATGGGGGCCACACAAGGTAGAAAATGTGCCAAAATGGGCAGTTTTGCAAGCCGTGCAGACTGCACGGTCTTCTGTCAGCACTATACAGCCTGCTATGGGGACCGCACGGCAGCTTACACAAATCTGTGCTGGTTGTACAGAAGACCGCATAGCCTTTTGTCGGGGCTATGTGGCAGCACATAGCCTGCACTGAGACGGCAAGATCTGCTGGTTGCGGCCATTTCGCCTAGTTTCCGCCTTGGTTACTCGCCATCTCATCACATGGCATTTAGGAGTCCTTATCATCTTCAAAGCTCCCTTTTAATGTCTGAAACACCCAAGATCTTCCTTATTGGCTCCGAGGGGTTCTTTGATGCCCTGAAATGCAAATATAACAAGAACCGGCGTAAACGAGAATTGGTGTTATTCAAACTTGTATAAATATGGAGGGATAATGCAATATTAAACATTGTATTTAGACACTTATCAACCGTGCTTTGCATTTCTTCAAGCTCTATTGAATTCTTGTAATCTGTGTGGCTGAAGAGCACCCCCGTGCTTTGGGCCATACTTATCCTAGCTGTTTACACTTAACGCTTTTGATGCTGATTTTTTGCTCCAGAACTTCTTCTACATGCCCAAGACCTGCTGACCTATACAAGAATGCGAAAATACCCAAACTAGCACTAAATATAGAAAACAAATGCTAAAAGACAAGCCAAACATGGGTATGAAGTATGAAAAATCTTTATATGGAATGCACTAATCACTCTCTCTAGAGAGAAGTTTTCCTTTCCTCAATCTCCTCTCTTTGTGACTCTTTTTCCACAACTACTACCTCCCTGGTGGCATCTCTATTCCCCTCAATTTTCCTACCACTTCTCAAAGTGATAGCCTTGGCATATTCCGTTAGATTAATCTTAGTATTACTCGATAAGCTTCTTATGGCCTTTCAGCGAGGCTCTTGTCAATCTAACCCACTTGGTTCTCTAAGTTCTGAAGAGAAGCTGAGTGCTTTCTTAATGTTGTTTCAATACTCTCAAATCTATTATTGGATGTTTGGATAAGTTAACCATGACCTTTTCTGAAATTGTGATCCATCTAGCTAAGGTGGTCGTTGTTGCTAAAATCCGGGTGGCGAGGTGGTCACTGCTGGTTCCGCGAGTTATTTGAAGAGAAGTTGGGGTAGTTATACCACCCTTAGTTGTACGAGTTTCCATACGGACCCCCTTGTCTTGGGGTGTTGCCCACGAAATCCACTTGCTCTATAGCAGGTTGTGATACAGAAACAATAGGGTAATCACTCTGACTATGTCCTGTCCCACAACCATCACACATCATCACTGGGGCATTCTTTGCAATATCTAATTTCTTGCTCATAGCTTCTACTTGTGTTGCTGATGAGTGCATTTCATATATATATTTTTTATACTTTACCCTCATCATTATTGAGTCTTTTGGCTTTAATTCTCCAAGTGCGGTGCTATTTGAGGTATTCTTAGTGTTTCATGCAGATATCAAATTCCTGAAGCAAGAAGAAGTGTTTTGGATTGACTTTAGAAGCTAAAGGACTTAGAAGAAATCTCATCAAGCTCAACACGGCTTAAGCACGCCCGTGCTGTACCCCGTGCAGATTGCAGAAGAATTCAGCCAAAGTCAACATAGTCTGAGTTCGCTGAGCATGGTCGTGCAAACCCTCAGCACGGCCTAAGCACGCCCGTGTTGTACCCCGTGCAGATTACAAGAATACGAGTTTCTGGAGTTTTATTTGGCCTTAATCTGCACAGCTTGAAGCACAGCTTCAACACGCCCGTGCTCACATCGGGAAAACATTAAGACCCTAGAAACTTAGTTTCAAAGGGGACTTTTGGTGGGTGAACGAAGGGAGGAAAAAGGAGAGAGCTTTGGGGGTTCGTCCTCCTCTTCATCAAGGGAATGTCACGCCTATGGTAGGCTGATCGGGAGGAGATTTTACAACATTGTAGATCCTCGGACAACCACAAGGATGCAAGAAATTAGGGAGTTTTCAACTTCTTGTATTTCAATTTCTTTAGCATTGTACTTGTTGTTTATTGTCATGAGGGGCTAAACTCTTAAGGGAACCCCGGGGTTGTTTGTATGACGTTGTAGCTTGAACTCTTTATCTTTACTTGCAGCATTTATGAGTGTCTTGTTCCTTACAATAAATCTGAGTTATTGGCTATCTTGTGTGTTGTTTAGTGCTTGAATGCTTGGAAGTTAGGTTTTCTTATCTAGGCTTGTGAATCATGATTGATAGTTGCAAGCAAGTAAGATTTCAACTTAGCGCTCCGCATGCTGGAAGCAACACCCTGATAGTATAACTAGGTTTAGAACTGAAGACATCTCTGATAAATACTGAGAAAGACCGAGTTAGTAAACGTCTGAAGTCCAACCCCGGGGGCCCATCTCCTCCATCGAGTCAATCCTTGCATTCCCCTTAGTGCAATTCTCTCCCTTAATCTCCTTAATTTCAACTTAGAGTCACAATCCATCCTTCTTTGTTTGGTTAGATATTAAGCACTCCGTTAGTATTAGAAGCTACACCAATCCCTGTGGATTTGACTACCCGACCCTACAGGTACACTTTACTACTTGTACGACCCGTGCACTTGCGGATACGCAAGGGGCGTACCAGTTGCCAAGTGTGTCACTGCATCAATCTCATTAAACCTAGCTGTTCTCTTATTCTCCCTACAGCTCCATTGATAACGGTTCAAGGCCATGTCTTCAATCAATTGCCGAGCAGCTTTGGGAGTCTTGGTGCCTAAGGTGCCACCAGTAGCAGTATCAATAACTTGCCTGGTATTTGGCTTCAGTCCATTGTAAAAGGTGTGAACAATCATCTATTTGGAAAACCATGATGAGGACACTTCCTTATCAAATCCTTGAATCACTCCCAAGTCTCGAATAACGATTTAGAATCCCCTTGTGAGAATGATGAGATTTTGTTCCTTAGCTTTGCAGGCTTCCCTGGTGTAAAGTACCGAGCCAACAATGCCTCCACCATTTCATCCCAAGTCCTGCTAAAGGCTCTCGGCATGGATTGGAGCCACTTCTTTGCTTTTTCCTTGAGAGAGAATGAAAAGGTCTGGAGTCTAATAGCATCATCTGACACCCCATTGACCTTTAGGGTGTCGCAAATCTGCAGGAAATTCTTGATATGAGCATTAGTATCCTCATCTAGTAATCCATTAAATTGTGGACTCATATGAAATATTGTCAGGAACCTTGTTTTGAGCTCAAAATTGTTAGCATCCACCGGTGGTCTAATGATGCTCAATTGGGTCCCCTGAGCAACTAGACGTACATAATTTCAAAGAGTACATCTTTGAGCCATCTCAACATTGTCATCTGTTTCTATGTCAATTGCAAACTACTCTTACACCGGCTAAGGATCTTCCACAAGCGTTTCTTGTTCTTGTACTAGCACTTATGATACCTCTTGGACACGTCTTCGCAAATTAAAAAAATAAAAAACAAGAAAATGACTAAATTAATAAAGCTCTTGGATTTACTAATATCACAAATTTTTAGCAATGGCGCTAAAAATTTGACACGCCCTTTTGAGTAGGTGTACCGCAAGTGCACTGGTGTTGAAGTAATAAAGAACCCAATGGTTGGGTTATCGTATACACTGAGAGTTTGTGAGTACTAGCTACTACTTCAGCTCTATTGTCTTGCTCTATGCTTAAAAGTGATGCAAAGAAATAAAGAATTAATGGAAACAGAAACTACTGCCTAAAAAGGAAAGGACACTCGCAATGAGAAAAGTGTAGATACTCGAATTACAACTCCCTAGGATATTAGTAAAAAGGATTACGGTAGCTAAAAATCTCTCTCTAAATCCAAAGCGTTAAGCTGAGGGAACCCAAAATTCTTCCAACCCGTTGGCACAGTAATTGGAAACTTCTTTAATTGAAATCATCCTAATAGTGACTTGTCACAATACAAGGTATTTGTATAAAAGTGAAAAGCTCTAGGGATTCCCAAATGATCAACTAGGTATCCGAAGAACGTTAGCACTTTAGCAAGTCAACTAACCACTAATCCAAAATAAACCCTAACAAGACTAATCACATCCAAGGGTCTAAATGATTGTATTAAACATAAGGGACGTGAAGATAGATATTGGTCAACTCGAAAGGGAAGTGGACACTCCTCTACCTAAGGCTAACTCCTTCCATTCAAATCTAGCTTGACCTATTCTTGTAGGGCCTTTCGAGATGAACATTCACAAGCATAATCATTGTTGTCATATACAAATATTATGAGCCTTAAAAACATGAGAATTGAGTTTAAACAAATAACCTCAATAAAGAGATAAAAGCTCCGGAAAGATTTAACTCATCCTAAGGTTCACAAGTTTAAGTACCCACAAAAGGGATTTAGCTCCTCATAGGGCAATACAAATTAAACATAAATGTTTCAGAAAACATAATCAAAATTATAAAAATAATAAACCCCCTTTCTATATCCGGTGTCCAATGATGCTTAGAGACTCCTCCAACGATACCTGATTACCCCATCAATGCTGATGAGCTCTCTCTCCAAAACTAGGGTTACAGCTACCATTCCACCAGTCAAAATGCTCCCCTTTCTTCTTGGAAACAAAGCTTTTATATCTCTCTTGTTACTGACTCCACAGCCATGACCACTGCTGCCCACATCTATGGAGTGCTCTGTCCATCAGACTAATGCCAACCAATGTATTTCCCAAGGTCATCGAGATAGCATCCATGGTCGTGGACTCCTTTTGGTCTAGTGGCTTGATGAGTGCATTTTATACATATTTTATCCATTTTATACCCATTATTTTCTTGTCCTTTAGCCAATATTTTTCTAGTACGGTGCTATTTTAGGTATTATATGTTAATCGTGCAAATATTTAGGTCTTGGAACAATTATAATTGGTTTGGAGAAAATTTCATAACAAAAGGACCAAAAATGCAGTTCGTCAAGGCAAGCACGGCCCAAGCACGTGCATGCTTCTCAGCCGTGCACTTCACAGGACTCTCAAGAGAAATGGACTCAGAAGCACGGTTTTAGTTCTCAGAGTACTGGTGTGCAAATGGAAGCACGGCCTAAGCACGGGCATGCTTAGAGCCGTGTACTTTACAGCCTGGCGAGTTTTTAAAAATATTGTAGCAAAAGTACTATAGCAACCGAAAACTCAGAAACCCCAAATCTATAAGAGATGAAGCACGGCTGGAGCATGGATGTGCAGAATTAAGCACGGCCGTGCTTGGATCAGAAAGTGACTTTTTAAGCCCAAAAGTTAGGGTTTCAGGGGGATCTTTTCTTCATCTTTTCTTCTCCTTTGGGGGGAGAGGACACAAGGGGGAACAACGTACCTTCAGGGACCAAATCCGGGCCGAGAGATCGTTGTGTGTCAAGCCCCGACCCTTGGGTCCCGACCCATGACACTACCGCCACGACAACCCAGGGGAGGTCAGATACCTGCCTGAACCCTAGATCGCCATAAGGCTAACCTGTTACCTGTACAATATCAATATCATAACAACAATATTCTAAATCTAAAGGTATTCAACCACAACCCTGTATAAGATCAATATACTCACACCAGGTATATATCCCTGAAAATCACAATATCAAAGATCATGAACACAATCATAGTGTCCCCCAAACACTAGGTGTAAAACTCATACAACCTAAGCTCATGACTGAAATAATCAACATTATTCAAGACCAAAATGGAAATAGGAAAACATAGGTCCTAGTGGATCCATCTTATGCATGACAACAATGTTTATGAATCATACACTACTCAAAGGTAAATGCAGAAATGGCTTTGCCAAGCACTATCACGTCTCATGCCCTACTGCCGTGCTAACACCTGTAAAGCAGAGAAGAAGAATGGATGAGTAACTAAGTTACTCAGTGAGTGGTTGAACATGGAGCTATAACTCATACAAGCGTAAACAAATGATATGCCGAAAATATATGTATATTGTATATCTTTAATAACCAACAACTTACAAAATGCTTTAAATACACATTTCAATATAAGAAGCTTTCCAACTTTCTCAAAGAAAGACACCAATAAAACTTTGCAAATCATTTGTAAAGAGATTCAATATTGAAAATTCAAGTTAAGAATACTCGTTAAAGATCAAACTTATCGAATCAAGGATTTATAGTGCAACACATGCGGGCATCCTCTATCGATAGCTTCATCAATAGCCTATGAAAATCCTCCATCACTAACCATGGCCGTAGCTAGGTTAAGAGCCACCAAGATGCACGTATCTTGGTGTTGGCCATTGGGAATCCCGTGTGGTGACTCCGGGAACCCAACACAGCACCTTCAGATTCTCTACGCGCCTCCTGTAAGAGCTAGTCAGCCAAGAACTCCACGCCACCCTAACTAGGTCAGTCCGTGGAGACTCGCTTCTGCAGAAGACGGGGATCCCCCCAATTTCCTTATCAAACATTTGGGATATCCATCCCGCCCATAGGCTCATCATGAACACATCACAATAATAATATGAACATATTATTATAATATCATAAATCTCGTCAAGAGATCACAAATTCTCATATATACAACTCTCAATTCGAAAGTGAATTCTTGAGTAAACATCGGCAATGATATTATTTTTATCAAGAATATCATCATAAAAGTATTCTTTGAAAACACATTTCAAATATGACATCATCGCAAAGAATAACATTTCAAATAGAGCTTCATCACCAAGAAATCCATTTTGATTCACTTAGGCCCTTTCTTGGGTCCTTATGTAAAGAACATTAACCCTTTGACAATACTTTTGAAAATATGGATTTCAAGATATAGGGATTCCATCCCTTAAGAAGAATAAAAGATCATTGATCATAATTGGTGGTTTCGATCCCCCGCAAGCGCACGGGGTCGTCAAGTAATAAACCACTCGCGCACGCACGAGTGGGTCGTATTCCCAAGGGCCCGAGAATCTATCCTTACCTCCTTCTCGCAATGTTGTCTAGCCGATCAAACTCGAGAGTAAAAGATGAAAATGCAAATATAAGAAATAAATACAAATCAGAATGCTAAATGACCAGGGCAATAAAAAGGGGAAATCAGGGTGAGAAAGCGGTCACGGATGAGGATCCCCTCAGGGGCTACTGAAGTGTACAGGATGCTGGATTAACATGTAAATAGCTTGTTGGACCGAGAAAACCCTAGATTAGGTCAACCCGATGGACACGGCAGTTGACCCCTAATCCGGTACGAGTATTGACTGCGGGCTCTACCCGTACAAATCCTCATACGATTGCAAATGGCAAGGTGGTTTTCTCAAACTAAGGTTGAATCACAAATGAGTAATTAACCCTAGAATTGGAGGGATACAAATACCCGATGGTCACGGCGTATTCATACATATGTCCCTTCCAAGATTGGTGAGTCTAACACTAGGGCAATGGTCATGCAACCTAGTATTGGCTAAGTATGGATACACAGAGTTCTCATGCATACCCAAGCATTCAAGAGCACCAAACAAGGATCACAAACAAGTCTACAAACATTAATTAAAACTAAGCATCCAAAATACACAAGTTCACCCCCAAGGTTCACCTACATCCGGTGACCTTGGGGTTTAGTTGTTCATAATCTCAAAATACATACTCAAAAGCATGAAAACAACTAAATAAAGCATGATCACTCCCTCAAACACGAAAATGGGGTTCCGAAGACGTCACTCAAGAGGTGGCTTCCCTTGTCTTCAACCTTCCTTCAATGATGCCCTAGAGTAGGATCTTACTCCCAAATGCGCTCTCCTCCAAGATCTCGCAGTGAAAAAGCCCTCAAAGCCCTCTCCAAGCCGGATCTGATGATGGTAGTGTGTAGCTCCAAGGAGAAGGCCAAGTTCCCCTCCAAAATGCCATAAAAGCTCTTTTAATACATGACATCGCGATGCCTTGCGGGCGCAAGGTTGCCGGCAAGGCATCCAGAGACTTTCTCAGTTTTTTTTCTTTCGGTGCTACAGTACCCTGCTACAGTAATCATACTGCGGTGATTCGTCTATAGTACTGCTGCAGTGATAAAGCCCAAAAACGCCGTATTTGGTGTCGATTTCTTCATAAATATGTTCTTGAGCTTATTTTTCTTATTCCGGGCCTGTAACACAAGTAAAGCAACTTTAAACAAGAAAATAGATAACAACTTAACAAAAAGAGAAAATAAAATATACACAAGTATGTATAAAATACGTATATTTAGACGTTTATCAAACATCCCCACACCTAAGCGTTTGCTTGTCTCCAAGCAAACAAACATGAAGAACAAGGGCAAGAAGATAAATGGCTAAATATACGACCTCAAGCTCAAATGTACAGGACTTCACTAGCACAAATGGTTAGAAATCAGGAAGTGAGTTGTTCAATGTACAGACAAGCAATATCAACTCTGTTTCATCCAAAGTGTTCTTGTGAGTGTGTGCTGACTCCCACACTGACCTCCACACCCTGGATTACCCCAGGATGTCCATTCACCTCTCACAAATTGAAGTTAGTGTTAGAAGTGCTAAAGACCCTCTCAATAGTCAGTTAAAAATCTTCTGGTCTCCAAAACGGAACTTTAACATCAAGTAAAGATAGAACAGGTTTCAGGCGCCCGAAATGTCTTTTTTTTTTTCGCGACGCCTGATCAAACCTGCTAAAAACCTCACTTAAAAACCTCATTTAGGGTTAAAGCAAAAACATGAGACTCAAAAGTTTTTAAAGGACTATTGAAAGAAGAATTTAACATCCTAACACAAAAATCAATAAGATGGGTTAGAGCGTCAGAAGTGGGAGTTATAGTGAGCAGGTATAAATATGCACTAAGGATGAAACAGAACTATATTCAAGCACATGTAAAATACAACTCACTACTATCATTCTACCAAACTAGGAAATCCTCAACAATAAGATCATAGCTATCATAGGTGAGTCAAGCATGCAATACAGTATAATACTCCATCCCCACACCTAAAGATGTACATTGTCCCCAATGTACATAAATCAGCAGTACAGGGTGGGAAATATATATAACAAGTAAAGCCCAAAAACGCCGTTCTTGAGCTTATTTTGCTTATTCCGGGCCTATAACACAAGTAAAGCAACTTTAAACAAGAAAATAGATAACAACTTAACAAAAAGAGAAAATAAAATATACACAAGTACGTATAAAATACGTATATTTAGACGTTTATCAATAATTGAAAAGTATATCAAATTATAAACCACGAAGTATAAATGATCAATAACCTTAATCAAAAGTACATCGGAACATAAATCAAGAAGTATAAATGTTCAACGTCTTTAATCAAGAAATAAACTGAAACATAAATCATCATTATTCAAAGTTTCATGAAAACATCTCAAGAAACCTTTGAAACATGAAATTCACCATTCAAGAACGTATATGATTAGGTATTCAAACAGGTATGATCATAGCTCATGAATTAAACAATTTCCCACTCACAAACTTGGCGAGATCGAACTTCTTGGATCACTCGCCTACTTGCTCTTTACCCTTGCCTTTAAATCCACCTCCTTGATGCCATTAACCATCCAAGAAAAACAAGAATCAATCACATAACCCAAACAATAAACAAAGGAGGAAAGAATGATCCAAAATTAGATCTCAGGGCTTCTAGGGTTCACTAGATATTCTAGATTCAAGAATTAACAATAATGGTAGCCTCAAATCCTCAAGATCACAATAAAATCAAGAAGATCCTAATTGGGTTGGATCTACAAGAATAAAGGGTTTAGAGATGACGGATCTCCTTTATTCTTCACCAAAACATGAGATCAAGACTCCTAAACCATCCAAACATTAGATCTATGGCTTAATTCCAATTAAGCATTAGATCCATACTAGATCTACACTATTCCTTCATGGATCTATAAAGAATTGAATAAAAGAACAAGAAATTAAAGAAGAGAAGAAAACTCACCTTAAACCTTGCTAGATCTAGAGGAGAATCATCAATGGAGGAAAGGAAGAGATCACCACCCTTCTTCTTTCTTGGAGCTCAATAATGAAGATCTAATAGAGGAGAGAATGAGGATTCAAGATGGGCAGAAAAAGAGAGGTAAATGGGGTCTTATGAAGGCCCTTTGAGTTTCAAATCGGGTATTTATAGACCCAAAGCGCAGGAAAACTCGCGGGCTCCCTTGCGGGTGCATGGGAGGCCGCGAGGCCTCTTTCCAGAAAACCATGCGGGCGGCCATGCGCCCGATGCGGGCGGCCATGCGCCCGATGCGGGCGGCCATGCGCCCGATGCGGGCGGCCATTCACCCGCATGGGGGCCACATGGGAGGCCACAAGGCCCCTTGTTTTTGGGGGTTTCTTGCTGCATCTTGATGCCTTACACCCTCCACTTAAAAGCCTTTTCCCCAAAGGTTTTTCCTCCTCTTTTCCTCTCTAAAAAGAACCTTAACTAAGATTCTAAACACGAAAAACACCCGACAAAAATTTAAACCCA
This sequence comes from Dioscorea dumetorum, assembly GCA_902712375.1. Taxonomy (NCBI): domain Eukaryota; kingdom Viridiplantae; phylum Streptophyta; class Magnoliopsida; order Dioscoreales; family Dioscoreaceae; genus Dioscorea; species Dioscorea dumetorum. Next base: position 2,903,219 of record CACTHL010000561.1, on the reverse strand, counting down.
CAACTTCTACACAAGAAACCAAAACATAAAAGAAGCGAAAAAGGTCGAACTTCCACATTGTGGGAGTGGAGGAACATTGGCAAGATCATCATCGGACGCTCTCTGACGAAGATTGTGAAGCAAGAAGGGAGTTTATGAATTTCATCTTATTCTCTTGTTGTTTACCTTGTGTTTCTTATAAAACCATGAGTTGCTAATCGTTCTTCGGTGCCGCGGATTCAAGAACTTGGTGGATTTTGTACTTGGATACATTTACTACAATGTTTATAGAGTCTTTATTTCTTATGTTAAACCTTGTGTTGCAAGCTTGATGAGTTGTTTGATTTTCTTAGCTTGAGCGTTAATATTTCAGCACAATCACCTTAGCGATTGTCTGCTCAAGGAGTAGAGACCTCGTAGTGCCCTCAATATCTTATCGCTTATCTTCACCATAGCTTCCACAGGGCTTTTAGAACACACATAGAAATCCTGAGAAATCCTGAGACGTACCTGATAAACCTTGGGAGAATTTGAGTACAATTGATACCAAGGGATTAATCCGGAGCACTACTCCCTATCACTGATCTCTCGTTACCTAAACCCTGTCTCTCTCTCTCTCGTTCCTCCTATTCCTTTACTTTTCTTTGTAATTAGTTTTTAACACAAATTATTGAGCCGGTTAGATATTAGAAATCCGACGAGTATCGAAAGTTATACCAGTGCCTGTGGTCACAACTACCCGACCCTTTCGGGTACACTTTACTACTTGTGTGACCCGTGCACTTGCGGATACGCAAGGGACATATCATGGCTCCCACGGCCATAAACAGTGAGTCCAAATCCGTGTCATCTTCTGTGTGGCTTCATATGTGTCTACCATGTCCGTGGACTCCTCTTTCTGGCTACTAATGGTTTTGAATTGCTCACCATGGCCATGGAATATATTCCCATGACGGTGGCCTCCTTTGAACTCCTCAGAAGAACGACCCCTAAATCTTCCTTGAAATATCCTTTTCTTTTTCTTCCCTTTGATCTCATTCTATCCTCCTCCCTTGGATGAGAACAAGGAGCCTTGAATAACTTCCATCTCCATCTCGACTCTTGGTTGAAGACCCACTTAACATGAGCTCTTCTTTCTCCCTCATCTCTCTTCTTGTTTTATCTTGGTTTTGGATGAGAATGGTAACTCTAGAATTTGTGGGCATTGAACCTTGGTTTGATGATGGATTTGTTTTGTGGTTGAAATTGATTTCCTTTATTCTTCCTTGTACCATGAGATGGATATAAAGATCCATCCTTTTCAACTTGATGAAGCCATAGATCATCTTGTTCTTCAATCCGGGCTACTGTAACGCTGAGAAACCCTTTGTAAAACCTCTATTCTTATAGTTATGATGAGGGTTTATCTTCATGAATATTTTTTAAAATCCTTAGAACTCAAGTTCAAGCCACACCCATGCCTTATTAGTGTTTTATGGCTTGTAGCTTTAAGAAGTTTATGCATGTATTTTTACTTGTGTTTTCCTCTTGGTTTTGAACCTTTGTACCTTATGTTGGTATTAAGTGGTGAAAGCTCAGCTTGAGACAAAGAACCAACAGAGGAGTAGCGTACTCGAGGTTTTTATCACCAAGTTGTGAGTAGAGTATATGATTGCACAATTTTAGTAGAATACTAAATAAATATCTTTATGATTTGATTTAAAAGAAATCCCTAATTTTATCATATTAAACTGATGATTTGATCAGTTTGGAAAGAGTTTCTATGTTTTTTGTTTTATAAATGAAACTCTTGATACTTGATGAAAATGCTTATGGCTATGTTGGTATATTTGATTGAAATGAATTATTAAACTTTATGTACATATTAACTTTTGACTTTGGTTTATATGACGATGATGTTCATACCTGATATGTGAATATTTACCCTGAACAAGGACCCTGAGATGATTTACATGGATTATATTATTGATACACTTTCTTTGTGATTTGGTTGGTAACAGGGTTGGAACCCGCCTGCTGCAAAAGGGGGTCCCCACTGTACAACCTTTAGAGGTGGCGTGGAGGATGTGATTTTATTTACACACTTCAGGTGGCACCTAGAGCCCTAATTGAATCTATATCAGGAATTCGGAGTTACCATACGGACCCAATGAGTCAATATCAAGGACATGAAGGCCTTGACAGCTTTGAACTTAGCCGCTGACATGGCTACAGTTTAGAGAGATTTTTAGACCATTATTAGTTTAGTTGAGATGCAAACTTCATATTTTGAGAAAATATATCTTTATGCAAAGCAAATCTTTGAGACATTATCATTTGTATATTCTTTAAAAAGTAAATTTGTTTGATGATGAGTATCATGTTCTATTGTTTTAAAACTCGTATTATGCTATTCATGAGTTATGAATGTTGAAACCTCATTTGATGAAAAATGGTTTTTTTATGCTATCTATGGTTTTTTTTATAAATATAAATATGTTGTTATATATGCCAAAATGTTCTACTCTTTATGTACTATTGCAAAAGTGTGGCATTGTCACTTTTATCGATTATTTTGTATATTCTATTAGAATTGTGCTAACACATTCACTGAGTGACTCTAGTTACTCACTCTCTTCCTACATTACAGGCTTTAGCATCTAGTGGCATTGCAGCAGGATAGAGTGTTAAGCATTCTTCTAGCTATCTCACTTATTTCCAATCTTATGTATATTTCTTCTTGAATATGTTGTATTGTATAATGACATGAATCCACTAGTGTGTTTGTCATTCTATATGCATGCTTTGCATGCCTGTCTAATTTCTTTGAAACTTTGTTGTAATTATGATGAGCATGTTTCATTAAACAATATTATCAGGATATAGTTTGATTGTTTTCTCTCTTTATTTATGTGCTCCATATTTTGCTTATTTTGAACCTATAAATTCTATTCAAAACTATTTCGTCCTAGGTATTTGTTAGCCTTACGGCTACTCGAGAGTTGAGTGACGTGGGTGTCTTTCCTCAGGTTATCGTGGCGGTTGTCTTATGCTGGTCTCGTAAGACAGAGTGTAACAATATAGTTAAGTGTATAATGGAAAATCAAGGCATATTGGTCTTAGGCATAGTTACGTAAGAGATTTAATCTCTAAGGGTGTAATTACAATAAATTTTGTCCATTCTGGTCAAAATATGGCAGATCCTATAACAAAAGGATTACAAAGGGATCTAACTAAGAGAACTTCAAAAGGGATGGGATCAAGTCCATTCATTCTCAGCACCATTGAGATAACCTCAACTTAATGCTTAGTATAAATTTAAGTCTTGAGTTCAACATGTTAAAGTACCTTATAAGAAAAGATGGAAGCACGATGATAATATTAATTCATCCCAAGAAAGTAATAGTGCTTGAAACTCACTATGATATTTAGGGTGAGCAATAACTCTTGATAGGTCTTATCTATGAGTATGAAGTGGTCCCGCTTCAAGGGGTTAGGGACTTGACCTTGAAGCACTCATGAAGATATAGGACACATGGCCTTTACGTGTCAACCCCATATCGAGAAAGAAAGAATTGAAAATGGTTTCATTGAAATTGTCATTTCTCACTTCATATGGATGTATGGTTTAAAGATATGGTGATAAGTGCTTAAATGAATGTATCTGATAATTATTATTTATAGCACTTTTCATGTAATTGTTACTTACATAATTGAATTTGATAGTTAATTCACTTTTATTTTGTATTCAGGCTAGAATGAAGACATATAGATCGAGAGGAACAAGTTTGAGATGATTTAAGCTAATTTTGGGAGAAAGACAATGTTTTCAGAGGGACTTACGGTCCGGCATACGGGTGTTCTTACGGGGGGTACTGTAGCAGTGTACTATAGTAGATTACTGTTCATAACTACTATTACGAGCACTTTTACGGGCATGTTACGAGCGTAAGGTCCATCCTGAGAGGCTTACGGGCACCGTTACGCTCATAAGGAGTACTGTAGTAGTACTGTTCATAACACTGTAGCAAATCACTATTCATGACATTGTTACAGTGTAATGGGGAGGTTACGAGCATCCTTACGGCCGTAAGTCTCTGGCCGTAAGGACCACTTACGGCTGTAAGAGCCCCCGAATTTTGAGTTATAAAACCAAGAAACTAGGGCTTTTGGGGGGTCTTCGTTTCCAGTCTTCAGCCGCCCTTTGGGCTGCGATTTGGAGGGCCGAAGGAAGGGACACGACGGCTACAAGGTCAAGGGCAACGATCAATCGATCAAGAAAAGGAACCCTTGCCGGTGTTCATCATCATCATTGTCATCACCTTTTAGGACATCGTCAGGGTCAAGAAGCATTATTCCATCAACGTCGAAGGGAACTTCACGTTGATTCATCTATTCTTGATTCTTAAGGAAGTGTTGTTTAATTGCACATTATGACTATGCTTGTGATTTATTGTTCAATTGTTTTGTATTTCATAATGAGCTAAAGCCCCATTGGGAGCTTGGAGTTGAAACCTTAGGGATTTGTAATAGATTCTATGGTACTTCTTACTTTTATTTGTTTATGAAGTTTGATTATTGAAATGCATGTATAATTGATTCAATTCTTATTGCATGTTGTGTGGCTATTGACGTGCGGTGAAAACCCTTTATTGATCGAAACTAACGTGCGGTGAAAACCCGATAGTTCTTAAGACTAGCGTGCGGTGAAAACCCGTTAGATTCTAGTAATTAGCGTGGGGTGAAAACCCGTTAAGACGTCACATTTCTAGTCAGCTTCCATTTATTCAAGTATGTGTAGGATTTTGTACCTCATTGTTAAAACCATAAGGGATTATTATCCAAGTACTCCCATTATTCTCAATAGTTGCTGATCTCTTGTTTCATTGTTCTCTCTCTCTTTTTAATATATTAAGCTTTACTTAATCTGTTTCTCGATCATTCTAATCAGGCTAGATTTCATCTTTTAAAGTTAGTGCTAGTATTTTTGCTCCCTGTGGTTCGACAACCCGACCCTTCACCAGGTCGACTTTATTACTTGACGACCTGTGCACTTACGGTGACACAAATGGCGTGTCACATGTCTACTATTTCATTCGTTGTAATAGCTTCCACTATATAATGGTTTAAAGTACAAGCCACCATTATTATGTAATCTATTTTCTTTGTTTGTTTCATTGCACTCAATAACTTTTTTTTAATATTAAAAATTACAGGGGATTGTTATAATATTTTTAATATTTCAAATTTTTATTATGAAATCCTTTCATGCCCTATAGTAGTTGTAATGGTTAGAAAACACCTCTTCATGTAATTAAGAAGTTAGAGAAATTAAGATGCATCTCTTTGTGTAATAAAAGAGTAGTTATATATAGTTAGATGACACCTTTTGGTGTAATAAAAAGAATTATAGTAGTTTTAATATATCTTTTCATGTTAAAAGGGTAGTTAGAACTTTTAAATCTCGATTTTATATAAGAACACTTAAGTGTCGAATGAATACATATAAAACATTTGGAAAATTTCTCTCCAAGTGCAAATCAAACAAATTCTTTATTCTCTTATGCTTACTTTGTTATGTGCACCATAGTAAGAAGATTCTTTGTATCCTAAAGGCTTAGCTCTCATCTTTAGCATATTTTATAAAGGGCTAATCCTCTTTCAGAAAAGTGTTTCATGTCTAAAATCCAAAATATGTATTTTGTACTCTTCAACAATTGATACAATAAGGAAAACAATAGTCACTGTGGCTGGCATGCATCGATATCCCACCCAACTTATCCCATGCTAAGAGACAAAGGCCATTGGATCATCACCTGACAAAGAATATTGTATGGGATAGATTCTCATATTTAGATGATTTAGGAAAATGCAGCAATGCTAGTTTAAGTACAGCCTATATGGTGATCTTCTAAATTTGATTGAGTGAATGATGGTTCTATTTGGATAGTTGTAGAGTCTGGGAGCAAAACAACGGAGATCAGCCAACAACCTCCCTAGTCTGAGCATATGAAAGAAATCCCAAAGAGGCAATCTTGAACATGAGTGGGTGAGTATAGTGGGTCTGATCTTGATAGATTTGCCCTGTGGTTGGAGGTCCCTTCTGCCAAGGTGACTTGAGAAGGCATAACGGGTTAGTAATGGCCATGCATCATAAGTGGCTCACTGTAAACAAGTGATTGTAGAATTTGAGCAATTTTGACAAAATTGTGTGGGGAACAAATCAGTATAACCAAAGAAGACATCACATATGCAAAGAAATTTAAATAGGTCATTGACCAAATTAGAATAGAATTTGAGGAGACCATTCATCAATACACTTAGGAGCACATGAAGGCTAATTGCCTGCTGAATACAATGCAGTCAGAAGGATGGCTGGCAAGGCATCAACTTTGATTCATTTTCAGGTATGGATAAACTTACAAAAGAAGAAAGAGAACTATTGATTTACTTCTGCAATGGCAATGTCTATAGGGTTATATGAAAGAATAAGCTAAGTTATCATGTACATGAGCAGATAATAAACTTCTTGTCAGTGACTAATGACTAATGACCTACTCTATCTGTTAGTCCCTATCATCTAATCAGCTGAGCCAAAATACCTATGGCGATTTCACAAAGGGCATGTCTACAACTTTTCGTCTTAGCAGAGTTGTTCAGATCTAAAATTCTTAACTCAATCTTTTCGAGATATGATGAAGTCAGTGTCTAACATTTTCTTCAAAGTGGACCTCATCCCCATTGTCATCATCGACGGCAATTATTGGTACTTCCTCATGCTCAACAAAATGGACAAGGGCATATATGCATTTGCTTTTTGACGTGGAGTTATTGATGTACACTTGTACTATTCAAGCAACAAAGAGAATAGTAAGGCATTCACTCTCTTTTAAAATAATGTATAAATATATTTCATATTCCGATCCAATTCAACCTACAATGCAGAGGATGGAGTCGATATCTCCAGAAAAATTTTTGTTGTATCCAGAATCCATTCAGTGGTCTTTCAAGCAGATCACTTCATGCTTACAATACCCGAATTCGCACAACTATATGGCACTTTACCATAAGTTGAAGGAAGTTGCTGCGTGATGTGGCTTAAAATATGCATGCAAAGGTGCAAGAGATTCAACCAATGTTATGACCACCCAGTGCATGGACGAAGGAGAGCCTTCTTCGTTGCCCATTCCTTCCTCCACAGATTATGGACCTTGGATGCTAGTCACACGGCGGCGCGGGCGCGCTAGAGGCTGTGGTGGTGGTCGGGAGAATCCGTCACGTGTAACGCACGTGATAGATGACGATCCTCCCGTTGAACCGCTCAACGGACACGCCATCCAGACTGACGCGACTCAAGTGCCACGTGGAGGGACCAGAAGACGCGGACGTGGAGGGCATTTCGGCTCTCGAGTATTCCACTCTGACGCACAGGCTCCCGAGGTGCCACAGTTCCCCGAAATGGCTGAGAAAACAGTGGATGAGGTCTTTTCAGAGTCTCCTTTGTCCCACTCTCCGAAATTTGTCAATCATGCACGGCAGTCCATGACTAACAGAAAAGGAAAGGGAATTGATCCCTTGTCCCCTGCGCCGAAAGTAATTACTTCTCTGGAACCCTTGATGGATCCCGGACCGGATGCCCAAGATCATCATCGAATGCTTGTTGATAAGGTCACTGACGCTCTTCGAACCTCTAATCCATCGTCGGCATCTAGTGAGCAAAGTGCTAGTGATTCTGAGTCCATTGAAGAAGATGATTTGCAACAGGATGATTTCGATGATGAGATGACGCTTGACCAGGCACAGAAGGATCTTAGAAGAGAAGCTCTAATCCTGAAAAATTCTCAACAGCTTGCGGCCCCTTTAAAAAAAGGCAGACTTGACAACTCCATTGGAGGAATATAATCCTATTTTTCTTGTTGATAAGTCTTCTGGTTTTATGATGGCCTATATACATCAGGAAGTTTTCTTTACCCGTTTTTTTGGTGATTTTCATTATTATTTCATCTTTAATGGTAAGTCTCACTTCTATTATTTGTTGGAACTGTAGGGGAATATTCGGCCGAGATACCTCTGCACGGGTTCGAACCCTTCTCAGAAAGCATAACCCGATGATTTTTTGTCTGGTCGAAACAAGAGCTGATGAATCTCGTCTCCTTAGATTTTGTTCCAAGCTACGTAGTAAGTGGGAATGGGCCACCATTCCTGCCAATGGTTACTATGGAGGTATTTTAACTATTTGGCGCAGGACCCTGGGCAAGGTCACCCCAGTAGCAACTTCCGCCATAGCGCTGCATATGGTAATTTCTGAATCGAATCATTCTGATTGGCTCCTTTCTGTTGTTTATAATGACACTAGAGTCCGGGGCCAGTGTGATCTTTGGCATGAACTCTTAGGCTTGACTCATGTGCGACTTGCGTGGGTTCTTATTGGTGATTTTAATACTATATTGTATCCTAATGATCACCGTGGAGGTAATTATCATTATTATGCTCGCAAAGCTAATTATTTCTCTGATTTTATTGCCTCTGCTAATCTTATAGCTGTTAATTATACTGGTCCCGACTTCACTTGGTGTAATAATCTTGCCGGTTTAGCCAGACGGTGGGCGAGGCTAGATCGATGTTTGGTAAATGCTTTGTAGGCTGCAAGGTTTGACTCCTTTTACACTCATCACCTCCCTAAAACTTTCTCTGATCATGCTCCACTTCTTCTACGAGCTACCCCTCGTAGTCATCATAAAAACAAGATTTTCAGGTTTGATAATTTTTGGCTAGATTATTTGGACTGTCATCATGTGGTTAGGGAAGCATGGAATTTTAAACCGCATTCGAATCCTATGCATGCTTTCTCTCATCTAATTTCAAGTACCAAATCTAGCTTAATCTACTGGCGCTCCTGCAGTTTTACCTCCTTGGATGCCAGAATAAAAGAAACTAATGATGCCATTGCATACCTTGAACTTCTAGATTGCTCCAACTCTAATAATGATCAAATTACGATGAGTCTCAATTCTTTGTACAACAAGGCAGCTGCGCTTCAAAGGAAAAACGCTACTAGATGGGCACAACGCGCTCGAATGCTTTGGGTCAGGGATGGAGACTCTAACTCTGCTTTTTTTCATAATAGTGCCAAAATCCGTAAGCATTCTAACACTATCCCCTTTATTATGGATGCCGATGGTACTCTTTATCATGATCCTATTGATATTGAGCATGTTTTTCTTACCTTCAACGGAAAACTTTGGACTGATCCTCATAGTAGAAGCATGTCTGATATTATTAATGCTCTACCTGGTGATCTTAGTACTATTTCTAAGCATGAGGGGGACCAACTCATTCGGGCTGCAACTAAAGATGAAGTTTACCAGACTCTTCTTTCACTCCCTTATGGTAAAAGCCTTGGGCCGGACGGCCTAAACGCTGAATTTTATCGCTTCTTCTGGAATGAGGTAAATGAATCTTTACTCTTGGCAGTGAATTATTTTTTATCTAACTCTGTCATGCCTAAATCCTGTGCTAGAACTTATATTACTCTTATTCCTAAGAATTCCAATCCTAAAATGGTTTCTGATTATCGTCTGATCTCCCTTTGTAATGTTTGTTATAAAATCATCTCAAAGCTTCTTGCCAATCGTCTTAAACATGTAATTTCTAATTTAATTGGCAAAGAGCAATGTGGCTCTGTTCCGGGTAGGACTTCTTTTGATAATATTATTGCTTTAAAAGATGTTGGACATTCTCTTGAACGAGACTTTAAGAGCCCCCCTAGGATGTTAATCAAAATTGATATTGAAAAAGCTTATGACACTTTAACTTGGAATGCTATTCTGGCTACTTTAACTAGAATGAATTTCCCTAATGTTTGGATCAATTGGATCAGAGCATGCCTATCATCTGCCACCTTTTCCTTTCTTCTTAATGGGCAGCCTACTCCTTGGATCTCCTCCTCCCGAGGAGTTAGACAAGGGGATCCCCTCTCTTCTTATTTATTTATTTTAGTCTCTCAAAATCTCACTTCCCTTCTAAACTTTTCTTTGAGAAACAATATGATTCCTGGTTTTAATAGATCTCTCAGAATGGACTTTAATCATCTTATGTATGCAGATGATTTAATTCTTATTACTATTGCATCTAGGAAAGCAGCTAGGTATGTTCATCTTTGTCTTCATATTTATTCTCATCTTACAGGTCAAGTGTCTAATAATGCTAAATCTGAGATCTTATATCCTTCTTGGGTTAACTTCAGAATTAAGTCTAGCATTAGGGCCATTCTTTCATTTAGAGTGGGCTCTTTTCCTCTGACTTATCTTGGAATTAAGATTTCACCCAAAAGACTTGCTCCTGCTACTTTTAATCATATGGTGGACAAGATTAACAAAACCATTGCTGGTTGGAGTAAAACTCATCTGACTAGTGCAGGTAAGCTTACGCTGATCACATCTGTTCTCCTTACTGTCCCAATTTATTATCTCTCGGCTTATCCTATTCCTGATGGAATTCTCGATAAAATTTCCACTAGCATTAGGAAATTTCTCTGGTCTAATGGTAGTTACAGAAGTGGCATTCCTTTAGTTAATTTTCAGATACTACACTTTCGAAAGCTGAGGGGGGCCTCTCGATCAAGGATTTGAGAATTTCTAAAATTGCTCTTATGGCTAAGCATGTTTTCAGTTATTTGAATGCTTGTGACACTATTTGGGTAGATATTCTTATCTCCAAATATGGCAAGCTTAATATTTGGAAAGATGATATTCCTTCAAACTGCTCCTGGTTCTTTAGGAATCTTTGTACAACTTTCCATCATATTAAATCCTTTCTGTGGGTCAATAGAATTAATCCTAATTACACATCCTTCTTCTATGACCCTTGGTTGTCAGAAATCCCTCTTGCCATTAAACCAACGTACTTGAATATGGATTTAAACCTTTCCAGCTTTACATTATCAAATTTTTTGGTTGACACTCATTGGAACATGCATATGCTCAGTATGGTTTTTGGCCCTTATCTTAACACTCATGCTCTCTCTCTAACGAACGTCAGCTTTACTGGTAATATGCATTGGGTTTGGTATTCTAAAACCTTCAATTCCAGGCTTTCAACCATTGTTTATAAACAGCTTAAGTCCACTACAAATGTTTAAGATCCCTAGAAGGGTTGGCAAAACCTTTGGCCCTTAAAAGTTGCCCCGAAAACAAAATTTTTTGTCTGGCTTCTTATGAAGGGTAAAATCAAAACTTATGATTTCGTATATGCTCTCAATATTGGACCCCAAGAGCTGTGTATTTTCTGTGGCCTAAATTATGAAACTGCTGAGCATCTCTTTAATGCATGCCCAAAGCTCAAGGAATTTGGGATTCAATCAGCAACCTTGTTGGTAGAACAGTTTTATTTCCTAATGGGTTTATCTCAGGCTCTTAGCTTTCTGATGATCACTCGAAGTATTCCAAATTCACTCAGGCTGTTATCGCGGCGACAGTCTAGAGTATTTAGAGATCTAGATGTAACTATATTTTCAGGGGAGAGCCTCCAGACTTTGCCAGCCCCCAGGCCTGCATTCACAATGGCGCAGGAATTCTCAACTGTTTCAAGACAGCAAAAAAGGAGACATTTTATCCTTACTAACTTCTCTTATAGTGATGGTCCCTTCTTATTCTCTACATCCTTCTGTGCTAGGGATCTATCCATCAGTGGAGCAGGTTTTTTTATCACAGATGCTAATCACAATGTCTCACTTGCAGGCTGCTGCCCCTTTCCGGTAATTCAATGCTGGATATGGATATTAAGGCCCTCATCTCCAGCCTGCAGTGTATTCAAGCTCAAGAGCTCATCATCCAACATGTCATTATTACAAATTCAGATCTTCAATCTGCTATAAAGAGTGATTCACAACTCATCTCATGGAGGGCTGAACCTGCAATTAGGCTTCTCAATCAAATCCTCACAGAAATGGGCAATCCTGCAGTTCATGTGATTCCTAGAGATTGGGCTACGAGTGCTGTGAAACTTGCCATTCATGCTGTCTCTTGTCCTACCCTTTCCCTCTTCCATCAAGGAAGGGACCTCCCGAATTAGATTATGAAAGCCTTCCATTTGAATGGATATTATCTGTAATCTTTTCCTTTTTCTGTAAGTTTGTTTGAACTTTTAAGCTTCCGTCTTCGTTTGTACCTTTTTTTAGCTTTTCAATAGCTCTTTTAACAAAAAAAAAAAAAAAATATGCATGCTTGAAAATGAAGTATGAGCACAAGGATTAAGAAGTCCCCAGCCATATTTTACTTTGCAGGTCTATATACAATGGGATAAATATCGATATAATTTATAAATTAGGAAATGTTTGGTTCTCTGTAACTGTGCAACTGATTTCATTTGCAAATGTAGACTAAATTCATGCACAAATGCATAAATATTGCGACAAGATTTATCTAACAATTAAATATGTGTTTGTTAGTTTTCACTTAAATTAGATCCCCATGTTTAATTGATAGTATTTGATTGCTTATATTTTTTATTATGAAAGTTTTATTGAGATAATTGATTGTTTCTTATTAATTATATTTCATTGTATGCCTAACTATCTAATTGTTTAAATATTGTACTTACTAAGTCTGTAACTCACCCTTTGCCGCTTATTTTTCAAGAATAGATGATTGAGTTTCTTTTTGGCCTAGAGTAGTAATTCGCATTAATTGTTTAGGTTGGTCAACACATAGAGGGTCATTCTTTTTCATTACATTAATTGTATTTCATTTGAGTTATGTTTCTCGTGTTAGAGATGTCAGAATTTCTAAGACATTTCGGTGTCAATACTTTGGACTATTCTATAATATTGATTATATTTATTGTGAGGATGCGTATTACCATGCCGTGACTTGGGTTCTGTAATTGTGAGACATTATAATATAGTTATTTATTTATTTATTTATTTTTATTTCAGATGTTAGAAAACTAGAGAGAGAGAGAGAGAGAGAGAGAGAGAGAGAGTTACGATAACCCTTTTGATTGCTTGAAAACATTTATTGACGGGAATATTTATGAGCAAATATTCCTTGAGAGTATGTTTCTTGCACGTTTTTTTGATAATGTAGTCAAAATTAATAAGATAGAATAAGTTATTTGATCAAGGCAGCATCAATTCAATTCAATGGGGAGATTTGAACATATCTACCGCTTGAATTAAAATCTTCCAAAGATTTGAGAGTATCTATCAAATCAACTCTGCTTGAGATTTAATATCTAAACAAATTTGCAAGAAGATTCTCAACAATCCACCTTGGAATAGGAAGTCAAATCAAGTAAAACAATGACACTGGTTATCATTGTTTATCCATTATATATATTGAAATGTTCCTGAATTCCCCCCACCTTAAAAAACATTGGACTGTTGATTTGATTATAATTCAAATGTCGTACATATATGTGCGGCAAGACACCCTTGTTGACATGTTCTCGGACTTCCAGAGTTTCCAAAGTTTCTTATGCTTTCGATTAGAATAGATAGCATAATTCAACTGCTTGTTACTCCTTCCAAAAGATGTCAGGAATAAAATGTTTCAGAATCATTTCTGGGGAAAAGATGAGATATGAGAACATAAAGCTTTTCCTTCTAATTTTTATAGCCAATTCTTGCATTTGATTGATTCCTTGAGGTTGCGGAAGCAACCGAGATACTGCTATACACATCATTTATACAAATAGCGCTGATCATGAAAATTATAATAATCACCAGATGTTGTCAGTAGGGATGATAATAGGGCTGGGTGAGGCAGGGTGAAGCATGCCTCTGCAACCAGCCATTCCGAACCATTCCCTACCTTCGCTCCACCCCCACACCGCTAGAATAGTAGTATTTTATATACCGCAACCGTTACGGGGTTTTTTTTTTAATGTTTTGCTCCATCAACTCTTTTTTCCCCTGTACACTTATGAATTCAAAGTTGCAGACAAGCAACTTAAATTCTCAAAGCCACTAACCTTTTGTTTGGTTGGGGGTTTGGAGAGGGAGTTTGAAGGAGTAGAGGTTGTTTGGTTGGAGGGTTAAATCATAGTTTTTAGAGGAATGGGTTTATTTATTTACTTTTTTTTAACTAAAATACCCATGTCTTTTGAATATATTACACATATATCCTATTTAAAATACCCATGTTTTTTTTAGTTTTTTTAGTTTTTTTAAATTAAAAACTTATTTATATTAAAAAATATATATTATTTGAAGATAATATATTTGATATATTGATATTAACCGATAGAATAGATTAATGCCATTATGCATTATCATATTATATTAATTAATTATAAATTATAATGGTTACTTTTTGTAACCCCGATTATTAACCCCCCACTTTAATTTTTTTAATATTTTTATTTCGTGATTATAGTTCTTATCTCAAAATAAAGTTATCCTAATTACAGTAATTTGTAATTTAAATTTATGAAATAAGATATATTTTTTATTTAAATTTAATTTAAAAAATATTTTAAAAAATATAAATTGGTCAATATACATTATACTACCATTTACTCCTCCATCTAACCAAACAAAAAATTTGGATTACACCTCCTCACCCTTCAATGAATCAAACATACTATTTTTACAAACCCTCCATTTTCCTCCTGTACTAACTCCCTCTCACTCCCCTTTCCCTAACTCCTCCTTTGAACCAAACAAGGGTAAAAGTTTTTACTAAACCGCTATAATATATAATATTTATTAATAAATTAAGATTCTACCAAATTATTTTTTTGATATTGTATTTTTTTAATTAAATCATTAAAATGCATAAGTGCAATCAAATCACACAATTATTTAATTAAGTATATATAATCTTATTTATTTTTATTTTTCAATTGAAAAAGCCTAAAATAAAATATAAAAATATAGACATATAAGTAAAGTTTTATCGGAATGAGATAGGACAAAGTAAAAAGCCAAAACCATCTAGCCCCGGGTCTTCACAAAAAATGCCCATCATGTCTCTTGCTCTCCTATTAAAAAAATTACCATATTGGGGATGATCGGATCAGAAACCACTGATCGATTGGAGGTTTACCATCCCTCGTTATGAGACTAATTCGTGACAGAGATGTGTCACATATTTATAAAGTTGCTTCATGTATATATGTGTAAGGCCTTGAACTTCGACCAACATATTTTAATTGAATACTTGTTTATTTGCATCTCACAATCAAAAAAGTAAAATAAAATAAAAAAAATAAATGAAAATAACGATTTGAGCTTGACAGCTTAGTAAATTTACAGCATTTTAAGAGCGTAATGATGTATGGCTTACCAAAGTATAAAATTATTTTAAAATTCTTACTCTCAAAACATGTTATTTTACAAATATCATATTTATAAGGTAGTACAATAAACTAGTTTTTTCGTGAAAATAAATACGAAATAGTGAATGAAACATATTTTCAATTCATAATTCTCAAAAATGCATATTTCAGATTTAAAAGACCTTTTTTAATACCCGATATTTATCAAAATTTCTTAAATCAAGCACAATGCTTGCCAAAAAAAATTGTAGAATACTTAAAAAATAATAAAATTTCTCACAACAAATGTATAAGTGTTAAAATAAAATTTATGCCTCATAATTTGTATTATGACAACAAATTTTTTAATAGCAAAGGACGTATCACATAATCACATATTGAATTTCACCATACTAAACACTATTAGTGCACGGGTCACATATCACACAATATGTTATTGTTTTTCTAGCAACTTGGTACCAAAATTAGTTTCTCACAAAGAAACATGTTGATATAGCCAATATTTACAGCAATTGGCATGATCACAACATAGAAATGCGAAAAACAAATATAGTAAAATCATAAACATATTCTTTCCAGGTCAAAAGTTTTTAAGTTAACATTAAAAAAAAATCAATGTTCCTTTTACATTTTGATTTAGAAATCAATGTTCACGAGTTGACATATGGAATTATATGCCAATGGTTTACGAGTTTACATTTAAAATCATAAATTTATATTCACAAGTTTGCACTCGTTGAAATAATAAATCATTATTAACATTTAGAAGAATAAATAAATAATTCTCAATTTCAGCTTACTTTGATAAAAGAGAAAAATTTTCTCAAATACATAGTATGAATTGATCCATAGGCACATGGAATAATCTATACCCATGGATTTAGATTTAAAGTATTGGCATCCAAGAAGGAAGATCAAGCCTTCTATGGTCGCAACTATACCCTATGGATTTAGATTTTAATACACTAGAGCATCCATTGCTAGACAACCTAAGATTTTATCAATCTCCTCTTCTCCTTCTCATTTTCTTTCCATTTCTCTTCTGATAGAGATATCGCTATCTCACTTAGGCATGGAGGCATCCCCCTGCACAAAGGCTAGGACCGATCTTAGCGTTTCCATGTGTTGGTGGATCTGGCCACTAAAGGGATGAGGATTAATGGAAACCTCATTCTAAGGAACCTATAAGAAATAACAAACAAGGAAAAATAAATCCAGAAACCATCCTTCCAAAAACGAGGAAGCCCACATCTCAACATTTATTATTGGCTAACTTCTTTTTCTAGCTCTCCAACTCATTGATCAATAAATTATTCATAGTTCGCTGCCATTTGTCAGAAACACTGACAAGTAAGAGTGAGACTCATAGTAAGGAATGAGTGAATTCCTAATCCTCAATAGGAGGAAAGCACTCCTGCAAATAGTGCAATGTAATTGCAAACTAAGGATAACCATAAATAAACCTCCCCTTCGATTATAGAAGATCGAGAGTAGAGATACAAGGTTCTAGATGAAAAAAATTGAAATCCTCTCCCTTGCTCTCTATGATATTAAACAAAGAGCATTCCAACCTTTAAGAAAGATGGCCTTCCAAGATGTAGAACCAGCCTTCTAAAAGCCTAAATATAAGGTCAAGCTTCGAAAATGATCGAAGAAAAAACAATTTAAATAATGAGCAGATTAGATAATCTGGATTATGATACATGGAATCACTAGCTAAAATATCATTGAAGACTTCCCAAAGATGAATCAACACTAGAAACAACTCCATCAATGTTTTTCACCTTTAATATTAGAGATCTTAGATCTTATACTTCGAATAGGGTTTTAAATGTTGTTAATCAGGAAATATTAAGGCATATGAGATCTTGCCGATCATTTCTAGTCCTTTAATGTGATAATTCTTCTACATGGGCCCCAAATGTGATCATTTGGAAAGCATTCTTAGCTACACTTTGAGAAGTAGTGTAGTTGTGGTTCTCTACTCATCCATCATGCTTCATGCCTTCGTTTGAAGGATCGGCTAAAATATTTCTCAACTACTTTGTTAGCAACAAGAAGTGAAAGAAGAATCTTGCCATGTTAATGAACTCGAGGTTAATTGGGAGAAAATGAGAGTTTTATGAGCTTGTATACCATTTAAAACTCGAAACACTTGAAGTCCCTCACCTCAATCAAACTTTTGTTATAGTTAAATACAAGGTGAGGAGAAATTCAAATGTTGATTCAAGATTAATAAAGCATGATGTGGCCCTTAAATTGAAGACAACGGTAGTTTTGAGAAACCCTAAAAAATACTACAATTTCTATTTGCAAGCATAGGCATAACACTAAGAGTTATGAAAACTTATGAGATGAAATAGAGGACCTAATCTGAAGGGACCATCTCATTTAATATGTTAGATAAGTTCTTTAGAAAGACATATTAACATCCTCTAAAGGAAGCCGACCTTTTGGTGGGGTGATTAATACATTATAGGGAAAGCACAAGCTAGGACCATTAAAACCAACTCTGTACATAAGCAATATTCTAGGATTCAAACTCCAATGGACTCACATAGAAAGAAATCGCATGCAAAACACTCTATAATCATTTTTTACTATGACCTTAAGGGTGTTCATCACTCTCGTGTTAATGTAATAGCGGTCTTGATGATCATACCAAATTTGGAAGTTACAAAAAGTCCTTATCTATAATAGAATCTTGGCTATAGTCTTATTTTAGAAAGCCTATAAAAAGATGGACTTAGAGAAAAGGGATAGATAAGATTGGGCCTATGAAGTTCTTCTTTGTTGGATTCATAGGACAAACCCTATTGCCTAAGAGCATGATTAACCTCCTAGTTATAGTAAGAGATTCCCTTTGACTGGCTACAACAATAATAAATTTCTTTAAAGTCGAATGTCCTTCTTATAATGCTATTATTGGTAGACCTACTCTAGACATCTTAAAGGCATATGATGAATTTCTCAATTGAGCAATAATATAGAAGTTTCAAGGAAATCAATCTACTGCTCAATAATATTGCTATGCTAAAGTGGGCTGGCAAATGCGCTAACAGTTTAACGTAATATAGGGATGAGTACTAGATACTAACTCCTTCCTTATTATCTAGTCGATCAAATATAGTTCATTTTTTTCTTTTTTTAACAAGAAGAACTAACTAAAATGATAATATGTTTCCAAGAAACGCCAATGTAATCTACTAAAAATCAAGATTATAAAACCGGCGCTTGGATAGGATTTCACTTGGTTGTCAAAAGCAAGCCTGCTATTTTTAAGAATTCTTGAACCTAGTTTTTCATGATCATTGACCAAGGAGGTCCCTTACATAAGCTAGCTCCTATCTCTAGGTGACTAGCTCTTGAACATGGTAGGGAATGTTTTTCACATTTTTCCTCCACAAATGCATTTTGATACCATGATCCGCTCTACTAGGTCACTCTGATCCAAAAGATCCTTATCATTCTATCTATGAGAAATGAATTCAAAATCTTGCAATTGTAGGAATTTATTCACTCACTAAGGCTCTCACCAAGCATGTGATCATTCACTAAGCATGTGATCAGTCATAAGTTTGGTCTTTCTCCAATGAAACCTATGCTCAAAAGCTTGAGCTCTCACTAACTAAGAAAATGAATGAAGCATTGTCACAATTGAATCTCAATATCAAAACAAATTAAATTAAAAGAAAAGATGTCAACAAAACATATTTCACTCAATTTTTATAAATGCAAGCACTAGCAAGATGTTTATCTACTTATAGACCAAAACATCATACAAAATATGATTAGATTACAAGAAAACAAGTAACATGAGTAACTTCTTCTAATTCAATTGAATGAGGTACAAAGATGAGTCCCCACTCTTCAAAATTGACACTCTCTTTCAAATGCTTTCTTGATCTCCAATTTCTTCTTTAATTTTGACCTTGAAAGTTGCTTTTGAAAACCCCCTTCAAGCTCCAAGAAAGTCTCCAAAAAATTCTAGTAAAAGTCTCATCAGAAAGATCTTGATTTCTATTTATAAGGTCTTCTAGAAAGTTAAATACAACCACTAGACACAAGGTGTTTAACAGGTGTTTTAAGATATTAGGGTTCTTGGTCAACAACAATTGTTACATGGCCTGGAACACGCACCCACAGGACTCAAACACATCGTTGTTCTTTTGGAACATAGACTTGCAAGACAATACACGGGTATGCTTCCATGCCAAATTGAGAAGAGTTTAAATGCAATACACATTTGTGGATTATGGTTGTGTTCCTTGGGAGTGCTTAATTCAAATTCTTCATTTTCTCTATCTACATCACCTAAAACTTACTCAAATTGCTTTCTTTTGCTCCGGTAGCTATGAAATGACTCTACACAAGAATTGTAATAGAAATGAACATCAAATCTAAACAAAATACTTCATAATCAAGCAAAATGTCCAGTGAAAAGCATTAAAAATAGTGACAAATCAAACACTTATTAGAGATTAGTAGAGTGTCAAGTTATACAAGGACTATGTTATCCAAAGATATTAAACAAAGAACTATTCATGTTATTTAAGAACAAAGGAAAAGTGTCAAGACTCTTAAGAAATACTTTATATGAAATAGAAATTAGGTTTTGAATCTTCTATAGTACTTTAATAGTATCCAATTTTCAAGAACAAAATATGAGTTGGCATGATTTGCATAAAAGCATTCCAATGGAGTTTTAACAAGCTATAAAACTCCTAAATAAATTAGGGTAAAACCCACAGGCAAAGGACAGAAGAATTTCATTAAGTGAAAAAATTTAGAAGCTACATTCTCTCTAATAGTAAGGAGAAAAACCACTACTCTCTCTTACACAAGAAGAAAGGTACTAACTCTCCAAATATTTTTTTTTTCATGTATTTCTCTCCCAATTTGTCATTATTTTTATCTTTGTTATTAATTTCAATTACTTTTGTTGCAGCCATGCACTATTCGGTCCTACATTTTCATAACAAGTACTAACAAAGCCAGATTTTAGTGTATATATTATCTATCATATGTCCTATGGTTGCCATTATAAGTAGATCCTTCACATTAGAAAATAAATTAGATTATTATTCATCTATTGAAGGAACTAATCATTTCCCTTGAAACAATCTGTTATTGAAACAATGGAAACAATGTACAAAAATGGGAAATTTAACATGAGCAATATCGTATATATGGCGGAATCCACTTCAATAATGGAGCACCTAAACATGCTGAACATTCTATTTTCCTAACTCACATCATTAGGAGATAAAATAGAGTTATTTTTAACCACATTGCAGCTACTATTGTGGAGGAAAAGAGTCGACACAGGAACAAGGAAGATAGACTGACAAGTTCACAACATACGAAGGCCTTGACAATGACAAGCAGAAGATCAAAAGAACATGGCCAGTGGGAGCCATAATCATGGAAGATCAAAATCAAGGAGTAAGAAGACTTTCAAGTGCTACAACTATGGCAAGAAAGATGATTTGAAAATGATTGTCAGAGTCAAACTAAGAAAGATTCCAATCCTCAAGGAAATGTTGAAAGGTTACAAGCACTTCAGATGATGGGGATGCCATGGTGTGAGAAGCAGCATAGGCTACAGGGAAAAGATTTGTTGATGTGTGGCTTCTTGATACAGTAGCCACTTTCCATATAACCTTTCGAAAAGAATGGCTCCATCACTATAAGCATATTTCTAGAGGATTTACATATAGTTGTAATGATTAAGCCTAGAAGATCGTTGTATTGGCACTATCAAGCTAAAATTATCTGATGGCATAGTCTGGACTATTCAAGAAGTCCAGTATGTGGAGAGCCTGAAGAAGACCTTGTTTGTTTATAACTTGATAATCTTCGTTGCAAAATCAAAGTCTAGAAGAAGATCATAAAGGTAATTCGAGGTGCTTGTATGCATGAAAGGAGGAAAGATAGCTATAAATTTATAGATGCTAAAGGAGAAGCTTTAGTTGCCACAAGTGATTCAAATAAAAAATGTGCAATAACATGGCATAAGAAACTTGAACCATTTTCAAAGAAAGGAATGAAGACTCTTGTAGAGAAAAATCTACTTCTATGTCTCACAAAAGTAACACGACTTTTTTGTGAACATTGTATTGTAAGGAAGCAGCATCGACTGGAGTTCAACATATCTGATCTAGTTACAAGGCAATTCTAGAATTAATTCACATTGATGTGTGGTAAGCACCAATTACATCTTCGAGAGGAGCAAATTACTTTGTGTCTTTCAGTGATGATTATTCCAAAAGATGTTGGGTGTATCCTACCAAGAGGAAGACATATGTGTTTCCAATCTTCAAATGTTACAAAGTGTGGCTCAAGCTTAAAGCAAGAGAAAATATTAAGTGTCTAAGGAAAGATAATGGAGGAGAATACACTGACAAATAATTCAATGCATTATGCAAGCAAGAAGGCATGAGTTGCAAAGCTAATGGATAGCACTCTAATGGAGTTAATAGGATAAATGATGAGAGTTGCAGGCCTTGACAAGAAATTTTGGGTAGAAACTATTAACACAGCTTGTTACGTGGTGAATCTAGCTCCATCAACTCCAATCGAGTTGAAGACATCAATGGAAATGTGGACTTGTAAACCAGTAGATTATTCAAACGTTCATATATTTGGAAATCTTGTGTATGTGATGTATAATGCCAACAACCAATAAAACTAGATCCAAAATCCAGAAAATGTATATTCTTGAGATATGCTAAAGGAGGAAAAGGGAACCTTCATGGGATTCCACTACCCACAAGGTAGTAATCAACGAGGATGTTATCTTCATAGAAGACAAAGAACAAGAGCAAGAAGAAGGTGATAGCACTCAAGAAGAGAATGAGACTATAGTAGCATAAGTGGAAAATAAAGCTAAAGCTGGATGAGAGCATGATGTACAAGAATCTGATGAATATGAAGCTTCATAAGTTTAGCGATCAACTTGTACAAGAAAGACACCAAGTTGGCCTTCTAACTATATTATAGAAGGTAATGTTGCATATTACTTCTAACTGAGGATGAGAAAGCAGCAACTCTTCAAGAAATATTGAGCAATTCAGATGCATCTCACTGGATGGCAGTAATGCAAGAAGAAATTGAAGCCCTTCATAAAAATAGGACATGAGAGCTGGTGTCACTACCACTAGACTTGAAACTTATTGGCAACAAATGAATCTACAAAATCAAGTGCAATGGTGATGATCAAGTAGACCATTATTGTGTTAGATTGGTGGTTAAAGAATAATGCTCACAAAGAATGTGTCAGCTTCAATGAAATATTTTCATGTGTGGTTCGGCTCACAATAGTCTAAGTAGTTTTTGCAATGTGTGCTACATTCCGCTTCTGCTTGAGCAATTGGACGTAAAAATTGCATTTTTTCATGGAGATTTTGAAAAAGATCTTTACATGCTTCAGCCATAAGGATTTGAAGAAAAAGGAAAAGAGAAGTTGGTTTGCATGTTGAACAAGTCTCTGTAGGATCTCAAACAGGCAAAAAGATGGTGGTATAAGAGATTTGATTCCTTCATCATAAGTCTTGAGTACAACAGACTCAATGTAGACCTTTATGCATATGTCAAGAGGTTTGGAGACAATGATTTTGCCTTCCTGTTGCTGTATGTTGACAATATGTTGGTTGGAGCCCCCAACAAAGATTGTATCAAGGAGTTGAAGGCACAGTTGACTTAGAATTTGAAATGAGGACTTGGCACAAGAAACAAATTTAACCAAAAGAAATAGTAGGAAGCTAAGAATTATTATATAAAGATCTTGCAACATTTCAAAATATAAGATTGTAAACCAATTTCGACCCCACATTCCATTAATTTAAGTTATTCTCAAGTATGTGTCCTAGTATTAAGAAAAGGGGATAGAGATGTCTCAAGTATTGTATGCATTAACAGTGGCAAGCCTAATGTTCACCATGATTTGTACAACACTAGACATTGCACATGCAGTAGGAGTGATAAATCGATACATGGCCAATCCTGGTCTTGAACATTGGAATGTTGTCAAGAAGATTCTCCCATATATGAAGGGAACCTCAGATATTGCATTATGTTATGAGGGATTATACTTTATAATTTGTCGATATGTTGATGTTAAGTATGTAGATGATCTTGATAAAAGCAAATACACTACAACATGTGTGCTCACACTTGTTGGAGGAACTATAAGCTAGGTTTCAAAACTGTAATCAGTCGTGACTATGTCAACAACAGAAGAAAAATACTTGGTAGCTACACGAGCCAATAAAGAAACAGTGTGGTTGAAGATAGTGTTAGAGGAACTAGAGCATAAACAAGGGAACATTACTTTGTATTATGACAACTAGAGTGCCTTGCATCTTGTAATAAATCCAGTATTTCATTCAAAGACAAACTATATCATAATTCAATACCACTTCATGACAAAAGCAATCAACACTAACAGATTCGTTTGGTGTCAATCCTCCCATGGCTTGACAGAGATATAAGCAAAATTACGCAGCAAGGTAGAAAGAATAGTGTGAAGATCTGATTGATTTTCGTTCTAATCTTCAAGGGAGAATTGTTACCCTTAACTTCAAACATTGTTGCTCACCAACCTCTCATTCAGTTACCGTAGCGACTACATGAAAGTCAAACATAAACGGCTACCTAATTAAAAATTAACGCCTTATTGATACTTTAATCTTTTCCATATTTTGCCTATAAATAGGCATGTAGGATGAAACTTCATTGCACCAAGACACTAAGGGAGTAAGGGTGAAAGAAAATGAGAGAAAATAAAGGAAAAGATATTTTTAGTTAGTATTTTTCTCCTAGTATAAGAGAGAGTAGTCTTTTTTCCTTATTATTAGAGAATTGTAACTTCTAAATTTCCCACTTAGTAAAATTTTTTTTATCTCTAACCATGGTTTTTTTCCCTAATTTATTTAAAAGAATTTCATATAAAATCTGTTTTTTATCATTATTATTATTGTCAACTGCTATTATTGAAAAAACCCCCCAAACCTCTTACCAAGTAGATCCACTCTTAAACAACCCCCCCCCCCACACCATCTAAGGTTCAAAAGCACGTGATGGTTGACAGTCTTTGGGCAAGTAGGAGAGATCCAAAGGCATTGCTGCCCCTACTACACCAGCTGGCAGACTTCTTCCAGTATATCAATGAAGAGATAGAGGCACAAGCAATAGTGTCAAGCCCTCTGTCTAAGATGAAGTAACCTATGGTATTCAAACCCCAGATAGTTGACTTTATAGTTGACAAAGAGAGGATGATAAAGACATTGGAAACAGACGTTAGAGTGCAAGAAAACACAGTCAAGAAGTTGCAACAAGAACTAGAGGATGCGAAAGCTAAGTATGACCAGTTCAGCAAGGTGATCCTAAATGAAAAAAGAAAGAAGCTCCAAACATTGGAGGAATTCTCGGAGGAGCTCTCAGAGGTAGAGCATGTAGTATTCCAGAAAGTTCTTCAATATTTAGATGCACAGATGATAGATGAACAAGATCGCCTGCAGAACATGGCAAGACAAGGCTATCACCCACCAGGGATGGTCTTATCAGGTATTGCCTTCAAAGACAATAAACATCCGGACCCAGCATGCAAGTGCGAAGAAGAATTCGTTATTTACAAAGCCTTAGTAAACATGACCGAGTGGAGAGATGTTGAAGTACTTGGCACTCCGATGAAGTTATTATCACTATTCCGCCACGGCTTCGTGGCAAGAGTCATCATCGTGGAGGCATCGCACATCGACGCCTTCTCACCATATCAGCAGTTATGTTACATTCTGAGAAAGCTGCTAAAAACTATTGATCCCGGTCATGGATATCTAAACCTGGAAATTAATTCAATTCCACCAGCCATTCAGTCAAGTTATTCAGATGAGGCCCGTCACCTCATCAAAGTTACAATCCTACGTCACCACCAGGTGGCACAAGAAGATATAGAGGTGATGGACGTCTTCAACATGCGTAGCGACCTCAACATAATAGAGCAGCTACATCTATGGTGGATGTGCGCAAAGACCACTGATTGGAGGAGGACGGGGCCTACTATGTCACCACCCCAGTGTGTCCCATTGGTCCTAGAGACGCCAACTATGAAGGTTTACACTGACCCCTTATACTTTCCTATTTGGTGTTCGTTTCCACATCTCCTTAGGTAGAATGATCGAGTGGAGTACCGCATGAAGAGTACTCTAGCATGGACTCACCAGTATAGGTTCGAAGACTACGGCAGGTTAAGTACTCCGAATCCAGTAGCAATCTTAACCAGTGACTCAGATGACAACATAAGCTCAGGAGACCCAAGAGAGGACACTGCAATAGCTCCAGTAGCTTTGAATTCACCAGAGAGGCAGCCAAGTGGCAACCAGCCATAGGAGAATCTCTTGATAGATGAAGTAAAGGAGCAGAACCTAGACAACATGGCAGAAGAATGACACTTCTGTCAGCATCAAGATATCTAGATAAGTACTTTTTTTGCTTTCTTGAATAAGAAGTTTGTAACAATGTAGTCTGGGTTAAGCAAGAAGTGTCTATCTTTTGTAAAGTAGACTTAAGGTGTGCAGAGAATAAACGACTTTAGTCAGTACTAGCCTCGTGCTAGAAAAACTGTTCCTTATTCTCTGGTATGGGTAAAAATAAAAGATAAAAGGGTTTAAGGTGGACTAGATGCCCACCACTCCTTTGTTTCTTTTAACTTTATTCCTCCACTAGTTTGTTGGAAGATGCCTATCGAGTCAAATGCTTTACTTGGATAGCAAGTAAGTCTTGGTATATATATAGGAGTCCAGAGTGTTTGTAAAGATCATCGAGAAGAAGTTTGAATAAAATCTCAGTTTGGTTTCTTATACTCTCACCTTCTTACGCTCCGTGCTCCGCAATAGCTAGCAGTAGCTCTCTGATCTAACACCCTGTAGCTCCGGCTGCTCGGTGCACACCCCCGTAACCTGGTATCAGAGCCTCGGTTCAGATCAAGATGAAACTAATCACCAACATGTCAGGGTAAGTAATTACTAGGTTTTTCTAGTAATTTAGGTCTTACAGTATAGGCTAAACTCCCACAGGGGGGTGCTTTCTTTTTGTGTTCTTTGGGCTATTTGGCTTACATACTTCTTTAGTTCAGTGAAGGGGTCTGAGTTCCTTATTTGGCTAGTCTCAGTCTAAGAGTTCTTAAGAGGGCTGAGGTTCTATGGCTTGAAAAGATGCTGGCTTGATAGAGACAGTGTAGTAAGTCCTTGTTGTTACCTAGCAGTAACAAGGCATGAGAATTTCACAAGATCTTCTCTAGAAAACTTACTGAGATTGGACTGGTATAGGAATTCGTCCACCCATAAAAACCTTCACAGACATAAGAAGGATCTACCTGTAGTTGGTAAGAACAACCAAGAAATTACTGCCGGTTTACGGACAAGCCCGTATATGGACGAACTTAAATCTGGAAAGGCCTAAACTCTTATAAGGTCTATTCTTTCACTTATCTTGTGTTTTATTTTAGTAGAAAAGTTCTTTTAAAAATCAACTTAGTTAATTAATCAATTAAAAAAAAAAACAAAAACCTTCCACCACACAATACTCAACAAACAACAAAATGGTGTTCTATATTCTATTCGTTTTAGTAGCAGTCAAATTAGTTAAAATTCTAATAGAAGATTTCATAGAAGAAGCAAAAAACATGAGAGTTTTATTAATCCCAGATGAATATGATCAATAGTCCATTTAGTATATCGATCATTAACAGACAAGCCAAGTATTACAAGAATTTCAGGGAGACCCAACCTGGTCTGGTCATTTCTCTGACATTCTAAAGGGATCCACTTGCACCTCTTCTCGGAGATCAAGTACTGATGGAATCAGATTAAACAACATAGAAAAACAATTAGAATTAATAACAAGAAAATTATCTGGATTAGAAGCATACATAACAAAACTAGAGGTAATAATGTCCAACATAGAATATATTAAAAATCAAACACCTAAAACTAACATAGGAGTTAAAGAAATATCATAATTATGCAAGTTAATGAAAGATGTCCAATTAGTATGACCATCTAAGCCAAGAAAGCAGGTACCACTAACAGTCTGGAAATAAGAAGATCTAAAAAACTAGTACTATCGGAAGGGATTCCCAAAAGGTACGCTCTAATATAAAAATAGGTTCAACCTCAAGTAATAACATGCAGATAATTCAGAGTAGAAATCGGATCAGAAGTTTCCCAATCTTCCCAGTTAGACACATCAATCGACTAGAAAATATTATCACGCCAGAAGAACAAGCCAAGCTGATGAGAGAAGAAAATTTGTCGCTTCTTCCAGGTGAGTGTTTGTATAAGCATACATTCTTTTGATTTTACGCATAAAATATATGAATATTATGATGAAGTGCAAATATGTTGTCCTAATGATAATACTCAAATAAAAGTAGATCTGATTTCCCAAGAAGCATATGATAAGTTAGTAAAAGAAGGTTATAATGTCATCCATTTATTAATGGTGCTATTAGGAGTAATTGGTATGCATAGGAATGGATTAGGAACCAAGGTAATGATGAGTTTAGTAGACATACGGCACATTAATTCGGTCTCGAGGCCAGCCATGGGTCTAGCAGAAGCAGACATGAACAACAATTTTGAAACTGTTTACATGACCCCGGACTATTTAGTTCCGTTAAGAACATTATTTAAGTTTGTAAAACTGATAATTAGGTCCAGAGGCTACAATATGGCAGAAGGAGAACCTAACCTGTTAGTACTAAAATCTTTTACAGGACAAGTGTTGCAAATGCAAACAAAGGGATAAGTTTGATGAAAAGCAACCGGCTCAAGAAAGGATGCGCAGGTGGCAAATATAGTGACTTCATGATGGATTAACTGATAATTAGCATAATTAGTATTAATAAGAGTTATAATTTCTGCATTTTAAGTGATTAGAGGAGTCCCTATTATTGAATAGTTTATCATGGCACACCAGCTGTTTGTTGAAATGCCTCACTGGCATTTGTTATAAGTTGTAATGTTTTCCCTATATAATAGGGGGTACAATGAATGATATGGAATATAATAATTTGCTTCAACTTTCCTCTTCTCTCCTTCCTCTTCCTCTTCTCCCTTTCCTTTCTCTCCTTTCTCTCTGGTTCTCACTGGGATTCTTGGATTATTGGTGCCTTGTTGCATCAAATTGGTGCTTTCATTGACTACATGACGGAGGGTATGATGACGAGGTCACGTGCGGTTGATGAGTAGCTCGTGGCGATGGCTGAGCAGCTCGCGCGGCATGACTCGGTGCTCTCCAAACTGGATGCCATATGCTCTACAGTCCAGTAACAATCAGAGTCTATTGAAGCCAATCGCAAGAGTAGCTCTGACTCCTTTGGCCTCTTGCGCACTTCCATGGCTTCTCAGCAGGCCATTATTGCAGAGATGATGATCAAGTTACAGCAATTGGGTAAATCCTCTCCTCCTCTCTGCCAACCTCCTCTGCTTCCGGTCCCCACATCCTCTCGCCCATCACTCTTCCAAGCTCACACTCCTTTAACTCCAGCATCCCTCCAATCTGCTGGTACCAACACCCCCCCTCGTCTACCAAAGATTGAGCTTCCACTCTTCTCCGACGATCACGTTCTCAGTTGGCTCCTCCAGATTAACCACTTCTTTTACTTCCATCAGATCCCCATCGATCAACGCATCTCGGTCGCCGCCTTCTACATGACTGGTCCGGCTCTTCAATGGTTCCATTGGTTACATTCCACCTCCCAATTATCTCACTGGGATGATTTCGCCCGGAAATTGGAGCTGCGCTTCGGGCCGTCCTCCTTTCTCAACCATGAGGCCGCTCTCTTCAAACTCCGGCAATCGTCCACCGTCACTGCATACTTACAGGAGTTCGAGTCTCTGTCTACTCGCGTCACCGGCTTGAGCGAGCACAGCCTTCTGAACTGCTTCCTCTCTGCCCTTCGTGACGATATCCAACGGGAGATGTCCTTCTTAAAGCTCAACAACCTCCATGACGCCGTAGGCATGGCCAAGTTAGTAGAGGATAAATGCAATACGGGGCGTGCAATCCCATCTCGTATTATGGCACCACGGCCACTCACAATACCTCCACCACCGGCCGCGTTCATCGTGCAGCTTCTCTTCCCATCAAACGGCTGACACAAGCAGAAATGGCCGCTCGACGGGTGAAGGGCTTGTGTTTTAATTGTGACTCTAAATTCACACCGGGTCATAAGTGTAACCCTGCCCTGTTTCTTTGCTTAATGGTCGAACAGGGAGATTCTGACTCGCCAGAGGAGGATTCACCACCCGACCTTCCAGTCATTGGCCAGGCAACCACTAGTACAGAAACCTGGCCACAAGAAGCTCCATCGATCTCATTTCACGCCCTGATGGGCCATGTCGTTACCTCCACCTTGAAACTCGCAGGTCCATTAATGGCCAAGAGGTCCTCATACTCATCGATGGAGGATCCACTAATAATTTTATTCAATCTCGCCTCGAAACGCACTTGAATCTAGTGGTGCAGCCATCGAATCACGGACGGGTCACTGTCGGCAATGGAGAGGCTCTGTCGTGCTGCAGCGAGTGCTCAGCCGTTCCCTTGGAGATAGATGAAGCAGTTTTGCCGTCGATCTCATCCTGTTGCCTATCTACGGTGCTGATTTAGTTCTTGGGGTATAGTGGTTGTTACAGCTGGGACCTGTCTTGTTTGATTATGGTAATCTTTGGATGGAATTCACTTTCCAAGGCAAAACAACCCGATTACACGGTCTCACCCAACCGCAATCGCAGCAAGCCCGCCCTGCTTCATTTCGGAAAGCACACTCTGAGGGAGCCCAATTCTTTCAATTGACAGTCGAGCCAATTGCATCGGGTGAGCCGAACTCAAATCAGCCAGTTGGGTCTGAGGCCCCCGTCGTCTTCCTCGAGGGATTCAACACCTTGCTTCGTCAATTCAGTGAGATCTTTCAGCCCCCATCGGGCCTTCCCCCTATTCGTGCCCATGATCACCGGATTCCACTTGTCTCCGGGGCATCACCGGTCAACGTGAGACCATACCGATATCCTTACTTTCAAAAATCTGAAATTGAGAAGCTCGTCTGTGAGAAATACTAGAAGACGTGAATGACGTTAGGTTCTTATTTGCATGTAGGTATCCTTGTAAGGAATACCCTAGGAAACCAGTCAAGAAAGAAATACAAGAAGCAAACTATGTTGTAGATGAATTATATGTTGAATCAGAAGAAGAGATGATCAGACAGTTAGATGAAATAGACATAGAAGAATTAATGAAAAAATATGAATACATCTCTACACAAGAAATACATATGGAAGCAGAAAGTTCCACGGGCCAAATGACATGAGTTACCCAAGCCCAAATAGAAGCAGCAAGATTCGTACCTACAAATCAAGTTTAACAACCCAACCTATACAGTTCCCGACACAAGTACCCATTAATCAAAGAGACACTGCAACATATAGTAGAGGTAAGGGTAGACCAGACCCTTTAGAAGTCATTAAAGAATTGCCTAAGCAAAACAATGATGGAAATATGTTAACACTCACATCTGTACACCCTCAAAAATGACCAAAATTAATAGACAGATGGGAGGCTGATGCATTGAATGCGTTAGGAAGATTAAATGTTAGATTAGATGATGTGGGAATAACAAATTTCTTACAATATAACAGGGCAGATAAGGCAGATTATCTTAGGCACTAACCCAGCTAGAGGAGACACTCTAATTCAGGACAATGCTGCGAGAGATCTTGAGAGGCTCCAAATTAGTAATTTCAATGAGATAGTCAGCTTTAGTAAGATGTATATTGCCTTAGCAGCCAGAACAGGAAAATCTTTTACAGGACTTGAAGTTACAAAGCGATGGTTTAATAAACTTCCAAAACCTTTAGGGGATTTGATTTACAAAGTATGGGTAGACAAACGGCATGAAAACATTGCAGGGATAGGCCCAGCAATTTTATTTAGATTTGAGTTTCTGAAAAATAAATGCTTAGAAGCCGAAGCAGGAAAGCAAGTAGTGAATTATAGCTATTGTAACAAAATTTATGTACCAACAACACATAAAGAGTATACCCACAAAACAAAGATTAAAAAAGAGCCAATATTATAAAAAGGGAAGACCCTGATTTAACCATGTTAAAAAATTTTAAAAGATATAAACCCCCGAGAAAATGCAAATGCTACGTCTGCGGGATAGAAGGACATCATGCTAGGGAATGTCATAATAAAACCGTTAATAAAAAAAGGTTAAAATTGTTCCAGGAACTAGAATTAACAGGTGAATTTGATATTATAAGTTTGGAAAATGATGACAATGAACATGACAGTGACATTTGTAATATTGTTGGTGATGATAATTTAGAAGAGTTAGCATAAGTCGAAAAGCTTATTGAATTCCAAAATATATATATGGAGATGTAGAATGACAAACATAGTAAAAAGGCAAAGAGATTTCATGAAGTCAGGACAACAAACAATAGATGAGAAAAATGAACATCAACAAAAACTATTTGAAAATTTGATAAAGGAAGAATATGATGAATTTATTCAGGAAAACAATCTAGAACTTAAAAGAATAGAAGCTGTAGATTTAGTCCTCGTTGGTATCGGTTATCTATTATCCTCAGGAGAAAATGTTGAAGCACTAATTGCTAAAATACAAAACAAAAACATAACCAAAACTCAAAATCTAAAAAGACGTGAGGATGGAAAGATTTTAAAATAAATACTATTCCGGTAGTTTACACAATTATTAGAAACTTTTATCTCTATGAACTTTGTATAGTATCGCAATCACCAAATAAAGAACAAGTATATGCCGCATGGGGAAGAGCCTCATTGTTTTACTCTGTGTTAAAAGAATTAAGAGATTACTATTATGACTATGAACCTTATGTGTCTACAGAACGACTCTAATTTTCACTTTAATGGAAGATAAAGGGATATATTACAGTCTAGATTCAAACCCTAGGTATTTATTGGAAAATTTCTTTACTTGTGAACATAATTTAGAACCATTCACATATAATTTTAAGAGTAGATGTGATAGGTGTTATTGCTTTCATGTATTAAAACATAGGGCCACTTGCTTTAAATGACAATCATCTTTATGTAGAAAATGTGCTAAGTACTTATTTAAATATGAATTCCCTAAAATGATGGAAGAACAGTTAGAACCCTTACAGCTACCATCAACACTGATAAAGAAGTAATAAGGCAGCTGTTACAAAGAATTGGTTCCTTAGAACAAGAAAATAGGACGCTTGCACAAGAACTAACATGATATAAAGAAAAAGGAAAAATAGTCATCACCGAAGAGAATATAGAGGTCCCTGAGGAGGATATTAATGTAATCCACCCAACTAAGAAGTACAATAATTTACTAAATATAGAGGCTATAATAGAATTTAAAAATGGCCACAAGTTGCCAATACGTGGCATTATAGATATAGGGGATAGTAAGAATTATATCTCTCAAGATTATGTTCCTGATAAGTATAAAGAACAAGTCATCAAAGCTTCAGAAGTCCAAAATGCTTTTGGAAATAGGATTCCTCTAACTCATAGGTTAGTAGATAGCACGATTAAAATAAATCAACAAACTTATACTTTACCTTTCACATGGTTGAAACCTTTTCATAAAGGAAATTCCGCGTAGTTCATTTTAGGAATGTGATTCATCAGGTCACAATCATGAGGATTAATGGTCCAAGGTGATTTAGTAACTATCTTTAAAAAATCAGATGTTGTCACAACCACTCCATATTGCCCAGCTTATCATCAAGATATAGCAACTATTATAGAAAAAGATTGCGAATTGCAAATTGATTTAAATGAATTAGAACTGCTTAAAGGAATATTAGAACCTTTACTTGCTCAGTTACGAAAAGAAGAAGTTGTAGGAGAAAATCCGGTTAAGTACCTGAATAGGACTAAGGAAGAGTGCAAGCTAGCAATTATTAACCCAGAGCTTAGAATTACATGCCCGGTAATAAAAGAAACTCCATATGAGCAAAAAGAATTCGAATTACATATTAAAGAGTTATTATCTTTAGGCATTATCTCAGAGACCAATAGTCCACACCGAACTAGGGCGTTCATAGTAAACAAACATAGCGAAATGGTTAGGGGAAAAAGTCGAATGGTTTTTAACTATAAAAGACTCAATGATAATACAGAAGAAGACAAGTATCCCCTTCCTAACAAAGAAATTCTTATTCAAAAAATAAAAAACACGTGCATATACAGTAAATTTGACTTAAAGAGTGGATTCTGGCTGGTCCGCATGGAAAAAGAATGTAGAAAATTGAAGGTCTTTATTACACATAATGGTCACTATGAATGGAAGGTTATGCCCTTTGGCTTAAAAAATGAACCTCAAATATTCCAAAGGAAGATGGATTTGATATTTAGACATTATAACTTCATAGTAACTTACATAGATGATATCCTAGTAATGAGTGTGAATCCAACACAGCATATAGAACACCTAATCCTCTTCTTTAATAAATGTAGACAGTATGGTTTTATTCTTTCTGAAAAGAAAATGAAGATAGGATGTAGACGAATAGAGTTCTTAGGAGTCCTTATAGGACAAAGACAAATAAAACTTCAACCACACGTTTCCTCCGGTATAATAGAAATGTCAGGTAAACTTGAGGGTTTAACCCAAATTAGATCATTTTTGGGAAAATTAAATCCTATATTTTTATAACATTGGAACTATGTCTTAGTTCTATATTTTGTTAAAGTTTAAAATCTATGCCAATCGTTACATGCATATAATAATATACACATGCTAATAAACCTCCATGACAATTATATTTAGGTACATACCTTGCAAATTTATATAGCTACAAATACGTGGTTCAAGGCATCTATTTCCTAAATTTTCATTTCACCTGTATGTTGATATCTCCAAATAACAAGGGTATTAGTAATGATACTAATAAATATATAGAACAAGGTAATATTGGTATATTAATAAAATAATTAAATCACGACAAACGTTACTAAACTCTATTAAAGTATACATACTCCAAATAAACAATTTTTAATTGAGTTTAGGAGAAAATATCAATATATAACATTATTTACTACAAACGTTTATTATTTTCGCGGCTGTGCATATCATTGATTGGCATTTTTCAAGTTCTGTAAAAAATTTGTTTTTTAAATGAAACAAACATTTCTGAGCAAGCAAATAATTGGAAAGAAAAATGATTTATAGAAAAAATAAATATTACAAATTTTAATAATAGCTCATACGCAGTTACTTTCAAATATGTTTTTTCCTTTTTTTTTTTTTTTTTTTTTTTTTTTTTTTTTTTTTTTTTTTGTTAAGACTCTTAATTTCCTTAACCAACCCAAGGTTTCTGAGAAAGATCTATCTTATTGCACCACCAGAATGTCCCCTAACCAACCAAGGTTTCTGGGAACTCCATTCTTTTATACTATTATTCCACCTGGATACTCAACCAGGTAGTGCCTTCCCTACATGGTCACAGAAGCCCAGCCCTCTTCAAACTCATTCCAGATTAACAGAAAATAAAAATTCCAGGCGATGATGATGATACTTACAGTGTGTTTTGATAGATAAACGAATTGCAAATACATGAAAGGAATATAACAATGTCAAACCAGTACATTTTCCTATCACTCGATCATATATTTTGCATGATTCAAATCAGAGAGAAAACTGCTCTTTGTTCACATTTTTCTTCTATTTGGCCTCGATGGTAACACAACCTGTCTTTGAATCAATTGGCATCTAAGTCCCTCATGAAAACGCTTCACAAGTAATAAGAAACAAGAGTTCAAATTCAGGAGGTGAGAGTATACGTGACTCGTGAGCACGAACTATGAGTGGTCCCAACGCCCACGTGTGCACAAACCCCACTGGCCGCAGTCGGAACGTGTGCACGCCCCTATCTTAATTTAATAAACCTATTAGAGGTTTCGCTCTTCTTGATAAAAAAACCTGCCTTCATCTTGTTCTTCAAAGATTAATGTTCACAGTTCTACACATGAAGAAAAGAACAAGCCACAAAGCCAGGCAAAATGCTAATCCAAGAATGCAGACAATGATACAGCATCTTGATGATATGATTTACATAAAGTCTATAACAACAGCGATGCAAGTTAACACCACTACACAACAGCAGGCAGAAAGGTAAGAAAGACCCACATCTAGATAATCAAAACTAGTGATAAGCAATTGTTGCTGCTTTGCTAGGATTTCAGAGTTATCTCTGCTTATGATTCACTTGCAAAGTTCCTAGATTGCAGAACATAAGAACACAGCCACAGTTCACACTGTTTAACATTGAAAGGTCTGACACAAAGGGCAGACACAACATACACAGAGTTTGAACTAAACCAACTACCGATAGGTAGGTGCTGCACCAGCAAACGTATAAAGGGATGAGACAGGTGCACTTTGCAAATCAGCCCTTGCGGAGGCTGGCCTCAAAAGACCATCAGTGGCGTATGCTGCATGATGAGGATGCACACAGGCTGTGGAAGAATAACTCTGCTGAGGTGTCACTCCAACGGGTGCATATCTCTGAAGGCTTTCAGAAGCATATGTGGTACGATAAGGATTCTCATAGGCAGGAAAACTGTAACTCGGTTGGGGCACTTCCACATAGGTTACAGATTGCTCGACATGGTTGAGCTCATCAAATTGATCTGCTCGAGGAATATTACCGGTGTCTATGCTTGGACGCGGTCTGTAATCTCTTGGAGGGAGGGGATCCCCAAGAGGTCGGTGTTCTCTAGGAAGAGAAAGTGGGTCCACAAGAGACCAGTAGTCTCTCCCAGGAGGGTGCAGATCTACAAGAGTTTGACAGTCTCGCCCTGGAGGGAGTGGATCCACAAGAGATCGGTCGTCTCTTGATGGAGGGAGGGGATCCACAAGGGATCTGTGCTCCCTGACCGGACGGTGAGCGTCTCTTGTCGTAATCACCCCTGGCACCATCCTATAAACAACACTGGAAAGATAAACTATTCAAATATCATCAGAACAGCAAGTGTCACACCAGTTATAAGTCTAGAAACAAGGAGGTACAGTAACTAAAAAACCGCTGTACAAGGTATCATTATTACTGATTTAAGATCTAGGCTTTGGGTTCATCAGACAAATGTTTCCAAAATACGAAATTACATGGATTTTGAAGACTGAAAAAAAAGATTTAGTTTTAGGTTTACTGCAAACAAGGAGCAGGATGAGCTGCTCTACATAGGAGAAAGTTAAATCCATCTTAAAAGTTGAAAGTGGTAAGTACAGAAAATACGAGCAGAGACAAAAATGCACAAGGGGAAAAACCGCCTAAAGAAAAGGCAAAGCTCGCTAATGAGATACCATTGAGTTTGCATATGTTAAATCCTTCAGTAGAACCCCAAAGAACATTAATGTTGTGTTTGGATTGAGGGCTCATGAGAGAAAGTAAAGAAAAAAGAGGGTTACAGACAGTCAAGGTGAGGGATTAAATTTTTGGAAAGTCACTAAAGTTTGGACTTATTTTATTAAGGTCACCAAGTTTCAATTTGTATCAAAAAAGTTACTAACATTCAATTTTGTTTCTCCGGCAGGTCACCCGCGGATGACCACATTCATTCAGCTGACGTGGCGACCGGAAAAAACACAGTCAGCTGATGTGGCAACTGGTTACGTGGCACAGTGAGGCTGACTATGTTTTTTCCGGTCGCCACGTCAAATCAAAAATTTAATCGCCCTGCCTTTGTTTGAATAAATTTTTTTAATTTAATTAAGGGAGAGAAATATTAACTCTAACCCACCGAAATTCTCCAAAACCTCACCTTTTCTGAACTCCCGATTTGAGATGCCAGGGGAAGAAGCACGTTCAAAAAATTGTATCATGTCTAAAAGACCTTAATATCCTCAATTTTTTATTTAATTACATAATATCATTTTATAAAATTCATATTCCATTTTTTCAATCTAATTTTATAGTAATTGAGGATTTATACAGCAACAATCATCTTGTTTAAAAAGTGATTCTTATAACTCGTCTTCAACTCTTGATTCGATCCTTGTTATTAATTCCACATATCTTCCTTAAAGTGAAATATTGTTAATGCATGTACTTGGATAAAAATAAGTAATTATTTATTTAATAATAAGTGTATAATTGGTAAATCATATCATTATATATCGTTTCCTTTTCTTTCCCCCCCTTAACCAAACAAAGTTTATTAAACAACCCTTCTATCTTTTTCCTCAATAAAATTTAATTATCCAAACAAGGGTTCAACCTTTCCTTTTCTTTCTCTTACTTTCCCTTCCTTTCGCCTCTCTTCCATTTCTTTACTTTCCTTTCTACTCATGAACCCAAACACTATGTAACCAACAAGCCGTGAGTCCTAACTATTTAGGATCAACTATATGAATCTTTCTTTAACATGTTTTACCAAGAGCCTTTTAAACTAAAATCATTCATATCATTTTGTAATGTTTTTGCTTAATAACTTTTGAAATCTACATTTTTTTTCTATGACTATCTAACTAAAAAGCTTCCATCCTTTTATGGAGGTATCTACCGATCATGCAAGGACATGTCCATACCATCTTAATCAATTCTCATTATAAGTAATAGTGTCACTACCAATCTATTTTGAACAAATTCATTCTTCGATCAGTCCCTCCCAGTAAAGCATGATGTCCATGCCATCATTCTCAGCTCAGCCGCGCCCATCCTTCGAGTATGTTATTTCTTGACTGTGCAACATTCGAACCCATACATCATAGTTGCTAGAACAACTTCTCTATGAAACTGATCTTCCAGGCTAAAGAGATATTCTACAATCGCATAAACTCGGGAAGCTCCTCTTCATTTTACTCATCTTACCCCAATCATGTTTATGACCTTTTCTATAAGCTCCCAGTCATCTTGTACGATAAAACATAAGTAAAGAAAACTTCTACTTCCACTAATCTCATTATCATCCATCCTAACCTCTCCCTCAATTCTACTCGTCTTACTACCGAAACATATTTCAAATCTTCCGTCTTTACCTTACTTTAACTTGAAACCCTTGCCTTCTAAAGTATTTTTCACATCTCCAAGTTTCAATTAATGACGTCTCTACTTTCATCAACTAAGCCCGGATCATTAGCAAAAAACATACACCAGGAGATCTGACCTTAAACATATCTAATTCGTTCATCCATAACTAAAGGGAACAGATAAAGACTTGATATTGAACCTTAATGTAAACCTATAGTAATTGGAAACTCTTTAGCATCTCACTTTACAATTCTAATAGTAGTGGCGAAGATATCATACAGTTCTAATACATTTATTAGATCAATCTACCTAGTAATAATATCTTTCGTTTCCAAAACCAACTTGAAGACATCCTTAGATACCCTATCACATGCTTTCCAAATAAAATAAAGAAAACAAAAACAATCACATGAAAAACTTCCTTTTTAACCTTATACTTCTCCATCAATTATCTTAATGTATAAATTATTTTTATAGTTGGCATTCCAGGCATAAAACCAAATTGAATTAAAAAAAACACTTCTTTCATGTCTCGACCTTTCCTCTAATCACTCCCTCCCAAAACTTCATAATATGACTCATGAATTCAATTCCAGGATAGTTATTGCAAACTAATAATCACCTTTACTCTATATATTGGTACCAAG
This sequence comes from Dioscorea dumetorum, assembly GCA_902712375.1. NCBI lineage: Eukaryota > Viridiplantae > Streptophyta > Magnoliopsida > Dioscoreales > Dioscoreaceae > Dioscorea > Dioscorea dumetorum. The sequence continues at coordinate 2,864,281 of CACTHL010000561.1, read as the reverse complement.
ATACTCCATTCATCTGCGATTTTCCCATAACAATTATCATGCTAAATAGTGCAGTCAAACATGATATCCTCTCATCTCCCAAGGGCTTCCAAAGTTCTATTGGGATATCATCCAAACTGACAAATTTCCCTACTTTCATGTTTCCAAGAGCATCCTTTCATTTCATCCACTCCAATATTCCTGCATATTTAATTCTATCGCTAACCTTGATATTATCGACCTCCAATGCTTTATTACTGTCATGATTCTCATCAAACAACCTACGAAAATATCTTCTCCATAGAAAAATTAAAACCAAATACATACCGCTCAGAAGAAACTAGCGGGTGCTCTTGATAGTACGAAAACAAAGTTTCCCCCTTGTATGGATCACTTAGGGCTGTCCGATGGCCTGCATCTATTGTGGATGAAATACCCATTGGCACACGATGATCACCTGCAGAAGAGGGACGAGTATATAGTGTTGTTGGTAGATAATTTTCATTTTGAGGATGATTGGGGAGAGATGCATATCGAGATTCAACTGGAGGATCACAAGCACGTCGTTCAGATCTATATGACTCCTCAAAAGGCAAGTGAACTAGTGGTGGAGCAAGGGAATCTTCAATAATTTGTCGGGAAGGCACCGATCGAGGCACCATAGCAATAGGACGGAACAATGACAACAACTTGTGAACCTGCAAATCCAACTCAAGAAATAAGCAACCAAAAATCTAAATAAAATCATGGAACTTTAAGGCTGATTATACATTTATTTGGAAAAACAAAAAAAATTATGCTAACTTTCAGATAAAACAGAGTTGCACTGCAAACTTACCTGTTTATTGCTAAGCTCTGGTCTAAATTTGCTCTTTGAGTAATAGTTGTCAAGAATAGCTTGCTTGAATTCAGTTTCAGGCAAGGGCAAACAGTCCTTATCAATCTTGAACTTCACCTGAAAGATAAGAGTACCACAAAATTTTAAGTAACAGGGAAGCAAACATGTTGCATGTTAAATGGAAACCTTATCTCTGCTCAATCAGCTGATATTCGATTGCTTCAATCTCAACTAATCGAGTAAATTGATAACTATCTAATGCTTTCCCAGGCAGAAACATATCCAACCAATTTATTAATCACCACCCTTGAAATGTGTCAAATTGTTTCTCTAAGCAAAAAGGCATTACAGAACACCTTTATTTAAACTGCAAATAAAGTCTAACAAGTTCCTACAGGATAAAAACAAATTTGGAAGGAGGCAAACACCATACACTATTAAAATTATTTATCAGCCTTTATCAACCAAAACAGATGCAAAGCTGATATATATATATATATATATATATATATATATATATATATATAGTTAACAAGCAGCACCCATACAACTTCCACATTTCTTTACATTCCATACAATAGTAGTGTTTTTCATTGATTCAAAAATCAATGCTTTCTCGAAGACAAAAAACAAAGTTAAGCTTATCACTCTGCATTAATTGAAGGTGGCTTCATAGTCCTCTTTCTAGTGTCTGATAAGGTCTATTTCTTAAACCTATAGGTGTGCTTCCTTGAAGAGTCCTCAGGCAAATAATAAAGTAAGAAGCATTTGAATCCATCAAGTTTTCTAGTCTTTAATGTCATATGACAAATTGTAGCGAATACTGCCAGGATGTTGAACTTCCAAGGATTAACCAGTTCTGCCACTCACAATATGCATTTTTCAATTTTGAGCAAGAAGATTAAATTTAAAAGTTGTTAAGAAGCTGCAGTATTCCCATTAAATTGTATTCTCCTGCTATTGACATTCGATGGTGGAACATTTCCAGTTGCATGAGTTCCATCTGGATCAAAGCTACCTAAACTCAAACAAATGGATCTCCACTTCATTGGACTAGACTGTTCACATAATTGTCCATTCAAAATATAAAATCAAGTAAAATTCAATGACCAACAAAAATACCAATACAAAGTAATCCAATTTTCAACTTAGACATCACAGCCAATATTTTCAACTTAGACATCCATGTGTGCACTCTTCCAAGGCAACAGGAAAGGCAAGCATCTGCCAGGAAAAAGAAGTAACACAAGAAATCAGCAGGAAAGAAAGCTATACAGATCATCTGTTAAATGATATGGAATAAAATCAGGAGTCAATGACACACCTCAAGCATTAAATTACAATCCACTATAATCAAAAATGGTGAATCAAGGAGAATGGATGACAGATGTTACCAAAGGGCACAAAAGAGTATCAGTGCTCATGCGACTATCCAATAAACAAAAGAATTATGATGATAGTGGCAGAATGCCTATCATAATCATCATGTGTGATGCAGGAAAATATGCATGCACCTACTATTTCGAAATAGGGGAAGGAAAACTAAGTTAGTTCCATAATAGATAAGCACTCAATGAACCACTAATAAGCAAGGAAGTTATAACCAATTCCCTTAAGATGATTTAAAAGGAAGCAAGAATTAAGGCTTTGATCTGGTAAATAAACCATCATATATTCCAATTTAGCAATCTATGGTCCAAGTAAACATGGAAATAAAAAGAAAACAAAGACAGCTTTAAGAAAACAGTATTGATGCTCCCTAAGAACTAAAAAACCAACAATAATGCTCTTAAAGGAAGATGTTCTTAGATAATCAAGCAATTAACAGAATAACCATGAATCACAGTCTTCCAAGATTGTACCAAAATAATATGCTCAACAAGACAAAAAAAAAATATTTATTATAAAAAACCGTGATAAATAATATCAACATTTACAACAGAAAGGTATTTATGAATGTCTTATTACCAAAATGTTTATAATATAACTATTCACAACAAAAGCGTGATAAATATTCTCTCCTGTTGGAGGAAGCAAGGACTTATTCCTAATAACCCAGATACCACAATGCCATTTACAAGATATAAACTATCATATAATTACATTTAATGCTGCAATAGAAAACTTCAAGGAAACACATTACAAGATCATGATAGAGGGGACCATATAAAGATCAAAGACAAAGACTGGCCTACAAAAAGCTGAAATGCTCCAGACCGATAGTGTGAAAGAAACATTTCTTCATTAATCAGGTAAAGTTCATAGTATTCCCTGCCTCCTCTCATGTATAAATAATAGAGAACTAACCCAATAAAACATATTAATGTAGTCCGATCAACTCTTTAACATGGTGGATTACGTTTGACAAACCAAATAAAAAAGGAAGCATTTAGCAATTACTTTAGCCCAAGCTAAAGAACTAAAAATGAAACACCAATTCAATGCCAATTTCAAGCATATATACAATCTTAAGATAATAAGTAGAGAAAATAGAAACAGCACCTCAATTTAATACTCACCACAGGAAAGATTGCGACAGAAATTTCAAATCTTGGGACATTTTGGAATTAAAAAACAAGAAAAACGCAAGTAATTTCTTAGACTAGGAATCTGGATGACATGTGGCTGCCTAAAATGAGACACAATTATAACTATTTATAACTATGACATATGTGTTCATAACATGGAGTATGTTAGACCGGAAGAACAGGATGTGGTTATTCCCATTCAATTTTCAAAGCGCTTGGCTGTTCCACGGGATATGGAAAGGTCACTGCACTAGCCAGAACCAAAAACACATTGAATGACAGGGCCTATATGTCACGCTTTTCTTTTCTTTTTCTTTTTTTTTTCCCCTTTTTCTTTTTGGGCATGCGGGGTAGGTAATTCAGGGACAATAATGCAAAGCAGACCCTAAAGAAAGGCCAAAACCTTATGGAAGATCTTCCAGTATGGATGGTATTCTTTCCTCTCTTTTTTCTCACATGGTCTTTATGTAATGTAAACTAAACAGTTTTCTTTATTTAGACTTTACATTTGTAGCAAATTCTCATTTTTCACAAAAAATATGAACATATAAACACAGTGGCAATTACTAGACTACTGTCCTATATAGTTATTCTTACTAATAATTAGATGGCTGGCGCACACCTCGAAGGAGACACAAGCAATTATCTCTTGCATTTCTAATAACATGCTCTTTAAGCTTCTTGAGAGGTATAGAAATATAAAACTTACCCCTTTCAAAAGGTGATACAGAAAAACACACATGTATATGTATTGGTCTATGCACGCAAATATGTGTATTTCTAACCAATTGAAGTGAGAAAACGCATACCCTTTAATAGAAAATGTCAAATCACAATTACAAAGAAAACCACACATGGGAATCAAAATAGCCCACTGGAGAAGCACATTATTCCAGCCATTTTTAGGCTACCAACACCATGTCAGTATTAGTTAATCAGCTCCTACAGGTGATCTCTTAGAATTTTTCTCCAGTTCTTACTTCTTATTCCACAAATTGGGGTTTCTTGCTAATCAATCACATAACACCACATTTCTCATATCAGATTGTACCATGAATGGAATGTTGATGTCGCAAAGGTAAGTGGCTCAAATGGGACACAAACAATAGTACCCTATAGTAGAGCAGAGCCCTTGAAGAGGATGAGGAAAAAGACCATTCGTGAAGGACATGCTAATAGGAGAAAACAGCACCATATAATTTCTTCTTATGGGAAGCCCAATTGCAGAGAAATTTGACTCTATACAACTAGTTACTAAAGCTAGCTGGAGATTATTATGTATTACCAAACATCTGAAAGTGCTATTGAAATTTCCAATCCCTACTGGAAAATGGTAATATCCAAAACAGCCTAAGGGCATGTAAGGTGTTGCAGTTTGGGAAGCTAGAAAGCAGCTTTCTAACCAACAAATACTCTTCCCAAACTAAAATGAATGTTTAGCCAAAAATTACAAATGAGTTTCAGCTTTTTCTAAAAGTTCTAAACAGCTTTGACTTTAAAGCTACAAATTATAGATTCGGATATAAGCTGTTTCTTAAATCTATAATTCAAATTTTATACCTAAATTAACTACATCTTTTCATTGTGTTTATCTTAAATGCTCTTGCAGCTTTTCCAAAATAAAATACTCCCCTCCAAACCACAAAATTTATGAACTTTTGCATGTAAACTGTGAAAAAAAATTTGATTAAAAAATTATTCTTTGCTCACAAGAGAAAAAAAACAATTTTTAAAGTATCCCATATGATGATTATCATAAAATTTAAATTAACAATATTAGTTTGCATAATTATATTTAACGAATAGATTTATTTATTTTTTTATTTAAATACTTGGTTTAACTTCCATTTCTTTGAAATATTTATCAACCCAAAAACATTTAAAAGATTTGTGTCCTATAAAGTTATTTACACAAAAAAATGATATAAAAGTTCTTCTCCATAACGCAACCAAACAAACAAAATTATATATTAAAAAGTTTTACCTATTAAGTTCTACTTCTGGGAAGCTCTATTTTAAAAGTGTCACTAAAACAGCATGGCCAAACACACCTTCAAACTTTGCCAAATCACACTTGTTATACTATTCAGCCACAAAATAAGACCCTTTGAACATCAAATATAGCTCAAGAAAGGAGTGGAAAAGAATTCCATATGGCACATGAACAGATCAAACCTATTACAATTCCTTCAAGGTATTTTCCTTCTCTTGCTTGCAATTTTTTTCAGTCAGTGGTCTGAATCATACTCCAGCAAGATATTTTTCTAATAGCTCTTATTACAAAGCAAGTAAACGGTAATCCTTTTTCTTCTGTTCTGATTAGGGATTATAATAAACTTAATTTAAAGTACTTTGTCATCAAGCAAGATTATCAAAACGCACTGAGATAGCATTCCAGAGAGTTAATTGCTCCTTAAAATGATTAAGACCTTTCTACATTGATCCTCCTACTAGAATACCTAACCTGGTCCACAACATCAGTTCAAAGTTACAAGTGTCAAAACAACCAGAGAAATGAGGTTTCCAATGAGCAAAACAAACACAAAAACCAGAAAACAAATGAAAGTACCTGCGCTGGGTATCCTCCTGCAAAAGCCTCACGCTCCAAATTTAGCCCACCTTTTGACGAAGCCCTATACACACCATAAAGAAGCTTCAAATCAAAATCATAAAGGAACAACCTAGACCCAAGTTTTATCTTCTCCACTTCACTGATCCTCCCCTTCGGCAGCCCAAAGACACGGTAACGGTAGCATTCCGGCTTTGTCTTCGCACTGCACATGAAGATGAATCCCGAAGTCTTCGCCATTGTAGTTGGCTCCTTCCCCTTCCCCTTCTTCTCCTTCCCCTTCTCCTTGTCCTTGTCCTTGTCCTTCTGCTTCTCCTTCTCCTTCTCCTTCTCCTTCTCCTTCTCCTTCTCCTTCTCCTTCTGCTTCTCCTTCTCCTTCTCAACTTCTGCTTTCCCCTTCTTAGTCTCCACATTAGGAGTGGCAGCAGGAGCAGGAGCCACCACCAAGGCATTCGAAGCCTCTGGATGATTACCATTCTCAGTGTTCTTTTTGGGTTTCTTCTTGATCTTCCTAGAAGGGCTTGAAGCCCGCGCAGAGGCCGCCGAAGCTGGCGCCTCGTTCTTGATTTTCCTGGGCTTTCCCATGGACACAACTGCCGGAGATTGCAGAAAAGACCAAATCAATCGACGTTCAAATCATTCAATCTTCACAAATCCACGATTTCTCACATCGGATTCAGCGACTAAAAGGCGAGAAAAGCCCTAACGCTAACCTTAATAGATCAAATGCCATTATTTGATGAGAAATCGGAGGGGGAGATCGAAGGCCTAGATGAGAGTATGGAGAGGCAGAAGGCTTACCGATCGTAGGGGTGGGGACGACGACGACGACACACGGCGAAGGAGATGAAGAACAAGGCCGATATCTGGCGAATATTTCTATCTTTTAATAATTTATATAAGATAAAATATATATCCAAGCTCCTCTTTTGTTTTGCCTAATGCACCCTTGAAACCTGATCTTATTTACAAATACGCCCTTCATTCAGCAGGCCTACGAAACCTTGTTCTTGTGAGAGAAAATTTTTTAACTATAATTTCTCAAATTTTAATGGGTTTAATATTAATTAATTATTTCAATATTTATATTTTAGTTATTGATTAATTCTTTTGATTTGAATTTTAACATAATTGCCACCATTTCAATTAAATTGTTGACCTTGTTTGCAAGTAAAATATTTCAAATTTTATTTTATTTATTATTATTTTTTAAAGAAAATCTTTTATTATAAATATACAACAAATACTCTTTCCAGATAAGCAAAAAATGTGCACAAATATAAAATTGATATCTCAACACATGTCTTCACATTTTACGTGAGATTGAAAGTTAGTTTTTGAATCTTTGTCTTAACGCATTGAGTTTGAAAGTTAGTTTTTGAGTTTTTTTTTTTAATTAACACTGTACACAAAAAATCCGTTATCAATAGACTAAAATGGCATTGACAAACTCTTCCACTTTAGATGAAAATGTTTTTTCTAATATTAACAAGTGAATCAATTTTAAATTAAGACTTAAAATTTTTTTACTAATAAGTTAAATTACATTAAAATATTTTTCTCATTTATATAGATTAAGTTAAAATATTTGCAGCAAATCCCTACCTAATGTCCTTTCTCTCTCTCTCTTTCTTTAATTTATTTATTTAATAAGTTATTTTTAAATAATAGGACAAGAGTAGTATAATCATACGCATAGACCAATTATTGATTGCCGAGATGAGTTCATCAACTGAAAATTGATTGTCCATCTTGTATGTCTTCATTTATCGACATATAACCAAAGACTAGTTACCACAAGCACCGCATTTAGCGGGATTTGAACTCAAAGTTATTAAGTCCTTATATTAACTCTTTTCATAGTGAAGTTAGTGCTCTTGGTCTTGAAGCCTTTGGCTCTTTTTATTTAATAACATATGATTTATACATTATTAAAAAAAATGTATTATCAATACTAAATAATGGGGCTCTAATTAATCTGCGCACCAAAATGGTCTTACCATTTGTCTAGTGTGATCTTTCATAGTATAATGATACAAGAACGAGCTATCTATCCCTTTATCCATATTTTTTGAGAAAATATTAGTAAATTAGTGGTCATTAGCCTTATTATAATTGATATACCACCCTCTTATCGGCGGAAAACCTTAGGTAGGGGTGTTAACAGTAAGGATATACAGTTATATATTTGTAATATGGATATAAGATTCTAAGGAGTTATCTGTAAGTAGAAAAAAGAAAAAAAAAAAAAAAGGATAATAGAGAAGTCAATTAAAGAATTCACTTTTCATGGATTATTTGGATTAAAATCAGACCCAATTTAGTTAAATATATAAGTTCATATCATAGTTTCCGCACGCTAGTATCAGTCTCTAGATAAACTATATATATGGAAAAAGTGGTTTCGAACAAAGATTTCCTGTCCATAAAGCCCTTGCAATTGTAACCGCAAGCGGTGCCATCTCTTCCCGCCAATTACCTCGCCTTGTAATACGCTTCCAAGTAAGTTCTTCTATTTGTTTTCCTCTTCTTGACCAATAACTTCAACGACCAGTATAGCACCCTTACTTGATAAATTAAATAAGTAAATAAATAGATAAATAAATTATAACATTTCATCAAACCCATGTACATCATTATAATAAATTTCTCCACAATAAACGTAATCAATATTATTGAATATTTCAAGTATCCAACAATGCAAACATAACTTGGTGCAACCGACCTAACTCACTGAAACACAACTAAGGTGAGGTAAGTGGAATGAGTCTCCATGTGCTGGTCAACTTGAACAATTAGTATGAATTGCTACCAGTAAGCCACCGAAATCTCAATCATTTATTCCAATAAATTAGGAGGTAAGGGGTGACTAACGGCTCAGTAAGTACAATATTTATATAATTACACAGATAATTATACATTGAGATATGACTAATAACAGTTGTACACTCATGATCTTCTCTTCTTTATTCTCCTTTCTTATCTATTTTTCACCTTTCTTATCTATTTTTATCATCTCTATTTTTCTTTCCTTGTCTCTCTGTTTTCTTCATCCTCATCTCTCTCCTATTTTTCCCCTTATTTTTTCATGAGTTTTTTTTTCTTTATCTTCCTAAAGTAGTACAAGAATGATTCAAAAACTTTTTTTCCTTATATTATCTGATCCTTTGCTTCAAATATTTTTATCCTTTTCTTCTTTTTTTTTCTTATCATATCTTATCTCCTACTTCAAATTTTTTAATCCTTTTCTTAATTATTTGCCTATTTTCTTTCTTATGTTTGTTCATGTTATTTTATTTGAAGATCACTACAACCAATAAAAATTAGGACTTTTTGTATGTTTATTTAAATTCTTCCTTTCTAATCCATGCCTTTTGGGATCTACTCTCTTTTATTTAAATTTTTTTGTTATATATATATATATATATATTTTTTTTTTTCCATAATTCTTTTCTTTCTTTTTCTATTTTTCTAGACTTTCTTATTTTTTAATTTGATTTTTTTTTAAAATTTTTTTGTAAACAATTACCATCACTAATATAATGATACCGTAGGATAACGATTAATATTTGAATTTGAATGATATCTAAATTTAACTAAAATTTGAAATTAATTATATAGAAAATACACAACAAAGGCAATTGAATAAGGCCTAACATTTGAATTTAATTGATATCTGAATTTACTGAAATTTTAAAATTAATTTATATGAAAATAATCCACTATTAATATACTTATTCATCGAGTAACAAACTTATCGAAAAGATTGAGTGATGATAAAAAGGTATGGTATTTATAAAGCTCCTGAAATCAAAATGATGAAAACACCCTACGGTTAGGTTAACCTGAAGGCCAGGTATCACATATAGACTACTAAGATTATGTTGGGTAATTCATGATTTTTTAAAAATATATTTTAAAATTATCATTCATTATTATTTTATGTGGAAATTACCAAAAAAATCTCATAAGTTTGTGAAATGGCCAAAAATACCCCGTTAATTTCCAAATCCCTAAAAACCCTTTTGTTTTAAACACAATGATTTTCAAACCCAAAGAATGAAACAGTGGTTAACGGAGTTATTTTTTAATTTCACAGACGGAATTGCCCCTATTTTGCATGGGAAGTCATGGTGCAATCATTTCACCGGTTATGTTTATATAAAATTTTGATATCCTAATTTTAATAAAAATAGGTTTATCTTAAAATTTTTGATATCCTAATCAAAATATGTTTTATCTTAAAAGTTCCAATATCCTAATCAAAATAGGTTTATCTTAATTCAAATTGTAATGGAATTAGGATATCATATTAAGATAAACAAAATGGATATTATTTGAAAATATTTAAATCCCAAGATCAGCCGAGAGCACGGATCTCGAGGCGATCTAAAATATTCAAATCTCAAGGACAGCCGAGAGCATGAATCTCGAGGTGATCTAAAATATTCAAATCCCAAGATCAGCCGAAAGCACGGATCTCGAGGCAATCTAAATACACAAATCTCAAGATCAGCTAGAGCACAGATCTCTAGGCGATCTAAATACACAAATTTCAAGATCGGTCAAGAACATAGATCTCGAGACGATCTAAAATGTTTAAATCACCGAGAACACAGATTTCAAGGCGATCTAAAATATTCAAATCTCATGATCAACCAAGAGCTCAGATCTCGAGGCGATATAAAATATTCAAATCTCAAGATCAGCCGAGAGCACGAATCTCGAGGTGATCTAAAATGTTCAAATCCCAAGATCAGCCGAAAGCACGGATCTCGAGGCAATCTAAATACACAAATCTCAAGATCAGCTAGAGCACAGATCTCTAGGCGATCTAAATACACAAATTTCAAGATCGGTCAAGAACATAGATCTCGAGACGATCTAAAATGTTTAAATTTCAAGATCACCGAGAACACAGATTTCAAGGCGATCTAAAATATTCAAATCTCAAAATCAGCCGAGAGCAAGGATCTCGAGGCGATCTAAAATATTCAAATCCCAAGATCAGCCGAGAGCACGGATCTCGAGGTGATCTAAAATATTCAAATCCCAAGATCAGACGAAAGCATGGATCTCGAGGCGATCTAAAATATTCAAATCCCAAGATCAGCCGAGAGCACGGATCTCGAGGTGATCTAAAATATTCAAATCCCAAGATCAGTTGAGAGCACAGATTTTTAGGCAAAGAAAAAATAAAATAATATATATATATATATATATATATATATATATATAATCAAATTAGATAAAAAAATGGATTAAATAAAAATAAAATAATAAATAAAAATAAAATAATAAATGATAATAATAATAATAATAATAATAAATATAATATAATAGGTAAATGATAGTAAAATAATAATAATATAATATAATAATATTAATAACCATATTTATTATTATAATTAAAAAAAAAGGAATTAAAAAAAAAGAATTAAAAAATAAAAAGAAAAAGGAGTGGGGTCGTGGAAACGTGGCAACATGCCATGCCACGACCGGTTGGCTGGAGATTTAAAAGAGGAAGGAGGAGAGAAAGGAAGAGGAGACAAGGACAAGGGAAACAAAAAGCATAAGGAGAAGAAAAAGAAGAGAAACAAGGAAGAAGAAGAAGATCAAAGGAGGAGGAGAGGAAGGTTTGGATACTTTTATCTTTCTCTCTTTCTTCTACACTATACACACATATATATATATAAAAGGTTGTCGTCTGTCGTTATTGTCGCCGTCACCGTCACCGTCACTGTTGCCGTCGCCGTTCATCAACGCTTATTACCGCTACTATAGTGATGCCGACGGCTGCGAGGGTGGAATATCCCTCCTCCGTCGGCAGTTCCGAGCCGTCCCTCTCTCTCTCTCTCTCTCGACTCGCCGGCGAGGGCCTGGCCGGAGGAGCGAGAGAATCCGGTGGGTGGAATCGGAGCCTTGCCGGGCGAGTAATTCATGAGAATTGGGAGAGAGAGTGAGGGGGAGGACTCGTATTTTGCTGTAGCTGCTGTGGGCTTGGATTGTGGCTGACTCTGTCACTCTGTCGATCGGTTGTTTTGCGCCTTGATCTATTGATCTCTAGCTCTGGGCTGTGCTTTTTCTTTTTGTGAACAAGTTTTTTTTTTTGTTAGTAAAAAAAAAAAAAATGAGGGATCTGGCGATCGGTACCATTAGAGACCAGTTGGAGAAGAGGAGGACCATAAATTGACGTCTGGGACCTTAAAGTTTGAATTTTGATTCCAAGGGTTGATGGTTGAATGAGACGCATGATGCCATCTGAGGTCATGGATCAAAGGCTTTTGTTTTTTTTTTTTTTCTTCTCTGAAGAGATCGGCTTCCCTGCTGAGAGACAGATTGGATTTTGGAAGCCCGAGTCTATGCTTGATCATTGCGGAACAGGAGGAATGCCACTCATGTCAGGAAGCAAATCAGTTTGTTCATCTCCATTTGAAAAGATTAGAAATACGGGATCAAATTCCATAGAATGCTCAGAACTTGCAAAGCCTAATTTTTTAAGAGATCAAAGGACAAAATTTGTACCTGATCAAAGTTTTGTGGGAATTGATGGCATCGGAGGCAAGCCCCTGACTTCCTGGAGAGCTACTGAGAATTCCATATCCCAATTTGGTCTTTATGCAGAACCTAAAACTGGAAGTCTGGAAGGGATCAAACTTGATTTTCATCAGGATCGTTATAAGAATGGTCTTTTCTCAAGTTCTTTGTCTGACATATTTAACAAAAAACTTGAGACTAACAGCAAATGAACACTCTCGCCAACATGCTTTTATTGTTGACTCCAACATTGGTGCTGATGAACCTTTTGAATCCTTGGAAGAAATTGAAGCTCAAACTATTGGAAACCTCCTTCCTGATGACGATGATTTACTTTCTGGGGCCATTGATGATCTTGACTATATTGGTAGATCGAACTCTGGTGATGATATTGATGATGATCTTTTCTATAGTGGTGGAGGAATGGAACTAGAGGCTGATGGTAATTTCAGTTACAAAAGTCACTCCCATTTCACTTGGAGCTACAATTTTTGGTGTTGCATGTATCAATTGAGTGCACTCTCATAAAATTGCTCTGGCGTATACTCTTGGAAAGGATTCCCCCGGCTTCAGCTCAAAATTGTTAGCCGCGATGGGCGGTCTAACAATGCTCGACTGTGTTCCTCGGGCTGAAGGTTTCGCAAAATCAGCAAGTGTCCTTGGTTCATCTTCGTGGTCTGCCATGGTCGCAGATCCTTCAGCTTCAACTTCAACTTGCTGTTCTTGAACAACTTCAGGCTCCTTGCTTCTCTTGTGAAGTCTTCGCTCAATTTCAGGGTCTCCTTCAACTAATGTCGATGGGTTCCCTCTGGTCATAAGCTGGAGCTGCAATCAAATAAACAAAAGAAAATGAGAACAATGAAAGTAGAGAGGATGGAATAGAAAAACAGTAAAAATAAATGAATGGCTAAAGTAACAAAATACTAGCGTTCCTAATATCCTGTTCCCCGGCAACGGCGCCAAAAACTTGATGCGTCTCCGCAACAACACAACAGGGTGATGTGTGTCAACCCCTTGCGTTACCGCAAGTGCACGGGTCGTCAAGTAATAAAAATGGACCCAAAGGGTCGGGTTGTCGAACCACAGGAAACAGAAGTACTAGTAATAGCCCCTCTCTTGTTATCTAGCCTAATGAGTGTAGTATGTGATGATCTAATGGCCAACACTAAGAGTGTCACCACAAGTGCGCAGGAAATAAAAGGAAAAGAGTTCTCAATCAATAAAAGTGAGGTATCCGGACAATGCTCCCCCTAGGATTCGGGTGTTGGATGTAGATTACAAGTGTTTCTAAACGAAGACAATGAGTCGTGGGTATCCAAAGGTATAACGGCCCCTGCCTCCAGGTCACCGATAACTAGTCCCCTACGAGGTCCCGGCGGAGAATTCTCTCGACGCCTCACACCACATATGACTGCTTAAAACTCTAGGGATCCCAAAGATATGACCAATTCCTAAAAGTAGATCTAACTCTGCCTCCAGGTGAAAGATCCCTAACCCCCTACGAGGTCCCGGCGGAGAATTCTCTCGACGCCTCACACCACATATGGTTGCTTGACACTTACGGAATATGGAGATAGGAAATATCTGTCGGAAGGGAAAGGGGACACTCCGCTATCTCACGGCTCACCCTCTCAACCCTCTTTACTCTTGGTAATTCTAAACCTAGCGGTGATCTCTCTCTTCACTAGATTGAATAAAACATGCAAGGCAATTAATAATGAAATCAAAAGCACAAACAAGCATTAAGAACTCAAGAGTAAAACTCAATCTGATAAATTCAAATAGAAACACAATGTAAATCTAATGAAAATAAGAATCCTAGGGTTTACATGTCCGAATACCCTCTAGGGGTTTAGCTCTCCATGGAGCGAGTCACAAAACAAATAATAAATTCAGACATAAGTTCCAAAGACATAAAGAATAACCCCCTTAAATCCGTGATGATAGTCTTGATGGGTAGTTTCCACGTCTGGATTGAATCCACTCCGAAGCTAGGTCGCCGATGGCTTCCTTGATGCTATGACGGAGGAGGAATCGATCCAAGTTGGTGAGGAAAGCTTTCCAAAGCCGCAAAGAACTCCTTCCAAGCCCTAGCCGCCTTGTCTCTCGAAAGTGGCCAAAAAGATGCCTAAAAATTATCACAAGGCGGTTTTTATAATTTGAATTCGGGGCTTTACGCGGGCATCCACACGCCCGTGTGGAAATTCCACACGGGCGTGTCAAGTACTCTGCTACAGTACTGCTACAGTAAACTGCTACAATACTTTTGCTACAATACTTCACTACAGTAAATGCTATATTGATTTTTTCCCCGAAGTCTTCCTTGGAGTCCACACGATCGGGCACACGCTCGTGTGGTAGGGTGTGTGGCTTTCTATGCTTTGAAATCCTCAAGAACCTTCTTCTGCTTTGTACGGAAGCTGGGACATGGGCGTACTACTGCCTTTGTGCCCTTTCGGTTTGTGTAATGACTTGTACTCCTCAGAAAGTTGGCAACACCCTCATGCATATGAACACAGCTTCTGATTGTGGTCTTGAAACGTGTCATCACACTCTATCTTTGCTTTTTCCTGTATGTCATGTCTCCAAAGCCCTGTTTGCACAAAAGAACACAAAACACACCTTGTTAATGATAGAACCTGATAAAAGTGATGCTCAATGCATGTAAACTGATATTATAAAATATATATAATCAAGCACTTATCACATACGGTGGGGGTATTGGCACTACCTCGCACCCGAAAGCTTCCAAAAATAGGGTAAGTGATCAAGTGATGTAGAAGCTGAAGGATCGCATTCTTTATAGGGCCGTCAATATTCAAAGTGATATAATGCGCGACCACGAAGTCCATCTGTCCTATAAGTAAGCTTGGTTAGGGAAAGAGGTCGCCTGGGTTGTTCTTTACGGTAGTGAAGTTGCAAGCTACGACTTACACAGATGGTATGCCAGTAAAGTTTTAAAGACCAATCCTAGTAGCATTGCTATGGTAGACCATGAGGGTGACCGGTTTACACACGTTTTTTTGTCATTCTATGCGTACATTATTGGTTTAAAGAGGGGGTTGCAGGCCCTTGTTATTCATCAACGGGACTCGCTTGCTAGGAAAATATGGGGGCACCTTACTGGGTGCAACGGGGAAGGATGACAATGACGGTTTCTTTCATGTCACATTTGCCATTGTCGACAACTAAATGGATGCCAATTGGACGTGGTTCCTTTCTAGGCTTGGTGATGCGTTATATGGCGACGATGATTATTCGAAGATTATAACATTTATACCTGACAGGTTGAAGGGTCTCATCAACGCATTCGAGAAGGTTTTCCCTTATCCCCACATGCGTACTGTCTCAGGCACTTGGAGGCAAACTTTATGAAAGTGAACATCCGGATTGGAAAGGCATTGAAGGAGCTATGTTGGTCCAAAATCGTTAGGATTGCATTTGCGTGAAACTATGTGTTCCCGTTTACTTATGGAAGTTTCCGCTTAAGATTATATGTTTTCGTTCAGTATGCTCACTTCCCACTTAGATCTATGTATTTCCGTTTACTAATGGATGTTTCCATTTGCATTTACACATTTTTGTTCAGTATGCTCACTTCCTACTTAGATCTATACGTTTCTGTTTACTTATGGATGTAGGTTCAAGCTCATGAATATGTTGTGCACCCGTCATGAATAATCTCGTGGATGGAAGACCCACTTGTGTCCTGACATACACAGCAAAGTCGAGGATCTTGTTGAAGAATCACGTACTTTTCTCGAGAGATCAACCGGTGACTGTTTTGATGTTGTCGATCGCAAGAGCTTCTCCGTCAGTCTACAGTTAAGGACGTGCTCGTGCCAATTGTGGCAAGTTTACGGCATCTCATGTAAGCACGCATGTGCAGCTATAATGCAAGCTGATACAAACATCCACCGCTATGTTGATGAGTACTTCACCTCGGATACATACCATACGTCTTACGCTGAAGCCATTTTTTCTATCCTTGATAATGACAAACCAACGAATGACCCTCGGCTGTTGGAAAAGAATTGAGTCGCAGCCTTCTGTTGTGTGTGACTTAAGATGTAGCAGGTGTAGAGAAGTTGGCCACAACCAAAGGTCATGCAACGCACCCATCTGGACTGACGGGAGTCTAAGCGGAAACTATTACATCTAAGCGGAAACACCAAAATCTAAGCGGAAAGTTTTCAATTTAAGCGAAAAACACTCAGATGTAAGTGGAAACTGGATCATTTAACCAGACTCACAAAAATGTAACGCCAAAGTAAGTAATTACAGTTTCATAATAGGAAAATGCTAAATCTTAAATATGGACCACCCAGTGTTAGGGTTCTCAGGTGTTGTTTCCCTCGCCATTGTCTCTGTCATCCCCTTTGCCTCTTGCAATCCCGTCCATCAGTATACGTGCTCCGTACCGCAGAAGCAATTGTCAGTCAAGACTGAGGTACACGGAATTTCTCCCCATTAAGTAATTATTCAATAAAACGCATGGTGAACATGCACCAGTCAAGACTGTCAGGCTCTACCGTGGGTAATCAAGGACGAGTACCAAAAGGTATTTCTCCATTTCGGCATCGCCAACCTCAACGGCGAGACATATATGAAGTTGTCAGCAATGGAGAAATGACAAAAAATAAAAGAAAAGGAACTAATAGCATAAATCAATACCATCTTCACCGCATCGGCATTATGCGTGCGGCTTTGCGCCGAAAAGTAATGCAAATACTGATTCGATTGTTTGTCAAGGACGAGGAGGTGGAAGTGTGTGTTGAAGATTATCAGTAGAAGAACAAGTTCCACTTTGTTGAAATTACTGGTGGCATCCTCAACTATCGTCAGCGCCACTTCCGCATTGTGTTCTACCCGCGACATCAAAAGCGCCATCAGATGCGTGATTGTAGTACGCTTCTTGTAAGGGTAAGGTGTCTTCTTCAGTGACTCCATGATGATGACAACGATGACGCCGAGCACATTGTCAGGGACAACGCACATTTCCACTAAACTGAACAGGAGGTCTCTGGTCGTGAATGGCAGATCGCTCTTCCACACGACGATCCTAAACATAGGAAGTTAAAATTATTACTAAATGGCAACTGATAAGTGCTTGTATACATATATTTTATAACATCACTTTGTATGCATTGAGCATCACTTTTATCAGGTCGTATCACTAATAAGGTGTATTTTATGTGCTTTTTTGCAAGCAGTGCTTTGGAGGTGTGAAATACAAGAAAGGAAGCAAAGATAGGAAGTGATGGCACATTTTAAGACCAAAAATAGAAGTTGTGCACGCATACATGGAGGTATTGCCAACTTTCGGAGGAGTTCAAGTCATCACATGAACCGGAAAGGCACGAAGGCAGTAGTACGTCCATGTCCCAGCTTCCACGCGCAAATAGGAGAAGGTTTTGAAAATTTCAAATGACAAAAAGCCACACCCCTACCACACTGGCGTGTGCCTGACCGTGTGGACTCAAAGAAGGATTTCGGGGAAACTCATTGTAGCATTTTTGTAGCAAAGTATTGTAGCAGTTACTGTAGCAATACTGTAGCAAATTAATGTTCACGCCGTGTGGAATTTCCACACGGGCATGTGGCTACAGTACATGGGCATGTGAGTGCCCATGTGGATGCTCATGTGAAGCCCCGATTTCAGTTTATAAAAGCCAGCTTGTTCTAGTTTTTAGGGACTTTAAGGCTACTTTGAAAAGGCAAGGCGGCTAGGGCTTGGAGAGAGTTCTTTGCGGCTTCGGGAAGCTTTCCTCACCAACTTGGATCGATTCCTCCTCCGTCATATCATAAAGAAAGCCACCGGAGATCTAGCTTCGGAGTGGATTCAATCCAGACGTGGAAGACCCATCAAGACCATCATTACGGATTTAGGGGGTTTTATTTTCTATGACCTGTAAACTTGTTTATTATTATTTTATTTGCTTTGTGACTTGCTCCATAGAGAGCTAAACCCCTAGTGGGTATTCGGACATGTAAACCCCAGGATTCATATTTTTATTACATTTACATTGTGTTTCTTTTTGAGTTTAATACATTGAGTTTTACTCTTAAGTTCTTAATGCTTGCAATTGCTTTTGATTTCATTATTAATTGCCTTGTATGTTTTATTCAACCCAGTGAAGAGAGATATCACCATTAGGTTTAGAATCACCAAGAGTGAAGAGGGTTGAGAGGGTGAGCCATGAGATAGTGGAATGTCCCTTTTCCCTTCCGATAGATATTTCCTATCTCTCTATTCCCTAAGTTTTAAGCAACCATATGTGGTGTGAGGCGTCGAGAGAATTCTCCACCGGGACCTCGTAGGGGGTTTGGGATCCCTCACCTGGAGGCATGGTTGGATCTATTTTTAGGAATTGGTCATATCTTTGGGATTCCTAGAATGCTAAGCAGTCATATGTGGTGTGAGGCATTGAGAGAATTCTCCACCGGGATCTCGTAGGGGACTAGGTATCGGCGATCTGGAGGCAGGGACCAATATACCTTAGGATACCCACAACTCAATATTCTCATCTAGAAACACTTGTAATCTACACTTAACACCTGAATCCTAGAGGGAGCATTGTCTGGATACCCCACCTTCATTGATTGGTAACTCTTCCTCTTTTTATTCCCTACTCACTTGTAGTGACACTCTCAGATTTGGTCATTAGATCATTACACACTACACTCATTAGGCTAGATAACAAAAAATGAGCAATTACTAGTACTCATGTTCCCTGTGGTTCGACAACCCGACCCTTTGGGGTCTACTTTATTACTTAATAACCCGTGCACTTGCCGCAATGCAAGGGTTGACACATCACCCTGTGTTGCGGAAATGCATCACCAACGCTAAACGGAAACCCAATAATGTAAGCAGAAATGTTCTATGCTAAACGGAAACACACAAACGTAAGTGTAAACTCACAAATATAAGCGGGAACGTTTAAGCTAAGCGGAAACACAAAAATGTAAGCGGAAACATTCGATGCTAAACAGAAATAGAAAAATGTAAGTGGAATCCCACAAATATAGGTGAGAACGTTCTACGCTAAATGAAAATACGCAAATGTAAACGAAAACCCACAAATATAAGCGGGAATGTTCTACACTAAACGGAAATAGAAAAATATAACCGAAACACAAAAATGTAAGCGAAAATCCACAAATGTAAACGGAAACATTCTACGCTAAACGGAAACAAAACAAATGTAAGCAGAAACCTGCAAACATAAGCTCTATGCTAAACGGAAACACAAAAATGTAAGCGGAAACCCATAAATATAAGCGGGAACGTTCTATGCTAAACAGAAACACAAAAATGTAAGCAGAAACCCACACACGTAAGCAAGAATATTCTACGCTAAACGGAAACACAAAAATGTAAGCGGAAACCCACAAATGTAAGCGAGAACATTCAAAGCTAAACGGAAGCACACAAATGTAAGCAAAAACACAACCATTTAAGTGGAAACACCATCACCAAATAATTAGGAAATGGTTAAATAAAACAAAGTGGGAAGCTTACCTGTTGATTACACAGTTGAAAAAACATCCCTAAAGCCACTTGGTCTAGATACTGGAATCCAGCAGGGCGTTTCTTTTTGGGGATGAACGTTGTGTTGACAATGGTCGACTCTTGCTTTTCAATGACGGTTATGGTATCAACATCGACAGGGAGCTCTGCTGGTTGTTTATTGGAAGTGTGCTTACATGTTTCTTCCGCATGTGCCGCTTCCTCACCCATAGGTAGTGGGAATGTGATTGCAACTTCCATATGTATAGCGGGGGCCCTACTGGTATCTCCGTTTGCAGGGGGAGCTGGGATGGAGCCTCATCATGTGGCGGAGGGGTTGGGGTGGCAGCTTTCTCTACCGCAGGAGTCTCAAAGGGAACAACTTCGTCTGCAAAGGCGACTAGACTAGTTGCTTTATCTGAAGGGGAGTCTTGCTATGGAACCACTTCGTCCATGTGTTCCACACAAGTGGTCGGGCTCACAATTTTTGCTTGTGCCACTGCCGAAACATGTACGAGTTCCTCACCCTTATCAGTGGTTTGCATGTCAGAGGTTTCCTTCGATGCACGGAAGGCCTTAAAATCGAAGCACGGAAAACGAGCTCTTTCATCGCAGTCAGATATGCTATAACACCGTCGACGTCGACCGCATCAAAGATATCATTACCGGATGAGATTCTTGAAGGACCTGGGAGATGTCTATATTCACCCTGCCCTTACATACGACTCTCTTCATCCTTGGACCAGTGCTCACCGAGGGAGTCTTTGACTGGCTTGCTACCCGTGAAGACTACTCAAGAATGTCGAGGAGGTTTTCCGCTTCATTCTCGGGGCGGGCAACCATGGGATCGCGTCGAGTGGTGACCCCCTCTACATTATGCTTGGCCGTCGGAGATGACACCGAGGGTGACTTCGGTGTGTCTCTCGTCTATGATGGGGTGAACATGCGAACTCGTCGTTCAATCGCATCCACAAGGGACACCAAAACCTTGGAACTCCCGCGTAAGTGTCTCAAACCCCTGCAACAGCCTGGTGGCAACATCCTTGCCAATTTCCCCCCGGTGGGGTCCTTGTGCCCCGTGACAAGGCCAACTATGTAGCGGGGGAAGGGGGGCTAGTGCGTGGGGCCAAGGACCGACCACGTTTTGTTGGACGCTGTTTCTCAGCGTTGAGTTACACCTTCGACGCAAGGTCCGTACGCGATGGTCACCAAATCGCCCAACCTAGGGTTTGGGCATCACCAGAGTTGGTGGCCAACTCGGAATACTGTGAACGAAAGATGACAACATTCAGACATAAGTGATAACAAATATTAGTAAAAGACAACATACAAATGTAAGTATAAACAACACATACTAAATAGGAACCCTCCAATATAAATGGAAACTAGCAATAGTAAATGGGCACTATCCATTCTAAGCAGAAACGACCAATACTAAATGGGAACTCTCTAGTATAAGTGAAAACGTTCAATACTAAACTGAAACGCTCAAGTGTAACTGGAAACATACAGTACTGAATGGGAACTCTCAAATGTAGGTGAAAACAACTAATAGTAAACAGAAACTCTCTAGTATAAGCAGAAACAAATAATACTAAACGAAAAACGTAAATTTATACTTGCTTACCATCGAGGGATGACAATAACGGTCTGAGCAAAGCTTGTTTCTTAAAACTATTCTCCCTGTAACAAATATCCAGAGAGTCATTCTAACACACCCTTGCGTGTGTACTCCGCAAGTGCACGGGTGTCGAAGTAATAAAGTACCCAAACGGGTGGGTAGTCGAATCCACAGGGAGTAGACGTAAGAACAATCACACTTTGTTAAGTAATCAAAGATAAACCAATTGTTGTTGTGAAAGAAAATAAAATAAGAAAGAAATAGAAATAAAGTTATGAAATGAAAAGCTAGGGTATGGAAATAGATCAATAAGAAGAAGGGGTACTCGAACGATGCTCCCCCTAGAATCCTTGTTTCAAGTGCAAGACTTCAAATACTCTTATTCAATAGAGATTTCAAGAGTCGTGGAATCCAAAGATACAAGGTCCCAAATCTAAGGTCAACCTTGACTAGTCCCCTACAAGGTCCCGGCGGAGAGAAGACTCTCGACACCTCACACCACGTATGACTGCGCTATGCTCTAGGGATTCCAAGTGATAAACTCTATTCCCAACTCTAGATCGATCCCTTTGGTCCAGGCGAAAGATCCCTAATCACAAATAAGTCCCGGCGGAAAGACCTCTCTCAACGCCTAACTCTCTTTGAGATCGAAGGTAATACTTGGAATAAGAAGGTAGGGAAAACCACACCGGAGGGGAAAGGGGACGTGTCACTACCTCTCAACTCACCCTCTCAACTCTCTTCAATCTTGGTTAATCTAATCCTAATGGTGATGGTCACTCGTCAAAAGGATGATTGGATTAGCCCTCAACCCTAGTGTCACTCTAAGGGAGAAACAATTAAGCATACAAGATTGAAACTCAAATTGAATAAAAGCATTAAAGTCAATGAAACATAGGAAATCTAGGGTTTACAAGTCCAAGTACCCGCTAGGGGTTTAGCCCTCCATGGGGCAATACAAGTTCATCAAAATAAATGAAGACAAGTGCAATAAATCCATAAAGAAAACCCCCTTAAGCTTTGTGTTGATAGACTATGGGAACTTCTCCTTCTTCTCCAAAGAACTCCTTCCTCCAAGCCTAAGGCACACCTCGTCGAATCGAGTCGTCGAAGGCTCCCCCAATAGCTCTCCTTGGAAGGAATTGATGATGAATTCGGTGAAGAAGCGCCCCCAAAGTATAGCAAGAACCTCCTGAACCCTAGCCATCACCCCCTCTCCAAGTTGGAAGAAGATTCTCTAAATAACGCTTCAGAACGGCTTTATAATTGGCCATCTCGAGGATCCACACGGGCGTGTGGATAAGCCACACGGCCGTGTGGAAATTCCACACGCCCATGTGGAGTCTCTGCCCTGTGGAAAACTTCGTATTCGTCCCCGATTTCGCCCGTTTCTTCTCTTGAGGTCACACGGACGGACACACGCCCATGTGAAAGGTCATGTGGCATTTCTTGATGATGAGAAGACCTTGGAGAGCTTTTGAAATCTTCGAACAAATCGGACAAGCGAGTATGACTGCCTTCGTGTCCTTCTACAAGAAATGTCTTGAAGTCTTTAGAAGTTGGCACATGCCCCCTTGTTGGAACCCGATTTGTGTCTTGAACTTCGTATTTGTACAAAAGAGCTCCATTTAGCACCATTATGACCTAATCTTGCCTTTATTCACGTACCATGTCTTCACAACCCTAATTGCACGAAAGAACACCAAAACACACGAAATTAGCGATAAAACCTAATAAATGTGATGTTCATGCATGGAAAACATTTCCAAAAATATATACATGCAAGCACTTATCACATTCCAACGTGCACCTCCTTCCCTGTGCTAGTCACCTCATAGAACCATAGGTTCAAGGCTATAGCGCGTCCTCGCAGGTAGCCTGTGTCTTGCTTCTCCCCACTGGTTCTTGACTGTATGAGCGCGCCCGTTTGTGGGACGTCTTCCATGATCCACCTGTGTGTCGCCTCCACCCACGTATACCTTCCTAGTGCGGGGAGGTCTGCAAGGTAGTCGATCACCCAGCTAGGCACCGAACATCCTGTGTTTGGAAACAACACTATTCCCAGGAGATACAACACTAGTAACCTCACGAAGTTCTCCTCCTCCCCTTTCCTTCCGACAATTTCATGAAGAGATCTTTTCATAGCATCCCGGTTTTTTTTAAATCGTTTAAATATGAATTTCACTTCAAAATCCGAGGGCGTTTTCATTTTTTGAACACCATTATGTCCTCGACACAATGGAGACCCATGATTATGACCATATCCTCAGGTCTAAAGCTCACCAAGCTCGCCCCGATCCTGAACTTTTGGCTCTGGTGGTCGTAGTCTTGCATTATGACATCAAGCAGACCCCACTCTTGCAGCACTCCCTCAATGTCTATGAGATGACCGAACAGTGTCCTCCTCACCATCTCCAGCTACCTTGCAGTTATCTGTTATTTCAGTTCAGCTAATGTCTTCATGACGGGCACCAAATAGTATCTGCCATTCACCAGGTTGGAGGCCATGTCTGCGTTACATACAACATTACTCAACTATCAGTGGACGAATTCTAAATGGAAACAAATAAATACTACACTGAAACTCTGCAGTCTAAACAGAAACTAGTTCAATAAATGAAAATCACACATTCTAAACGGAACCATTAGAACAAAGCCCAATTATTGCTAAAACCTAAACTGCAGTGCTCAACATTTCAAAACCATAAAGTACAAACACAGCATAATCAATCGAAGAGAAGCACTCTACACGGAAACTTCGTAGTCTAAACAGAAACTAGTTCAATAAACGGAAACCGCATATTCTAAACAGAACCGTCAGAACAAAACCCGATTATTGCTAAAACCTAAACTAAATTGCTTGAGATTTCAAACCTATAAACAACAAACACAGCATAATCAACCCTAGAGAAGCACTATTCTGGTAGACCGCTTACTTACCCATGTAACTTCAGTTGGATTGGGCTGAGAATCGGACGTCTGTTACACCGGTGATGTAGGAACTAGCATTTCTCGCTCGCGCTTTTGTGTTCGGGTAGAGGAAAGGGTACTCCACTGGCAGTGTAATGGAGGCCGAAGACTGTTGCTTTCGATGTAATCAATGCGCTCGACGTTTTAAATCTTCGAACACGCACCGTCCAAGCCGCCTGTTCTCGTGTCAGTGGAAGGGCATACCCGTCACTCAACTCTGGTTTTAATGGTGTTATTCCACTTAAGGACCTAGAAGAAAGCAAACCCAAAAAAAAGAGATTTTCTATGAATATCTAAAATAATAGGGTTTTCTTTGAATATATGAACTTCTAAAGGATAGTTTGTTCATTTCTAGTTATATTTATTTGACAACATTGGGAAATTTGTGTCAAAAGTTCCGGAGACTAATTTATGCGTGTGTACTATGGTTTTATTTATTTGGTAATTGAATATTGGTTGCTTCTTTCGGTAACAAGATAAAGCTCTGGAAAAATTTTGAGGGACAGCATTTTTCTTAAATTTCGAAACTCGGAAAGCTTCTAATATTTATGTTGCTTATATCTGGCTGCATTTGAAAAAGTCTTTAATGGATTGTTTATCATTGGAGAATACTCATTACTTGAGAAGGTAAGATGAGCCTTATTAATTGATGTGGAGTATTTATTATTGCCATGTAGAGAGGTTCGTGCCGTAATAAATGTCTAGTAAATGCAATTGACTTCCTGTATAGTTATTGATATCTATACTCAAAGCATTTGACCGGTGGAATGGCGGTTATGTTCTTGTAATGATGTTGCTGGCAATGCATTGCGACATTTATTTGAACCACTGTGTTGTCAAGGCTTTGAATTTGTTATGAGGGAGCCACTGTAAACTTATTTCAATTACAAAAGAAAAATTATCTTCTACTCCTGTATTTGGTGAAGCAATTGGTTAGTAAACCACAAAATAATAATAATAATAATAATAATAATAATAATAATAATAAAGTCATTATTCAATTTATCATAAAATTGAGTCATGTGATATTGTTTTGGACTAGTTTGGTTTCAGTTCATCTTATTTGTGGGATGTTTCTAATAATGACATTTATTTGAGAGTTTTTATTTATTGAGATATTGTTTTTTATTTTGTACTCCTCTTTTGCACTTTTACTTGATAAATATTTTCAAAGTTTATTGAAAATTGTGAAAATAGGTATTTAATAGCGTTGGGAATTCACGGTACAAGATTGGTAAAAACTTTTCTGACGAGCACCGTAGCAGTTTCGGAGAAAAATACAGTAGCACAGTTATTGTAGCAAAAATACTGTAGCATGTACGGACTTCATGATGGCGAAAAATGATCACACGGCTCTCTACCAAGTCTTTGAGGCCTCTGTGCCGGCCCACGGAGCCTACACAGCTTTCTGTCAACCTTGTGCGCCCTCTTATGCGGGTGCACGCTACCCGCACACTCTTTTTTCGACCTTGTGTGGGCTTTGTGCGGCCTCTATGCTGGGTTACAACCTCCCTAGGTCAATTACAATCCTTCCAAAAACGATTTTAACCCCTCTTTATGATCTACAATGGACTCATGACTTCTAAAACACATTAATTGCAAATGACGATGAAAGACGTTGATTTTTGCATGAAAAACTATTCAAATCAAGAGAAAAACCATAGGACTGACTCCTTAGAGTCACTTGGAATCCTTTCCACTATGTCATCTAAAGATTACAATGTCTTCTCTAGGTTAAACTATAGGCACACATGCCCAATGACATCCACATTTATAAGCATCATTATTATCATAGATGGATAACCAATATCAATTAGGGATCAAAAAAAAAAAAATCAAACCTAATTAATAAGAAGAGATTCTTGAAAGGATTTTTCACACGGAGTTTGAGTGAGATCAGGCACTGTATCGCCATCCGATTGTTTTGTCCTAGCTCAGTTTTTATTTTCCTTCCTCTCTTGGTTTCTCTTGTTTGATGAAGCAACGAAGAATACCCACACCAATTCTTAAGCCTACCCCTTCTTAGTTGACATAGTGTTTTTTTCTTTTAATTTTAACTTAGGTCTTGGAACCCATTTTTTATTCATTGTTGGTAGCCCACCAAATGGGCTGGACCCAATAAATAGTCATATAGTCATCTACATTTGTAATTGGCCTGGTTGCCACATAATTTTGTCTATGTAGCAATTTATAAACAAACAATGGGAAGAATGTAATATAATTGAGGGCAATATTATGAAAACCAGACCTAACATTGAACTGTTCAATTACCAGGTCAATTGAGTCAATATAAATATAAATATTAAATTATTATGTTATGAGATAAATAATAAAATATAATTTTATATAATTAAATATTTGAAAAGTAAAAAAATAAAAAAGACTAATTTACTATAAAATTTAAACAAGTTACAAACAACAAATTTAAAATTTTTAAAATAAAAAATAAAATTGAAAAAGATAATACTAAAAATCCACATAACATTAATTGCCTGTTTACCTAGTTTGAGTGCTAGGGTTTCTTTTAGTTTGATTTTCTTACAGTTAAATGACAAGAAGATCTTGGTTTCATATAGATACAAAAAGTCATTAAGGATAGTAATGCCATTTTAAGAGTTTATAAAACCGGAAACCAGCGTTTCAACAGTTTATTAATTAAATCAGCAGTTCAACATGGCTTATGCCGAGTTAAGTAGAACTCAGGATCAACTACAAAACGGGACTAATTATATGATCGGTTCACCCATTCAACTGGTGAGAGAGGTGGTGTGAGAACATTGATTGAGAGGATTGGATGATACCCGAGAAAACGTGCAAGGGAGGCGGCCAATTAAGTCAATATTTATATCTTGCACGCCTTTGCATGATTCATACTATTCGACGATCTTTACAAGCTCAACCTCGCCCCCAGCACTATAAGAACCAGACAAGCTCGAGCTCACAAAACACTTGCACTTGCAGACCAGAGGATAAAATAATAATAATAATAATAATAATAATAATAATAACAGCAATCAAAGGAATTAGGCCAAGGAAGATGTCATCCTCTGCGAGTAAGATTCAAGAGTCTAGCCTCCCAGTGAAAGAGATCCCGGGGAGCTATGGCATCCCCTTCCTGAGCCCCATCAGAGACCGCCTCGACTTTTACTACTTCCAGGGCCAGGACGATTTCTTCAAGACCCGCATCGAACAGTACGGCTCCACCGTGTTCCGAGTGAACATGCCTCCAGGGCCCTTCATGGCCCCCGACCCGCGTGTCATCGCTGTTCTCGACGCCAAGTCATTTGACGTCCTCTTCGACGTCTCCAAGGTGGAGAAGCGCGACGTCTTGTTCGGCACCTTCATGCCCTCCACCTCCCTCACTGGAGGTTACCGTGTCTGCGCCTACCTCGATCCGTCCGAGCCCGCCCATGCTAAGATCAAGCAGTTCCTCTTCACCCTTCTGGCCTCCCGCAAGTCCTACGTCATCCCGTCCTTCCGTTCTTCGTACTCGTCTCTATTCCAGACCATGGAGTCCCAGCTCGCCGCCTCCCAGGGTGCCAAGTCCGACTTCAACAAGCTCAATGATGTAACTACCTTCGACTTCCTCGGCGACGTGCTCTTCGGGGTCCGCCCGTCCAACACCATCCTCGGCACCAGTGGTCCCTCGAAGGTCACCAAGTGGCTCTTTTTCCAGCTCTGCCCCCTTATAACCCTCGGTCTCCCCAAGACTTTGGAGGAGCTATTCCTCCATACTTTCCCACTCCCGCCATGCCTCGCCAAGTCCGACTACAAGGCCCTCTATGCTTACTTCAGCTCCGCAGGTGGTCCGGTGCTCGACACGGCCGAGAAGCTCGGGCTGTCCAGGGAGGAGGCGTGCCACAACCTCCTCTTTGCCACAGTCTTCAACAGCTACGGCGGCGTCAAGGTGCTCTTCCCTGGGATCCTCAAGTGGCTGGCGTTGGCTGATATGAAGCTGCACTCGCAACTGGCGAAGGAGATCCGATCTGTCGTCGAGGCAGAGGGAGGGAAGGTGACGCTGGCGGCCATCGAGAAGATGGAACTCACTAAGTCGGTGGTGTACGAGGCCCTTCGCATGGACCCTCCAGTGAAGTTTCAGTACTGCAAGGCCAAGCATGACCTGGTGATTGAGAGCCATGACGCCGCGTATCAGGTGAGCAAGGGGGAGATGATCTGTGGTTACCAGCCCTTTGCGACCAAAGACACGAGGGTGTTTGAGAATGGTGGAGAGTTCGTGGGGGACCGATTTGTGGGGGAGCATGGAAAGAAGCTTCTCAAGCATGTGCTGTGGTCCAATGGGCACGAGACGGAGAGCCCCACGGTGGAGAACAAGCAGTGCGCAGGGAAGGACTTTGTGGTGCTTCTTGGGAGGCTGCTCGTCGTCGAGTTCTTTCTCAGATACGATACTTTCACTGCGGAGGTGGGAACAATACTGCTAGGTGCTCAGGTCACTGTTACGTCTTTAACCAAGGCTACCTCTTCCGGTTAAAGAAAAAAATAAAATAGCGAATATAAATACAATTTAATGATGTCCTTATAACCTTTATTTTATAATAAAGTTAACTAACCATGTTGGTAACATGCATGGAATTAATAGCTTAAAGTACATGTTTTGTCATTTTATGTGAGTTGATGTTCAAAATACTCTATTTTTTTTTTTTAAGGAACAAAAGAGAGACTCTCCGAAAAAAAAAAAAAAAATATAGAGAAAACACGACAAGAAAAAGAGATAAGTGAGAAAAAAAAGAAAAGAGAGAGACAAAAAAAGACGGCAAAAAAAATAAAAAAAAAACAAGGGAAGATCGTGACGATGGAGTATTATGTCTATCGGCGAGCGGAGACGAAAACAACAACAATTTGATTCATTCGAAGAGTAAGAACCCGGGAAAATACAAAAAATACCAGGTAATCACTATCAAATAAAATTTTTTCTTTCATATGATTTAATGTATTCTAATTAAACCATGAATCATTAAATTCTATGCTAATTTATCCATGCTATGCCTTGCACTTATTTATTATTTATTTTAATTATTGCATCAATTGAATGTTACTCCTACTTGGGATAGGATTTTCAAACATATATATCTAATAAAAAAATTCAGATAAGAATAAAACAAAATTTGACATTCAAAATTTGGAAAATTCAGATTTTGTTATTTTTTAAAAAAAATCAAATTAAAAATGGATTGGTTGAGAATTTTCGGGAGAAGTGTGAGGAGAAGGTTGGGGATTTTTTGGGAGAAACAAGAACGGAACAAAAGAGAGACTCTCCGAAAGGAAAAAAATAGAGAGAACACACGACAAAAAAAGAAGAGAGAATGGAGAAAAAAAGAAAAGACAGACAAAAAAAGATGGCCAAGAAAAATAAAAAAAAACAAGGAAAGATCGTGACGAGAGAGTACTGTGTCTGTCGGTGAGTGGAGACGAAAACAACAATAATTCGATTCATTCGAGGAGTAGGAACCCGGAAAAATACAAAAAAGAAAAACCAGGTAATCACTACTAAATAAAACTTTTTTCTTTCATATGATTTCATGTATGCTAATTAAACCATGAATCATTAAATTCTATGCTAATTTATCCATGCTATGCCTTGCACTTATTTATTATTTATTTTAATTATTGCGTCAATTGAATGTTACTCCTGCTCTGTGGATTTGTTTTATTATTAGTTAATATATATATATATATATATATATATATATATATATATATATAGGATTTTGTTTTATTATTATTATTATTATTATTATTATTATTATTATTAAATATATATATATAAATATATATTTCACGGATATCTATCTAATTACTCCACGGATATGATTTTGATAATATTTTTATTAATATGTATTTTTAAAATATATATCGCCCGGCTATGGATTTGTTTTAAATATTATGATATTTATATATTTTGAAATATTATTTCATATTATTTTATTAATATTATTATTTATACATTTCTAAAACATGAATATATATCATCATACGGAATTTATTTTATTTTATTATTATATTTTCTTTTAAAAATAATATATGGAATTTTTTTTATTTTATTGTTATAAATATACTTTTATTTAAAAAAACAAACACAACATATGTATGTCGCGATTGTGTATCGAGATTTTTTATATATTATTTTAATTATTATTATTATTTATATATTGTTAAAATATATCAAGTTCATGATTCCTTTTTTTATATAATTTTCTTTATTATATTACTTTTATTAGTTTTATTATTGTGATTCTTTTCTTTAATATATATACACATACACCCTTGCTAGAAAAATTGTTTTAGGACAAATTTAGGATTCAGTAGAAATTTTAGGAAAAATTGTGAAGGCCTCTCCACTGCCGCTTGAGATTCATATGAGTGAGTGGAATATGTTGAAGACCATGAAACTCTTTGTGAATTCAATGTAATGGAAAACAGCTTTCCTTGTGAAGGCCTCTCCACTGTCGCTTGAGATTCACATAAGTGAGTGGAAAATGTTGAAGACCATGAAACTCTTTGTGAATTCAATGTAGTGGAAGACAGCTTTCTTTGTGAAGGCCTCTCCACTGCCGCTTGAGATTCACATGAGTGAGTGGAAGATGTTGAAGACCATGAAACTCTTTGTGAATTCAATGTAGTGGAAGACAGCTTTCCTTGGGAGGCCGGCCTCTCCACTGCCGCTTGAGATTCACATGAGTGAGTGGAAAATGTCAAATACCATGAAACTCTTTGTGAATTCAATGTAGTGGAAGATAGCTTTCCTTGTGAAGGCCTCTCCACTGCCGCTTGAGATTCACATGAGTGAGTGGAAAATAACAAAAACCATGAAACTCTTTGTGAATTCAATGTAGTGGAAGACAGTTTTCCTTGTGAAGGCCTCTCCATTACCGCTTGAGATTCACATGAGTGAGTGGAAGATGTTGAAGACCATAGAACTCTTTGTGAATTTAATGTAGTGGAAGACAGCTTTCCTTGTGAAGGTCTCTTCACTACCGCTTGAGATTCACATGAGTAAGTGGAAAATGTTGGAGACCATGAAACTCTTTTGAATCTAATGTAGTGGAATACAGCTTTCCTTGTGAAGGCCTCTCCATTGCCGCTTGAGATTCACATGAGTGAGTGGAAGATGTCAAAGACCATAAAACTTCTTTGTGAATTTAATTATGTGAGAGATCATGACGTGACAATGCATGAGCCAAAGCTCAAGGGCATAAAAAAAATCAACTTGAAAAAGCTTAATTTATAGGCAAATGAGCTCAGGGGCTCGAGATATCAAAGTCAAAGAGTCGAAGAGCTTCACAAGCCCATAATCTGAGAGGCCACAAGCATAAAAAAAAAATCAAAGTCAAAGTAGCCAAGTCAAGATTCGAGATATGAAAGAGTCAAGGCTTGAAAATTTATACAAAAGACAAATGCACTTAATAGTCTCAAGACATCAGAAGTTAGAGACTCAAAGAGTTTCAAAAGTCAAGACTTGAAAGAAGTTTCATAAGCACGAAAGCCGAAGCTTCTGAAGAGTCAAGATATGTAAAATCAAGTTAGTGGTTCGTCAACCCAAAGAATCCACAACTTGAAATCCAAAACAAATTCAAAATACAAACTCAAGTGTCCAAGATACATGTTTTAAATGAATGAACAAATGAGCTCAACAACACCAAGACATCAAAAGTCAATGGATTGAAGAGTCTCACAAGTCAAAGAAGAAAAAGAACTAAAGACTTCACAAGCATGACATGTCGAAGTTTTCAAGGGTCAAAATGGAAGTAGATCAAGCTCATTGCTCTCAAAAGTCGTAACTTGAAGTTTGGGTGATGCTTATGATGCAAGTCAAAGAAATTTGAAGGAGACCGAAGTCAACAAAGTCAAAAGAAATATCTAGGCATAATTTTCGGCGAAAAAGTCTGCTAAGTCAAAGTCAAAGCGTCAACTTAGATTATGCTAAGTTGGATAAAGATTAAGAAAGTTAAAAAAAATAATAATAATTCTCTTACCCTTTGTTCGAAGTCAAAGTCATGTGGTCAGGTAATGTTCTTGAAGTTAATAAAAGAAATTGATTTCACTCGTTTGCTACGTTATTTCTCGTTCACATTTGTTTCTTAATCGGAGGTTCTGTGACATTGTAGAGGGTAATTAACATTAGGGGCTTGCCCCTAGTGGAAGTTGGAAACCCACAATCCCTTGAAGTAAAAAAAAAGAAATAATTAAATTCGATTTATGAGCCTTTATTTTGGTTGGTTAATCATATTAAAAGCCGGTTGACAAAAAGGGCCCCATAATATATTTAAAGATATGTTAAATAAATAATTAAAGATATTAACAAAATTAATTATTGATTAGGTCTGATTCTGAACACTTGATTAGCCGATTAGGTCTGATTCGTGACATCAGTCCAATTTATATGTATTGTGCCATGCCAAACTTTGTTACTCATACAAAAAAATAAGTTACAATTAATTAATTATGCCACAATTTATTGGAAGCACAAACTTGCTTTGATGATTGGGAAAGATCTAGACTACAAAGTCAAGATTACCTTATACATTCATCATCATCAGACGAGTGGGTAAATGATGGCTCTGGTACAACAACGGTGGTTTCTAGTTTCAACTTCTCCGATAATGATGCAAGCAATTAGGTATTATGAAAATATGAGAAATATGTATAATAAAAAAAAACAACTATGTGGACTTTGATTCCTCTAGAGGATACGTAGGCAACTTGATATAATTAAGTTCAAGCCCTTAAAAGTTTTTTTTTATTTTTTCCCTTTTTGTACTTTTACCGCAAAATATTGTTTTGAATTATTAATACTTTTATTTTTTTAATAAAATATTATATTTAATTAATTCTTGTATTTTTGTGTTTATTTAATTTGAAATATTAAATTATTTAGTTTAACAAAAAAAAAAAAAAACGGAACCGTTGAACCGCCAAAGCGGAACCGTTAAACCGAACGGCCGGAACAGGAACCAGAACCAAACCGGAACCGCCAAGAACCTTGGCTAAGTGGTTCGGTTCTGGTTTAAGGTTTTTTGAACAGGAACCGGCGGTTCCTGAATTGTGACCATGTTTATCTAGTGCCAGTAAATCATTATTAGGACCTTTATAACATCAATGTTATTGTCGCAAAAACAAATATAAAGATGTTTTTTTACTAGACAACCCTCTTATTTAAGCAAAATAAAAAACATGCACAGTTACAAAACTAGCACATCAACACACCTTCGTCTTTTATGTGGCCTTTAGGGGTTCAATTTTGGGTTCTTCCGGAAATAAACACCCTATGCAAAAAAACTACGTGCCAATGCTCAGGCCCGGCCCTAGGCATAGGCGACCAAAGCCTATGCCTAGGGCCCATAGATTTTATTTTAAAAAAATAATATATACTTAAAATATTATTATCATACCTCATGAAAATTTATATGATATTAAATTATAAAATTTAATTTATGATTAATATCCAATAAATTTATTGTTATAATAGAGTCCCACAATTTTCTAGGGCCTCACAATTTTTTTCATTATATTTAAAAATTTTATTTATTATTATCTAATATCTATCCACATAGTTATGATCTTGAAATTTAAATTTTTTTAAACTATAAAATTTATCTTAATTAATTCATAATATATCAAGATCTAATAAATTTGGTGGCATTATAATCTATTAGGCCATCTCCAACATAAAATTCTATATTTGAAGCTTTAATATATAAACATACAGTTTCTATAATGAAAGTTTCTTCAACCAGATATTCTATTTTTAATTCTAAAACAGAATATTCTAAAAATATTCTTCGGCAATATTCCATTAGTTGTATTTTGTGTGTTGTGGTTTTTTTATTGCTGTCAATGGCAATCTATGTTAGGGCTACTTTATATGTTTTTATTTTATTGTTCAGGTAATTTGTCTTAATTTTAATGACTTTATATTTTTTGTATTATTTTCTCCAATTTTCATTTTAATTAATTAAAAATATAAACTTAAATTAAAAGTTATTAATTTCATTAGAGTATGAAATTATAAATACAAATTTCATAATGATATTTATTTCATGGGGTCAAAACTAGACAAAAATTATAAATTAATGGCCCAAAATTTATTAAACAACTATTAAATCAATAGATACAGAAAAATAAAAAATATTTTGAAGCAAGCTATAGTGCCACGCAAAACCCTATTTTAGCGCTGAGAATGGTGCTTCGTTGGAGCGCCATTCAGCACCAAAATAGAGTTTCGGTGCCAATTTAAAAGCAGCATTCAAGATGCTCTTTAATAAATTAATGAAGTTAATATTGGGACTTGGACCACTTGGTTTTAAATTTAAATTTTTTTAAACTATAGATTTTATAATTGTGGGGCCCTTTTTCTCAACCGGTCTTTAATATGATTAACCGGCCAAAATAAAGGCTCACAAATCGAATTTTGATTAATTTTTTGACTTCAAGGGATTGTGGGTTTCCGACTTCCACTAGGGGCAAGCCCCTAATGTTAATTACCCTGGACAATGTCACAGCAACCTCCGATTAAGAAACAAATGTGAACGAGAAATAACAAGTAAAATCAATTTCTTTTATTACTTCAAGAACATGACATGAACACATGATTTTGACTCAGAACAAAGGATAGGAGAACTATATTTTTTTTTACTTTCCTAATCTTTATCCAACTTAGCATAATCTAAGTTTACACTTTGACTTTGATTTGGCAGACTTTTTTGCCGAAAATTATGCCTGGATATTTCTTTTAACTTTGCTGACTTTGGTCTCCTTCAAATTTCTTTGACTTGCGTCATGAGCATCACCCAAACGTCAAGTTATAGCTTTTGAGAACGATGAGCTTGATCTGTTTCAATTTTGATCCTTGAAAACTTCGGCATGTTACGCTTGTGAAGTTTTTAGTTTCTTTTTTCTTCTTTGACTTGTGAGGCTCTTCAATCCGTTGACTTTTGATGTCTTGGTGCTATCGAGCTCATTCATTCATTTGGAAACATGTATCTTGGACACTTGAGTTTGCATCTTGGATTTGTTTTGGATTTCAAGCTGTGGATTCTCTAGGTTAACGAACCACACAATTTGATTTTACATAATTTGACTCTTAAAAAGCTTCGCCTTTCGTGCTTATGAAACTTTTTTTCAAATCTTGACTTGTGAAACTCTTCGAGTCTTTGACTTCTGATGTCTTGAGACTATTTAGTTCATTTGTTGATTTGTATAAATTTTCAAGTCTTGACTCTTTCATATCTCGAATCTTGACTTGGCTGCTTTGACTTTGATTTTTTTTTAGAATGGCTTTAACTTTGGACTTTACATCTTGGATTTGACTTTGCATTTCAAGTTGTTGATTCTCTATGTTGATGAACCACAAACTTGATGTTACATGATTTTGACTTTTCAAAAGCTTCGGCTGTCGTGCTTATGAAACTTTCTTCAAGTCTTGACTTGTGAAACTCTTCGAGTCTTTGACTTCTGATGTCTTGAGACTGTTGAGTTCATTTGTCGACTTGTATAGATTCCCAATTCTTGACTCTTTCATATCTCGAATCTTGACTTGGCTGCTTTGACTTTGATTTTTTTTTTTTTTTTGAAATGGCTTTAACTTTGGAGTTTGCATATTGGATTTGTTTTGAATTTCAAGTTGTTGATTCTCTATGTTGATGAACCACAAACTTGATTTTACATTATTTTGACTTTTCAAAAGCTTCGGCTTTCGTACTTATGAAACTTTCTTCAAGTCTTGACTTGTGAAACTCTTCGAGTCTTTGACTTCTGATGTCTTGAGGCTGTTGAGTTCATTTGTTGTGGATTGTCCGCAAGCGCACGGGTCGTCAAGTAATACCTCTCACGCATGCGTGAGAGGGTCGTATTCCCTGGGGTCCCAGGAGCTGCTATTACTTCCCCCTAGACGGCACTGTCTAGTCTACCAAAGAAGTATAATTAAAACAAGATAAGAAAACTAACAAAGATAACTATAAACACATGGACTCAGGCACACCACATGAGCATATTCAAGGAAGCAAATAATAATGAAAGCGTGAGGTCCCGGGCTAGGATCCCCTCGGGATTACTAAAGCTAGTAGGATGCTAGAATTACACAGGCACTGGTGGTTCTTGACCGGGAGAATCCTCAGGTAGGCCAACCCGATGGTCACGGCAGTTGGCCCCTAATCCAGTACGAGTATTGATACGGAATTCCTTCCGCCCAAATCCTCTTACGATTGCATTAAAAGCACGAGATTCTCAAATTAGGGTTGAAGCACAAACTAGGCACAACCCTAATACCGGAGGGGTACAAAATACCCGATGGTCACGGCGTATTTGTACATGTATCCCTTCCAAGCTTGGGAGTCTAAAAGTAGGGCGATGGTCACGCAACCTACTAAAACCTAGAAATCGATACACAGAGTTCTCATGCATACCAATACATCAAAGTACACCAAGCATGAACCACAAAACAAACCAAATACCATGAATGTAAATCTAAGCATCCATACAAAGCAAGTTCATCCCAAGGTTCACCGGATGCCCGGCGACCTTGGGAGTCTAGTTCATCATCAACAAAGGAGTAAGCAAGAAATACAAAGAATACAAGATAAAACTCAAAGCAAACTCCCTCAAGATGAAGACTAGAAGGTGGTGATGAGAACTTGTCGGATCCGCGCCGGCAAGCTCCTAGATCTTCTCCTTGATAGCAAAACCTCTTCTCCCCTTGATTTCCACCTCCGATCTGCCCTCTCCACTTGCCTTGGAACCCTAGAAGATGATGGTGGAGAATGGTGGCCAAAAAAGTCCTCCTTCATGATGCCATAAAACCCTTTAAAAGATGAAATTCGTGCGGCCATACGGGTTGCCTTACGGGCGTATGCTTGCCCGCAAGGCTCCTAGAAACTTTCCCAGAAATTTTATCTCGTGCTACAGTACCCTGCTACAGTGATGAAGCCCAAAAACACCGTATTTGGTGTCGCTTTCTTCATAAATACGTTCTTGAGCTTATTTTGCTTATTCCGGGCCTGTAACACAAGTAAAGCAACTTTAAACAAGAAAATAGATAACAACTTAACAAAAAGAGAACAGAAAATATACACAAGTATGTATAAAATACGTATATTTAGACGTTTATCAATTTGCCATTCATTTTAGTTTTTATCTTAGCCTTCTGTGCTCTGAGCATTGGCTTGCACATCATCAAGTTATACTCTTTTTTCTGCGTGATTACTTTGATTTGCTTGGTTTTGAAGTGGATCTCAAGTTGTGATCACGAACTTGATTCCCTTCAATATGGGTGTCTGACGACTTCAGCATTTTGTGCTTGTGAAGCATTTCAGGTTTTGATAAAACTTTTTCCACTCACTCAAGAGAGTTTCAAGAGATAGTGGAGAGGTTCTCACAAAGAGAGCTATCTTCCTCCACATTGAACTCAACAAAAGCTAGTGGTTTTGATAGAAACGTTTTTCCACTCACTCAAAAAGAGTTTTTGTGGTCTTCAAAATATTTTCCACACTCAAGAGAGTCCAAGAGGTAGTGGAGAGGTTCTCACTGGGAGAACAGTCTACCACCACAATCTACATTGGAACTCCACAAGAGATGTTGTGGTCTTCAAAAATATTTACACTCACTCAAGAGAGTCCAAGAGGTAGTGGAGAGGTTCTCACTAGGAGAACAGTCTACCACCACAATCTACGTTGGAACTCCACAAGAGTTTGTGGTCTTCAAAGTATTTTCACTCACTCAAAATGGGAATCCATGAGGTAGTGGAGAGGTTCTCACAAGGAGAACAGTCTATCACTACAGTCTACACTGGACTCCACAAGAGTTTGTGGTCTTCAAAAATTGGGTCGGCATATTTGCAAGAACAACCCTAATTTCAATTAAAATTTCTAACTTCATTTTTGTTTTGCATATTAGTCCCTCTTGCATCATATTTGCATATCATACCTTCTAAATTTTCATTTTTTTACAATTTTATCAAACTTTTGCAAATAAGACCTTAAACTTTTCCCTTTTTGCATTTTCTACAAATTTTGCGAGCAGGCCCTCTAAATTTTTATTTTTTGCATTTTTATCGAACATATGCAAATAAAACCTTAAACATTTCAGATTTGCATTTTTTCTCAAATTTTGCGACCAGGCCTTCTAAATTTTTATTTTTTGCGCTTTTATCAAATATTTGCAAATAAAACCTTAAACATTTCAGATTTGCATTTTTCCTCAAATTTTGCGACCTAGCCTTTTTTTTCCTAAAACAATTCACGCAGGATCAACGGCCTAGCAGAGAACCTATCATGCTCAAAATTTGTCTAGATTCTCATCTATGCATGGAATTTAGAAAACAATTTGACTACATGTATAAGGGGTGGAAAATTATGCAAGAACTTATTTTTACTGGGGAAATCCATACTACCTTTTTTGCTTTCATTTTTGTTTGACTCCGAGAGCCCACCTCTTCATCTTGATCTCCTTTTCCGTTTCTGCTTCTTTCTTCTTCTCTTCCACTTTCTTTTCTTCTTCCTTTTCTTTTTCATAAAGCCCTCCTTTTCTTCTCCCCTTTCCTTTCTTCTTCTTCTCTCTTTTTCTTCTTCGGCGCCCTTTTTTTTCCTGGAGACTTTTTTTCTCTTCTCTTTCTAATTTTTTTCAGAATCTCTCCATTCTCCCCTATTTTATTTCCTCCCCCAAAATCGTCAACCACCCTGGATGATAGAGATTATTTTTTCAAAAAAAAAAATAATGGGTTTATCTTATTTTTTATTTTATTAGTTAACAAAATCCGAAAAAGAAATCAAAATTTGAATTTCGGATTTCCATTCTTGTCTCACCCCTTTTTTAAATATATTTATTTTATTATTTATATTTTTTTATCCTAATCAGGATAAAAACAATTTTTTTTTAATAAAAAAAATCGATATAAACAAAGTGCCCCCTCGTAGCTTTCTCACACACCTTAGTTGAGGGAGGAAGGTACGAGCACTTCGAAAGTTTCAATTGGCTCATGTTGTTTTGTAAGCTCAATTTGGAGCACTTGAACTTTTATGGATGAAGACTTGTCATTTGATTGGCTCATGCTCAATGAAAGAGTCAATGAGCTGTATAATGAAATATGGTTAGGCTTGAACTTCGTTTCCTTGTCTTTCATAATGGAGTTGACAAAGATCAAAGTAAAACATGTTTGATAGTGTTTTTTTTTCTTTCATATCTTTTTGCTTCGCTCGATCTTAATCACAGAGTCAATGAGGCTTGAAGTAAAATGAATTGAAATTTGTGGCTTCTACCATGTGTCCTCAGCAATGGAGATGACCAACGCGGAAGGAAAACATATTTAACATGGTTTTACTTGCATATTTGGAGCCTTTTCACATCTTTTACTCAATCTCAATGAAAGAGTTAATGAGTGTTGAAGTGAGATACATTTGGGCTTAAGACTTTGTTGCTTGTCATCGAAGATGTAGTTGACAAGCGTCAAAGTAAAACATATTTGCTATTGTTTTGCTTTCATATATATATATATTTTTTTTGCCTCGATCTTGATGACAGAATCAATGGGCCTTGAAGTAAAATATATTTGATATACTTTTACTTGCGTATTTGGAATCTTTTCACATTCTTGACTCTATCTCTATAAAAGAGTTAATGAGTTTTGAAGTGAAATAGATTTAAGCTCGTAGCAACTTCCATTTGTTCTCGGTAATGGAGAGGACAAATGCGGAAGTAAAACATAATTTTAACATGGTCTTGGCTTCCATATTTATAACATTTTCACTTGATAGACCCATTTCACTAATAGAGTAAATGAGTCTCAAAGAGTATAATCTTTGGCATGACTTTATTGTACATATCTAATTGATTTTCTTCATCCTCAGAAATCTCAGCATTGGTAATAGATCCAATGAGCTTCAAAGTATAATTTTTTTTTACATGACTTTCAAGCACCTCTTGAACTCAATAGTATGAGTATCTACGGATCCAAGCATAGAGTGACTTTGATATCATCTTGGTGTAACTTCATCAAGGAACTTGATTGTGATCTTGATGATGGATCTCACATATTTAGGCTTCCATACTTAGGCTTCATAGGCTTGATCTTGACTTAGATTTTGCATTTGTAATCGACTTTGTGCTTATGCTTCACATGTCTTTTTATTTATAACATTTGAGCTGGGAAAACTTGAGTTTCCAAATATGAATGCTCTGAGAGATCTTTCCATTTTAGATTTGATTTGGGAATATTTGTGTGTTTTGGGCAGGTGATTTGACTTCAAAGTATTATAAATTTGAGAGCCGTAAAGTTTCTTCATACCATCTTGCTAGAATAAAGACTGAGTTGCATCTTCAGATAGTTGTCTTCAATGTTTTTGATAAACTTTGTCCTTGATAGCTTCGATGAGTCCATAACTTTCTTGGCTTCCAAATTACCATGAAAAAATCCCTTTGACCAGAGGATAACTCATGATATGCTCCCAGTTAATGAGTTCTTTCTTTCTTTAAGAAAAATTGTCCCCATTTTTTTTAATTTTCAACAGAGTTTTTTCTTGAAAGCTTCTTCTTGTTTCAAGCATAGTCAACTTACTATGAAAAGACAAAACTCTTTTAGTTAACTCCTCAATGCTTTTGATGGAGCTATGAAGACAAATTGGAAGATGATCCTTCTGTTTTTACAAGAGCTATAGCTTG
Organism: Dioscorea dumetorum; assembly: GCA_902712375.1. Lineage (NCBI taxonomy): Eukaryota > Viridiplantae > Streptophyta > Magnoliopsida > Dioscoreales > Dioscoreaceae > Dioscorea > Dioscorea dumetorum. The sequence continues at coordinate 2,823,061 of CACTHL010000561.1, read as the reverse complement.
GTGTTCAAGCATTTAAACACTATAGCTATGTTGATGTTGATGCAAATTTCTTGTACAACTTGCAGCTTGAATCTTTAGTATTATATCATCCTCACATGCTTCAAGTCTTTGGTTGCTTTATGTTCAACTTCTAAGTTTAGCACCAGTTGAAATCAACAATTATTAGGTAATTAAATAGTCACTCACTTTTTTCATTTTTTTTTTGAGATAAAAAAAAATCTCCTACAGTTTTTTCTGGAATGCAAGGCTAAAAAAACTCTTTAGAAACTTGGGAACTTGTATTAGCTTGCATATCTTCTGATACATCACATGTACCTTGCCTTCAAAGGGTTCTTTCTTGGGATACATATTTGGTACATACTTGGCATGCTTGGTGAGTTGATTAAACAACAATCTTTTTGAGTAAAGTGAACTTTTCTTTTTGATATTGCTACTCAGTTCAAGGGTTGAACGCATAACAATTCTTAGTTGAGTGTCCAATATTATATAATATGGACAAAAGTTTAGATGGTCCTTTTTTTTATTTGCTCCCTTTGATCTTTTACTTTTTGGCCGCTGCAAACCTGTCTTCAATGCATCTTGAAATATCTTTATAACTTTGTTCTTTTTTTTTTTTGAAGGAATACTTTTCACTCATCCTTCTTGAAGAGAACTTGAAGGCCGGTTCACTTCTGCCACTCAGTGATGGCGTCTTTGGCTTTCTTTACTTTTTATTTGTATAAGCCACATGCGTGTCACTTTTGGACTCTCATGGCTTTTCTTTATTTGCCTTCATGGGTTGCATCATACCCGTGACTTCCAAACTAGCTTTTTTTGCTTAATATGAGAAATTAAGTTTCAGATGATCTGAGGAATTTTGTCATCTAGTATGACCACTACTTTCATTTGATCTAGTGGTTGCCAACATTTGAAGCTTAACTTATGGTTGCGCATCACATAGCCAATAACTTTCTCATCTTTATTTTGCTTTGTGTTAGCCATGTCAATGACAGTGATTTTATCAGTCACCTCGCCAAATCAACCTCGAAAAAGTCTTTCATTCTTTGCCATGTTTGAATGGATTCAGGTTGCAAATTTACATACCATTCAAATGTCATTTCAGTTAAGCGAGCGGCAAACTGACGTAACAAAACAGAGGGGTTGTTTCTTGTATCTCTGTGTGCCATCACATAATGGGCCAAGTGTTAATTTGGGTTGCCTAAGCCATTGAATTGCTTAGACTTAGGAACATCGCACCCTTGATGATAAGCAACTTGATCATCTAAGTTTGGGTATGGTTTATCACCATTACTTTTAAGTGCGTCCACTTTAGCTTGTTTTAATTGTGCAACTACTATTTTTTTGGATCTCTTTTCAAGATATCATTGTCTCAGAGGTTGTCAATATTCCAACTCGCTCGTACAGCTTAAGAACTTCCTCTTCACCATCATCTTCTTCTTGGGTAATCTATGTTGATGGTGCTTGCCTTTGAACCCTTAAATTTTCATGAAGCAGATTTTTAACTTGATCATTTAAATGAATGATCACACCGTCAGAGATGCAACGGTTTGCATCATGGATATATGATCTTTCTCCCATTGACCTAGCTATTTCTTTATTTTTGCAAGCATTTGGTCTTTATTTGATGTGAAGACAAGATGGTCAACTTCATCACTTGAGTCATGATTCCCTTTAGGAGAAACTTGAAACCTAACTTGGGACATAGCTTTTGCTTTTTCTTGTATTATTTGATTGAGATCATCTTTTGGCAGGCCACTTGTACCAATTATTGTCTTTTTCCTTGGCCTAGTAAAAAGAAGTTCTGGCTAAGATGGATGTTCTGACCCTTCAGTGATTATTCGCACTACATGAGCCTCAAGATCTTCCATCTCCTCATCTGTCTTCCTTCTCCAATGAAACTTTGAGTGAGAGATTGAGGGTATGGTCACTTGCCCCCCTTTAAGCTTCTCATACGCCAACTTTCTCGGTTGTGCAGGCCTATTAAACATAGAAGGTTGCAACTATGAAAGTAGCTTTTTTTTTTCTTGAGTAGAACTCCCTTGGTGTCATCTTTTTCGTTTGCACCTTCTGATAGGATGTATAGTTGTTATCAATCTTCTTAACAAGGATCTCCTTTCGATAGTGAAACTTTGGCGGTTTGCCCCCTTTCATCTTATTATCAAATTGGCAAAGCTCCCCAGTCATGGAGTTCTCTCTCACCATTCTCAATGGTTCGAAAGAGTTTATGAATGAACTAGATGGGTTACTTTGGAATTAGATGAAATTTACATTCTCTTGGGGCAAAGGATCTTTCTCTTGGCTAGCCTTGGCCTTCTCATTGAAAAGGATTTTGTTGGGATAGTCTTAGGCTTTTTGAAGATGCCACTTTCTTCTCCCTTGGCAGTGATGGTAAATGAAGTCTCTTCATCATCTTCTATTTATTTGATGTTCACAACCCTCTTAAGAAATATAAGTCTGTCAAAAACAGATGCTCATGACTTCATAAGCAATTTGGTGCAATGTTTTCTTCCTTAATATAAACTCCTTTGGCGTCATCTTCTCCATCTTCAAAGAAGTAATTTATATTGTTATAAATCTTTTGGTAATGCTCTTCCTTTGATAATGATACTTTGGTGGTCTGCCCCCTTTCATCTTGTTATTTGACTTGGAACGGAGTTCACCAATCATAGAACTGTCCTTCATCATTCTCAATACCTTAAAAACGTTTGCAAATGAACTTGAGAAGTCCTTTCTTGAGTCTTCGAACGAAATGAAATTTGCTTTCTCTTGAAATTAAGGTATTATCTTCTTAGTTACACTCCTCTTCATAAATACTTTTGATGAGATAGCCTTGTGCTTCTTGAAAATGCCACTCTCCCCTCTTTTGGCAGTAAACATAAATGAAGGCTCCTCTGCATCTTTTCCTACACCTCCTTTAAAAAACATTTCTTGCAGCGACAACATCCTCCTAAATCTCAACATATAATATTGAATTGGGAGAATGCCCACTAAGCAGTAAGCATTGGATGTAGGTAGAGATTGGTGAGAATGGTGTGCTTGGCACGAAGTTAACATAGCCCGACACTCTCCCAAACTTAATCTCCACTTCAGCAGTACCCATGCAGGTAGAAATACAAGGCTTCACTTCTGTATCTTCTCCCAATAAGATGGTGCTTTGTCAGTGTTGTTTGTATATGCCATTGCAAATGTCCGAAAGGAACACATCACATGGACAACACAAATTGGTTTTGTATATATCTTTTTCTATTCACACTCTCTTTCAAAGATGAGAGGAGAAGTCATGTCCCCACCGGGCGTGCCAGACTTTGTGGGGCCCTTTTTCTCAACCGGTCTTTAATATGATTAACCGACCAAAATAAAGGCTCACAAATCGAATTTTGATTATTTTTTTTACTTCAAGGGGTTGTGGGTTTCCGACTTCCACTAGGGGCAAGCCCCTAATGTTAATTACCCTGTACAATGTCACATGAACCTCCGATTAAGAAACAAATGTGAACGAGAAATAACAAGTAAAATCAATTTCTTTTATTACTTCAAGAACATAACATGAACACATGATTTTGACTCAGAACAAAGGATAGGAGAACTATATTTTTTTTACTTTCCTAATCTTTATCCAACTTAGCATAATCTAAGTTTACACCTTGACTTTGATTTGGCATACTTTTTTGCCGAAAATTATGCCTGGATATTTCTTTTAACTTTACTGACTTTGGTCTCCTTCAAATTTGTTTGACTTGCGTCATGAGCATCACCCAAACGTCAAGTTACAACTTTTGAGAACGATGAGCTTGATCTGTTTCAATTTTGATCCTTGAAAACTTCGGCATGTTACGCTTGTGAAGTTTTTAGTTTCTTTTTTCTTCTTTGACTTGTGAGACTCTTCAATCCGTTGACTTTTGATGTCTTGGTGCTATTGAGCTCATTCATTCATTTGGAAACATTTATCTTGGACACTTGAGTTTGCATCTTGGATTTGTTTTGGATTTCAAGCTGTGGATTCTCTAGGTTAACGAACCACACAATTTGATTTTACATAATTTGACTCTTCAAAAGCTTCGCCTTTCGTGCTTATGAAACTTTTTTTCAAATCTTGACTTGTGAAACTCTTCAAGTCTTTGACTTTTGATGTCTTGAGACTATTGAGTTCATTTGTTGATTTGTATAAATTTTCAATTCTTGACTCTTTCATATCTCGAATCTTGACTTGGCTGCTTTGACTTTGATTTTTTTTTAGAATGGCTTTAACTTTGGACTTTTCATCTTGGATTTGACTTTGCATTTCAAGTTGTTGATTCTCTACGTTGATGAACCACAAACTTGATGTTACATGATTTTGACTTTTCAAAAGCTTCGGCTGTCATGCTTATGAAACTTTCTTCAAGTCTTGACTTGTGAAACTCTTCGAGTCTTTGACTTCTGATGTCTTGAGACTGTTGAGTTCATTTGTCGACTTGTATAGATTCCCAATTCTTGACTCTTTCATATCTCGAATCTTGACTTGGCTGCTTTGACTTTATTTTTTTATTTTTTTTGAAATAGCTTTAACTTTGGAGTTTGCATATTGGATTTGTTTTGGATTTCAAGTTGTTGATTCTCTATGTTGATGAACTACAAACTTGATTTTACATTATTTTGACTTTTCAAAAGCTTCGGCTTTCGTGCTTATAAAACTTTCTTCAAGTCTTGACTTGTGAAACTCTTCGAGTCTTTGACTTCTGATGTCTTGAGACTGTTGAGTTCATTTCTCATTCATTTGAGGTTTTTTTTTATATCTTGACTTTCTGTGCTTTGAGTATTGGCTTCCACATCATCAAGTTATACTCTTTTTTCTGGGTGATTACTTTGATTTGCTTGGTTTTGAAGTGGATCTCAAGTTGTGATCACGAACTTGATTCCCTTCAATATGGGTGTCTGACGACTTCAGCATTTTGTGCTTGTGAAGCATTTCAGGTTTTGATAAAACTTTTTCCACTCACTCAAGAGAGTTTCAAGAGATAGTGGAGAGGTTCTCACAAAGAGAGCTATCTTCCTCCACATTGAACTCAACAAAAGCTAGTGGTTTTGATAGAAACTTTTTTCCACTCACTCAAAAAGAGTTTTTGTGGTCTTCAAACTATTTTCCACACTCAAGAGAGTCCAAGAGGTAGTGGAGAGGTTCTCACTAGGAGAACAGTCTACCACCACAATCTACATTGGAACTCCACAAGAGATGTTGTGGTCTTCAAAAATATTTCCACTCACTCAAGAGAGTCCAAGAGGTAGTGGAGAGGTTCTCACTAGGAGAACAGTCTACCACCACAATCTACGTTGGAACTCCACAAGAGTTTGTGGTCTTCAAAGTATTTCCACTCACTCAAAAAGGGAATCCATGAGGTAGTGGAGAGGTTCTCACAAGGAGAACAGTCTATCACTACAGTCTACACTGGACTCCACAAGAGTTTGTGGTCTTCAAAAATTGGGTCGGCATATTTGCAAGAACAACCCTAATTTCTATTAAAATTTCTAACTTCATTTTTGTTTTGCATATTAGTCCCTCTTGCATCATATTTGCATATCAGACCTTCTAAATTTTCATTTTTTTACAATTTTATCATACTTTTGCAAATAAGACCTTAAACTTTTCCCTTTTTGCATTTTCTACAAATTTTGCGAGCAGGCCCTCTAAATTTTTATTTTTTGCATTTTTATCGAACATATGCAAATAAAACCTTAAACATTTCAGATTTGCCTTTTTTCTCAAATTTTGCGACCAGACCCTCTAAATTTTTATTTTTTGCACTTTTATCAAATATTTGCAAAATAAAACCTTAAACATTTCAGATTTGCTTTTTTCCTCAAATTTTGCGAACTAGCCTTTTTTTTCCTAAACAATTCATGGAGGATCAAAGGCCTAGCAGAGAACCTATCATGCTCAAAATTTGTCTAGATTCTCATCTATGCATGGAATTTAGAAAACAATTTGACTACATGTATAAGGGGTGGAAAATTATGCAAGAACTTATTTTTACTGGGGAAATTGATGCGTCTCCGCAACAACACAAAAGGGTGATGTGTGTTAACCCCTTGCGTTACCGCAAGTGCACGGGTCGTCAAGTAATAAAAGTGGACCCAAAGGGTCGGGTTGTCGAACCACAGGGAACAGAAGTACTAGTAATAGCCCCTCTTTTGTTATCTAGCCTAATGAGTGTAGTGTGTGATGATCTAATGGCCAACACTAAGAGTGTCACCACAAGTGCGCAGAAAATAAAAAGAAAAGAGTTCTCAATCAATAAAAGTGAGGTATCCGGACAATGCTCCCCCTAGGATTCGGGTGTTGGATGTAGATTACAAGTGTTTCTAAACGAAAACAATGAGTCGTGGGTATCCAAAGGTATAACGGCCCCTGCCTCCAGGTCGCCGATAACTAGTCCCCTACGAGGTCCCGGCGGAGAATTCTCTCGACGCCTCACGCCACATATGACTGCTTAAAACTCTAGGGATTCCAAAGATATAACCAATTCCTAAAAGTAGATCTAACCCTGCCTCCAAGTGAAAGATCCCTAACCCCCTACGAGGTCCCGGCGGAGAATTCTCTCGACGCCTCACACCACATATGGTTGCTTGACACTTAGCGAATATGGAGATAGGAAATATCTGTCGGAAGGGAAAGGGGACACTCCGCTATCTCACGGCTCACCCTCTCGACCCTCTTTACTCTTGGTAATTCTAAACCTAGCGGTGATCTCTCTCTTCACTAGATTGAATAAAACATGCAAAGCAATTAATAATGAAATCAAAAGCACAAACAAGCATTAAGAACTCAAAAGTAAAACTCAAACTGATAAATTCGAATAGAAACACAATGTAAATCTAATGAAAATAAGAATCCTAGGGTTTACATGTCCGAATACCCTCTAGGGGTTTAGCTCTCCATGGAGCGAGTGACAAAACGAATAATAATTTGAGAATAAAGTTCCAAAGACATAAAGAATAACCCCCTTAAATCCGTGATGATGGTCTTGATGGGTAGTTTCCACGTCTGGATTGAATCCACTCCGAAGCTAGGTCGCCGATGGATTCCTTGACGCTATGACGGAGGAGGAATCGATCCAAGTTGGTGAGGAAAGCTTCCCAAAGCCGCAAAGAACTCCTTCCAAGCCCTAGCCGCCTTGTCTCTCGAAAGTGGCCGAAAAGATCCCAAAAAATTATCACAAGGCGGCTTTTATAATTTGAATTCGGGGCTTTACGCGGGCATCCACACGCCCGTGTGGAAATTCCACACGGGCGTGTGAAGACTGTTGCTACAGTAAACTGCTACAGTAAATTCTACAGTGATTTTTTCCCCCGAAGTCTTCCTTGGAGTCCACACGGTCGGGCACACGCTCGTGTGGTAGGATGTGTGGCTTTCTATGCTTTGAAATCCTCAAGAACCTTCTTCTGCTTTGTACGGAAGCTGGGACATGGCCGTACTACTGCCTTTGTGCCCTTTCGGTTTGTGTAATGACTTGTACTCCTCCGAAAGTTGGCAACACCCCCATGCATATGAACACAACTTCTGATTGTGGCCTTGAAACGTGTCATCACACCCTATCTTTGCTTCTTCCTATACGTCATGTCTCCAAAGCCCTGTTTGCACAAAAGAACACAAAACACACTTTGTTAATGCTAAAACCTGATAAAAGTGATGCTCAATGCATATAAATTGATATTATAAAATATATATAATCAAGCACTTATCAGAAATCCATACTAACTTTTTTGCTTTCATTTTTGTTTGACTCCGAGAGCCCACCTCTTCATCTTGATCTCCTTTTCCGTTTCTTCTTCTTTCTTCTTCTCTTCCACTTTCTTTTCTTCTTCCTTTTCTTTTTCATAAAGCCCTCCTTTTCTTCTCCCCTTTCCTTTCTTCTTCTCCTCTCTTTTTCTTCTTCGGCGCCCTTTTTTTCCTGGAGACTTTTTTTCAGAATCTCTCCATTCTCCCCTATTTTTTTTTCCTCCCCGAAAATCCTCAACCACCCTGGATGATAGAGATTTTTTTTTCAAAAAAAAAAAAATAATGGGTTTATCTTATTTTTTATTTTATTAGTTAACAAAATCCGAAAAAGAAATCAAAATTTGAATTTCGGATTTCCATTCTTATCTCACCCTTTTTTAAATATATTTATTTTATTATTTTATTATTTATATTTTTTTTTATCCTAATCAGGATAAAAACAATTTTTTTTAATAATAAAAATCGATATAAACAATAATAAATTTGGTTTTATAATATTTATGATGACTTATGGCTCTATAATCTATTAAATGGATTAATAAAGTTAATATTGGGACTTGAATCCAACGTAACTATCTAAGTTAATATATGGATTTGAATCACCATTGTATTAAAAAAAAATCAAACTTATTTCAAAATGCTTGGATTGCTTATAGAATATTATTAACTATACCTACTATTATTGTTTCAGCAAAAAGAAGTTTTTTAAAATTGAAGTTAATAAAATCATTTTTACGGTCAACTATGTCGTAAGAAAGATTAAATGGATTAGCTATTATTTCTATTAAAAACATTTGGTATCACAACTGGAATATCAAAATTTAATTGATAATTTTGCATCTCAGAAGACAAAAAAAAAACTTTAATTGATTTTCTCTTTTTTTATGCATTGCAGGTAATTAAATAAAGGGCTAGAAGGATATCTCTAGATTTTTTTTAGATTAATATTTTATTTATCGTAATTATTAATAATAATTCATATTTTTTTATTTTTATCATGCAATTTAATATTTAATAAAAATAATTAATTTTTTTTATGATTTTGCTTAAGGCCTCATTTTCATTAAGACCGGCCTGCCAAGTCCAAGAGTATGTTGACATACAATTCAATTACATACCTAATATATATGATTGACTTTAATAAAATGATAACCGAATTTTACTTTTTTAAAAAAAAATGGAGAATATTATCACATTTTATGTTTAATATCTAATTTACGTCAAAATTTTTATTTAATCCTTTTTTATGTTATCCAATCATGTAAGCATCAAAATGAATTTTGCTCTTCTGAGATGTTACAAATAAGACTTTAGAAAGGAAGCTTTTGAGTTAATAGAATTAAGAATAAGTATATATATACTATTTTAATCTATATTATGCTAGTTACTGTTCCTATTAATATTAATATTATGCTCTGTAATATACGTTGTTATATATGTATAATAAGTAAACATATATAATATATCATAAATCAGTAAGGGATTGAGCATAATTCAAGTCTACCTATAGCTCATGTTGGCTCAATTGATTTACACTTTCTAAGTAAAACTTGTTCCCTCACTGAATCACGTTGTGTTCATACTGTTCATAACAATCTTTATCTCTATTTCCCAATTTTACAAAATAAATTATGTCTCCCTTGAATTTTGTTTTGTCCTTTTGCTATAGAGGATCTCGCACTGGGCCATCATATATCCCTCAGGTAGAATAAACAAAATCTCTACACACTTGACACAGCCTTATCCCTCACTTCCACCTCCAAAGCTTATGTTGTTGTTTGTGCTTCATCTTCTCAATGGTACCGGCTTCTTGTCCATCCTTCCAATAAAATTTAGCGTCATCTCTTGAATTACTTCCAACTTCCTCTGTAATATATAATCATCTAGCAGTGTTCTAGGCTGTAAATCATGCTTTTCTAATAAATCCCATAGGCACCCTTTTGGTTAATCTAGTCTCTAGCTCTCACCCACTGGAGCTTCTTTTCACCGATATATGGGGATTTGCTCCTGTAATTAACCTCCGCTAATGGTTTTTCCTGATTTATCATTTTTGTTTATCATTATTCTATATATATATTTGGTTATATCCATTGAGACAAAAATTTGATTTATTATTTGTCTTTCCCACATTTAGAAAACTTGTTGAAATTTTTTTTTTCAAACAATCCGTTGTCAGCATTTATTTTGGCGGTGGTTGTGAATACGAAAAATTAAAGCAATTCTTTCAAAAATCATGGCATCACTGATCTTCAAACTCCACCCAACACTCCCCAACATAATGGGTCTATTAAATACGGACATCAACATCTTATTGATAAAACTCACTCTGCTTCATCAGGCCTCCCTACTTGTTTTTTTTGGACATATACTGTTAAGATTGCTACCTACCATATCAACCAATTCCCGCTACTATTCTCAACTTTCTGATAGAGGAGGAGATAGCTCAGATCTGTATCATGTTATTGATCAAAAGGTGTTTATATATAAGGAGAAATAGATATTATATATGTATAAATATACATGTATAACTATACATATATATATACATCTAACACCCTCCTCAAACTCAAGACGTATCATACGTCTTGAGTTTGGATAACATAAATAGATGCTGATCACGCGTCTGCATCTTAGTGAAGAAATCAGCCACTTGGACCTCTGTGGGAAGATAATGAAGGGACACTGTTTGTATGCGTACATGACATCAGGTGAAGTGAGCATCTACACCAATGTGTTTGGTCAGCTCATACTTGACAGGATCCGTAGCAATCTGAAGAGCACCAGTACCAAAATGGGTTGGCGGAGTCATTAATTAAAAGACTCCAGATTATTGCTCGTCCAATGTTCTTAAGGACGAAACTGCCTATAAATGCGTGGGGTCATGCTATTTTGCATGCTGCAGCATTAATTCGGATCCGACCCACTGCAAGTAATTTATATTCACCACAACAACTTGTTATGGGAAAAGAGCCTGATATTTCACATATAAAAATATTTGGTTGTGGAGTATATGTGCCAATAGCACCACCAAATCGTACAAAAATGGGTCCACAACGCAGACTTGGTATATATATTGGTTACGACTCTCCCTCAATTATACGGAGATATATTTACTACAAGATTTGCAGATTGCCATTTTGATGAATCTATCTTCCCTTCATTAGGGAGGAAGAATAATCAATCAAAATGAGCCGAAAGAAATTGATTGGGATGTATCACAGTTAAATACATATGATCCTCGCACTAGTGAGTGTGAAATTGAAATTCAAAGGATCATTAAATTGCAGAATATTGCAAATGAAATACCTGATGCATTCACTGATACTAAAAGAGTAACCAAGTCATATATATATATACCAGCTGCCAATGTTCCTGCAAGAATTGAGATTCCTAAAATCCCATTGCAAGATAAACAAATAGATGATAAACCACGTCAAAATAAAACTATTCGAGAGGGGGATCTCCCACGTGAGATGGGAGAAGAAAATGTGAAACCCTCAGACTATGAAAATGAAGCAATGGGAAAAGATATTCCTGCAAATATTGAAAATTTAATTTGTTATGCAGGTGATCATAAAATAATAAATCGGTATGAAACCGAAGTAAATGATGTATTCATTTACAATGTGGCCACAGATATAGAAATAAATATAGATAATGATCCAGAGCCACGATTTATAAATGAATGTCGACAAAAAAATGATTGGCCAAAATGGAAAAAAGCTATCCAGGCTGAGCTAAATTCCCTCTCAAAACGTGAGGTGTTTGGGCCGATAGTGATTACACCAAAAGGAATAAAATCAGTCGGTTATAAATGGGTGTTTGTGAGAAAAAGAAATGAAAATAATAACATTATGAGATACAAAGCAAGACTGGTTGCTCAAGGTTTTTCCAAAATGACTGGTGTTGACTATGAGGAGACATATTCTCCCGTAATGGATGGAATTGCTTTCCGCTTTTTAATTGCCATGGCAGCAAGTAATAAATTAGATATGCAATTGATGGATGTTGTTACAGCATATCTTTATGAATTACTTGAAAATGATATATATATGAAAATCCCTAAAGGATATAAAACTGCAGAAGTTACATCCAGCAAGGAGTTACAATTTATTAAATTACATACATCTCTTTATGGATTAAAACAATCTGGACAGAAGTGGTATAACCGTCTCAGTGATTATCTCATAAAAGAAGGATATCAAAATGATAATATATGCCCGTGTGTTTTTATTAAAAGCTCCACTAACGGGTTTGTTGTGATAGCAGTATATGTGGATGATTTAAATCTTCTAGGTACTCATGATGAAATTGCCAAAGCAGCATCATGTTTAAGAAAAGAATTTGAAATGAAAGATCTGGGAAAGACCAGATTTTGTCTTGGCATACAGATTGAACATTTACCGGATGGAATATTTATGCATCAGTCAACCTATACTGAAAAGGTACTGAAGAGATTTAATATGGATAAAGCCTATCCATTGAGTACTCCAATGGTCGTCCCAACGCTTGACGCCCAGAAAGATCCATTTCGTCCACCAGATGAAGGGGAGATGATTCTTGGCCCAGAAACTTCTTATCTTAGTGCAATTGGTGCATTAATGTATCTTGCAAATAATACAAGACCTGATATAGCTTTCGTCGTAAATCTTCTACCAAGATACAGCTCTACACCAACACAAAGACATTGGAAAGGATTGAAGGATGTTTTGCGCTACTTACGAGGAACTACAGATTTGGGCCTATTTTATCCACAAGAGACTTCATCCAATCTCCAAGGTTTTGCTGATGCCGGGTACCTATCAGATGCTCACAGATGAAGATCTCAAACTGGGTACATATTTTCTTATAATGGTACGGCTATATCATGGCGTTCCACAAAACAAACGCTTACAGCTACTTCATCAAATCATGCTGAAATTCTGGCTCTTCATGAAGCAAGCCGGGAATGCCAATGGTTGCGATCTATGATCAGACATATACAGTCATCATGCAAACTACCATTAATTACAACAAATGCTACAGTAATTTATGAAGACAACAGTGCTTGTATATCCCAGATTCAAGAGGGATATATTAAAGGAGACAGAATAAAGCATATCTCTCTAAAATGTTTTTATACCCATGATCTACAAAAAGAAGGTGTTATAGAAGTTCGAATGATTCGATCTAGTGAGAATCAAGCCAATTTATTTACAAAATCGCTCCCTGATGAGTGCATTTCATATATATATATTTTATATCTTACTCTCATAATTGTTGAATTTATCGGCTTTAATTCTCCAAGTGTAATGCTATTTGTGGTATTCTTAGTTTTCCATGCAGATATCAAAGTCTTGAAGCAAGAAGAAGTTATTTGGAATGATTTTAGGAGCTAAAGGACTTAGAAGAAACCTCATCAAGCTCAACACGACCTAGACACACCCGTGTTGTACCCCGTGCAGATTGCAGGAGAATTCAGCCAAAGTTAGCACAGTCTGAGTTCGCTGAGCACGGTCGTGCAACCCATCAGCACGGCCTAAGAACGCCCGTGTTGTACCCCGTGCAGATTACAGGAATTTGAGTTTCATGAGTTTTATTTGGCCGTAATCTGCACGGCTTCAACACGCCCGTGCTTACATCGGGAAAAGATTAAAACCCCAGAAACTTAGGTTTTTCGGGGCTTTTTGGCTGTGAATCAAGAGAGGAATGAGGGGAGAGCTTTGGGGCGCCGTCCTCATCTTCACCAAGGGAATGTCACGCGTATGGTAGGCCGATCGGGAGGAGATCCCACGACATCATAGAGCTTCTGACAACTGCAAGGATGCAAGAAATTAGGGAGTTTTCAACTTCTTGTATTTTAATTTCTTTGGCAATTACCTTTTTGTTTAATGTCATGAGGGGCTAAACTCTTAAAGGAGCCCCGGGGTGGTTTGTCTGACGTTGTAGCTTGAACTTGTTGTCTTTACTTGTAGCATTAATGAATGTCTTGTTCTTTGCAATAAATCTTTGTTATTGGCCATCTTGAATGTTGTTTAGTGGTTGAATGCTTGGAAGTTTGGTTTCCTTATCTTGGCTTGTGAATCATTACTGATAGTTGCAAGCAGTAAGATCTCAACTTAGGATTCAACAGCATTGTAAGCTTCATTCATATAGCATAACTAGATTTAGAACTGAAGACATCTCTGATAAATGCTGAGATAGACCGAGTTAGTGAACGTCAGGAATTTAACATCGGGGCCACATCTCCTCCATCGAGCCAATCCTCACATTTCCCTTAGTACAATCCCTCTTCTCAATCTCCTTTAATCCAACCTAGAGCCAAATCCATTTCTCTTCAATTGATTAAATATTAAGCAGAACAATAGTATTAGAAGCTACACCAGTCCCAGTGGATACGACTACCCGACCCTAAAGGTACATTTTACTACTTATACGACCCGTGCACTTGTGGTTACACAAAGGGCGTATCAACTTTTTGGCGCCGTTGACCGGCACTGGCAACTTCTAAGAATTCGCACAGACTTAGTAATCTAATCATCTATCTTGTTTTGATTTTTTATTCTTCCCTTAAGTTTCAAGTCTGTTTGCACTCCTACATTTAATTTTATTGTTTTGTCTCCTTTTCTTAAAAATTTTCAGTTCTTCCAAATTTTGCAGACTGACAGTAAATTTCAGCGCCTAAGTCGTTTCTTCCTTGAGACAGGAAATACCTTTAAGAAGATGGAAGACCTTTTGAATGCATTGAGGGGACATGAGTAGGAGATCATGATGCTGGCAGACAGTTAGTAGAATTACTCTCGAGTGTGCCGAACAAAGATTATTACAATATCTCCCTGGAAGAAGCAGTGAGGGCTTACGGTGAGAAATCCCAAGAGTGGTCGAGGAGTCAAATTTTTGATGAGGTGGCATTGACTGATAGCCATGTCAGTAGTGAAGAGGTCATGTCAGTAAATTGGTACAGTGAACCAGTGGAAGGGTGTAATGGTCTACAATTGTTGGAAGATGAATTTACAGAGAGAAAGGCCTCCTAGGACAGTCTGAGTTGGGAGGATCATCAATCGTTATGCACAGTCAATTCAGAATCCGACAAGGAAACAAGTCTTCCAACCTCAGGAACCGGAAGTGCAAAAACCTAGTTAAAAAAGTTACCCGATCATTTGGAGTATGCTTTCTTGGGGGGGATAAACAACACCCGGTGATAATTTCAGTAACTCTAGATGATGAACAAAAGGGGAAATTATTACAAGTACTGACCACACACAAGAGGGCTATAGCTTGGTCAATTTCAGACATCAAGGGAATCAGTCCAACATTTTGTACACATAAAATCGTTATGGAGGATGAAATTAAGCCGAGGGTATTCAGATATCTTTCTCTCTCTCTTTATCTTATTTTATGGAAATATATATATACTTTTATATTTAAGATGAATTATTAGTTGCTTTTACAATAATATCAAAGTTTGAATTTAGCAATATCTTGGAATATATTTTAAAGTTTGATGTAGTGGTGGAATCTTAAGAACCACTAGAAAAAGGGGTGTGATCCTTCACCTTCGTAAGAGTTATTTTATTATTTTTTTTTAAAAGAAAATCTTCTAATAAAGTTTTAATTTTATATGGGATTTTTCTCATCTCTGCTATATTAACTTCGATTAAAATTTTGTCCCAAGATATTTTTTGTTTTGGAGAAAAAAGGTTTCCCTCATCATATCCATACAGTCCTTATTTCTTTCTTCTCTAATTTGTTTGGATGTTTCAATCTCCTCACACTATTGGCAGTCTCCTTTAGGCTTTGGTTGTATAGTTATTAAGATTGTATTGTTATATCTGAATATTGTCCCTTTAAAATTTTCTAGTACTTTTGAAGTTAAGATGATAATGTAGAATTCCGTCAAAAAAATTTTCCTTCTCTTTAGGTGGTAGTGATCAAATGTGATTTTAGGATGTAATTAACATTTATCATAAGCATGACATACGAACTCTCAATCTAAACTAGGTGCAATATTTTAATGTAATCTTATATAGAGTTTGAACATAGTTGTAGAGAGTAGCCTGTTTCCGAAACACCTTTTTCTTAAATGATTGCTCTCCCAGTAGCTTCCGTTAATTGATTTTCTCTCACACTTGCACTCTCTTTCTATCAAAATCACAAGTTTGTTCGCTAGATAATAGGGTGATAATTTACACTAGTGTTTCCCACTAATGCGTTAATTGACAACCTTACTCTTAAGTACATTGTACTACTTGATTGGCATGCGCACTTCAGTCTAGTTGGTGACATTAGTCTTAATAAGTTTTTAAAGGGGAAAATTAGTGAAAGGTTTATCGAAGGCTAAGTTTTCAAGTGGAGATTGAAAAGGCTGATGAGGGATGAGTTGTCAGTCATTATATTAGTCTTTTGGCTACAAGATAGGGGGTCTTATAGACTCCAATTTGGGAGGCTCCATCATCTACAGTAAAAGAAGCATTGAGGGAGTTCTTTCTATGTTTCCATCATCCATATTGATTTGCATGATTAGGATGAGAAATCAATCAGGTATGAATCACAACATAGAGGATAGAGGCTGCATGTATGCCTAGTTATTGGGTATATGATGTTGTACTCTCAGAATTAGGGTTAAACCTAATAAAGGGATTCACGAAATCTTCTAATACAATCATAGGGTGATTGATGCCATCGTATGAGATTGGGTATTTTATCGTCTTCAGAAAAGGGTCATCCCAATTTAGGAATCTCCTAAGTCCATAAATAATCAATGCTTAGCAAATATAAAAAATTAATTGCAAGGTAGTCTTAAGGGGATACGTGTCCAAGGTATCATGTTCTCATCTTGATTTTACCTAAATTCATCATTCTATCAAGTTATTTCATTGCATTCTAAGTTTAGGAAATAAACAACCATCTTTTTATTTGTCGGCTAATAATAGAGGAAAGATCTGTCCTAGAAACACTAATCTTTTTGGGATCAATTACTCTACCTTAAGATACGGTTTACTAGTTCCATGGCCTGTATACTTACGGCTTATTTTTATGCATTAAAAGGGCCTCTGATAAGATTTCAATTGTGTTCCAGCTGTGGGCGATCTCAGGAGGGTAGTTATGAAGGAAGGCAGCCTATTACTTCTGTACGCTATGTACCTAGTACTATAAAGATGTGTAAAAACATAAGAGAGCATTATTGGTGGGAAGGAATGAAGAAAGACATGGTGGAATACGTACCTTGCCAAATGCTTGAGTTGTAAGTAAATTGATACAAAACATCAAAGCCAAGTTGTGTTGATATACCCCTTGGAAAACGGAGAATGGAAATGGGAAAAGACTTTTGTGTATTTTTTTACGGAATTATCTCATACCCATAAAGGGTAATTACTCTATTTGGGTTATAGTAGACAATTGGCAAAATCTACTCATTCTCTCAATCAAATTTTGTGCATATTAGAGTAGTTAGCAATACTCTATGTGGATGAGTTAGTCTAAATACATAGGATTCCGATATCTATTGTATCTAATCGAAACTTGTAATGTGCATCTCACTTCTAGCAGAGTCTATATAAAGCCTTAGGATCCATATTAAATTTCAATGTCGCTTGTGTTACGGAGTCAGCATATGGCATTGATAAAGTTTGCTTATAGTAATAATAATTAGCCAAGAATCAGAATGTCTCCATATAAGGTTTTGTACAGTAGAATAGTGTTGCACACCTTTGTGCTATGACGAAGAAAAGGAAAGGAAAATGTTGGGTCCAAATTTGGTGCAAATCACAACATATAAAGTTAAGACAATCAACGTCGGATTGATAATAGCTCCAGATAAACAACAAAGTTATGCCAACAATTGATGCCATGATATAGAGTTTGAAGTAGGTCATTACTTATTCCTCAAGTTGTGTCCCTAGAAACAAGTGTTGTAAGTTTCAACATATGAGGAAAGTTGAATCGAAGATGCATTACACCATATGAAATTTTGGTTCCAATTGAATCGAGCAGGCGAATCACTGTCTAAAAACCTTTTTAAACTCTAGCAGTGGCCATGGCTAAGTTCAAAGCTATCAAGGCACTCATGTCCTTGACATTAACCCACTGGGGCCATGTGGTGACTCCGGACACCTGATATATGTCCAATCAGGGCTCTGCGCACCACCTGAAATGGATAAATCAGTCGGGTCCACCACGCCACCTCTAAAGGCTGGACTGTGGAGACATCTTCCACTGGAACAAGCGGGTTCCTATCCCATCACCAAGAAAACATCACGAAGTGTGTTAACAAGATATTTCAAGTAATTCATTTCGCGATCCTTGTCAAGGACAAATAACCTCATATTGGCGATAAACATAGCTATCAAGTAAATCCAAACCAAAGATATAACATGTATAAAACTCAATCGTTTATTTTCATATGATATATCAACTTAGCCAAAAGCAATTTAGCAAATATCAAGAGCTTTGCTTGTAAAATAACAGGCAAGAAAATTCCTTTCAAATCATTGATTCATCAGGAATTCATTCATAAAACAAGAAACATAGAACTTCTTTTAAAGCCATCAAACCATAAAGTTAATATGATAAAATCAAGGATTTCATTAAACTAAATCATAAGTATAATTATATAACATAATATTAGAATGTGCAATCATAACCCACTCACAGACTTAGAAGAACAACTCCTCAACGGCTCTACTCTAACGCTGGTTCCTTACCTCGGGCTGAGCTCTCACCACCTATATCAACACAAGCCACAAGGGCTCAAAACCAGAAGAAAATACAAGAAGAAAATCAAGCATGAATTTTTTCATGCTACAAATCAAGAAACCGTAACAAGACTTGCCCCCCTAAGAGTTCCAAAGAACCTCCAATGAGATCAGCTCTCCAAACAACTAAGAATGCAAACGTTTAGTAATGGATTTCTCGGTGCTATAGTAGCCTTATCCCAAAAGAAGAAAGTCCAAGGTTTTAACAAGGTGGAAAGGGTGGATCTTCACATCCACTTCATGATACAATCAAGGGGGAAGGAAAATTTAGCAAGCCACTCAACAAATCAACAATATCAAGCCAAGATTCAAGACTCTAAAACCTAGGGCTAGCATGCTCATCCAAAAAAATGAAACAAAGAGAAAGAGGAAGAAGGAAAGCTTTCCGTCAAAGATCTTCAGCCCAAAGGAAAGAGGAAGGTCAAGCAAGGGCGATTTTCCCTCATTCAAAGCAAAAGGAACAAAAGGAAGAAGAGGAAGAAGAAGAAAAATCTGAAGATTAGGTCTCAAGTTCAGGGCTTTTAAATACCCCTGGGAGAACACGGGTTGAATACGGGTATGCTTCTCAGCCTCCTTCCCATACACTCACAAGCATGGGCACGAGGCACAGGTGTGCTACCCCGTACACTTTACAGGAAAACAGGGTGAGCTTTACTCGCAAAGCACGGGCAGGAAGCACGGCGTGCTTATGCCTGTGCACTTCTCTGCCCCTAGCATAACCATTAACTCACAAGCAAGGCCAGAAGCACAGGCGTGTTTTGTCCCGTGCACTTTACAGGTTGTTAGGAACAAAATCCAAAATATCCCATGAAGTGCACGATCAAGAGCACTGTCCAAGCATGGGTTTACTTGCTCTGGGAACTGCGTTTTAAGTCCAAAAAGACTAAAAACGTATCCAAACTCAAGAGATGATTGTTGTCTAAATAATTTAGACAATGATACACTCTCGGAAAAGCCGAAACACTACATACACAAACTCTTTAATTACTTTTCTTACCGATAAACAACCTTAAACAAGCTCTTAGGATTTAATCTACCAATACTATTAAATTTAGTGAAGGACCATCACCTTTGGCTGACGTATGCTTATTTAGATTAGATTCTATATCCACATAACATGAGTTGAATACTTTATATTGAATACAATTATGTTACCACTAATTATTAGAATAATAAAACAATTAGGGATGCAATGTTCTGATTGATAATATATTATTTTGATAATTAAGCAATAGGCCTTTTTGCATCAACCAAAAAGAAAATTTAATTTTATGGAGTGACTCAAAAGAAATATAAAAATATTAAAGTATAAAAGAATTTAAAAAATTAGGCCTCACACTTATTAGCGAATCAAACTTCATTCATCTTTTAATTAAAAGAGTGAGTTTAGTTGCACCTTGTTCTCAAACAAGACACCGAGAAGAGGAAGATGAAAGATTGCTTGATGATCCCCTCTTTTTAAGAAACAAGGTGTGGCTAACTTCAACGTATATATACATAATTCTATATTGATTCAAACCTGAGATCGTAAAACAACTTAACTCAAATTCACAATCTAATTTAATTATTTAATACAACAATTATTCCACAAATAATTCTAATTCAATCAAATATATAAGACGGATGAAATTTTAAATGGAATATTAGTCATTTAAGAAAGAATTATAAATATAACCTCTGAATCTTTTGGCACAACACTTTCACAATATGATTTTATCAACTTTAAATAACCAGTAATCTCATCTACAACGTCAACTGACATGGTACATGGCAGGCAGCTTGATTTTTTTTGTTTTTATTTGACACTCACCAAAATAATGTATGCAAACAAGATTATGATTAAACATTTAAACAATGCAGTGAAATAGTAAATTTTATTTGAAACTGAAATGAAGCATGCATAAATAATTCTTTACAAAACTTAATTATGAATGTAGCATACTCTAAGTTGTCAAGTACAATATCACTGAGCTTGCTTTGTCTTCCCTCAAAATTCCTAACATATAGCTTTGTCTTAAGTTGCAAATGAATTCTCCAAGTATAGTTTCATGAAAGTAATATTATCGAATGTTAATTGTATGGCACATAAACAACTGAACGCTAAAAAAAATTCTTTTAATCAAGCTTATTTGCAACCAAAATAACTAGAAATGGACTTAATATACAACTTTGTAGTGGAAAATTAAGTTTCATCCACAGTACATAATATCTATAACATTAGTTTCAAGCATATAATTTAGCTTATACTTATGAAGGTGTGGGAACTGCAAATTCCCTTATTACCCCTTTGTTTTATAAAAGAAAATCTCTTGTTTTCCTTTATTCCTTTCATTTGGAGGCTTTTTGATTAAAATATTGTATTTTTTTAATTAATTACTAAAATACTTATTTTCGTAATTATTTACGGAAATGCGTATTTATTCTTTTTTAATAATTTTTTTTAAAAGTTAAAGGTCACA
This sequence comes from Dioscorea dumetorum, assembly GCA_902712375.1. NCBI lineage: Eukaryota > Viridiplantae > Streptophyta > Magnoliopsida > Dioscoreales > Dioscoreaceae > Dioscorea > Dioscorea dumetorum. The sequence continues at coordinate 2,802,113 of CACTHL010000561.1, read as the reverse complement.
CCAGTATTAAAAAATTCAGAAAATAAGTTTAATTATTTGCATGCATTTTAATACTAACTTTCATAAGCCATAACATACATTGCAATCATATTTTGCAGGAAAAGAAATTGCAAAAAAACTTTCAAGAAATAACTAATCTTTTTTATAAAACACTTTTCAAGCAATGTGTTAAAAAAGAAAGTTTAAACAAATCTTTAAACTTCAAAACATGATATCTGCCAAAGCCTTATAATTTGAATCCTCAATGTTCATCATGTTTGGTTAATGTTGATTTGATTCATAAAATTAACTATTTCTTAAATATTTTGAAAAGTTATTTAGAAAAATAGTAATCTAAAAAACTTAATTAAAACAGTAAAATGTAATATAAAATGAAAATTTTGTATAAATTTATACATAAACTGTTCATATAAATAATTTATAATTTGACCCAATTAACTTTTGATATATTATGAAATAACATAATTTTTTTAACTGTTAATGAAATTAAAAATAATCATAGATAGAAATAAACTTAAATATATTATAAGATCAAAGAAAGATATTTTCCAATAATCAGAATAATAATTACATAAATTAATTCTAATATCTAATTATATGATAATAGAACCTAGCTCCATATTTTAAAAAGTTATTTTAAAAATATTTAATCCCAAATTTAAATAAGTCATTAAATAATAAATGACTTGAGAAATTAATTTTAATGTATCATACGAAAGATTATGTTGGGGAGGGACAAGGGACCAAACAGTAATTTTTCCTAAAAAGTGCTGTAACAGTACTATAGCACTTGCAGTGTAGCACCCTAAAATGCAAAACCTGTAATCTGCACAGCCTGAAGCACGGGCGTGCTACTTGATTGTTAAATTAAGCACGGCCGTGTTTAGCTTATTTTCTGAATTTTGATAGTCAAAACCTCCCCTTTTTGAGTACAAGCTTTTGGGATCTAATTGACACAATAAAATCGTCAAAAACCAACAAAAAAGACACAGGATTTAGAGTGGAAAACCCCTCCAAATCGAGGGATAAAAAATCACGGGACTCCTTAGAGCCACTTAGAATTGTTTCCACTATGTAAACAAAGGGGTAACAATGTTTTTCTCTCTAGCTAACTAGAGGCATACAAATGCAAGAGAAGTAGGAAGAGAACTTCACAAACATATTATCATCATACAAAGATGGATCACGACTATTTCAAGGAGAATTAGAACAAATCAAACCAATGTTTTGTAGATTTTCTCCCAAAGATGCTCTTCTCTGAAATGTGGGCGAAATCCGGTTCCAATCTTCTTGAGAGATCAAACCCTAGCCCCTCTTCTCTTCTTCCTCTCTTCTTGCTTTTTCCCTAATGAGCTTTTCTCTCAATCACTGACACTCTCTCTCTCTACGTCAACAGTAATCTCCTTCATTAACGTAGCTTCATTTTTTTTTTAACTTGGGCTGGAGCCCAGTTTTATTGTAGCCCATCCAAATGGGCTGGACCGAACAATTCTCCCCCTCAGCACCATTTGGAGGGCTCAACCAGGTCTGCCCTTTGCCTACAGGCTTCAAGCTTCTCTCTAGGCAAAGTCTTGGTTAACATGTCTGACCCATTCTCACTAGTATGAACCTTCTCCAAGTGATACCTGACATCAATGTGCTTAGACTTTGAATGAAAACTTGAATTCTTTGAGAGATGGATGGCACTCTGACTGTCACTGTAGATAATACATTTATCTTGTTGCATGCCCAATTCTTCTAGAAATTTCTTCATCCACAAAGCCTCTTTGCAACTTTCAGTAGTTGCAATGTATTCAGCTTCTCTGGTGGATAGTGCAACACACTTCTGCAACTTTGACTGCCAAGAAACAGCTCCCCCTGCAAAAGCCATCAAGAAACCTGATACAGACTTCCTGGAATCAATGTCACCTGCCATGTCTGAATCTGTATACCCATCCAAGATAGGCTCACCACTGCCAAAACACAGACATACTCTAGAAGTACCTAGTAGATATCTGAATATCCACTTCACTGTTGTCCAGTGCTCCTTTCCAGGATTGAAGAGAAATCTACTCACAACCCAACTTTATGAGCTATGTCTGGCCTTGTACATACCATGGCATACATCAAACTGCCAACAGCAGATGCATAGGGAACTTTGCTCATTTCTTCCTTTTCTTTATCACTTGTAGGATATTGCTTTGAACTGAGTTTAAAATGGCCTGCAAGTGGAGAAATAACAACATTGGCTTTACTCATGTTAAATCTTTTAAGAACCTTCTCAATGTAGTTTTCTTGTGATAGCCATAACTTCCATTCTTTCTGTCACGGGAGATTTTCATGTTAAGTATTTGCTTTGCAGTACCCAAGTCTTTAATAGCAAAAAGACTTGTTCAACTCTCTCTTTAACTCTTCAATCTTCATAACATCATGTCCTATAATGAGCATGTCATCAACATATAACAAAAGAATAATGAAATCATCTTTGGAGTGTTTTTTCACAAACACACACTTATCAGAAGCAGTCCTAGTGTGCCCATAATTCATCATATATAAATGAATCAAACTTTTTATACCACTATCTTAGAGCTTGCTTAAGCCCATACATGCTCTTTTTAAACCCACACATCAAATGCTCCTTACCCTTAACTTCAAATCCTTCTGGCTGCACCATGTATATTTCTTTTTCTACATCACCATGAAGAAAGACAGTCTTCATATCAAGCTGCTATACCTCTAAATTCAAGCGGGCTGCTCGACTGAGTAAAACTCTGATAGAAGACATTTTCACAGCTTGGGAAAATATTTCTTCAAAATCAACACCCTTTTTTTGGCCAACTCCCTTCACAACCAATCTTGCCTTATACCTTGGATGTGAGCTATAATTTTCAGTCTTCAGCCTACATGCCCACTTTTCTTGAGTGCTTTCTTACCCTTAGGCAATTTCACCAAGTCATATGTATGGTTCTCATGCAAAGACTTCATTTTTCTTGCATGGCTTTAATCCACTCTTGCTTCTTCTCATGTGCTGTAACTTCTTGGTAGGTTTCTGGCTCTCCACCATTACTAAGCATGATATACTCACTAGCACTATATCTACTAGAGAGACGATGTTCCCTAGTAGACCTTCTCAACTGAGGCTCCACAGGTGGTACTGGTGATGATAGCTCTGCTTCTTCAGTTGGTTCTACATCATCAACTAGAGGAACTTCATCATGAACTGTATCATCACCACCTTCTTGGACATCTCCCCCTTGATCAACATTCCTCAGAGGAGGAGGAATAGGATCTAGATTGACAAGAGTTTCAGTAGAGGAACTAAATTTTTCACCCTTGTCACCATCATTAGTCAGTTGGTCTTCAAGGAACACCACATCTCTATTCCTGACAATTTTCTTATTTACTGGATCCCACAACCTGTACCGGAATTTCTCATGGCATACCCCAAGAAAATACATTGCTTTGCCTTGCCATCAAGCTTGGACCTCTCATCCTTAGAAATGTGAACAAATGCCTTGCACCCAAGCACTCTAAGATGATCATAAGACACATATTTCCCTGTCCAAACCCTGTTTGGTGCATCATCATTCAATGCTGCTGCTGGGGACAGATTAATCAGATCAATTGCTGTTCTCATAGCCTCCCCGCAAAATGGCTTAGGAAGCTTTGCATATGACAGCATACACCTGATTCTTTCTTCAATTGTTTTGTTCATTCTCTCAGCCACACCATTCAATTGAGGTGTCTTGGCTGGAGTCTTCTCAAGCCTGATTCCATGGACCTTGCAGTAATTCTCAAATGGCCCTCGATACTCACCACCATTGTCAGCTCTGACTGCCTTTAGCTATTTTTCTGTCTCCCTTTCAACCTTGACATGGAATTCTTTGAAGACATCAACCACCTGATCCTTGGTCTTCAGAGCAGTGGCCCAGACCTTCCTTGAATGGTCATTGATGAAGGTCACAAAATACAATGCTCCTCCAAGAGTTTTCTCTTGCATAGAACAAACATTAGTATGAATCAAATCAAGTATATTTGATTTTCTTGATAAAGGATGTGAATGAAATGTAACTTTATGAGTTTTCCCAGCTATGCAATCAACACAAGATTTAAGAGTCATACCTTGCAAGTTGGGTAGACATTGATTTCTAGCAAGAAGTTGTAGTGACTTCTCACTGATGTGGCCAAGCCTCTTGTGCCATAGATCAATGTCAGAACCCTTTTGAACTGCACTTATCTCTCCTTTGTGAAGCTTAGCTTGCAGGACATAAAGTGTGTTCATCTTCATGCCCTTAGTGATCACTAATGATCCTTTGGTGAGCTTCCACGTACTTTCACCAAACCAACTAGTGAAACCCTCATCATCAAGTCTGCTAGTAGAGATCAAATTTAGGCGCATATCTGGAACATGCCTAACATCCTTGAGCAACAGCTTGCTTCCAAGGTTTGTCTCCAACCAAATGTCTCCAATGCCAAGAATCTTGGAGGCACCACTATTCCCCATTTTGACATTGCGAAAATCACCACTAAGGTAGGAAGTAAACAACTCAACATGAGGGGTGACATGAAATAATGCACCAAAATCTATCACCCAGTCACTCCCTTGGCATACAAGACTAACACAGCTTTCATCACTGACAATTGTAACTTCACCATCAGTAGCTACTGTATTAGTTTCCTTCTCTTCTTTACTTCCTTGACCTTGCTTACTTTTCAGGAATCTGCATTCCTTCTTCATGTGGCCCATTCTGTTGCAGTGAAAACACTTAATATTTTTCCTGCCCTTTGACCTGCCTCTGGATGTATCTCTGTTGCCATGAGCTTGAGGATACCTGCTTTTGCTCCTAGTCCGCCTATCATGCCTTTCCAACACCAATGCCTCAGAGATGGATCCATCTCTATCCTTCCTCCTGCCTTCTTCACTTGAAAGATTTTCTTTGACCATCTCCATAGTCAGTTTGCCTCCAGGTGCAGAAGTACTCAAAGACACCATTAATGTCTCCCAGCTATTAGGTAAATAGCTCAAAAGCAACAATGCCTGCAACTCATCTTCAAGAGGCATTTTCATAGATGCCAATTGGTTCACTAAGCCTTGAAAATCACTAGTGTGCTCTGTCATACTCCTGCCATCCCTGTACTTCAAATTTACAAGTCTTCTAATGATTGTGGCCTTGTTTCTGAATGTGTTCTTCTCATACATGGTTTCCAGCTTCTTCCAGAGTTTATCAGCTTTTACATCTTCAGAGATATGGTGGAAAATGTTTACATCTACCAATTGCCTAATTGTAGCAGCTGCTTTTAGATGTAGTATCTCCCACTCATCATCAGTCACCTTCTCTGGCTTTGGCTTTCCCATAACAGGTAGGAACAGGTCTTTTACAATTAATATGTCTTGCATCTTGCGCTTCCAACTAGAGTAATTTGAGGGGTTCAATTTCATCATTCCACTTGAGTTTTCTCCTTCCATTTTTTGTACTCAAGAAGTTTCTAGCAAACCAGGCTTTGATACCACTCTGTTGGGGAGGGACCGGAGACCAAACAATAATTTTTCACGAAACATGCTGTAGCAGTACTGTAGCACTTGCAATGTAGCATCCTAAAATGTAAAACCTGCAATCTGCACGGCCTAAAGCACAGGCGTGTTACTTGCTGGGTTCGTCCACTACTGTAGCAGGATTACTGTAGTATCGTACTATAGAAGTCGAAAATTCAGAAAACTGCACGGCTTGGAGCACGGTCTCGCTGCCCAAAGCACGGGCGTGTTAAATTAAGTACGGCCTTGTTTAGCTTATTTTCTGAATTTTGATGCTCAAAACCTCCCCCTTTTGCGTACAAACGTTTGGGATCTAATTGACACAATAAAATCGTCAAAAACCAACAAGCAAGACACACGATTTAGCGTGGAAAACCCCTCCAAATCGAGGGATAAAAAACCACGGGACTCTTTAGAGGCACTTAGAATTATTTTCACTATGTCAACAAAGGAGTAACAATGTTTTTCTCTCTAGCTAACTAGAGGCATACAAATGCAAGAGATTTAAGAAGAGAACTTCACAAACATATCATCATCATACAGAGATGGATCAGGACTATTTCAAGGAGAATTAGAACAAATTAAAACAATGTTCTGTAGATCTTCTTCCAAAGATGCTCTTCTCTGAAATGTGGGCGAAATCCGGTTCCAATCTTCTTGAGAGATCAAACCCTAACCCTCTTCTCTTCTTCATCTCTTCTTGCTTTTTCCCTAATGAGCTTTTCTCTCAATCACTCACACACTCTCTCTACTTCAATAGTAATCCCCTTCATTAACATAGCTTTATTTTTTTTTTTCAACTTGAGCTGGAGCCCAGATTTATTGTAGCCAATCCAAATGAGTTGGACCCAACAAATTAACACATCACTACTTAAAGAAAAAAAGCATATTAATCTAATACTTTAAAATTCAATCAGTATAGAAATAAAAAATTATGAAATAAACGTTATTTACCAAACTAAACATAAGATAACATATTAGATTAGTTATTTCAAACGATTGCTCAGAACAACAACATTTTCAAATTAACATAAATTACCATAAAACATTTTATAATTATAAATATTATAATATTACAATAATGTTATATATATTAAATAATTTTGGAGGGAAACATTTTTCATCACCGGCGGCAATAACTTTGATACTTGGAAAAAGATTGATAATTGTGTATTGATGATTTTAATAGAAAATATACCTAAAATCTAAAATTTCAAGAAAAATATTATTGAAAAAAGGACCATAAGTAATTTGTCACATTAATTAAGATTCAAGCTCACTAAATTCGGATAGACTAAGTAATATAAATTTAAATACATTCAAAATCTCAAGAAATTAAAACATAAATATGAAAGGCACAAATAAAAAATATATGCAATTTCACACATTTCAAGCGTGTATAAAATATATGCAATTTCTCATTAATAAATAAAATATACACAATAGATATTAGAGGAAAACCGATGCAAATTTTGAAGACATATGGATTACAACTGTTTATGTGGGTTTTGATGAAATTTGGTGAGATGATGGATTGCTGTAAGGGTTGATGACCTTACACTTGGTTAGCGGCCATACATTATCACATATGCCAAGCCACGAGGGCGCATAGCTGCATGGATTGGGTAGCGCGCGGCTAGCGTGAGGCGTATGTTGTGTCATAACCAAGAGCGGATAGAATATCCCCCACGATCATGTGCTGAGACCGTGAGGCGTGCGCGAGCTGGATCGTGGGCGTGCTCGTGACCGATGAGCGCGTGTGGCAGGCGTGTCCATACCAAGAGTCAAGTGTTGCAAGACTTCATCATATAGAGTGTTGGATCTCTAGCAAGCCTAGGCGAGGCAGGACACTTGATCAGGCCGGGAGACCAAGAGCTAATTCCAGATTTGACAAGGTTTTACGCAGCCGTATGCATGTGGGCACGTGGTCGGGAGCGTTGATGAGCCAGGGCGAGTATGGCACGCGGTATTACCGTGCGTGACCGGTACTGCTGCGCGTTGTGACCAAGGGTGGCTGGTTAAAGCTACAGTTGCGTCAGTGAACACTCGAAGCTAAGTGAAGTCAGGGAAATCACGCGAGACCTGTATTGGGCATGGGGCTCAATTAACCTTGGATTTGGGGTAGCTCTTGTAATAGGGTCTAATCTGTCTTTGGGAGGAGACAATGCCACTTGGTGTTGGTTTTGGCCATGGTTGTAAACATTTCTCAATCTAAGAGAGTTTATGTTTTTCTCTCTCAAAATGGGTTTCATGTGTCGTGTTTCTCGTACCGTGGATGTTTTCCGGTTTTGCTCGCTTTACTTTCTTTTCGATGTGCTTATATTACAAACAGGAATTCACTAACTATTCTTGCAAGGAAGGCTGACCTGTCGCTATGGTGCATGTCAGGTGCCGCACGACCGAAGGTGATTGGTTGAGGGCGTGACAACTGGTATCAGAGCTCGAGTTTGTGGCTTGAAGCGAAACGCGAGAAGCTACACAAGTGAAGACGGTGAGAATGGCGACTAATATGAAGGATCACTTGGATCGCCTTGAGGAGACAGCCGAGCGGATGAAAAACGTCATCGGGAGTGTTGACAATCAGCTCGAGAGACTGTCGAAGATGGTGGAAGATCTTGTACGCGGACAGCGTGAGAGCGAGTTGACTGTTGAAGTCTTGAAGATGAGGGTACAGTCTCCGAAAACCGAAGTCGCTCAATGCAAGGAAGCTAGCGTTTCACCAGTCTCGTTGGAGGCGCCCACGAGAGTGAAGGTCCCCGAACCTTCCCCATTTGATGACGCACGGAGTGCTAAGACACTGAAAAACTTTCTTTCGGACATGGATCAGTACTTTAAGGTTGCAAGGGCACCGGGCCATGAGCAAGTTTCGTTGGTGGGTATGTATCTTACTGGCGATGCAAAGCTATGGTGTCGCACTCTTAGCAAGAAAACGCCCAGGCGGGTCGGACCAGTTCAAACTCGTGGGTCGAGTTGAAGAAGGAATTGTGAGAGAAATTCTTGCCTGACAACACTGTTTAGGTAGCTCGTTCTAATCTGAAGAAGCTACGACAGACAGGCACTATCTGATAGTACATGAAGGAGTTTTCATCCGTGATGCTGGATATCAGATACATGTACGAGGAGGACAAGCTGTTCAACTTCCTTACGGGACTCCAGAGTTGGGCAAAAATTGAGCTACGGAGGCAAGGCGCGAAGGACCTTGCCTTCGGATCATCACAGCAGAAGCACTAGTAGACTTACGAGCCTTACCCGGTGGAGAAGGTGAAAAGGCGAAGTTCAAATCCAAAGATAAGAAGCCAGTGAAGAGAACGGCCAGGCCAGATGGAATAGACCCAGGAATGATGGGAAAGCAGCAAGTGGTTCCGGAAAGATGAGTAGATGCTTCATCTGCACCGGACCACATATGGCGAAGGATTGCCCTAAACGCGAGAAGTTTGTCTTGTTTAGAAATGAACCAGAAAGCGATTCGGAGGCCCCAGCAAGGGTGAGTCCTTTACAACTGTTGGGTTCCTTGAAAACTGTCAAGGGTGGCGGGGCGGTGAATTCTCCGATCTATGTGGAGTTGACCTTGAATGGGAAGGCCATACAAGGATGGTGGATACAAGCGCAACTCATACTTTCATCAGGAAGGATGTGGCCACTCGGTTAGGACTGAGCGTGGGGACGCACATGAGCCGAGTGAAAGCAGTCAACTCTCAGGCACTGGCGGTGACTGGGAAGATCTCTGGCGTGACCGTTCACATGGGTGGATGGCAAGGGAAAATTGATCTGTTGGCAGTCACATTGGATGATTTCGAGTTGATATTGGGGATGGAGTTCTTCAAGTCTATGAAGGCCGCTGTTGTTCCACATTTAGATAGTCTTCTTATAATGGATGAGAAGAACCCATGCTTTGTAGCTAGAGTACTTGCGAATGAGAAGAAAGGGAAAGAGCCGATGCTTTCTACGCACCAGGTGGTGCAAGGATTGAAACATGGAGAACCCACTTATGTTGCTGCCTTGTTGGAAGTGCAGGATAATTTTGTGAGTGATCTATCCTCAACTGTGGCTGAAGTCTTGACGGAGTTTCAAGACGTGATGCCGCCAGAACTACCCCGTGAACTCCCAGCCCGGCGTGCAATAGATCACTAAATTGAGTTGATGCCGGGCTGCAAACCCCCTGCCCGGGCTCCCTATCGAATGTCTCCATTGGAGTTAGCGGAACTGAGGAGACAACTGACAGAGCTTCTTGATAGTGGCTTCATTCAGCCATAAAATGCTCTATATGGTGCACCGGTATTGTTCCAGAAAAAGCAGGATGGCTCTCTTCGACTGTGCGTGGACTACCAGGCGTTGAACAAGATCACGGTGAAGAACAAGTATCCAATTCCTCTCATTCAAGACTTGTTCGATCGATTAGTGAAAGCAACATACTTTTTCAAGCTGGATCTTCGTTCGGGGTACTGCAACTGAGGATTGCAGAGGGAGACGAGTCCAAGACGGCGTGTGTGACGCGCTATGGTTTGTTTGAATTCCTTGTAATCCCTTTTGGCTTAACTAATGCTCCGACGACTTTTTGCCACTTAATGAATCAGGTGTTTTTGGACTACATTGATGAGTTTGTGGTGGTGTACTTAGATGATGTTGTGGTTTATAGTGAATCCTTGGAGGATCATCGAGATCAAGTTCCTTAGGCACATCATTTCTCAGGGTGAAGTCCGAATGGATCGGGCTAAGGTGGCGGCGATTTTGGACTGGCCTGCACCGTCCAAGGTACTGGAGTTACGATCTTTTCTCGGCTTAGCCAACTACTATCACCGATTTATCAAGGGATATTCAAGAAAGGTCGTGCTGCTCACCAATTTGTTAAACAAGGACCAACCGTGGGGTTGGACCGAGAGACAACAGGCTGCTTTTAACAAGATTAAGAATGCAATTACAAGTGAACTAGTCCTAGCATTGCCCAACTTCGAAGAACCTTTCGAGGTGCACACCGATGCGTCAAACAAGGCCGTTGGCAGTGCCCTTGTTCAGAACGGCCATCCGGTGGTGTTCGAGAGTTGGAAGCTGAAAGACGCGGAGTAGCGCTATTCGACGCATGAGCGGGAGATGCTCGCCGTTGTTCATTGCTTACAGGTATGGAGAGTGTACCTTCTGAGCACCAAGTTTCTTGTCAAAACAGATAATATTGCCAATACATTCTTTGCGACTCAAAAGAAGCTATCGGCTACACAAACTCATTGGCAAGAGTTCTTGCAGGAATATGACTTTGAATGGCAGCACAAACCGGGGAGACACAACCAGGTGGTTGATGCGTTGAGTCGCAAGCAGATGGTTGAGTACGTGGCTGAGTTATCGCGAGTAGAGAATGACTTGCAAAGTCGCATCGAGGAGGTAGCAAAGATGGACAGCCAGTATGGGAAGCTGATAAAAGATGTCCAAGATGGAGTCGTGCGTAAGTACTGGTGGGGAATGGGTTTCTCTACTCCAAAGGCAGCCGACTCTATGTGCTGAAAGGAGTGAAGATTCGACAGGAGCTCCTTAGAGAGCATCATGATGTTCCATGGGTGGGACATCCCGGTCGTGAGCAAATGAAGGCCTTGCTCACAAGACATTACTATTGGCCGCATATGGGCGAAGACATAGAAACATATGTGAAGACGTGTTTCGTGTGCCAACAAGACAAGTCAGAAAAAAGACGGGAGGCCGGTCTTCTCCAGCCGTTGAGTATTCCGGAAAGACCATGGGCGTCAATTTCCATGGACTTTATCATCGGATTTCCTAAGGTGGAAGTGATGTCGACAGTGATGGTGGTCGTTGATGGTCATCGCGAGCGTCGCTAGAAAGCGGGCACGTGGCTCCCCGGCCGCAAGTGCACGGGTCGTTAAGTAATACCTCTTGTGCGAGCACAAGAGAGTCGTATTCCCTAGGGTCCCGAGATCTACTATTACTTCTTCTTAGATTAGCTGTTTAGTCAAGTCAAAACAAGGGTTTTTGTTATAATAAAACTAAGAATGAAAACAAAGCAATAAAAGTGATCAAGCCACCAACAAACAATAAGCATGTAGAGGGAAAACAAGTATCAAAGATAAGGCCCCAGGCAAGGATTTCCTAGGAAGAACACAAGTATGGATGATAAAATAAATAAATAATGCATGCATGGTTTGTAACAAGTTGGTCCGTTTAGACTCGGAAGTCGACTACCCCGGAACCTCCGTAGTGTCGCCCCTTGCGTAACCGCAAGTGCACGGGTCGCACAAGTAGTATAATGTACCCTTTGGGTCGGGTAGTCGAATCCACAGGGACTGGTGTAGCTTCTAATACTAACGTCCTACTCAATATCTAACCAAATCAAGAATGAAGGAGTTGACTTTGGACTGACTTTGAGGAAGTTGAGGGAATGGAAAGTTCACCAAGGGAAGATTTAGGATTGACTCGATGGAGGAGATGGGGCCCCGGGGTTGGGTTTCTGACGTTCACTAACTCAGTCTTTCTCAGTAATTATCAGGGATGTCTTCAGTTCTAAACCTAGCTATGCTATAAGCATGTGGTTTCTAGCGCTGCCAAGCTCTAAGTTGAACTCCCTCTGTTTGCAACGATCAATAAAGATTCACAAACCTAGATAGGAGAACCAAACTACCAAGCATCAAGCACTAAACAACATACAAGATAGCCAATAACCTTGATTTATTAAAATGAACAAGACAATCATAAGAACTGCAAGTAAAGACTACGAGTTCGAGCTACAACGTCATACAACCACCCCCGGGGCTCCCTTAAGAGTTTAGCCCCTCATAATAACAACCAACAAACACGATGCCAAAGAAATTACAAAACAAGGAATTGAAAACCCCCTAATTTCTTGCATCCTTGAGGTTGTCGAAGGAGCTATGATGTCGTGTAATCCCCTTCCGATCGGCCTACCATACGCTTGACATTCCCCTGATGAAGCTGAGGATGAATCCCCAAAGCTCTCCCTTTCTTTCTCCCCAAAGATCGCCCACCAAAAGTCCCCCAAAAACCTAAGTTTTTAGGGTTTTAAAGTTTTCCCGATGTGAGCATGGGCGTGATGAAACCGTGCTTCAAGCTGTGCAGATTACGGCCAAATAACTCTTCAGAAAACTTCACAAACCTGTAATCTGCACGGGGAACAGCACGGGCGTGCTTAGACCGTGCTGAGGCTTTGCACGACCGTGCTCAGCGAACTCTGGCTGTGCTGATTTATGGCCACATTCTCCTGTAATTTTCACGGGAAGCAGCACGGGTGTGCTTTGACCGTGCTGAGGTTTTCACACCCGTGCTCAGCGGACTCAGGCTGTGCTGAATCGCAGTTGAATTCTTCTGCATTTTGCACGGGGAACAGCACGGGCGTGCTCAAACTGTGCTGAGCTTGATGAGGTTTCTTCTAAGTCCTTTAGCTTCTAAAATTGTTCCAAAAGCGCTTCTTCTTGCTTCAGGACTTCGATCTCTGCATGGACAACCAAGAATACCTCAAATAGCACTGTACTTGGAGAATTACAGCCAAAATATTCAATAATGATGAGGGTAAAGCATGCAATACATATAAATGAAATGCGCTCATCAAGCCCTAATCCAGTACAAGTTCCTTTGTCCAAAGGATACTCACACGATGTCATTGGGATTAAGGAGCCTTGGTTAGAGTTATCTATAAGCAATTTCGCTAAAATAAACTCTACAACCTACGGGAGGCTACCGGCACCCGGAACCTCCGGTGTACCGGTACAATGAATCCCTTTTCATACTAAGTGGATCTAATGCAAGAGCGCACCTTGCACAACCAAGCACAATCAATAAGATGAAATGCAGAGTTCTCATGCAAATCACTACAATTAAGTACACAAAGTATGAAACCAAATGACAAACCATGCATTCATTGAATTAAAAGTATAACATCCAATACAAGTATTCCTCCCAAGGTTCACCGGTTGTCCGAGGGCCTTGGGAGGTTTAGTTCGACATGAATAAGAAGGAAAGTTCAAACAATAAAGAGTACATCAACAAAAGCACTAAGAACTCCCTCTCGAGCGTGTCGACTAGGTTTGATGAAGAAACTTGCCGAATCCGCGTCGGCAAGCGCTAGGATGAAGATCTATGCATTCTTTCCTTTTCTCCCACTCGATTCCACTCCAAAATAACCTACTCCGGTGAATATTTGAGCGTGGGGGTGCTTGGAGGCGCCGGTGGCAAGATCCTTTGCGAAAAAGCCCTAAACGGGCTTAAATACCCGAGCGGTGTGCGGGCCAATGTGCGCCCGCACACCTGGCCGCACACCTGTGTGCGGGCTGGTGTGCGGCCGCACACTGGGCCGCACACCCTTCTGGCAAGGGTGTGCGGGCCGCACACAGCCCGCACACGGGCCCGAAAATGGGCTTGAATAGGCCCGTTTCGTGTAGGAGTGCCCGAATGACGTCCGGAGCTTGTTTAACCTTCAATTCTTCACTCCTTGGCCTCGATTTTCATCCTCTAAATGCTCCTCCTCACGTAGATGGCTCGTAGATGCCCTGAAATAGAAAAACACGAAAAACACATCAAAGGGCACCGGTTTCATTCAAATAATGCATGAAAGTACATGTAATGCACCGTTACAAAACGGTGTATTTAGACACTTATCAGTCGTGGACCGATTCACAAAGTATGCGGTATTCATACCCGCACCGGTAGTGTGTTCGGCAGAGATGGCTGCTGAGCTGTTTCTAAAGCATGTGGTGAAGCACTTTGGGCTACCGGTAGACATCATAAGCGATCGAGATACTCGCTTTACTGGGCGGTTCTCGACAGCGTTGTTGGGGTTATTGGGCACAGAGTTGAAGTTTTCAACAGCGAATCATCCGCAGACGGATGGACAGACGGAGAGGATCAATGCTCTGTTGGAAGAGTATCTCCGGCACTATGTTTCGGCTTCGCAGAAGAATTAGCTAAGTCTGCTTGATGTGGCGCAGTTTAACTACAATCTTCATCGGTCTTCATCGACAGAGAAGAGTCCGTTTGAGCTTGCATACGGATACCAACATATTACTCCTTCAAAGGTGGCGAAAAGGAGCAGAGGAGGGAAATGTCCTACCGGGTATCATTTTGCTATTGATCGGCACGAGATGATGGAGAGTGCTCGGGATAGCCTCGCAAAGGAAGACATCCTTTGGAGTTCCAAGTAGGGGACAAGGTTTGGTTGAAGCTCACTCCATAGGTGCGGAAGAAGTTACATCGGAAGGATGTACACAAAGGCTTAATCACGAGGTATGATGGGCCTTTCACTATTATCCAGCGGATGTGCAACGTGGCATATCGTTTAGATCTCCCCGATCGGCTGAAACTCCATCTAACTTTTTATGTGAGTTTCTTGAAGCCATGCCACGAGGACCCCACGGATCCATCGAGGGCGAAGAAGTGTCAGGCTCCGCTAACTATTCGCAAGGAGTTCAGCAAGGTGGCAGAGCGGATCCCAAACCGAAGAGTAAAAGGCCAAAGCAAGAAGAACCGCAGGGTGTTCTTTCTTGTCCAGTGGAAGGACTTGCCTATGTCGGAGGCAAGCTGGAAGCGTGATACTACTCTTTGGCAGTTCAAGCAGTTGGTGGAAGACTTCTTGAATTTGAGACAGACAAGGGCGTCGGGTTCAACTAGTAGGGGTCGTTTGTAAGGGTTGATGACCTTACACTTGGTCAGCGGCAATGCATTATCACATATGCCAAGCCACGAGGGCGCATAGCTGCGTGGATTAGGTAGCGCGCGGCTAGCGCGATGCGTATGTTGTGTCATAACCAAGAGCGGATAGAATATCCCGCACGATCATGTGCTGAGACCGTGAGGCGTGCGCGCGCTGTATCGTGGGCGTGCTCGTGACCGATGAGCGCGTGTGGCAGGCGCGCCCATACCAAGAGTCAAGTGTTGCAAGACTTCATCATATAGAGTGTTGGATCTCTAGCAAGTCTAGGCGAGGCAGGACACTTGATCAGGTCGGGAGACCGAGAGCAGATTCTAGATTTGACAAGATTTTACGTAGGCGTATGCAAGTGGGCACGTGGTCGGGAGCGTTGCCGAGGCAGGGGCGAGGATGGCACGCGGTATTACCGCGCGTGACCAGTACTGCTACGCGCTGTGACCAAGGGTGGCTGGTTAAAGCTACAGTTGCGTCAGTGGACACTGGGAGCTAAGTGAAGTCAGGGAATTCACGCCAGACCTGTATTGGGCATGGGGCTCAATTAACCTTGGATTTGGGGTAACTCTTGTAATAGGGTTTAATATGTCTTTGGGAGGAGACAAGGGTACTTGGTGTTGGTTTTGGCCATGGTTGTAAACATTTCTCAATCTAAGAGAGTTTATGTTTTTCTCTCTCAAAATGGGTTTCATGTGTTGTGTTTCTCGCACCGTGGATGTTTTCCGGTTTTGCTCGCTTTACTTTATTTTCGCTGTGCTTGTACTGCAAACAGGAATTCACTAACTGTTCTTGCAAGAAAAGCTGACCTGTCACTATGGTGCCTATTAGGTGTCGTACGACCGAAAATGATCGGTTGAGACCGTGACAATTACCACAATTTGGAAAAGCTTTAAAATCATACTAAATATTATGTTGGAATTATGAAAAGGATTTCCAACAAAATGTCATGATATTGGAAACATTCCAAGAATTTTACACCCATCATAAAAGAAGGTTACTATAGTTTCGTAGTCAGCACTAGGACCAATCCCTCTCCGGGATGACACACTTTTTAATATGTATTATGATGATTTTCATCCGATGTATAGTTTAAAAATTATAAAAATATATTTCTCAAAGTAAATAAGACTGTGACTAGATTTTTCTCAAATTTAATTGAGTTCAGTTAAATACCAAAAATTTTGAAAAATAAAGCAATAAATTTGGATAACGTTTGAAATTAATTAAATTTTTTTATCAATGTTTTATAATTTTGAAGACTTCATCTATGTAAATAAATATTATTTAAAATAATTAAATAAAATTTTGCTTTATTTTTAATGGTAATAATAGAAATTATAATTTTAGAAATACAAGTAATTAGAAATTATCTTCTTTTCATAATTGAAATTTTTTAAATAATAGTTAATTATATATCTTAGTAGGATTATTTTTAAATTAGTTGGGATCTTGTCAATCAGATTTTAGATACTTATATGAATATTTCTTGTATATACTTCTAAGCATGGGTTTTTTTGCTGTATTAATTAACAATTTAACACAAATGAAGCTATCCCTCATCTCCTTTAGAAAAACAATCTATAACAGTGGATTTTTCTGTAGATGTAGATGGTCACAAGATGCAAAAATTAGTTGTGAAATAGTGCAATTGAATTTGGAAAACCAAGCACAAGGAGATTGCTTTAGGCCATAGAGTGCCCAAAAGAAGAGGTCAAACTTTATTAGATGGTATAAAGGAAACAGACAGCGGCATTATATAGACTTTTTGGGTGAGGCCATATCATTGAGAAAATGTTCTTAACATTCATTTGATATGTCAACTTTGCCTATATCGTTTGTGTTCTATGTCATAACGCAAGAAACAACATAACCGAGCATGAGGCATAAGTTTAGTTCTATCCTTATCAAATAATAGAGCAAAGCAAGTTCACCCAAAAACTTTAAGGAAATGATAATTAGGAACTTTATTGTATAAGTATTTATAAGGGGATTGTGTACCCATGATTAGAGTGGGTACTTGATTGATGGTGTAAATTGCCATAAGAGCAACTTCACTCCAAAATTGTTCGATAAGAAAAGAAGAAACAACGAGAGTATGAAGAGTGTTGAGTATGCGTCGATTTTTTTCAGTTCCACCATGTTTTTGGGAACTATAAGGACATGACCGATGAGAGGGAATGCCATGATTCTTTAACATGTTATGAAATTCAAAGGAAGTATATTCAACAACATTGTTAGATCAAAAAATTTTGATAGTGCTAGAGAGTTGAGCCTTGATCATGTTAGTAAATTCATAAAAAATTAACAAAAGTTTAGACTATTGTTTAAACAAATATTACTAAGTATATTTTGAAAAAACATCAATAAAAATAACAATATGTCATGCTCCTCCTATAGTAGGCACTGGAGCAGGACCCTAAATATTAGAATGAACTAAATCAACTGGTGTAAGAGAAGAGGATTCACTATTATGGAATGGTAATGCATGCTATTTCCTAAGTTGCAAGATAAACATTCAGAGTGGTTAGTTGTTGTGTCTCCTAAAACACGAGTAGAAGGTAATGATTTAACTCTAGAAAAAGATGCATGGCCTTATTGAAAATGCCATAGATCTAAAGAAGTAAAAAAAAGACTTGGAGTCAAGCATAGTAGTAGTGATGAAGTGGTGTGAAACTTTTAGACTTTCAAGTTCAAATTGGGTTCCAATCTTACACTTGCCTTAACTTTCTAACATTTCAGAGGATTTTGTATAATGCATCCATAACTGTTTAAATGATGTAAATCAAAATCAAGATCATGAAATTGACAAACAGAAATGAAATTTAAGTGAGCTTAGGAACAAAATTAGTGTTAGGTATGCAAAGAGTGGAAGTATTTGTATTATCAATGAGAGTGGTTGTCAAGGTGGAAAGAATAGCAGTTGCAAAGTTAAAATTATTTGGTATAGGCAATGTGTTCTAAAATAAAAAAAATATCAAAAGTCATATGATTTTTACATATGGTATCAAATAATTAGGTGTTACCTAAAAAAGAAGCAGACATGGCACTAAGTTGAGATTTGGATATTACTAGATCGATCAAAACTTGAGGGTCATCTAACAAAAGTGTAAATTTACCAATAAGAAGACTTGGATGTGTTTTCAATGTTGGATCTTGTTGCAATTTGTGGTTGTGTGAGGAGGAGAAAATTGTGTTCCATTGGTATGATATACATCTTTACATTGAACAAGAGGTTGATTGGTTCTTCTATTATAGGAAAAGCATGTAGTTGTGGAAATTGTTGAAGCAATACGACTCTGTGGTGCTTAGAAGGTAAAAAAATGTGACCCATTTGCATGAAAATTGGCCTTACATTAATTGGGCAACAAGATGATTAGTTTGCCTACATCGACAAAAGCAGAACTAGCGCAGGGATTTGGAGTGGCAACAACCACTGTATCCAAACGATGAACACAAATCATGGCTAACAGCGTTTCTTAAAAAATTAACTCTATTAGTGCATCCTCCAAGGTGCGTAGAGAATATAGATGCAAAAGTAAATACCTACTATAACCACTGTATTCAAATGATAAACACGAGTCATGGTTAACAGAGTTTCTTAATAAATTAACTCTGTTATGGATTTTCCATGGTGGGTAGAGGATACCAACGCAAAAGTAAAGACTTAGTATTTTCTGAATTTAGCATCTTGTAGAGCAATGAGAAATTGGATAAGTCGAATTTGATTTCAATAAGTAGAAAACCTTTCATCCTCCACTCAGTTTTCTCACCGTCGTTGAACGAAGCATACTGCAAGATTTGCTGGATCTTTGGGGTTAAGAAGAAAAAACGAGATAGATCTAATGGATGGCTAAAGATGAGATATTTTCACTCTCAGCTGTATCTCTCACTCTTAGGTTGCGTTCGGTATTTTATTATGGGAATGCTGTGATGGAATTTAATTGATGGGAAAGTGATTGATAGGAAAGTAATTATTAGGAAAATGACATTCCTTTGTTTGGTATGTATTGGAATATTTGATTAAATTGATGGAAAAGTAATATTTATGTGTTTGACATTAGAATATATTCTTGGGAATCTTTTGGCATAATGACAGAAATACCCTCATATTATTTTACTTGTCAATCATTTTTAACATTAAAATAATAATAATAAAAAAAATATTTTTAAATGTATAAATATTTTTTCAATTTAATAAAATAATTTATTAACTAAATAAAACAAAAATCTTTAATGCAAAAAGATTCCCAAAAAAAGGCCCTAGATGGTGGAAAGTTATTTTTGAAAACGTTAAGGGTATTTTGGTCTTAAAAAAACGCTCACTTTACTTCCCCATGGGAAGTCAATTTTCCCACCATGTAGTGAGGGAAGCACTTTATCTCATTAGTGGAATTGTTCTCCCATGGCAATGTTATTTTCTAGCAAAACAAACTCTACCAAACATGGTAAAGTGATTCTTTGGGTTAATTTTCAGGAAAAGTATGGTACTTTTCCATGTACCAAACGCATATAGGAGCCGTAATGGAAGGAGTGGGGGAGTAATGGAAATGAGAGGGAGTGGGAATGAAGAATGTGTCTGGTTGATAAGGTATGAAAGAGTAGTTCTTTGGGAATGGAAAAAGTCGAATAAGAAAATATGATAAAATGGCCTTTATAACCTTTAGTGTGTATTTGGATGGGGGTAATCATTACTTACAGAATCCCATTACTTTGTTTGGGGTGTATTTTGTGAGGGTAATGATTCCACTCTGGTGGAAATCATTACCCCCACCAGAGTAATAACTCATTCCCCCCAAATTGGGGGGAATGAACCATTACCCTCCCCACAATTACATTTTTACCCTTAATAATATAACAAATACCTAATGTTATTAACCCAAACCCAATCTTTGAAGCCCTAGCTACAACACTCCCTGAGAAACCTCACGCTCTCATCTCGCCGCCCATCGGGATCTCGTCGCCTATCGGGATCTTGCTGATCTCGCCGCCTACCGGGATCCCGCCGCCATCTTTTGCAACTTTTCAAGATCTCGCCACCATCTTATGCAACTTTTCAGCACCGGCACCTCCTATTTTTAATTGAAGATGGTAAAGATATCTAATCCATAAATACACTAGTTCTTTTCTTCAATAGTTTTGCTTAATTTATGGTTGAGCTATATAATAATTATTTTGTTTACCCCAATTTCGTAAAGTATCAGTTTGCATGTATTCTTCGGATTTGATTATTTGTGGATGTTCAGATTGATGCACACCTTTAGAACTACAATAGAATATTTTGTGAAAATAAGAACATAATTGCAACTGCCAGGAAACAATAGCTATAGATTCACCCAAGAATTTACAAAGTCTAACATAAGTTGCAAACTTGGAAACTTACTTTAAATTGTTTAACTTCTCATATTTCACTACATTCTTTTCTTTTGGAGCTGTTAGTACTTTGCATTTAACAAGGATCAAATGTATGAATAAAACTCTATGAATTTAACATCGATGATGAGTTTCACAACAAAAAACAAAAATTAAAGCATTTTGGAAGAGAAATGACATTGTTGTTGAGCATTGTGCAGCATTACAAATATAAATTAGTTCATCATCTTTAGATTTGCTTGTGGACGGACAATATTTTCGTTGATACATTGCTTCAGAAATATGGTTTTGTTTAAATTGAAAATTTATGAAAGTAAAATGTGCACAATAGACAATATGAAAAATTTATGGTCCTTGAGGTATGAAATAGAAATATGTTAGCGTATTTTAACTAAAAATAAGCATGGAACGAAATTTAAAATATAAATGAAAAAGTAATTAATTGAATTATTAAGCAATTTTAAAAAAATTAATTAATTTAATAATTCAAAATGAGAATATCAATAATGGAAAACATTAAGGGTGCGTTTGATTGCCTAAATTTTCCATGGAAAAATTTTTCATGGGCCATTTTCCACAAAAAAAGGCTGTTTGATTGCCTAAATTTTCCATGAAAAATTTTTCCATGGAGGTGGTCACGGGACCCTATTTTCCCTCAAAACAATCGAAAAATTTTCCTACCTCAACCCTAGGAAAAATTTTCCAGGGAAAATAGAGGGGGTTATTTGAAAAATTAAAGAGCTAGGATTCTTAATTAATTCAGGGGGTGATATGCAAATTGCAAGCTATATATTACGTTTTTAGGTATATATTACGTTGTTTAAATGGTTTAATATGATTGGGGTTTTAAAGTAGGAATAATGTTTTTGATTAATCACTTGCTAAAAATTATTGATTTTATATTAAATAGCATTTTAGGTAGCCAAAAGTACAAGGCTTAGTCTTTTTATTTTTAAATTTGAGTTTTTATTTAACATACAATATCTTTGTGGAAAACAAATATGCAACTGTAGAGTTGTAACAATGGTTCAAAGCTTCATTTGGAACCTGAATAAGAAAATAAAAATCTTTTTTTAGTATGAAAATATCGGTCAAATTTATATATATATATATACTGCATCTTAAATTTGTTTATATTTTCAAGAAATAATTAAAAATGGTTTAAGAAATGGTATAAAAATAATTATCATTGGTTTTTAAATTTTTTTTAACAATATAATAATTTAAAAAAAATTAAATGTAGTAATAAATTAATCTGAAACTGCGCCGTATCCTTCCTGAAACATAACCTAGAATTAAATCTTCATTATCTAAACGTACCCGGAACATACCATTGGGAAGTGATTCAATAATTACACCTTCATGAATCAATTTTTGTTCTTTCATTCCAGGTAACCCCTTTAACGTATCAACTAATGGAGAAGAGTTATATAACTTACTTTTCCCCTATTTTACAAATGAGAATTTAGAGCTCAAATTATGATACCGGAGGAGGATCACCATATATAACACACACTCGAAAAAAACTTGAATCAATTTTGAGATTGAATTCTTGTGTACACAAAAAATATCTATTACAAAATCTTAAACAATGATTTATTGGGATTAAATAGCATTTTAGGTAGGCAAAAATATTTTCATGGAGAAAATTTTCCATGGAAAATATGACATTTTCCGGGGCAAATTGATGCAATCAAACAACAAATGTGGCTTTTTCCATGGAAAATGTTATATTTTCCATGGAAAATACAAGTAATCAAACAACAAAATCAAAATTTTCCATGAAATTTTTTTTATTTTATGGCTAGAAAATAATGCCAATCAAACGTGTATTTGTTCGTTTTCCATGGAAAGATTTTTTTTTCCACCCATTTTCCATGTTGCCAATCAAATGCAGGCTAAACGAATATAATAAAATGTTTTCAACAATAAGGGTAAAAAAGTAATTGACACATATTTTTCTCACTTACTTTTTACATTCCCAATGTCAAATCCTTCCAACCAAACGAAGTTTTCATTACCATTCCTTTTCTCATTGCCCCCATTCCCATTACTCCCTCCATTCCCATCTCCATTCTCATTCCGTAATCCAAACGCACACTTATAGGAATAAATAACATTATATATAAAATAACATATTAAAATGAAAATAATAAATATTTTTAAGTAATAAAATATTTCAAATATTGTTTTATTTTCATTATCATAGTTAAATATTTTAATTAAATATTCCACTTTGTCAATTATTTATTATTAAAATTAATAATAAAACATACAAAACAAAAGGTTAATACTTTTTAATTATATTTTTTAAGTATTGTTATTTCTCTTATCATAATTAAATATTCTACTTTAACAAATATTTATTATTAAGATTAATAATAGTACATATAAAATACAATGTTAATACTCTTAATTATTCTACTCTTAATTATTATTTGAATTAAATTATTATTTTAATTGTTAGTTATTATTATTTTCACTTTAATTATTTTTATTATTAAAATTACTTATTTAATTATTATGTTAATTGATTATAATTTTAATTATTAAATAAGAGGGTAAATTTGATATTTCACCTTAAGGAGCGAGCAAGGAATGAGCAATTCTCTCATTACTTCACATCTAAACAGGTTCACACTAATGACTTTAATTCCACTCCTTGCAACCAAACATCCCTTTAAATGTGTGAATCTCTCACCTACTTAAAATATCAGGAATTTTAACTATAATCTACTCTAAAACAAAATTTGCATTTAAAAAATAGCATGCAAATGAGATCCTTGAAATAACCAAGATTAAAGAGATCTAAATATTTGAAAATACAGTGACTTCTAAATCCAGCCAAACAAATGCCCCTAAGTAGTAAATATAGAAAAAAAATGATGGTAAAAGGCCATTTAAAAAGAAAATTGAGTTGTAACCTTGTTGTAAAGATATATATATATATATGAAAATATGACTTTCGCAAGGCTGTGCACTCAAATATGCACTTCGACAGGGACACATACGCAAATTTCCTTAACATTCTGGTCCTAGTTGCGTACTGCTCAAACCCTTCCACGTAAATCAACCAATCACAACATGCCAAATCAGTCAGCGCTCTCCAAGATCCCATCCGAAGTGAACACCTAACTCTACCTATTATCATTGGCCACGTCAGACAAAACTCCCAACCACAGGCCTCAGCCCTCCGGGACTACATTTTTACATATATACCCTTTTCAAAGTCTCAAATTACACATATAACCGGTAAAGTTTCTCTCGCTATAATTATACAAATTATAAATCCATGAAGTTCCTATTTATGCGTCTATTTGAATCAAATTAATAGCCTTGTATGTATATATCATATGGACATCTCAACACCTTCTATCCATCTATGATCTAAGAGAAAAACATTATATCATTTTTGCATAATTATTTTGGGCTGTAACACTTTATCAGCTTAATTTAATTTAGAAATATATATTTAAACCTATTATTATGTTTATACATCAAATACAAATATATAAAAGAATAAAAAAATCAAGCTTAATAATTTGATTACCGCGGGGATTGAAACTGAATTTCGGGTTTATATATAAAAACCAATTAAGGAAAGTTTATGAGGGCGCATGTGTAAATTTGGGTTGCCCTATCTATATATATATATATACACGCAGAAAAGCCCTAAAAACTTTATATTTTAAAAAACGTACAAATTTAAAAAAAGGAAAAAGTTCAACAAATTAAAAGAAGCAGCTTCCGAAGGACGAGGCCGCAGCGAGGATCGAAGCGTATTCATGGCGGCCCGAAGGAAGTCCTCCTCGATCCCTGTGAAGCCACCTCAAATCTTGGAACCGAATGAAGCCCCGAAACCGACAGCTTCCAGCGCCGATGATCCCCCGCTGCGGTCGCCGAAGCTAGGGTTGATCGTGCTCGTATCTGCCCTCTTTTTCATTCC
The DNA here is from genome assembly GCA_902712375.1 of Dioscorea dumetorum. Taxonomy (NCBI): domain Eukaryota; kingdom Viridiplantae; phylum Streptophyta; class Magnoliopsida; order Dioscoreales; family Dioscoreaceae; genus Dioscorea; species Dioscorea dumetorum. The sequence continues at coordinate 2,777,633 of CACTHL010000561.1, read as the reverse complement.
CTACTTTTACTTCTTCTACTTCTACTACGATGTCGAGCCCTCACTCCGGCGCTCCATCGCCATTAATGCTGCAATGAGTTTTGCGGGTTTTATAGTTGTTGTTCGGATGATCCCCTTGGCTGCCAAATATGTGCTCAGGAGGAGCTTGTTTGGGTACGATATCAACAAGAAGGGCACTCCTCAAGGTTCGATCAAAGTGTAAGTGTGTTTAGGTTTGACCCCAATCTGTTCCAAATGTTCAATAATTTTCACTTGTTTTAAGTTCTTTTGATTCTGTTGTAAACTTATCATTTGATATTAGATCATGAGGAATCATATCGAAATGGAGTTAGGGTAGTGATTTTGAGAAATAAATATGGTTTAGAAGTGATTGATTGAACAATAGCAGGGTTTACATTAGTTGGGGAGAATGCTAAGGGAGGTATTGGGCAAGGCTATTAGATTGGAAATAACTCGTATTCAAAACCTTTTCTTCTCAACGTTTGTAATGTTATTTGTTTCACTTTTAGAATTTCTGAATTGCTGGTTTTCTTTCTCTTTTTCCTTTCTCTTGAAAAGCTACAGTAATAGCTTTTTGAAGTTTGTTATAAAAGATTTTAGAAAAGGGGACACAGAACACATACGTCATGTCAAATGCCTTTTCTTGGAACTCAAAGATCAAGATGTTTGAAGTCACTATGTGACTTTGGGCCATTGGAAGGGATCACCAAATTAACTAAGATCTATTTTACATATTTTACATGATTTGTAATGCTTTATCATGAGAATTGAAAATAGTGTTATTTTTTTATTATTGGGAAATTCCTCGCCCTCCGGTCTGAAGTATATCTTAAAATAGTACACAAGCAAAAAAAAAAAAAGAACAATGGCATCTACTATGGCTTATAACGGCAATCTGTAAACAATATAAAATCTGAAATGTCCAATATGGATGGCTATGTGTTCTTTGTGAAGGCTCCTTTTATGCTAGCTATTTCATCGAAATATCATCTTCTTTTTATAGATTATGGTAAACTCAAGTTCAATATGACGAACAAAGATATCAATTAGAGCTCCATACTGTCTTAAAGTGATTGTGTGCTTGGGAATCTTAGCATTTAAAGTGATTGAGTGCTTGCGAATTGTCTGGGCGGGGGGGAGTTGAGATGCAATTAATACAACTTGATCACTTGGAGCTTTGAGACCTTGATCATACATGTTGGATGAAAAATAAGGTCTACCAGTCAGGACTCGTATTTTCCCCATTATTACTATTGTCTAAGATTCCATGGCTTAACATAGGTTGAAGAGCTTTTGGAAGGGGGTTCTTTAATTTTCAATTTTCTCAAGGAAATCTTTTCTTACTCATCTGATTTTAGGTCTTAGCTCTATTGACTTCATGGGACCACCACAAGCTGAATTGCTACCATTGTGCGGTTCAAATACGGTGGTTTGCTGATAACTTGATAAACGTAGATATTTAGCATCTGGAGATCATTATGATATCATGTATTTTCTATTTTTCTTAATATTCGTCCACTATTTGTGTAGTCTTTGTGATGAACATGAAGTCGTTACTCTCTTCTCATATGTGTCTTTTCAGGCCTGAATCATTGGGTATTGTCATTGGAATTGTCTACTTGGTCATTGCTATTGTATTCCAGCATTTCAACTTCACATCAGACTCAAATGTATGTTGTCTATTCGCCCTTAAAGTATGGGACTGGTGGTGAATGAATATGTTTTATTGTGGATGTGGTAACACCAATCAGGCTTTACTAATGGAACCACATACATCATTTATTTTACATCTGATGGTGGATAGGTCTTTGCGCTTGATGTTAATGTTGATTCATAATATTAATTTATTGAATTTTCCATAATTATCAACAGTGTATTGTACTAAGTATTTTTCCAAAATAAAGCATTTTTGCTGTTAAATTTTATTATATTCATTAATTTCAGTCCTTGATTAAGTCTGTAGTCTACCCTCTTTTTGCATCTTGAACTATAAAATTAATTAAGCTGTTTTTCTGTTTTTATTTCTCGATGGCATGCATAAATATATTTGTTAAAGAGTACTTTACCATTTGGCCCTTTATGGTTAAAGGCTCTAACTATTGTTCATTTGATGCCTCTTGCAGTGGCTTGTTGAGTACAATGCAGCATTAGCATCTATCTGTTTCATGCTTTTGCTTGGATTTGTTGATGATGTTCTTGACATACCATGGAGAATGTGAGTTCCCCCATTATCATTTCTCCTTTCCAGTTTTTGATCTTGAGTTTGCGCTGCAATTATTTTAAAGGGCCATGTTTTTGTGTTCTTTATGGTAACTTCATCTCATATGCATAAAATTGTTTTTTTCATTTTTTGTGAAGACAGAAAGCTAGTTCTGCCTTCCTTTGCAGCACTTCCTTTGTTGATGGCATATGCTGGGCATACTACAATTATCATACCAAAGCCTCTAATTCCATATGTTGGGGTTGCAGTATTGGATCTTGGTAAGGTCCTGATTTTTATTTGAAAATATTAAGACAAACATATCTGTACTTTAGTTTATTACACTAATTGCAGGTAACAGTCATCTAACTAGAATACAATTTCAAAAATCGCCACCTTTCATTCCTAAAGTCATTTTTGTGATTTGTGATCTTCTTCTTTGCTGATTGTCTAGCAAGTTGTTCTCCTGTCATTTCATGCCAAATTTTGGAATATTAGTTTTTCCCCAAATGCAAGTCATGTGTAAGGAATTAAAATGTTTGGAGACTGGGATGTTTAATTGGTATTGTAGAGTGAGACGTTTTATATAGCTTATGCAGGGAACCCTCCCATATCTGCCCTCTGCGCAGTTTGCTATGGAACCAACACAAAGTTCGCAAAAATTTGCCTTGTTGCTCTTATCATCTTCTAATCTCTACTGTTCTCCTCACTTTTGGTGAAAGTTTAGAGTCAATCTATCCATTCAGGCATTAGTTGATTTGAGTTGAGTTTGCACAAGAAGACTGTATTGTAATTACTTCTTACTTTGACTAAATTGATCCTGCCCTAAATTGTTATTTCAAAGTTCACTCAAAGTTCATTTTTACCTTTCTTAGTAAGCTGACCTGCTTCGTTCTTTTGAATAAGGAGGGGAATGTAGAAAAAATCATAATCGACAGATTACACCAGTGTATAAAATGGAACTGACAAGTTTTTCTTTTGATATTGATGGGTTTTTGTGAACTGGCTTAATTTTAGGATTTTGCGGATGATTTATCATACCTAGAAGTTGTGATCCAAAATCTTCTTGGCTTTTAGTTTAAATTAAAAAAAAAAACTGTGATTTTCTATTATGCTTTTCCATTGCATCTTTGCTTTAATAAAAGTTTCGTTTTTGGACAAGCAGGATGGATTTATAAGTTATACATGGGTTTGCTAGCTGTTTTTTGCACAAATGCTATCAATATTCATGCTGGAATAAATGGACTGGAAGTTGGGCAAACAGTTGTTATCTCTGCCGCGGTAAGGAGAAAATCTCATAAAACATTGAACTCAAACTTGTTCCTTGGATTTGGAGGCTGATATTTAGGAAACGCTCCACTTGTTGCAGATTTTAATACATAATTTGATGCAAATTGGTGCCTCTAGAGACCCTGAATATCAGCAGGCTCATGCATTTTCTATATACCTTGTCCAACCATTGTTGACAACTTCATTGGCATTACTTTCATTTAACTGGTAAGAATGTCCAGGTGGCATTTTCTTCATATAGAATTTGAGTTGCATGATTGCCTGTTATTTTGGTATTATTGGTTTATTCTGAAATTCCAGGTATCCTTCTTCAGTTTTTGTTGGTGACACTTACACTTACTTCGCTGGAATGGCTATGGCTGTAGTTGGAATACTAGGCCATTTTAGGTGAGTTTCCATTATGTTATTTTCCCAAATTTCCTATTAGAATCTGATGCAAATTTTCTTGCTTTAAAATGCATGCAATTTGATTATTCCATGATGGGTATAACAGCTAAATATTGCCCTGTAACTATCTGTTAAATGTTATTTATACACCAATTGTGAAACTGATAAGTTGGCCTCCTTGTTCATTTTTCCACGATATTAAATTTAAATATTCCCTTCCTAGAGAAGGTTTTACAAATTTTTTGACGTGTTTTCAAGTGTTTTATTCAATAAGGAATCAACTGTTCTTCCATTTTCTGCATGAGTTGGGTAATAAGTGAACACAACTAAAATGCCATGAGAGAAAATAGTTTACCAAGTTATTCATCATCAAGGGGAAAATATTGATTACATTTGTTGATTTTGGACTAGACTGTTTTATCATTATGGGAAAAATCTTGAATTAGTTTGTTGCTTTGTTTATGATAATAAACCTTCTCTTAAGGTCTATGCATGTAGGAAGGGCAGTAAGCCCCTGGCCTAGTTGAGGGCAGATTGAGGTTTCTACGGCCTTTGGGTATGGGCAGCTAATGTAATCATTTGAATAAGCTTTTGAATAAATTACATGACAGATGACTGTTGTTGTTTTGAGAGTATCTGGTGTTGGTTAGTGAAGATCTGGGTTTAGGCCTTGCTAAGATCCTTGAAGGGAATAAGTGGCTGATGAACAGAGAATGGAGGCAGGTACTTTTTGGCTGGCAACTACTGGGAGGTGGTTCTTGGAGTAACAAGCTGACGGAGTTAATTCTATTCTTTTATTCTTCCTTTAATTGTTCACTTTCCTCGTGCCATTATTATCCAACAGCTATCAATAAAGCTAGTTTTAATGCTCCGCACCATCTGCTTTATAGTCAGTTTCCTTAGACATGCTTTCATTGTTCTGAAGTAACAAGTGAGCAAAACTAAAATAAGGTAGAAGGAATTCTTAGACCAGATAGTCTGATGATATATATGACAACTCAAGTTTCTGATATTCCTTGTGGACATTTTTCATCATTCTGAATTGTGGTTTGAGTGCTTAACTTGACCAAGGGCTATGACCTTGGGCTTTAACAGGTGGAGTTGATTCTGTTCACCTTGATTATGTTCTAAATGGTCCCTTTCAAAGCTGGGTGTCCGACTAACCCCAACATATTCCAAAAGAGCAATGATGCGTTTGTATATAAATTTGGTAAACTAAAAGATATTCTGATCTTTCTTTTTATCTCGAAAGAGAGCCCTAGTTTAAGAGGATCTAATCTGTTAATGTTACCCCAGAACAACAGGATTCTAAGAAATAATCCAATTATCGGCTGCAGTTGTAAAACTTTGGACTCTGTGTTGTGTATACTGCTGATCATCAAGCCTGTGCTACAGTAATATGCTTTTCGGAGAACATGAACGGACTTATTGGTGAAGTAAGGTCTCAATATCTTTTTCTGTAGCCAGGAAAAATCATTTGGTAGAGAAGTAATTTCGATTCAAGGTCCTTATTTTAAGAAAAGAGGACCTCTTAATGCACAACATTTAAGAAATGATGAACTTGAGTGGAAGGTTCAAGTGGAGAATAATTGTTCAAAGCTGAATTTAAACTAGTTTTTGAGGGAAAAAATATAAGTCTTAATATAATTGAACCGCATGAGAATGATATAGTTACTGATTTGATGGAAGGATGAAAAACATTTGGTACATGTTCAATGCTCAGAGATACTTAATACAGCAGTTAGACTTGTTCCAAGTCATGTTTGCCACCAACTTGTTTTTAAGGAGCACCATCCTTTGGTTCATAAAACCTATGTGCAGGAAATCTACATGGCAACCATCATCTTGGTTACAATATTGCAGTAATAAAATCAATAATATGTTAGTCCATTGTGAATGAGCATACTTGTCTCTGCACTTACTGCTTATAGATTTAGTAAACTATACACTTGGTTGTGATTTTTGTATCCACAGAACATATAGAAGGTTATCATTGTCACCTTGCAGATAAATGTCTGCAATCACTTGTAATTGTTGTTCCAGAATAAATTTATATGCATCTGCATATACTTACTGTGCAAAACTTGATCACATACTAACTAGCTGCTTGCATATATTTCAGTGAGACACTACTGCTTTTCTTTTTGCCACAAGTTCTAAACTTCCTCTATTCATGTCCTCAGGTATGAGTGAATTACTCTTGTTTATGAACTCCACTCTTTCTAGTAAGAATAATGTTCCCTTTCAAGTAATTCTTTTTCTTATCTCCTCTCATTAAACAGCTCTTTAAGATCATTCCCTGCCCCAGGCATCGCTTGCCAAGGTAAAATTAGGGAAATTAGATTGGAAGCCCTTGCATACAAAGACGACAGAAAGATTTTCTTTTGCTGGAAATTCCTGTTTGACTCACGTGACATTCTGCTTTTTGTAGATTTGATCCTCAAACGGGACTTTTGACTGGAACTAAAGACGGTACTCTTGTAAACCTCTTTCTCAGGTTATTTGGTCGCTGCACAGAGAAATCTCTTTGCATCAGACTTCTAGTTTTTCAGGTAATATGTTGTCATTTAGTCATCCTGATGTACCTCCATGTACATTATATTTCCTGCATTGATGCGCATTATGCATTGCACCCAAAATTTTCGGTATTATCTTCAATAACTGGAAGTCACTTGCATTTTAGGTTATTAATCCAATTAGTTCGTTCACTTTGTAGGGTCGATAGAGAACCATGTTAGTATCTACTCACCGCACCTCTCTTTGGTAGGCAATTTGGCAGCCATACATTTTGTGTTCAACATAGCTTACAATCTTCTAAAAGATGACATCCGTGGGGAAATTTATCAAATGAACTCACCATCCGATTCGTGGAGGTTTTACATGTGATTACATCCTTGTGATTTTGTTTTTCCTTTTTGTTCGGGCAGGCCTTGTCATGTGTGCTGTGCTTCTGGCTGAGGTATGTGCTCGCTGGCTGGTACAAATGAAGACTTGAACGACCTAAAATGCCTAGCTCGAGTCATGCAACACATAATTTTATACTCAAGATATCTAAGATTTTGTACGTTATTCACCATCTAGTTGAAAGTTGATATGTAGTTTTCTCGAGGATATTTTTGGATACTTTCATGATATTCCAATTCCGTCAGATTTTAATTGAAGTCATTTGTAGGCGAAATATTTTAAGTGTATGTGTGCTTGATGAGATATGCAGAATTATTTTTTTTTTGGTTTTTTTTTTGCGCATGTGTGTGGATAATACCGAAATAAAATTCCTACCCATGATATTGTATAATAGAATAAAATTTGCCCCAACCAGAGTTAAATAAATAATAAAAGCCCCTAGTCTTATTTAGGGGGTTTTTTTTTGGAGGAGTGGAAAAAATTGCGATTTTTTTGAAAGTATGGTAGGTGATATTATTTTCAACATTTTTAGTGTTTATTTATTAAGAAGTGAGGATTAGATTGGAAAGTTCGGACTTTGGATGAATTTTTGTGTTCAAAAAAGGTTTTAGAGATGAGAGGAAATGAATTTTTATATGATAGTTCATTTCTCTCTATTTCAGTGAAAAAATTGTTAAAGTGAGTTTAGTTTTAAAATCCATTTACGTTATTTTTCCACTTCAAGACAAAAAGAGTGAAAAAAAATTGATTTGATTTCTGTTCACCTCCGCCTATTATAACCCGCTGTCAGTTTTTCTCAATCCCCCATTCAACTGATAAGTGAAGACATCCATGATGCTTAATTGCTACACAAAAAAAGGATAAGTGAATGGACTCCCATCTCTAGTAATTCATTCATTATCCGTACGATGATAAACAAGTTAATCAGCTTTAGCCCAGGTTAAATCACCTTCAAAGATCCAGTGGCACACTTCGATCGCACCCGGTTTCGACCCAAGCGCCACGAAGGCGCCATGACCCGCACTCCAGTCCGACGTGTCAAGGTGACAAATGGCCACACCCTGGTTTATCTTCTTCTTTGATCCAACGCTCAGGATTTCAGCTTCGTATACCCTCACCTTGGGCACCGAGTGACAGTAATACACCAGATATGGAAACATGCTCTGATGGCATGACACTGACTTGGTCACCCTGCCGCCATTAATCCCTTTCACTTTCCCGATCACGATGCTGTCACCGGACCCGCTCGCGCTCTCAGTGGTCCGCGGCACCGCGTCGTTCCCGAGCACCGACACTGCGAAGTCGATCATGTCCTCGGCCGACCTCGCGCACCGCTTCGTCTCGCCACGGCTCGGTGCGCGTTCGCACTCGCTGATCGTGTCCGCGATGGCCCGACCCAAACCCGTGCCAGCAGGCGCATTAAAGATCTTGCCCAACTCAATGGCAGTGAATGGTAATTTCACTGAAATGTCCCTGGGCAAAAACGACCTTTCAGGCATCTTGTCCCGGATATCCGGCATCGGCATCACTGTCCCCTCTTTCAAGCTGCTCTCTCTAAAGAATTTACCCGGTTCAACCCATCTACTCCCAGGCTTGCCACTCAACTTGACCAAAGGTGTGATGGTGCTATTCTGGTAGTCCGTGAAGACAACCCCAGTCTTAGCATAGGACTTGAATTCGGTTGGCCTGCCTCTGTATGTCTTGAAGTTCACCTTCGGATCGGTAGCTCCCTCGCCGTACCCGGTGAAATGGTCAGTGCCTCTTTGTTCTGGCTTCCCATAAGTGGTGAACTCTAATGTTGGATTGCTCCCACCCTTACCATAAGACTCAAACTTCGAATCACCGTCATCAAGTTTCCCACGATAACTAGAGAAAGACTGAGTGCCTGCGATGGCATGATCGCCATAAGATTTGAAAGTCTGATGAGAAATCTTATCATCAGTTCCGTACTTCTTGAAAGCATCCAATGGATTGTTAGCACCCTCGCCGTAGCCCTTAAAATCAGAGATCCCGATGCTATTGTTTTTGGTGTAGGACGTGAAGACAGAGGGAACGGCATTCGATTGCTTGCTGTACTGTATAAAGGAGAGGAGAGCTTCAGCGTTGGATGTGGCATAGGAAGTGAACTTCTGGGTATGGCCATTGCTGCCAGTCTCGTAGTTGGCGAAGTTGAGAATTGGGACACCAGAGGACTGGCCGTAGGAGGTGAAGTCGCCGGCGCCGCCGACAGCGGCGGAGGCGTAGGAGGTGAAGTTGTCAGAGACGATGGAGCCGTTGGGGGAGTACGTTTTGAATGACTCATCGTGGGAAACGGATGCTCGGGAGTAGCTTGCAAAGACGTCGATGGGGACGACTTGGGACTCGGAGTAGTTCTTGAAGGAGTCTTGGCCGGAGTGGATGTGGCTGCCGTAGTTGGTGAAGTTGACGTTGTTGTAGTTGGCGAAGTTGGAGTTTTTGGGGGATTTGGAAGTGAGGGATGGCGAACAGAGGAGATGAGCTGCAGAGCAGAAGGTAAGGAGATGGGGAGTGAGTGATGATGGATTAGTGGAAAGCAAAGAGGAGTAGTTAGTGGAATCAAGGGCAGAGAGTGGGGAGAGTTTGGAGAGGAGGAATGATGGATGAGGACGTTGATTTGGGGTCTTGCGGTCCCAGTACCGAATCAGTGCAGCCTTGGCTGTGAATGGATTTGGAGATGCTGCAGCATGGACATTGGCATTGACATTGGTGGTAATGAGAGAAAAGGAGATGAAGAGAAGGATGATGATGAAGGTTTGAAGAGTCGGCATGAAGGGAGAGCTTCGGTTTGCTAATGGTTTGGGCGTAATATGATGATGTGGGGGAAGATGATACTGAGCCGCCGACAGACAAGGAAACCACTTGGAATTTTTAAAATTTTATTTTTTGGTTCCTTGCTGGGGTTCAATAATGAATACTATTTTATTAAAAAATATCTATAATGAATACTATAGGGGTTCTTTTTCGAATCAAGATCTCAGCGAAGCGTTTTGAAAACAAAATTCAAAAAACTCATCAAAGTCATTCTGGAGCATATTGGCAATAAATAATAAAAAAGAGCTTTGTCTCATTCATTATCCTTTCAAAATCTCTGCATATTTCAACCCATGCAGCTCGCTTTTACTTAAAGGTTTTTTTGGATGAAGCTTTAACTCCCAAGAAATGGTAATGGGACTCCTTACACAACTCTTATCCCATGTTTGTTTGAGAGGAATGAATAGGACCAAGTAATGGTAAGCCCAATAGTAAAGGAGTCCCATTGATCTTAAATTTGGGGGTAATATGATTGATGTGGGGTAAAATTACCTTTTTACCCATCTATGGTTACTTATACAATAATTATCTATGGTTACTTATTAATTCATTATATATACAATAATTATTAAAGTTGATTGTTTCTTTAACTTAATAGTTATAATAATTTAAATTAATAATTATTATTATTTAAAATTATTTAAAATTCAATTTTATAAATTATAACCAATAATAATTATTCTTGTTTTAATTATACTTATACAATAATTAACTTATACAATAATTATTAAAGTTAATTTTATAATTTAACTTAATAGTTATAATAATTTAAATTAATAATTATTATTATTTTAAATTATTTCTAATTCAATTATTTAAATTATAACAAATTAATAATTATTCATATTTTTAATTATGCTTATACGATATTTATTTGTAGTTTCTTATTAATTCATTATCTTATACGATACTTACAACCATTAATTAACTAAAGGTCATATAAGTAATTTACACAGTTTCTCTCTCATACTTTTCCCTATTCCCAATACACATTCCTTCAAACCAAACATTGTTTTCTTATTCCCTTCTTCTCATTCACCCTACTTCCATTCTCCCCATTTCCATTCCCCCATTCCCATTCCGTGATCCAAACGCCCCCTTAGACTTTTATTTATTGAAATTTATTCTCATCGTAGCTAATTAGATTATATTTTTTTCTGCTCCAATTTATTTTTCCCGACTCTGGCCGATCATATTAGATTTCTATCACATCTATATATATATTTTTTAATTAGCTTCTTCTCATTCTCATTCAATTTAATAAGGAAAAATGTTTATCCATCTAAATTTCTTACTATTTCAACTTTGCTTTATGAATTAGAATCTTTTACTGTATATTTCTTATTCTCACCTTAAAATAGTATATACAAAATCTTTTACTGCGAAATTTTGATATATAGTCATTTTCTCTGCAAATTAAAATTCTAATATTTATTATATCTAATGAAGGTTATAATTAAAATACAAAAAAAATTAATTTATTTTTTTGATATGAACACTCTTTTCCTACAAAGTTGTTTTTAATTTTTGCTCTTGATTTAGGTTTTTAATTGTATAATTTTTATCTCATTTTATTTTTTGTTGTTTGATTTGAAATTAGAAGATCTGCAAAGATAAAACACATGTATTAAACTGCTAGATCGCAAAACATAATTTTTATAAAAAAAAAAAAAAAAAAAATATATTAACATTGGAGAATCAAATGAAAAGTTGAAAGATGAAAACAGGAGATGAAAGTAGGAAAGAAAAAAATGGAAAATGAAAACATATGAACAAGGTGGAGTAAAGAAAATAAGCTGGGAAGCATAAAAAAATTGTCAACTAAACCCATATTGTTAAAAATTTTGTGTTTTCAACACTTTCACAGCCCAGCGTGTATAGAATCCATTTCAGACCTATCCCTTATGATTCACTTTCCTTGATCAAAAGGAAAGTGATTAGAAGAGACCCACACACTTTGCATGATTCATATAGACACCAAACATGTGAAAGTGTTTTATGCCTTTTGATATTCTTTGTGAAGTGATTAAATTCACACGTACCAAACTCCATCCAATTTTTTAAGCAAGATGATCTAAACCTTTTGTCCTGCACATTGTATGTACATGTGTTGCCTAAGGCATGTAGTCTGTTAGGGTTTCGAAGCTTAATGGTAGCAACTAGACATGAGGGTTGCCCTTATTATGGGACTTAACCCATCACATAAGTTCTTTACACTCTCACCCGTGAGTCAAATTAGATTTTGATCTTTGGATTTCTTTTGGTTGCTTAGATTAGATGTTTATTTGACTCTCATAGTGGCTATCTAGTTTCAATTTCCCTTCATTCGCAGCATGGTTTCTTACGCTTCCTTCTTGGTTGTCAGATTAGATTTCATTTATACTCTTTAACTTAGACCTTGATGGAGCTTATGCATCCAATATAACGAAAAAGAGAAAAGTTAGTGAACCGAGAAAATTGATGATTTAAATATTACTCTCTCCAAGTGTTAGGCGCCCTAAAGTTGTTTTTCTCCCAAAGGATGTCAGTCGATTTGATAAATTTGATTGTGTTGGTTGTATGTTTTAATTATTTTGATTGGTTCATTTGTTTGTTCATTTTTTCACTTTAAGGAAGTGTTTTTTCGCTAAGGATTTATCAACAAAAGTGTATGATTGAAGATCCTTTCCAATTTCTTTTTCTGCTTTACTTTCTTCTCTAATTGTTGCCATACTACAATTTTGTAGTGCTTTATAGCAAAGGATAAGTTAACTTCGAATGTTTTCTATGTGTTTCTCTTGTTCTATCTGCATTTCTGTTTTGTTATTTGGTTATTGAATATTATTAGATTTTACACTAGTGTAAGAATTCAGTCTTGTTCTCATGGTTATTTCAATATAGAATGTTTTCTATGGGCCAGGTGTCTGTTCATTGATGCCTTGTTTTTGCTGTTGATCTTTTGTGTTGCCTTTTTCATGTTCTGTTTGCGTTGAATGATCTTTCAAGGTGATTCGGCCTTGCCGATGATGGTTCAAATCAAGGTTTGAGGCATTGTTACCACATCTTGTTAAGTGAGTGGCCTTGTGCTTGGCTAACATCACTGTCTTGCGTTAATTCTTGATTATGCTTTGTATCTTTGAGTAGCAAAAGGGATGCTATAGCTTGGTGGTTTTCATGTCTGGTAGTTCTCTTTGCCTTTTCACAAATTTGCCTTTTCAATTGGTTTTGTCGGTTTGAAGCTTGAATTTTGGTTTTCCTTTGATTGAAATTACCATTGATGATTTTTATCATGTCTTGAATTTTCTAATTTTTAGGATTCTAGTTGCTGATCTTGCTGAATTGTATGGCTTCCTTTATGGGGGGTGGGGAAGAAACTAAGGATTTGGCCGGAGCTCCACCATTGAAGCTTTGATGATGGAGGATGGAGATGGAGGTGGATGCGTTTGGGTTTAGATCCGCTATCATTAGCGTATCCGAACCTGCTTAGAGATTTTTTATTTTTTAATTAATTTTAAAATAATATTTTAATCCAACAAAGTCACATCAGCAGTATGTAACGAAAAATTTAACTCATGTTAGTATAAGGGACTCAATGTTTCCAATTTAAAAAATAAAAAGAGCAAAAAAGCTCAAATTATATTACAAAGACTAAAAGGGCCCGTTAGAAAAAAATAAAGGGATTATTTCGGGGATTCTACCGTTTTTTTAATATAATCAAAACTTGGTAGAAAATCTACATCATGTCATTCCCGCAACTCTTCAAAAATGAATTATACATTTATTTAGAATTTTAAAAGAGATTAGATTTTTTCTCATTAAAGAGTTCTGCCTTTTTTTTGCCCTATATTTTGTGCTTGTTTTAAGAATGAGTGATTGTTCTTCTCCAACCCTTACTACCCAATTGGAAAGCGGATTGTTAATACATTACATTTATTGAACAGTGCTTCTGGTAAGTCTGGGACTCCTAAATGCCCGAGGCGCCCTTGGAATGATCTCCTAGTTACGATGGAGTGGAGATGATAGGGTCCGTAAATGGAGTTTTCTTCCTTTTGCCACATTTCACTCAAAGGGTTGAAGGGATAGTGCATCAAACCATTCGCAACGGCCAACTAGATCCTCTTCCCTAAGTATCTCAGATGAGGGAATCCTAGAAGAGCCACTGACTCCATCTTTCATCCATTTACAAGCCATGCTACATCTGACCAACTATCAACCAGAATCTATTTTATAGTTAACATACCCTGCTTATACTAGCATCAAAAGCATCTTTTAATGTACATAACTAGGAGCTTGATGAGAGGAGAGGTAGCCTAGTGGGGGGACTCTGTTGAAATTGTTGGTGGTGATGGTTCTTTGAAGTGTAGAGAAGAAAGAATAAAGAAGAATATAGTGCACAAATCTTTAAGGCATAGGCAGCACTTTTTTTTAGGCTTAATTTGCCTCCACCTAATTTAAATCTTAGATGCAAAATAGAATGAGTGGTGAATTTCTTTTAGGATACAATAAAGACCTGTGAGTATGATTTGCACTCCCAAGTACCCAAGCAAAGACAACAATGGCTTTTACAAAGTGAAAGTTTGCTTCTATCTTTTGTGCATTTAAAGAACAAAGCAAGAGAATTTGTGAAGAGTTTGTTTTCATTCAATATACTTGAATGATGGTAGGAGACCATTTTTAAAGGAATGAAGTATTTAGTAAAGAGGCACACCACTTCAATAATGAGTACTATTTAAAGAGACATACTACTTCAATACACTATTTCATAAAATAGACCACTTCATTAATAAGACATACCACTTCATTAATGAGACACATCATCTCATTAATAGGACACACCATTTCATTAATGAGATATATCTTTTCAAATAAAATAAAACAATATTTCATTAATTAATAAAATTACCAATGACAATCTCTCATTAGTTGTATTACAAGTGGTGCTTATCAGTGCCTTTTGGAGTTTTAACTAATTTTAGTGTAGTGTTGCATTTTAATGAAAAAACATAGATAACACCTATTCATTTTTAAAATTCTCTCACAATCCTCCACCATTCTGAAAATGAACACAAATTCCAATCACTTTGGAAATCTCATATTTGTAGTAAAAGTGTCTTTAAGACTTGAACTTTCACCTAGCAAAACATGGTTTCACCCGTCCGAAATAATGTGGTAGACAAGCTTTGAACCAATTATTCCATTTGAATAGGTGTACATGCCTTACACATAAGATTTTGAACCATTGCATGTCACTTAAGTTGACATAATTATGATGGCCTTGTGTCTACTATCCCTTTCATGAAAGCTTTTCGAGTCAAGCCCTTAGACTCCAAGAAGCAGGCCCACTTCACTCTCACATAGGTAAACTCTATCAAGAGCACCACCATAACAGGCACTCCAGCAAATATATGCTTATAGGTCTATTAAGAGCTAAAGCTTCAACCTTCCTTTTGTAAACTCATGGTAACCAAATACTTTTCAATTTTGGGATGTATACAAAATCAAGTATTTGCAATTACTCTAATAGTGTACTTTTACCATTGAACTCAAGACCTGATTTTACTCAAATGTGAGTTGGATTTCCACCATTGGTAATTATGGTTTTATAGGCTTTAATCCCATTTCTTTTGATGTTTTTAACACCATATCCCTTGTCAATTCTTTCGTCAAAGGATCCACAACATTTAATTCAGACCGTATATAATTAATCAAAATTACCCCATTTATAATTAACTCTTTTACAGAGCTATGTCTTAGTCTCATATGTTGGAATTTTCCATTATAAACTTGGCTATAAGTCTTTCAAAGTGTAGACTGGCTATCACAATATATAACTATTGGTGCCATTGGCTTGAGCCATATAGAAATTTCAAGTATTAAGTTTCTAAGCCATTCTGCTTACTTATTACATGTAGTCAATGCTATAAACTTAGATGCCATGGTGGAGTCTATAATACATATCTGTTTTTTTATCCCCAGGAAACAACACCCCCACCAAATGTGTAGACCTATCCACTTGTAGAAGCATAATCCTTAGTGTGATTTACCCAACTAGCATCTGTATATCCTTCTAAATTTGAAGGATTACCACTATAGATCAAACTATAATTTATTGTTCATTTCAAATATTTTAATACTCTATATACAACATGCCAATGGTCTTTACTTGGATTGCTTGTGTGTCTACTTAACCTTCATACAGCATAATCTATATCTAATCTTGTACATGTCATGGCATACATTAGCATATTCTAGTTGTCTCACATGACAACCTTTATTTTGTTTCAATTTGATACTAGAATCAAATGGTGTGGAAATAGGATAACAATTAAAATTATCAAACTTCTTTAACATTTTCTCAATGTAATGAGATTGGGACATACTAAGACAATTTTTATCCTTGATAATTTTAATTCCTAGAATGATATCCGCTTCTCCCATATCGTTCATATCAAAGTTGTTAGACAAGAATTTCTTTGTTTTCATAACTTCATCTTTTCAATGCATTAAATAAATATAACAATATCGAGTGCAATCATCAATAAATGTCGCAAAATACTTTTTTGTCACCTATAATTGGCCAACCATGTAAATTACAAACATCAGAATGAATCAACTCTAATATTTTAGAATGTCTTTCTACTCTAAGGAAATGTTGTTTTGTTTACTTAGTTAGCATACAAGTAGTACAAGTTTCATGTTGTGTAGAAGTCATTGGAATTAAATCAAGATTCATCATTTCATTTAATTTGTGAAAATTAACGTGACCCAAACAAAAAGAGGTTCATACAATCCAACAATACCAAAATGGCATATGCTAGATAAGTACTCATCAACACACCAAAATGGCATATTAAAGACAATGAAATCACTCTTTAAATAAAATCAGCACTTGACTTCCTATACATAAGTATTATTCTAGATTTTATAATATGCAGGATGTAATATACCAAAAAATTTTTTCATAAGAGTTTATAATGCATCACTTTCATGTATAAACACCCAATGTTCATTTTTAATTCTTGACATGAATTATAATTTTTTTTATTTTACTCTTCAAAAATATTCAATAATATTTATATATTTTTGAGAATATTGATTTGATGGTTTTCTTTTGAATTTTTTTTAAATACAAGCTAAGCTGGCACCGTCTGAGACTAGCATAACATGCCCTAAGCACTGTGTAGACTGGCCATGAAATAGTTCATGCTAGGTCTTGCCCTAAGAGTTTCGAATGGACCTTTCCACCAAGTTCAATGAGTGTTTAGCCGCTAAAATTATGGGGTCCCACGCGTTCTTTTTTAAAACATGTAATTTTTTTAGTTTTTAGTTATCCAAATTATCTTAACTTTATGTTAATTAGGGCGTGTTTGTTTCGGAAGTCATTTGCCGAAGTGGTGGAAGTCTGAAAATGTAGACTTCAGTGGAAGTGTAGACTTCAGTTGGAAGTGTACACTTCTATGTGTTTGGTTGCATGAAGATATGTCAAATCAGTTACCACTCCACTATTTGGTTGGTGAAAGTAAGAAGCTGAAAATTACCACTTCAGTAGGTTAGGTGTTTGGTTTATATGGATGTGGGGTTGTGGTCACCACTTCATAAGAGGGGGGGGGGGGTATTCATATGAGGAGTGAGTAAGTTTATTGTGATGTTTTAAGATTATTTTTTGTAATCCTTGATTGGTACGTACACATGCATCTGTAGTTATTTATGTTCAATGATTAAATACTATAGGTGCAATATTTAAGAGGCCGCTCATAAATTAACACATGAAAATAAGGACATCAACAAACCCTGCATCTGATGAAACCATAGTGATTTCTTTCGGCGATCGGGGGCGGGGACCGTAGGCAGAGATTTTTCCCTGAAAATCGGGACAAGTCCGGGGATGGCAAAAGAAAATCGCCCATCACTGCTAGGGAATACTATCCCCGCACGTACCCATTCCTGAACTATAAAATATTTAATTATAAATAACTGAATAATATTTACATATATTTAATTATAAAATATTTTGATGTGAGAAATAAAGGGTTAAAAATATAACAAAAACCCATTCATTTACTTAATTTGTAAAGTTTTAATAATTGAACAAACATTTGAAAAAAAAAAAGTGAAATATAATCATAAACTTTTTTTTTAACTTGAACGCATTCGTAATATGCTAATAAATTACGATTTTATCACATCTATAAATTACTTAATAATTTACTCACATGTGTGTTAATGTCAACAATTGCTATTATCAATATACAAGTTTTCTTTGAATAAAAAAAAAGGAATAAATCTACCATTTACAATGATGAACCAAATCAAAATACAAGAACTTTTTTTCAGCTATGAAAAAGTCATTTTCTAATAGTATTAATAGTACTACTCATATTACTGAAATTAGTAATGATTCAACTATTTATTACAACTATCCTCCTTGTCTCAATCATATGTATTTTAAATATTATCACAAACCCAACTATTTGACAAGTATCGCTTGAGATCTGTACTTCACTATAATAGAACTTATCCATTTCTTAGGGATGCATACAAAGCTTTCTCCAAAATATACACATTCACCTACCACAACAGAATCGAATACAATGAACTAACACAACAAAAAATGCACTCGTTGTGAAACCTTGTCACAATGGCTTTTACAACATGAATTCCTTTTAACAATGGCGCAATCACACCGCAATCACACCACCAACCCAATCACAACGCAGTAAAGACATGAGAGAAAAAAAAATCGGCGACGAGACCCAACAAATAAAGGGTCGGCCAACACTCGCAAAATACTTAAGTGAACAACTACAATTGCAAGAAAAAAACAATGAACACTCCATCTAACTCCAAAATAAAATCAAAGGAAAGCAGTCATCATGTCTTGCAGCCCTCACACGAAATGTGCTATCTTTTCCTCTTGCTTGTTGTGTCATGGCTACAGAAAAAGAAAAAAAAAACGCCCAGAACAAGATGTCAACAATCCCCTAAAAAAGTGATACCAATATCTTGAAGCACAAATGAAGTAAAAAAAAAGTTTCTTCTAGGTGTTTGAGCTAATACCTGCCAACAATTTGAAAGTCCCCATTGGTTGCAGACTATCGGAAACCAACTCAGAAATTCTGGCATGGCTTAGGTGACAAGAGCATCGTAAACGTACTTTCATTGGCATTTAACTGCCCCATGTTTTCTCCCATCCCCCACATGCGGTTTACAACGAAAAAAAAAGATTCGAAATACAAAGTGGGCTGCAATGGTGGCAGTGCATGCCTCCCAATGGCCCCGCCTCACTTGTACAACAGTAGATTGGAAAACAAAAAGATCATAGCGAAGTGAAAACCAAACAAGCACAGCACATGTCCGACTACATAAACACATAAACACGTAACTACAACACGCAACTACAAAGCATGATTTTGCAACTACATAAGCACCTGTTAAACAAAGCATGTAAACCAACATAATACATCAAAAGAAAACTCAATGCGAAACCAATGGTAGAAAGGAATCGCCACATCAAAGCTAAAACATCCATAGAAACATGGTTCACCAGGCATACACAAAGAAAGCTAAAACAAACATTAATAACAAAACATGGTATAAATCTCACAAAGACACAAATAGGATTTGATATGGCTGCAATGACATAGTAGTAACATACCGTCTCATTGCCCGCTAAATTACCCACCTACCCTATTTCAAGCTCATTGTACTATGCCTCAGTGCATTTGCTTTCACAAATTTTTTATGCTCATCATCGCCATTTCATCCCACCTGAAAAATCAGAGAATAAAATACAATGCAGATAAGAAAGTGGGGCACATAAGCATATACCAATCAACGGACCTCAAAGTGGGTAATGCGACATAAACCGGCCACATATAACAAAGTCGAGATGTAACAATATAGAAAATTAAAACAAGTGCAAGACAAAAATGCGGGGACAGGGAAAATAACCATGCATCATGCAAAACTGAAAACAAAACATGGGAAAGTGGAATAGAGGCAGAAATGACTGTATCTGCATCAGTTTCCCAGGGAGAGGCCAACATATCCAGGAGTTCACACCATCCGAGATAGGAACCTCTCCATCCAAAGTCGCCTAAGGTCTATAACCTTTATGATAAAGCCCCGTGCTTCACACTCATGAAGCTGCAAATAATCAAAAACTTCCACAAGAGTAGTCTTCTCAAATCCATCCACTTCCATCACCTTAGGATGCAAGACCTCAATCCCATGGGTCGGGTTTTTTATCACTACAACCATTTCACCGATAGCGGTTATGAGTTTACCGAGCATAGCTGCATTCTTAGCCACCCTGGTTGGTCATTGGGTCCTTTGTGTTGATGACGTCCCCGGGCTGCTCCCAATCAGCAGGATAGGATTGTTGTCACCATCGTCATCACTCAGATTCAATGCTCGAGCTGACTCAACATTGTCATTATTATTGTCATCATTTTTCAGATCTATCATCAAAATCTAAAAATAGAGATGTCGCATAGGATCCCGTGGCACTATCTTCTCCGCAAATTATCTTCAAACCCTTAGTTCTCGATTGGCTTATTTATGAGAAGCCTTGCACCTGGGTGTGACTGCAACTCAAAATAAAGTAGAACATGTCACATATCTGTGCGTGTGTCAACTAATGATGAGTAACATATTATCTCAATGTACATGACTGCTACAACTCGATCAAGAATGATCATTTTTGTCGTATCGTCCCATCCGGCACCACTGAGTTCCTTTGCCTTCTTAATTTCAGCGTAGCGTGCTTTAAAGGTTCTGTAGTGATTCTCTACATTTTCGGTGTTGAAATCTGTTTTAAATCTAGTGTTGACATCCACTTCTGCAAAAGAAAATGCAGCTTGTTTAAAAGACTTATCGCATTTGAAGCCTTTCTTTACCTGGTCCACAAGCAGTGGAATCAGAAAATTGTCATGTTCCGGTTTCCATCATTTGTTTAGGGTGCCATGCTTGTTTCTAACAAGCTTCGAGCAACCATTATCATTCACCAGATCATGCCCCTCCATTTTGCTTAAAAATTCCAACGAAGGAATAAGTCACACAATTTAGTGAAGTGCAAAGTAAACTAAATAACACATAGAGGTTCATACATGTCAAAGAAAAGTTACAAAGATAAACATATGAAATGTAGTCATTGCAAATGGCAATAGAAATCCATCTGTATTATGTTAGTCACACAAAACTATTATAAGAAACCCATATATCATTCGCTATTCTATCCCTTAGCTTCGCCCATTGCTTATTTTCCTCGCGTTGATCCCATTATGAATGACTTTGTGTTGAGATCAATTGTTCTTGTAGTGTGCTTCTGTTGTTTAATATCATATCGGCTGGGTTGACACTGGCAATGTAGTTATAGAGAATGCAACAAGCAAGCACTAACCTTACCTGAGTTTTGAAAGGGAAAAAAGGATGCGACGTTAAGATCTTGAACCTATTCTTCAATACCGCAAATGCACGCTTAACCTTCAATCTCAACATGGAATGCCTAAGATTGAATAGTTCTCTTGGGTTTATCGGAGGTCTTCCACTATGTTCCTTTAGGTGATATCTAACGCCTTGATATGGTGCTATGAATCCATTCATAGTTGTAAATCCCGCGTCTTCCAAGTAATATTTTCCCACAACACATGATAATTTTTAATCAGGGTTTCTATAACGTTGACAATTTGATATGATTTCTTTCCCCTACCTTTTATTATTTTGAGACCTTCGGGTTGTGGTCGTGAGATTGCATCTCTTTTGCTTTATTTCCTTGAACTTATCCCTTACACTTTTCTCTCTTACAGTACTCTCCTATCCTATCCTTCCATTATATTAACGATGTTATGCTCCTCCACGTCGTCTATGATGAGGTATTGAGGTACATGGGCTGCTGGTGCTTGTGGGACCGCAACATCTTCTGGTTCAAACATGTCTTCCGTTTCTGAACTCGGGGTTGCTATGTTCTGATAATTTAGTCCCACGTGTGGGATACTAAGTCGGCCATAATCGCCAAACTTGATTTACTGTGTCCATGCCATCACACTCCTTAAGTGGTGTTCCACCCGCTCATCTTGCTTGAGTAAATGTGGGAACGGACTGAAAACTGTGAAAAACTGAGGGTCAATGTGTAATTTAATTACCTCTGTTTCTAAGATCAATGAGACCCTAGTAGGTTCCTCCATGGTTGGACCTATTTTCTTCCAATTGGTGGTGAGGGCACAGGCCCTCCATAAGCTAAGCTGCTGTATGCTACTGGTACTGTTTTGCACCATGGCTGGTCCTCTAGCGTCCACGTCATCTTGAATTGCTCAGTGATGACGAAGGATTGATACCTTGATCAAGTGTCTGGCCTCATCTGGGTAACTTGACTGTAAGGCCGGCGGGATAGAATTGATCTCTAAATTGATGTACCCCTCTCCCGGAGGTACTGTCTTGCACAGGTTTCTGATTACTTGAGCAAATTGAACATACTCTTGAGATACGTCAACCTGACGTACCTCAGTGATGATTACGCAGGCAAAGAACCCGTGTCTGAGTAGAGAAACGAAGGAGAAAGGGACTTCTCCCACTGTTGTATCTCTCCATCGCGAGAGATTGATAGAACATCTGTATATGGCAAAGCCCTTATCACATCTACAGTAAGGACTTCTGTGCTTGCTGCCCTGGAAAGCAATTCCGGCAAGAGCCATCCCAGGTGGACTGACTCCGTCTTCTGCCATCTTTTTGAGTTCAACTGCTTGGTTTATGAATTCTTTATCCAAGTGTTGTAGCACTCGCTGGAATACTACGTCTTGGACTTCTGTCAATTCTTCAGGGAACTCTTCAAGATGTCATAGCTTCTCTTTTCTACTGTCTTCTATGGTTTTATACAGGACCTGTATTTCGTCCTGTTGATCTTCAATAGTCTTTTTCAGTTTGATCATCTCTTCTTCTCTAACCTTCTGCTTTGTCTCAAGCTTCTTGATTATTCTTTTCTGTTCTACCAAGAAATCTACTGTCTGTGGTTTGAAAGGTAGCGGGGCTCTTGTCTTTGTTAGAGGTAGGGGCACGTGCTGACTTTCTATCTCTTCATTAATCTTCTGAAAGAATTCTGCCAACTGGTGAAGTAGTCGAAGCAACGCCTTCTGGTCTCTTCGATTGGCCCAGAGGTTGTTGATCATCACTTGTTGGTAAAGATTTAAAACTGCTTTAGTTTTAAAGTAGAGTGGTGAATCTACCGGGAACATGGGAAGGTTAAGTAAAGTATCCAGAGGATACGCTGGCTGTGGTGTGCGGGATGACGACGCCATTTGGCTCAACGTTCTTGCTACCATGTTTCTTTTTGCTCTCTCAGAAATAAGTAATTTTGGTTTCAAAGCCTTACCAATTTGTGAAGGTTTGGAATCACACATTGCATGGTTCTAATTTGGATGTGGGGCTTGGTATTTATAGACTGGTGGTCTGGTTACCCCGAATTCTCCCTATAACTGGAAAGGAAGGACCTACAGATTTCTGTACCCACCATCCAAGTTAAAGGAGGAACGAATCCGTTGTTTTTTGGGAAAAGATTCTCCGGACGCCACCATGCTTAAAGTGCTGAGAAACTTACTGGTCTCTATAATCCCCACTTTAAACATGCTGATGGACCGTCCTACGTCTTAGAGTAGGGTGTAAGAGTGCCATACCTTAGATGGCGTGGTCCTTGAATGTCTCATTTACCATCCTGCTTAGTTGATCTGCAATGAAATTATTAGTACCTTTAATATGTTCAATATTTATTCGAAAACCATTTCCTATAATAAAATCCACAAAACATAACCATCCATTTAGAGATAATTTATTCTCTGATTTTTTTGTGATAAAATGAAACAATTGCTTGGCAATCTGTTCTTAGTGTGAATTCACTAGCTGAAATGACAAATAATTTAAACTTCTCCATTGCTCTAATTGCAGCTAATATTTCTGCATCTGTACTTGTTACTGGTGTGGTATATATTCCACTATCATATCTACTGACTCGTTCTTCTTTTATTGGACTTTCCTTATTGGGTATGTATTTTAGTACAACTCCCCATCCTCCTATTCTACCATCCGATTCAATTATTAAATATGAATTTTCTGGCGGTAACTGTAATGGTTTTATCTTTCTTACTACATCTTTAATCTTTTGGACTAGTTTAATATCCTCATTATTGAACCTCCTTTCTCCTGTTTGTTTTGTTTTCATGTACAGAGGTCCTGCTAATTGGCTCAAGTTTGGAATAAAGTTTCTAGCATAATTTAGCTTACCTAAGAAAGATCTTATCTGTGTTAGACCTTTTAGCTTGTCTGGCATATCTAATATACCTGTAGCTACATGCTTTTGTAATTCTACTTGTCCTTGTCCTATTAAAACTCCTAAAAATTCTATTCTCCTACATCCTAACTTCATCTTTTTTCCTGATAGGATGAGGCCATTCTCTTTACATTCATTGAAGAATATTATGAGGTGTTCCACGTGCTAATTGATAGTGGAACTAAAGACTAATATATCATCAATATATACTACAATAAAGGGATATTTCCTAAAAATTCTATCCATTTTTCTTTGAAAGAGTTGTGGTGCATTTTTCAGGCCGAATGGCATTACCTTCCATTCATAATGGCCATTGTGTGTTATAAATGCTATCCACTTCCTGCTTTCTTTTTCCATTCTTATATGCCAAAAGCCACTTTTAATATCAAACTTATTATAAAGGAATGTACACCTAATCTTTTGTAAGAGTACTTCCTTTTTTGGCAGAGGATACTTATCTTCTTCTGTATTATCATTTAATCTTTTATAATTAAACACCATACGACTTTTTCCTCACGTTATTTCACTATGTTTATTAACTATAAAAGCTCTCGTCCTGTGTGGACTGTTTGTTTCTTCTATGATACCTAGCTGCAAGAGTTTTTTAATATGCATTTCAAACTCTTGTTGTTCATAGGGTGTTGCTTTTATAATGGGACATGTTATCCTTATTTCTGGATTTATAATTTCTAACTTGCATTCTTCCCTAGTCCTTTGTATAAATTTTACTGGATTTTCTCCAATAATGCCTTCATTCTTCAAATTTTCTAATAATGGAATTAATCACTCCTTCACACTGTTAAGCTTATGATAATCTATTTGTAGTTCACATTGGTCTTCCATCTCTTCATGTATGTGAAAATTGGAAGTGTAAGAAGTAGTTGTTACGGTATCTAGTTTTTTAAATACTGAGACTAAGTCTCCATGAACAATAATTCCGCCTGATTGATGCCTTATAAAACCCATCCCTAGAATAAACTGAGTAGGTTTGTTTTTCTGGAAAGGCTTTAACCACGTGAATGGTAACACATATGTTTGGCTATTAAACTTAACCGTAGCATCCGCCAATTTTTTAGTTAAAACTATATTGTTACCGAATGCATCATATACTATTGAAGACTTAATTACTTCTTCTTGGTACTGTTGGGGAACTATATCTTGTGATACATAGTTTTTACTTGCCCAGTATCTATGATTCCATCAACATGTAATTTAAATCCAACTTTAAATTCTATAATAAAATGAAGATTAAGCAAATTGTTATATCTCCTGTTTTGACTTACTGTCATTATATTTTCATGGAAATTCTCCTCCTCTACATCATCTTCATCTTGCATGATCACTATTCCTTTTCCTTTAAACTTATAATAATCTAATTCTTTGGTTGCCATGTCTTGTTTATCTTCTAGGTCTCGAATTCGATTTAGAAGTTGTCTTATCCGCTCCTTATCTAAATTATCTTCTTCATATCTTCCTGATATGCTTTGCTTTGGTATATCATCAATTTGATGGATATCCAATTCCTCAAAAGTAAAATTATAGTGCTCTTGGGCACATCTCCTACAAAGTTATTCTATGCTTTAATATGTGAAAGTAAAAGCACTTATCACATCTACTTTTATAATTATACTTAAAGGGTTCAAAGTGGTGATCACATGCAATCACTTCTTTCGAGATGTGATATGTCTCAAACAGATACTTTGGATTTTGGTCTAAGCTATACCTTAGGAGTTTTTCTTTATTCATAGATTGAATGGTAACTCCTCAGTGCTAGTATACGGACTATATCCATAATGAAAATCTCTTAGCTCTTTTAAAAGCATATAAAGCATCATTATCCTTTCATATCTCTGGAAATCCTGATTCTTCCTATAACAAAATCTTTCATAGATATATAGGTTTCTGACTATTGCATAAAGTAATGGAATCGTATTCATTTTAATATTTTACCATCTTCTCGTAACTTTAAATCTTTTATTTTTCATAAATTCTTTTCTTGTACATAATCTATGATTTCTCTAACATTATCTCCAATGGAGAGCAAATATCCTAAACTTACTAGGATAAGGTCTACAGCCTCTAATTTCTTCTTATCTAAATCTACTTCATTCATAAATTCATGAAATTCTTCATTTATTAAATTATAATAAAAAAACTGTTGTTCTGAATTATTCTTGTCTATTGTTTGCTTTCCTAAAACCATAAACTTTTGTTGTTTACTAATCCAATCCATTTACCCATTTTCTGGAAGCCATTCAATACTTCCGTAGGTGTCTTGGATATCTATTAGGTTTCCAACTTCTTCTAATTTATCCATATTATCATCTCCAAAGATGCTACATATATCAATATCTTTTTCACTATCATTACTATCAAGACTTACAATATCAAATTCATCCGCTAATTCTAATTCCTGAAATAACTTTAACCTATCTTTATTAACCGTTTTACTTCTACATTCTCGTGCATAATGACCTTCTACTCCACACACATAACATTTACATTTTCTAGGGGATTTATGTTTCTTGAATTTCTTTACATGATTGTACTTAGGTTTCCCTTTTCTATAATATTGACTTCTTTTTAATCTTTTTCTAGGTTTGTATTCCTTATGAACTGCCGGTATATATCTTGTTACAGTAACTATAACTAGAAACTTGTTTAGATGCTTCTGCTTCTAAGCATTTATTTTTAAGGTAATTAAAGGTAAATAAGATTGCAAGTCCTATTCCTGCAATTTCATCATTTCCTGATCTACCCAAGACTTATATATCAAATCTCCTAAGGGTTTAGGCAGTTTGTTGAACCATCTCTTGGCCAATTCTGTACCGGTGAAGGCTCTACCAGTCTTAGCAGCTAATGCTAAATACATTTGACTAAATTTAACTATTTCATTGAAACCGGAAATCTGCAGTCTTTCTAAATCTCTTGCTGCAATATCTTGTAATGTTGTTTCTCCTTTAGCGGTATTTGTCCCTAAGATTATAGATCTGATTTGATTTGTAATATTATAAGGATTATCAACCATTTTAGTCATATTCTGATATTCCTTTGGATATATTATTTTTCAACTATTTAATAATTCTCGGGCGGTAGTCCCTAATAAATTCTCTATAAAATTCACGGTTGCTAATTCATCCAGTTGATAAGAGATTCTCCCTATTGCATTCATGGCATCCGGATTTCCATTTGTCAATGAGTTCGGACCATTTATGTGGATTGATCGCTTGTTAATACTAACATACTTCCTTCATTATTTTGCCTTGGCATGTCTCTTATAACCTCTAGGGGATCCGGTTTACCTCTTCCTTTGGGATATGTTATTTCGGTCCAAATTTATGCTTAGTTGGATACTTGTATTGGGCCGTGATGTTCAAGATCGGCTTAAAACACGATCTCGAGACGATCTAAACACAAAAATCTCAAGATTAGGCGATAGCACGGATTTTGAGGCAATCTAAAATATATACATCGCAAGATCGGTAGAGAGCACAAATCTCGAGGTGATCTAAGATATTCAAATTCTAAGAATACAAATCACGAATCAATAAAAATAATAATAAATTAAAATAAAGAAATCAAATTAGATAAAAAAATATATAATAAAATAAAAGAAAATTTAAAATCTAAAATTAAAAAAAATCAAATTATAAAAAAAATCGATTTAATAAAAAATAATATAAATATAATAATAATAATAAAACAAATAATAATAATAATAATAATATATCTATATGTGTCAAATAAAAAAATTATATATATATATATAAACGTGGGACATTTGAATGGAGCGTGGGGACGTGCATGGCGTGGCTCCATCTTCAGCACGATGTGAGGGTAGTTATGAGAGGGACTTTTAAAAGGATCACGAAGGAAAAAAAAAGGAGGAGAGATTAAAAAAAACAAAAGAAGAAAAGAAGAAGAAGAAAATAGCAGGATTAATTTTTTTATAGGTCACTAAGTTTTGAAATTTTTTCATAAAGGTAACCATGTTTTGATTTGTATCAAAACGGTTACTAACTTTTGATTTTATTTCTCCGGGAGGTTACTGGCGAGTGACCATAACCTTTCTGCTAACGTGGCTACCGGAATTTGCCTAGTCAGCATTAAGTTGCCACGTAACCAGCTGGCGTGGCGACCGGATATATTTTGGTAGGTTACTGAGGTTTGGACTTGTTTCATTAAGGTTACCAAGTTTCAATTTGTATCAAAACGGTTACTACAATTTGATTTTGTTTCTCCGACAGGTGACCTGCAAGCAATCACATCCATCCTGCTGACGTGTTGACCGAAAAAACACAATCAGCCTGATGTGGCTATGTCACTAGGATGCCACATCAGCATTTGTCGACGTAATATAATTTTTGGCCACATGGTGAAGTGGACAAATGCTGATATGGCACCTGGTGACGTGGACAAATGCTGATGTGGCATCCTGGTGACGTGAACTCATTAGGATAACTGTATTTTTTCTGGTCGACATGTCAGTAGGATGGATGTGGTTACTTGCGGGTCACCTGCCGGAGTAACAAAATCAAATTGTAGTAACCATTTTGATACAAATTGAAACTTGGTAACCTTAATGAAACAAGTCGAAACCTCAGTAACCTACCAAAATATAATCTTTTTTTCCGGTCGCCATGCCAGCTGGTTACGTGGCAACTTAATGCTGACTAGGAAAATTCCGGTAGCCACGTCAGCAGAAAGGTTATAGTCACTCGCCAGTAACCTTCCGGAGAAACAAAATCAAAAGTTAGTAACCGTTTTGATACAAATCAAAACATGATTACCTTAATGAAAAAAGTTCAAAACTTAGTGACCTACAAAAAAATTAACCCGAAAATAGCAAGGAAAAAGTTCATCATCTCTCCACTATACATATTGAGATATATATTACATATAAAAAAAAGAAAGGTCTTGTCGTTGCCATCGTCGCCGTTGCTGTCACCACTGTTGCCACTCATCATCGTCGCTACCGAGGCTAGCGAGGGTGAAGTATCCCTCGCCCGTCTCCGATAAAAAAAAAAAGGGTCATGTTGTCACCGCTTGTTCATCGTTAATGCCGAAGGCAGCGAGGGTGGAATATCCCTCCTTCGTCGACAGTTCCGAGGTTCCTTTCGATACGGCACCATGAACATCTTTCGCCTCGCCGGCGAAACTATCAACCTAATCAGCGTCCTCATTGTCCACCTCAAAATCTAGGCCACGAAATCCTGTTCCGGGATTTCGTTGAAGACACAAGAGATTTACGTGATGATGTTTATGGCAAGCTATCTGGATTTATTCACGGATTTCAACTCGTTGTACAATAATGTGATGAAGGTGGTGTTCAAAACCAGCCCTATTGGTTCGGAGGGGCTACGATAAATATCATGATACTTTCCAGCATTACTGCAGCGAGCCCAATCCTTGCATTACTCTTTCGAAAGTCCCAACCCATGCATCTCTGCGTGACAGGAAATCAGATGTGAGGTTGTACATCTTTATGGTTGTAGCTATTGATGAATGCTCAAACTCTGAGCTTTCATATGGCCCTGTTGGTATTCCCACCACTGCAAAGTGCATAAGTGTCTAGAGGTATAAAAAAAATCGTTCAAGGATGGATTGAGACATGAATATAATTTTTGCTGTATATTTTGCCTGTGCCTCTCTTGATCCAAGGGGACACCATGATGGTCAGAACCCAAACTCCTAACCGGTCAAAGTTGAAGAAGAAAGGCTCCCCTCCAATGATGCCGTCAGATCCTGAGAAAATAGTGTTAAATCTTAGGATCTGATCAATCACAGACATTTACTCAACAAATACTTGCACTAAGGAACAAGGCTCTGCTCAATATTAGAGGGGCAAAACTTAATGCATTAACAATAGAGCATTTAATCTTGAGACAACCTTCAAGCATCAAGGAAGCCAAAAATGGCAAAGACTAAAATGAAGATTCAATGCAGAGCATGCATGCATTGGAACAATCAGGGCTGAACATTTATATTTGCATTATGTGTCAGGAATAAATATTCGACTGCCATAAGGATATGTACTGCATAAGGTGTGATCAGTGAGTTAGAAAAGGCGAAATTAGAGTACTTACAAGCTTCGATAGTAGTGACTTCGACGAGGAAGTTGATGACACCGAAGGTCCTGGTCTCGAACATGCGGCAACTTGCTGAAAGGCTGAATTCACTAGTAGAATGGATTTGCAACCAATTGCCAACATCTGTTTCACTGAGAAAATCAATATCTGATGTTGTTGGCGTGATTCCTTGTGCTATGGATTTTCAGTATTTGTTGCCAAAATGAACGATGATTGATGAAGATGAGTATTGTGATAATAAAAAAATTTTCATTATCATGAAGCCATGAAGTGCTGGAGAGAATTCCTTAAAATAAAATAAAATAAAGTAAAATAAAAATTTTATCAGAAAGAATAAATTATATATATATACACCAGTTAACAGTTCATTCTATTAGATTAGAGGCGAAGAATGGCACTGTGTACCATGAAATTGAGTATTCAACACAATGTGTGAGAATGGGAATATAGCACTAATAATCAAATGATGACTTTTTTTTTGGTATTACATTTAACATTGGATGGATTCTCTGCAAGTATTTATTGATATCCAAGATAATGCTTAAAAAAGTATTCTATTCTTGAATGCCTGGGAATAATAAAAAAAATACACATTCCGAAGCAACGATAAGAATGTTATCTTGATACAACGACAATTTTTTTTTTTTTTTTTAAATTTCACGGCGGTAATGAAATATATATCTCAAGATGGCAATGAGGCGTACAACGCGGTGACAAGGCACAGACAGCAAGATATATATATATATGAAATTTATAGTTTGCAATATTTTGTTTTTGCTTGTACTCAAAGCCCTTAATCAGAGTTTCCCAAGATTTTAATATGGGGTAATTAATAATAGAGGCTTGCCTCTATTACGAATGGAAGAGTCCACAAAAATAAAGTAAAAATATAAAAAAAAAAATATCATTTGTGATTCGATATATTGCCCAGTGTCTCTTCACCGACATGACGCCATGGCCCGTATTTTCGATCCCACAATCACGAATGGCACATATGGCACGAAGGACGCTGTTAAAGTAACGGCTAATAGTTTCCCCGAACCGAAGAAACTCAACACGCATTATGCAATTCTTTGTGTTGTAGCCAACTATGTGCAAGAATATTGCTAGTTGTTCCTCTACTGACATATGTTTGCTTTCTACAAGCAGATGCTTGTCACGCATGATGGTTGCGTGATGGAGAAATGGCCCTACATCTATCCAAAGGTAGTTGACACAATAGTCTCGACCACCCCTTAGAATATGCTCCATGTGTTTCTTCCTAGTTAGGTCGCGAAACATGGAGGGTTCTCTATGTCTTGTTTGCCTAGTTAGGTGTGTTTCTTCGAGTAAATAAGCAATGATGACGATAATAGTCGTGAAAGCTGCTGCCAAAGATCTCGCATAAATGTTTAGCGTCCAATTATCCACCTACACGTTGAATGAGTAAGTTATGGTCATCGAAGATGCTTCCAAATCAAAGGTCAAGCGTATGCCTTTCCACCCAAAATCTAAATTCTAGGTATTCATATGACCAACAAGAACAACACAAGAGCTATGAGTCCAATCTAATGAGTACAAGGACACTATCCAATATAGGGTCGTAAGGAAATTAAAAGGAATGAAGGATGTAGGGGAAAACTACTAGCGAATATTTCAGATGGGAAAAACAATGAAAGCGAAGTAATAATATCAGAAAGAGAAGTAACCAAACACAAATTATAACTATGTAGTACGCCCAAAAGCATAAAAGCTTTGCTTATTAGCAATACAAAATTACTGGAACGAAGCACATAACAGCAGGGCAAACAGGTAACATTTAGCGGAATTAAATATGTCACCGAATTTATAACTATATAGCATGGCCAAAAGCATAAAACCTTTGCATATTAGCAACACATAATTACTGGAAAGAAGCACATTATAGCAGGACAACAGGTAACATATAGCATCAATTTCCATTGACTCAAAATAGACAAAGCTTTGCGTATGAGCAATACATAATCACTGTGGAGAAGCACAATGCAGCAGGACTAACAGGTAACATTTGGACAAATAAACATGACACTCAATTTAATAACTATGTAGCTTGCACGAAAAAATAAAAGGTTTGCTTATTCGCAATTCGTTATCACTGCAAAGAAGCACAATGTAGCAGGACTAACAGGTAACATATAGCAAAGAATAGCAAAGAGAAAATGGGCACTAAATAGAAATAGCTTTATAGTAAGGAGAAATATATATATAAGAAAACAATGAAAGCAACAAGTTTGCCAACTATGGACAACAACACCTGTAGGAGAAGGGCCAGAAACAGTAAAACTGACCACATTGTGCATAATAAACCAGAGCGAACATATGGATAACTAAAACAGATAGAAAAATTAAAACAATAGAAGCACAAAACATCGTCATAAACAAACCATAAAGTGGGGAATACAAATTTTACAAGCATGCAATGTTCAGACACATACAAGCATGCATGACTTTCTTAAAATCCAAAGAGTACAATACAGGTTAACACTAGAAAGATGTGAACGCAACAAAAGTAAACCAAAACATACAACAAGTTAACACTGGGAAGATGTCACCGTAACAAAAGTAAACCAAAACATACAAGAAGTTAACACAAGGAAGATGTCAACATAACAAAAGTACACCAAAACATACAACAACTTAACACTAGGAAGATATCAATGTAACAAAAGTAAAGCAAAGCATACAACAAGTTAACACTAGGAAGATGTGAACGTAACAAAAGTAAACCAAAACATACAACATCGCAGAAATTATAACACAATCTATGGAAAGGATTACAACGAAGAAGAAACTGAAAGTAACGAAACAAATCAAATACGAACATGAAACCTTGCCGTTCATGGCAAAATATTGCAAAAGAAAAGGAACAAATCCACATCGCAGACCTAAGCCCACATTTGTCGAAGGGGCCAATAGCCGAAAAAGCAAACCAGATTGAGCAAATGGACAACAATAACAAATACCAAAATTAAAACAGAATAAGCACAAAACATCTTCATAAAAAATCCATAAATTGGGGAAAAATAAACAGATAAGCATGCAATGTTCAGACAGATTTGGGCATGCATGATTTTCTTAAAATCCAAAGAGTACAATACAGGTTAACACTAGGAAGATGGCAACGTAACAAAGGTAAACCAAAACATACAGCAAGTAAACACTAGGTAGATGTCAAAGTAACAAAAGTAAACCAAAACATATAACATCGCAGAAATTATAACACAATCTATGGAAAGGATTACAGTGATGAAGAAACTGAAAGTAACATATCAAATCAAATAGGAACATGAAATCTTGCTGTTCATGACAAAATATTGCAAAAAAAAAAGGAACAAACCCAAATTGAATGAAACAGATCCGTTAGGTATACCGACAGAGAAAAGGGGAGCAATCACTCAATAGCAGGGTGAATGAAAAAGATATAGACAAACTCAAATTAATTAAACAACAATAAATCTTACAACGCTGACCTAAGCCGACATTTGTCGAAGGAGCCAATAGCCAGAAAAGCAAACCAGATTGAGCAAATGGACAACAATAACAAATACCAAAATTAAAACAAAAAAGCACAAAACATCTTCATAAAGAATCCATAAATTGGGGAAAAATAAATAGATAAGCATGCAATGTTCAGACAAATATGGGCATGCATGATTTTCTTAAATTCGAAAGAGTACAATACAGGTTAGCATTAGGAAGATGTCAACATAACAAAGTAAAGCAAAACAGACAGCAACTCAGAAATTATAACACAATCTAGGGATAGGATTCCAGTGAAGCAAAAATTGAAAATAACACACCAAAGTAATTATGAACATGCACAGTATGCAGATCATCACAAAATATTGCAAAAAAAAAGGGACAAACCCACATCCATTGAAACAGGTCGGGTAGGGATACCGACATAGAAAACATGAGCAATCAGGTAAGATCGGAGACAAGAAAGTGTAGAGATGGCCGAATTAATAAACAAGAAATATTACAAACCAAATCTGAGCCCTGATTTGGTGAAGGAGCAATAGCCGAAAAAGCAAACCTTGCCCTTGAAATCCAATGTGAAGAAAATAAAAGCAACAGAAAAACAATTGCAAGAAAAAAAAAACCAAAACAAGGAGAGACGCCTGCAGATCATCATAAAAAATTGAACAAAAAAAAAAGAAAATCCAAAACAAAACACGCACAAACGGAGATCGGCTCGGGATACTACACGTGAGAGAGAAAGGGAGATGTCTTGAAATAACTAACACTGAAGTGAGGCAATGGCAAACATCGGTGACGACGGACACGATGGAGGAAAAGTAAGAAGCTGCAAAAAAACCCTAGGTCGGGCGGTTGAAGTGGGTGACCATAAACTCATTCACTTTTTAGATGGGACACTTCAATCAAAGGTGAAAATAAAGGGTGAAGTGGATTTTATCATTTTTTTGGCTGAAGTTGAATGGGGAAGTGGGATTGGGTTGGAAGAGTCTAATCACACACTTTAGTCCTAAAATCGGTTAAACAAACACACGTAAGTGGGTTGGAAGTCTCCACTTCAGCCACTTCAGCCCAAAATGAAGTGAAACAAACACGCCCTAAGTGTTCTTGCAAATAATATTTCTTCTTCGCTTTATGTTAATTATTAATGACATTAATTATGCAATATTCTTAGTTATTCTTAATTTATATTAAGTTGTTTCTTATTCCTTTGTCGATTTGATAAATTATTATTAATTTTTTTATCAATAAATAAATAAATAATCCTTAAAAAATTAACAATGTAATATTTTATAGATTTTTTATAAAAGCGACAAGCGCTATCAAAGGGATAGGTATATACTGAGGTGTACTAGTTACAGTGGTTTAATGATTATCTAGAAATTTATCATGTGAGGCAAACTAATAAATAAGATCATAGCACTCTATCACATACACTCAAAATGATATATTAAAAATAATAAATTCTCCCTGTAAACAATTCTGGAAGGTGTGGAGAATAAAGATCTTCCCATAAAAAATTTGTGAATAATAAATAAACAGTACTATATAATATTTTTATATTATTATATAGTATTTGCACAATATTGCATTGTATTAAGACTAAAAGGTTTCGATCCACGATTTTCTCACTATTCTAACAAAATATCACTGTGCTATCTGTGGTTATCGTATTAAATAGAATTTCATATATATGTTTTCGAAAAAAATTTAATTTATGTATGTAAAAATATATATTTTTTAGGGAAAATTATTTATAAATCCCTCGATAGTTTCAATTTTCCTCTGCAGTCCCTCTGACTTTTGTACTTCCTCTGCAGTCCCTGCTTTTCACACGTAATACTTTTTAGTCCCTATCGTGACAGCCGTGAATGTACTTTTTTTAAAATGGCAAAAGTGCCCTTGCTTTTCATTCCCGCCCAATCACATCAAGAATTCTCTGGAAGCTCTTCTCCATCATGTTCACTATACTTCATCTTCATCTCCATCTTCATTCTATTTCTCCTCTTGTTCTTCTCTGTTCACGCAGTGATGTTGTCGTTGTGCTCACATATTAATCCACAGGTAAGCAATGTCTGCATTTGGGCTCCATCATGTTGCTTTTTTTTGTTTTTTTACCCAACAACCGACGTCTAGGCAGGTGTTAGCCACGATGGAGACATTTTGTGGCGTTGTTTGCTTCAAAGGCGAAGGACGGCTACTACAATTCACGGTTCTAACAGCCTGGGAGGTTGTTGTGGCAGAGATCTGCGAGCGATGGGCTTTGGATCTATCTCGAGTCATTGTGAAGTTTGTCACGCCCGACGCGTACAACACGGTTTGCCCAATTGAGTCAGATGTGGATTTCCAATGCATGTGCCAAATACATCATACCTTCAAGAAAAATGTGGTGGACATCATCGTTGACGAAGTCAGTGGGGCAGAGGAAACAGTCAATAACATCTCCTTACCATCCACGTAATCTAGCAACAAAGATAGCTCTTACTATGTTCGTGTGTATTGTGTATTACTGCTGATTTCCCGCGTAATCTAGAGTATTTTATGGATTTACTGTGTATTACATTGATTATCTGTGTAACTTACATCTTTTCTGTGTAGTATATGTCTTTTCTGTGTAATATATGTATTTTCTGTGTAATATATAGCTTCCCTGTGTAATATACTGCTTTCTTGTGTATTCAACTGCTTTTGTGTGTATTATACCGCTCTGTGAAATATTCGTGATTTACCTAACGCGTCGCCATCCGCAGGGAGTCAATCTCAGAAAGCATGAATGTAAACATGGAGTCGTTCTTGTCCCAATATCGTCCCGCAGGTGCGCTCAGTATTCCTTCATGTTCACAAAGATCTGATACGTCCACATTGCAAGTAGGGCACCGGTTCGATGGTCTTGATAAGTTCAAGAACGCCTTGCACAGCCATGCAATAAGGAACAATTTCGACTTTACATTCATAAAGAACGACAGACTTCGCACGACTGTGAGGTGTGCTTCTCCGGATTGCCAGTGGCGTGTCCACTCGTCTAAAGAGAAGAACGATGAATCTTTCCGAGTGAAGACAATGCAAGGGACGCACACTTGCGGCGGCGGGGGGGGGGGGCATCGGAATGACAGTTCACCCGAAAGCTAGCAAGAAGTGGGTCGGGGACCGTATTATGCGGAGACTAAAAGAACGGCCATTGTATCGAGCCATCGACATACAGAAAGACATCCTTTGTGAGCACGACGTGCGATTACAATACAAACGTGCATGGATGGGTAAGGAGGTGGCTCGGTCCGCTATTCATGGCAGTGAAGTGAGCAGCTACGATTTGTGTTTGTGGTACGCTGCCAAAGTGGCTGCGACGAATCCCGGTAGCGTTGTCACAGTTGACAAGGACGGAGAGCGATTTAAACGTGTCTTCTTCTCTTTTCGGGCTTCTTTAGTCGGCTTCAAAATGCCGTGCAGACCATTGTTATTTGTTGACGGAACTCACTTGCTCGGCAAGTACGACGGGATACTACTGGGGGCAACCGCAAAGATGGGAATGAAGGCTTCTTCCATGTGACATTTGCGACTGTTGACAACGAAACAGAAGACAATTGGACTTGGTTTCTTACCACACTCGGTGAGGCAATATACGGTGAAGGCGATTACTCCGAAATTATTACATTTGTATTGGATCGGTCGAAGGGTCTTATAAACTCGATTGCGAGTGTGTTCCCGTCGTCACCGCATGGGTATTGCCTACGACATTTGGAGGCAAGCTTTATGAAAGCGAATGCTAAAGTTGGCAAAACATTGCGAGAGCATTGTTGGGCTATAATTGTCAAAATTGCTTACGCTAACACATCGAAAGAGTTTAACGATGCCGTTTACGAGCTGGCAATGACATCGCCAGAGGCCCGTGATTGGTTACTGCATAAGGCGGACATAGATCACTGGTCTAATTATTTATTTAAGGGTATGCGGTGGTGTGAGATGTACTCCAACCTTGCGGAGTCACTTAACGCCTAGATCAAAGAGGCCCGCCATCTCCCCGTTACAAGCATGGTTGATTCGATAAGGTGAGATTTCGCATGTGGCATTCTTCAGTTCCCGTTTTCCATTCTGTAATGTTTGTGTAATATTCGACATTATGGTGTAATATATTATGTTTCTGTGTAACATACGACGTTCCTGTGCCATATCGTACGTTTCTGTGTAACATAATACGTTCCTGTGTAATATACGACGTTCCTGTGTAATGTATTATGTTCCTGTGTACTGTTCTAACATCCTCTGTAGTATATTTCACGCTTGCGGAATGGTTTACGTTTGTATGATTGCCGACAGATGCGCACAATCAAATGAGTGGGATACGGCATTATGTCCAGAGATACACAAAAAACTCGAACATATTATTGAAGATAGCAGGTTCTTAAGGGTCGGACGTTCAACCCCTGACATTTACGAAATTGTTGACAACGACAACAATTCTATCAGTCTTCAACAGCGGAACTGTTCTTGCAGAAAATGGGAAACCCATGGGCTCCCATGCAAGCACGCATGTGCGGCGATCATGCAAACAGACACGAACGTGCACAGATACATTGCAGATTACTTCACAGTGGAATGCTACCGCCGTGCTTATTCTGAACCTATATATCCAATCCCTGACACAGACAAACCATCTGACGGGCATCGAGAACTGCGAATCCGGCCGCCAATCTCCAGAAAACTGCCCGACTGTCCACGAAGGAAACGAGTTGAGTCACAGGGATTCGAAGTCTGCGATTTACATTATAGTCGGTGCCATGAACCTGGCCATAATCGTCGTTCGTGTAACGCGGTCATAGCGGACTGAGTTATTGAAGACCTGCGTTTTTGTTGTCGAAAGTTTTTTTAAACGTTTTTTCACCGCCGCGTAATTGTGAATGCAACGGATAAAACTATTGTGTGGATTGTGCTACTTGCTGTTTATTGCACTTACCTAATTGTCTAAACTTGGTACATTCCTGTGTAATATACATTACTATCTGTGTAACATATAGCTTCTCTGTGTACGATGCACCTTATCTGTGTAATATATGTTTTATCTGTGTAATATACTTTACTGTCTGTAGCATCTGTGAAGTGTACATCGTTTACTGTGTAATATATTTATTACCTGCGTAATATACATCATTATATGCAGGGCCAAGATGCACGCATATGTGAAGGCTCATGATATTAAGTACATTACATGTCCACAGAAGTTACCACATAACTACCCAGTCATTCTATTACATGTAATGTTTGACATGAATTGATAAATTGTTCAGTTTGGTGGGGGGGGGGTTACTTCGTCCTGTGTGCCTTGTACTTGTTCACTTCCGGGGGCGACGGCCGCTTGCGACCTTGTGGGTTCGTTGTCCACTCGAGTCTGCCCGTCATCGTCTGTGCCTTGTCCATGTGCCGCTTGTCCCTTGTTCGTTGTACTGGCCTTCTGGCGAACACCGTCAAGCAATATCCGAGCGACGTATTGAATACGTAGGAATGGGACGCCCAGCTGGGAGACGTCGAGCTTTTCGTTATCAAGGATCTGCTCTATGTAACGAATCAGGAAGACCGAGCAATCCACACTACCAGATTCTTGTTGCGGGCAAGACCGGACATGCATCATTGGTAGTGGCTTGAAGGGATTCCCGCCATTGTTTACCTCGATGATGAACTCGAACAGCTCCCGCTAAAAACCGAGAAAGATTAGTGCGTCAGTGTATTGCCCGTGTATAACTAACCTTTGTTGTATAGATTTAACTTACCATTTCTATAGCGTCGTCATCATATGTCTTAGATTGAAGGGAAGAGTAATGCATATAAGTCTGCCCTGCAATGTCGAGGACAAGGAGATGGTAATGGCCATGGAGGATGATGGGCATAAGAATCAATTCCGCGGTCTTATGACCGTAGATGACGTCCTCAATCATGCATAACGCCTGGTCGGCTGCGTGTTCCGACTTCCGCATCGCAAGGGGCAGAGGTAACGTGATAATCGCACGCCGCTTAGGATGAGCACAGTGACCACGTCGTCGGGCACTTCTTCCTTCCCTTCAAGCAAGATAAAGAGGTTGTGATGGGTTGTGTACCCATAGTCATCCCTCCAGACGACCGAACTGCAACATAAACAGATAGAATATTATCTTACACAGGAATTACTATTATTACACAGGAACCCGCTATATTACACAGGAACCCGCTATATTACATAGAAACGACCGATAATACACAGAAAGGGTAAATATTACATAGTAACTATGTATCTTACACTGAAAATGTAAACATTACACATTACATATAACATTACCTGTCGACGCGTGTGTTCAAGTAGAGATCAATGGCAGCCTATTCGAGTTGGTTGAGCCTTGCGAAGCTAGGGTATGTCTTCTTCTTTGGCATGAAATCAAACCTTGGCGGGATTTGTAACTCGGTATAAGGCCGAGTTGTGGGCTTGGGATCGTACGGTATGATTGCAAGATGTGCTTCTCCATCCTTCGTAGCTCTCTTCCTCTTCCCACCGGAAAGTGTTTCAAGAAGAATGTCAACGTCCTGCATCGCCGCCGGGAATAAATCGTCCGATGACTCGGATGACTGTGCCAATGGGGATGGACGCTTTCTCCCGCGGGTAGTCGGCTCTCGGCCTCTGGCCATTTTCCTTGGCTGCAGCACTGTCTGCGTGTCGTCCGACTCGTCGGACAACTGTATGTGTGTGGGGGCCTGCTTCTGAGACCGACCTCTCCTTAGGGGCATTTCCCTTGGCGGGGGCTTCGCTCGTGGTACCCTTTTGGGAGGGGCCCTCTTCGCTGGGGCCTTCTTCGGTGTAGCCCTCTTCTGGGGACGCCGATCGGGTCCCTCATCACTGGGTCGTTCTTCAGCGAGGCCCTCATCACTTGGGCATTCCTTGGTGAACCGTTCTGATAGGGGTGCCTCCTCAGTTGCATCTTTTACTTCCCCGGCGGCTGTTGACGTGTCTACTTCTAATGCGGCCACGGCGCATCCAACTGGGCTTATGCTGGACCAACGATCGGCATCTCAGTCTCCTGAGATTCTCTGCTGGCCTCTGCTGGTGCCGGAGATATTATCTCGGCGGTGTGACCACGGGTAACCTTCCGAACAACCTGTTTGAATGGCGTACCTGACCGAGGACGGGTAGCTGAAGGACTAGGAAGGACGACGTCTTCATTCCGGTTTACGTCTGCCTCTTCCACCGCCGACGCCCGCTCATGTGGCACATCTCGCCTAGCATCTCTTGCGTCGCGCTCGTCCATACGAGCCCGCAGCACATTGAACTCGGCAAGAAGGCGGTGGAGTAAAACTCGGACATCATCATCGCCGCTGTGGGCATCGTCAGGCCTGTCAGTCGTCTCCGCCACCTACTGACGGCGAGACCTTTTTGGGATATTGGCTTGGGCGGAGTGGTCTCCACCCCGTCTCCTGACACTTCGTCGGCTTCTCTTCTTTCGCATGTCTTCTTCTTCTTCGGCCTTTTGGCCTTTTTCTTTCTTGGTTGCTGCCCTCCTCGACGGTGAAGGCCGTCGGGCTCTCTTTGTTGAATCTGGGGATTGAGCCCCCTGTACAGTTGCACGACTAACAAGTGTCATTTCTTCAGCGTTGGCAGGAACAAGGTCAAAGAACTACGAAGGATTCAAAAATAAGATGTCAGCCTAAGAATCGTACATTACACAGAACAAGAATATGTTACATGGGAAGTTCCAATATTACACAGAAACGTAATATATTACACAGGATGGTAATATATTACACAAAACATACTTATTATACATAGAAACGAAGCATATTACACAAAACGGTAATATCTTACACAGAAACATATAATATTACACCGAAAACAACAATATTACACATAAAACAAGAATATCAACTAGAAACAACAACCAATTAGACATTCAAAAGATTAGAAGAGAACTCGCCTCTTTCCCTTCCAGTGATTTCAAGAGCGGATCAATTGAGGACGACTTTATGAATGTGCTGTCCTCGTAACACAGTATACGGGGTGTCCGACCAACGCATTGTTTCTTCACGCTGCCGGACACCTCGTAGAACCATACAATGAGGGCGACCGAGCACCATTTCAGGTATCCGGCGCTCTTGATCTTCCCTTGGCAGCGCAGCTGCACCCGTGCGGCAGTCTTGGGAAGATTATCCATCACCCATCTATGGATGGCATGCGCCCAGGCGTAGTCGCCGATAGTGTCTAATTTGTCGGCGTACCTGGCCAAGAAGGTGGGCGCATTCAGAGAGGTGTTGGGGAAGAAGATGGTGCTCATCAAGAATACCACGAGGAGCTTCACGAAAGTCTCCTCCGTTGTAGCCTTCCCGCTGACAAGTCTGAACAAGTTCTCTTTCATAGCATCGCGATGCCGGTTGTGTAACTTATTCAGATAAGAAAGTTCAAACTCATAGGCTCCCTCCTCCCCCTCAGGCCTGAATGACACAATTTCGCCCACGCTGGGGACACCCATTACGAGGGCGACGTCCTCGAGCCTGAACTGAAGTATGCTCTCTCTGATCCTGAACCTTTCGGTTCGTGCATCGTATACACGGAGCAGTGCGTCAAGAATCCCCCTTTCTTGGACCACAGCCGACAGGTTCATCAGGTGCGTGAAAGGGGTCTACCGGAGTAACTTCCAGTGGGTGTTGTTCATTACTTTTTTCAATCTCTGTATGGTATCCACGATAAGGGCCAAATAACACCTACCATTAACCAGAGTTCCGGCCATTTCTGTATTCAGTTCAGATTACACAAAACGATAAGATGTTACACCGAAAATGGATATGTTACACAGGAAGACGATAAATTACACAGAAAGTCCAAAAACCCCAAACTAATACACTGAAACGTTGGTCGACTTCTCCTTACCCAACTTCTTCTTACCTTTTTCGCTTGTTTTTTTGTTGCAGGAAGTCTCGCAGTGTTTGCAGAAGGCCGAGAGTGCGAAGGTGGACGTATGGCAAATCAGTCGTCGCCGCGAAAGAGAAAAACACCGTCGTCGAACACCGAACAAGGAGAAGAGAGTCGTAGGCTCAAGATGGAGAAGAAGAAACGGAAGAAGAAGCAAAAGAGCCGCTTGAACGGTTTCCCCGGTGGGTTATCTCAACCGTTCGACGGTTCCCGAAGGCTTGAGGGTATTCTCGACATTTCCACGCCATTTTTTTGAAACTTGCGAAGGGGCAAAAAAGACATTTCCACTCCACGTTGGCTTCATCATAACGGTCGTTTCACTGTTTTGGATTTGAATGGAAATAAATTGAAAATGAAGGACTAAATAGGAAAGTGAAACATGTCAAGGCCCATCCGGGAAACTGCAAACTTGTGGAGGATTTATTAGATTGTCTAATAACTTTATTAAATAATTAAATATTTATTTGATAATAAAATGTATGTCATGAATAATTGAGATGGTAGAATCAAATGACTATGGTTCCTATAATGTAATATAACTATTATATAGCGGAGGTAATTTAATACATAAATGTTTTTTGATGTGACATAGACAGGCAAATGTTTAGGTAATATAACCATTAAAAATGTCCTAACATGC
Organism: Dioscorea dumetorum; assembly: GCA_902712375.1. Classification (NCBI taxonomy): domain Eukaryota; kingdom Viridiplantae; phylum Streptophyta; class Magnoliopsida; order Dioscoreales; family Dioscoreaceae; genus Dioscorea; species Dioscorea dumetorum. Next base: position 2,734,583 of record CACTHL010000561.1, on the reverse strand, counting down.
ACAACACCCATTTTCATACCATGCCTTATGATACACTAATAGATTATTATAAGCCATGACGGTTTATTATTATTATTATTATTATTATTATTATTATTATTATTATTATTATTATTTTGATAAGTCATGAAGGTTTATTTTGTTGTCACTTAAACAACTATAAACCGAGGGAGACAAATGCGACATGTGAATGCAGCCGAAAACATGAAAGGGCAGATGCAAGTGGTCCATCAATGCAAAGTGACGATTAGAAATATGCGACATCTTACCAGTATTTTTTGAATGATTGTTTTCTTTATGGCCTAATGTATATATATTTGTTTTTAAAAACTCTTAGCTTGTTGTAATAATTTAATAATAGATTACTATATATTTAGAAAAAAATCTTGTGCACTATATTTTTATTTGTATTGTTATTTATATCAAAATCCAATTATTAATTGATATGAGAAATCATTATATTCATTCTTTTTATTTCTTCTAATTTTTTTTATGCTTCACATCCAATTTTCCTTATTAGGTCATCATATTATATTAATAACGTTTTGGTATTTTGAACAATCTTCTTTGTCTGTTGTTTACTTCTTTTTTTCTCTTCAAAACAACATTTTTTCAACGGCTTTTAGGTCAATTTGCACTTAGGTCTTTCGTAAGTACACCTCGCAAATGACGAAAGTTCGAATCCACAAAGTCACATATAAGAATTGTGAGCACGAGCTATAAATGGTCCTAGGGCCCACATATGCCCAGACCCCACAAGACACAATTAAGACGTGCGTATGTCATGTCTTAGTTTAGCGGGCTTATTAGAAGTTTCCTCCTTTTAACCAAATAAACAATATCACTATGGGGCTGTTTGGTTCGGAAGTGAATCGCCGAAATGGTGGAAGTCTGGAAGTGGTACTTCGGTGGAAATTAAGAGTTCAGCTGGAACTGTCCACTTCAGTGTGTTTGGTTCAAGCTGAAAACTGGACTTCTGGAGTACTTCTTGTGTTTGGAAGGTATGAATAGAAATCTGGAAAATCCCACTTCAACCACTTTTTGGTGTTTGGTACACCGAAGTGGGAATATAATCACCACTTCCGTGATAGGGTAAGGTTACCCTCTTTAGGTTTCTAATTTGTAAATATATGCTATATTTTATTTTAAAAAAGTGATTATCATATTTAACTAAATATTTAATTACTTGATTATAAAATATTTAGTAAATAACGAATTATCAGTTAATTCATATAAGTATTTTAAAATAATTTGTTTAATTTTTATAAGTATTTTAAAATAATTTGTTTAATTTTTTTGATGACTTCCACTACACAATTACAATGTTTGGCACACGTCATAGGTGTTGAAGATGCCGGTTTAACAGGATTTTTAATAATTTTCAAATAAGTAAAATTTGTAAACTATAAAATTATAAAAAATATGAAAAATAAACGGAGACTAACAAATAATATAAAAATCATGTATTGGAAAGTTATATTGTGTCAACTTTGTGGTTGACTAAAATTTTCAAAGTATAACACAAAGCTACAACCACACAACAAACACTTTTAAAATAAAGGGTTTAATAAAAAAATGAAGAATACAACAAAGACAAACACTTAATTTTAAAAAGAACAAAGAAATAATTATAATTGAATTTTTTTATCTTGTTAGGCTTGTTTAACTTTAACAATTAAATTGTAGACAGTGTTAATAACTAGGATATTAACGAAAGAATTGAATTATTTTGCAAGCAATGTGAGTTCCATGCTTTTTAGTATTATTAGTGAATATATTAATTAATTAATTTACAAGTAAGACTAATAACTTCCCATGTGACTTCATTATTTTCAATGACATTTTCATTTTCCATAACATTGTTTACACTCAAAACATGCTAATATACGACATGACTTAATTAAGTTAGCAAACAAATAGCATAAAGTGAATCACCTTGCCCTAATATATTACCATCTAACTTGAGTAATTATTTTTTATGCCCTCAATTGATACAACCCTGGATTGCATGCAACCATAGCTGCGATTACAAGTAAATACAACCAATTAGCTAACAACACAACAGGGAAAAAAACCATGGACAGCTGAAAGCAGAAATTACCAATTATCATGAACAAGTTGATAACAATATCCAAGCACTCCACATACACATCTCACTTTAATTTACTACTTCCATTGTACTCCAAATGAGACCAATTATAATATACACCCACATGACACAATTACAAAAACAATCTCTCAAAACACATTCACATAATGTACTCTCAAAACAATGTTGACATTTGCACATCGATGTCGACGACCTTACCAATGACACAATCTGCTCAGAGTAATCCTACAGAATTTAACCAAGCAGGAAATAACAACAACAACAGTTAAAAAAGGAAATAAACTTGACACTTCTTCATTGTAATAAATTAAAAAACTTACAACATACCCCGATGCCGAACTCCTCGTATTGTTAACAAATCAAAATTGATAGTTGGATGGCTCAGTCGGTTCTTCACTTTATGCTTGAAAAATACGACCTAGAACAAGCACAGAAAATAATGGTGAAACTATGAAGATGCTGCAATTTCTAGGTAAAGTTCCCATTCTGAAATTGAGACAAGGCCACATGCAATGGACTCATTTGTAGTAACAAGATTCAATACAATAAGAGAAAAGAAATAAGAGTAATTTAAGGTTGTCTCTAGCCAACCTGAGATTCAAAGAAAGCAAAACGAGTGAAAATCCAATCAAAAGGAAATATCATTTATGGAATCTAAAGTGTAAAGCACATGCAAAAGCTAAAGAAAGACTTACGTAGAAGATATCATAAGATTGGTGTGCACTCTGCTGTGGTCCTCCAATGGATTTGTCTGTTTCTTGAGTCCAAAGGATTTGATCAATCAAGAACACCTTCATACCTATATTGGATCCAGTTACATAAAACAAAAATGATCATAACAACAAGGCCTGCGGGCTCTTACCCGCAGATGGCACGCCGAACTTTTGCTTTTCCCATCTGCCATGACTGCACCTAACAACCATTAAAACCTGTCATTCAAACAAGTCAAAAACCAAAGCATATAATGGAGAACACATTAGGGCCTCGCATAGGCTGGTCCAGTGCACCCCACATATCTGGCATACATGATCCGCGAATGCTACCGCATTGTCCAAAATACATACATGTCTTTACTGCGAACACACACCACATGCATAAGAAGGAAATACGGATGAGAAAGAAAAACATGCGGAAGAACATAGTCTGTTGATCAACATGGTTCAGGCCGTGCCATCCAAAGGCTAATCTTTAGCTCCCACCACCAATGAACCTTCGAACCTAGATTGTTCGAAACTCACTCTTCCTCGCCATGAACCCTCTCGCATCAGCCTCCCGCTGCTAAAGATAGTCGAACACATCCTGCAACACGTGCTCGTCGAAACCTTCCAACTCCATGACTTTTGTGTACAGGATCTCGGTCCAGTGACAAGTTGACTTTCTGATTACGGCAGCCATTTCGCCGACAGCATCGACGAGTTCACTAATCGCCGCGCCGTTCCGGCTGGCCTTACCTACGTGTCGTTGTGCAGGCGTGGACGATGTCGCCTGACTGCTACCAACAGGTGGAGTGGAATCAGAGTCACCATCTTCCTCACTCTGTTGATCGATTGGGATGGATTCAACCATGTCGACATCATCATCATTGTCTGACTTCTCCCCCAAATCAGAGAATAGTGATGTCGCGTACTGCCCCGTGGCATTATCTTCGCCGCATATAATCCTCAACCCTTCGAAGTGCTCGATGGGTCTATTGATGAACGGACGCGCACCAGGATGTGCCTGTACAAAGCAGTATTCATGCACAAGTACTTACGCAAAATTTGAGTTAAGTAAGTGCTAATTCGAACCTGAATGTACGCTAGCACCACTAATGGGTCCAAGGTGATCGTCTTCGTGTCCTCGTCCCATCCCGCGCCGCTGAGTTCACGAACCCTCTTAATCTCAATGAACCGGGTCTTCAGGGTACGGTAGTGATTTTCAACATTCTCGGGGGTGAAATCAGCCCCAAATCGATTGTTGATGGACACTGCAGCAAATGCCAACGCCACCCTTTTGAATGACTTGTCACACTTTAGGCCCTTCTTAGCATGTTCAACAAGCAACGGAATGAGGAATGTGTCGTACTCATTCTTCCATCTTTTGTTTGGTGTTCCACGTTTGTTTGCGCTAACCTTCGGTGTTGCACCCTTTCCATGTGCACCATCAGTAGCATTGCTAGACCCTTCCATTTCAATGTCTTCAACAAACAACCATCGAAGAAGTTAGATTTAAGGTGTTGAACATGTAGTAATATTGAGTAAGCGGCACCGTGCTGCGTGACATAGCATCATAAACACGTTGCAGAAAATTTACATTGCATGACATAAATTCAGGTTTTAATATAAATCATTTCATCAAATAATCTGGAATGCAAAAAAACATGCGGGGATAATCAAGCGAAGGTAACACATGTCATTAACAAATGCTGCAAGTAATTAATTGAGAGCACATAATCGATGCACATAATCAATTGAGAGCGAAGTACATAAGTAATGCAAGAAAGCTACCATGAAATTTTTATTAAAGTCATAGTTTGTGATAAGTACATGACATAGGCAAGAACATAAGAGACGACAAAATAAGACAACTTATGAATCATATATTGCCATTTCAAATCACGCATTGGCACTGTAACCACTCCACATGTAGTTCCCTATCGCTTCCCTAATATCAGCCCATTCTCGGTTCTCCCGCCATTGTTCACGCCGGGACCGGCTTTGCGATGATGTGGGTACGTCCTCCAGGTGCGTCGTCACATCATTCAAAATCTGGTCGTTTGGGTCAACCCCTGCGATGTAATTGTGGATAATACAACAGACAAGTACTAATCTCACCTGCGTCCTAAATGGGAAAAAAGGATGCGATATAAGGATTTTGAACCAGTTCTTCAAAATACCGATCGCGCGCTCTACCCGCGACCGCAACATAGAATGACTAAGATTAACAAGTTCCATGGGGTTCATAGGCGGTCTACCACTGTGTCCTTTTAGATGATATCTAACACCCCAATAAGGTGCTATGAAACCGGGCATTGTCGTGTACCCAACGTCGACAAGGTAATACTTCCCTACATAGTGCAATTATATGTTAGTTTGTAAACAATCTAGCTTATTAGGGGATCATCAAGGCGTATAACTTAAACCTTCAAATATTTTAAGACCCTCAGGGGGTGGCCGTGATATCACATCCATAAGGACTGTGAAATCATTTGCCGAGCCTTCCCAACCAACCATTACATATGTGAATTTCAAGTCTGGGTTGACCACAGCGAGCACATTTTGGGTGGGTCCTTTACGACCGCGGAAGCGTGGCATGTCTTAGGAAGGCACCGAGACATCAATGTGTGTCCCATCCAACAAGCCTATGCAGTCCTACATGATTTAACCACTATGTCAATCATCATGTGGTGCTGGGTGGGTGGACAAAGTCATCACGTATTGAACACAACGCCCGTAGAACCATATTGAAATAATGACTTATTGTCTCCCCCGAGCGGAGGAATTCCACTCGCATTGTGCGATTTTTGGTGTTGTGGCCTACCACGTGTAGGAACATTGCAAGTTGTTCCTCTATCGATGTATGCCTAGTGTCTACAAGGAGGTGCTTGTCCCACATAATTGACGCCAGGTGCAAAAATGGGCCAACGTCCATCCTAAGGTAACTGACACAATAATCCACCCTACTTCGTAATATACGCTCCATGTGGTTTTTGCGGGTCAAGTCTCGGAATATTGACGGCTTCCTATATCTAGTGGACCTATTCTCACCTTCATACTCGATTAAGACCACGACAACTACAACCATGGTCGTGAATGCGGCCGCCAGTGGCAACGAAATCGATTCCGTTACGGACGAGACCATCGACCTATTTATTGTGCATTTTGTGCGAGAAAAAGGGTAACTTATTTTCAGTAGAGTTACGCATTGAAAGAAGTTCACAAATTTCAAATGTCATAACAACATGGTTATACATACACACGGCATGAAAATCGTAAACAAGTATGGAATTCAACATGGATTGCATCAGGGTCTATCAAAACCTGATTTTCCTCCAAATCAATGGATCTATGCGCAGCAATAATTAACAAGCATGCGTGTTGCAAAATCATGCATTACGAATTAACAAGCAGTTTCAAGAATTAACAAATGTAGATTGGAGAAAAAGTTTTTTATGAAAAAAACTTTTTTGGGCTCAGAACCAGCGGCGTATTTCGCATGCGTGTTGTAAAATTGGCAGGCCTATCACGAGACGCACACAAGGCTGCAGTGGTTACCCTTCGCATACGGACACACAAATCGCGTAAGATTATTTTATTCTCGAGGGTACTAACGCCGAAGAGGGGGGGGGGGCGAGCGGGGCAAATACCTATTTGTATGTAAGACGCTACCGGGTAGCCAGGCTGCCACACCATTGGGTAGTCTTCAGTGATAGGCCGCAGAAAAAGGTACTGGATTTCGTGATGCTTGGGCAAGCGTCGGGGACATTGCAACGCGCAATCGTCATCGCCCAAAATAAATCGGAAAATAGATCACAATAGGAATTCGTTTAGAATGATTAATTGAAACAAGGGTTTAAAAAATAACCATCAGGAATTAGTTCACAGACACAGAATGTCATGCATAACAGACCACAAGGATCTGCACAGAATAGCGAGGAATTAACAGACAGGCAGAATATAATGGGACAAAACCAACCACATGCAGCAAAAGGCAGAAAGGGCAACGGGGGATAGTGCACATTACAAATGACAAATCGCAGTATATCAACACCGCAAGACGAATATGAACATCAATGACAACATTAAACAAAAATTGAAAGGGAAAAAATGCGGAACGGACGGAATTTATAAACATTCAGACAAGCTACAGAAAAAGATACAGAACAATGCAAACAAGCACGATGGAAAAAAATTTCAGAAAACACTACCGATATCAAAAACTGCAGAAATGCATCATGTTTATCAAAGCGAGTTCAAAATTACTCAAAGTAGCATACAAATCATGGAATAATGAAGAGTTCAGCACATCGAAGTCAAAATTAGTTAAAACAGCATGTAGATAAAAAAGGAAGCTACATACCTTCATCATTTACGACACAACGAGGACAAAAATACTTAAACTAGTATATAGAGCATATAATACAGCGAAACAACCTAGAATTAGGTCATAGCACCAATAACAAGCACGGGAAAGTAGGAAAATTGCGTCATGTCCAGTACGATTGCAGCATGTACATCAGATTGAAAAGGAAAATTAGAGATAACATTGAATTAGCAGGTACATCAGATTGAAAAGTATTCAAAACAACATTGAATTAACAAACAGCAGAAAGATCCTTGAAATGGCTCATGTAGATCACACTAAAGCATGAAATAAATGAGGATTAGTTCAACCGTAGTAACGAAAGGCAAAAAGGGAGTTAAAAAATTCCACCGTGCACCTCCTTCAAATAAAATTTTTTTCAGATCGACATGTGGATCATGGAATAAAAAATCAACTAATGAATTAGGTCATCCAAGCAACAAAAGCCAAAAAAGAGCAACACGATTGCAGCATGCACATCAAATTGAATGGGAAAATTCCAGACAACATTGAATTAGCAGGTGGCAGACAGGGTTGCACAAATGCATCATGCAGAAAACACTAGAGGAATAAAAATGAGGATTGGTTCAACCAAAGTAACGAAAGGCAAGAAAGGGTTACAAAATTCCAACGTGTCGAGTGTGTGAAAAAAATCAAAAGAGCAGCATGTAAATCATGGAGTAAAAATTCAACTAACGAATTAGGGCACCGTAGTAAAAAAAGGCAAAAAAGAGCTACATGATTGCAACATGTAAAGCACAATGAAAAAAAAAAGTATTCAAAACAGCATTGAATTAACAAACAACAGAAAGATCCTTGAAATGCATCATGTAGATCACACTAAAGCATGAATTAAATGAGGATTAGTTAAAAAGAGCTACATGATTGTAGCATGTAAAGCACAATGAAAAGAAGTATTCAAAACAGCATTGAATTAACAAACAGCAGAAAGATCCTTCAAAGGCATCATGTAGATCACACTAAAGCATGAAATAAATGAGGATTAGCTCAACCGTAGTAACGAAAGGAAAAAAGGAGTTAAAAAATTCCACCGTGCACCTCATTCAAATAAAAATTTTTCAAATCGACATGTGGATCATGGAATAAAAAATCAACTAATGAATTAGGTCATCCAAGCAACAAAAGCCAAACAAGAGCAACACGATTGCAGCATGTACATCAAATTGAAAGGGAAAATTCCATACAACATTGAATTAGCAGGTGGCAGACAGGGTTGTGCAAATGCATCATACAGAAAACACTAGAGGAATAAAAATGAGGATTGGTTCAACCAAAGTAACGAAAGGCAAGAAAGAGTTAAAAAATTCCAACGTGTCGAGTGTGTGAAAAAAATCAAAAGAGCAGCATGTAAGTCATGGAGTAAAAAATTCAACTAATGAATTAGGGCACCGTAGTAAAAAAGGCAAAAAAAGAGCTACATGAATGCAGCATGTAAACCACAATGGGGAAAAAGTATTCATAACAGCATTGAATTAACAAACAGCAAAAAGATCCTTGAAATGCATCATGTAGATCACACTAAAGCATGAAATAAATGAGGATTAGTTCAACCGTAGTAACGAAAGGAAAAAAGGAGTTAAAAAATTCCACCGTGCACCTCCTTCAAATAAAAATTTTTTCAAATCGACATGTGGATCATGGAATAAAAAATCAACTAATGAATTAGGTCATCCAAGCAACAAAAGCCAAACAAGAGCAACACGATTACAGCATGTGCATCAAATTGAAAGGGAAAATTCTAGACAATATTGAATTAGCAGGTGACAGACAGGGTTGCACAAATGCATCATACAAAAAACACTAGAGGAATAAAAATGAGGATTGGTTCAACCAAAGTAACGAAAGGCAAGAAAGAGTTAAAAAATTCCAACGTGTTGAGTGTGTGAAAAAAAAAATCAAAAAAGTAGCATGTAAGTCATGGAGTAAAAAATTCAACTAATGAATTGAAGCACCGTAGTAAAAAAAGGCAAAAAAGAGCTACATGATTACGGCATGTAAAGCACAATGGGAAAACAGTATTCAAAATAGCATTGAATTAACAAATAGCAGAAAGATCCTTGAAATGCATCATGCAGATCACACTAAAGCATGAAATAAATGGAGATTAGTTCAACCGTAGTAACGAAAGGAAAAAAGAAGTTAAAAAGTTCCACCGTGCACCTCATTCAAATAAAAATTTTTCAGATCGACATGTGGATCATGGAATAAAAAATCAACTAATGAATTAGGTCACCCCAGTAATAAAAGCCAAATAAGAGCCACACGATTGCAGCATGTACATCAAATTGAAAAGAAAAATTCCAGATAACATTGAATTAGCAAATGGCAAAAAGAGTTGCAGAAAAATCATTACAAACAGCATGTGCATCATGTGATAAAAAAAATCAATGAAAACAAGTTGGAATGGTGAAGAAAAGTATTCAAAACAGCAGTTGGTGGCAACCTTGTGAACTAAAAACAATTTTGAAGAAAACAAGTTGGAATGGTGAAGACAATAGGTTAGTTAACACATTTGATGCCAACTTGGTGAACGGAAAATAAAAATTCAGCATGGAATAGATCTAAAAATTCAGCATCATCTGTCATACGAAGAAAATAAAAATTCAGTATGGAATATATCTAAAAACTCACTGGTAAACCGATGCAACCTGGACGAAGAAGAAGATGTAAGTGTGAGGGGGGACAGATCTACAACCAATAAAAGAGGAAATTATGTTAGAGTAGCGAAAAAAGAGTTACAAAACCAGATAATGAGCAAGAAATTAAGGGAAACTTTGCAAACTCACAGAAAAACAAAGGGAAGCGAAGAAGAAGACGGACGAAGTGTTAATGGGAGTAAATATGCGAAAAATACTTAAACAGAAGGAATTAAACTTCAATGAAAACCAAGTTGGACAACAATGTCTAAGAGAAGGTACAAAACTCACAGATAAGCCGATGGAAAAACTGAACAAGAAGATGGAGGACGACAGAGGAACAGATCTGAGAAAATAATTAAATTAAATGGAGATAGCCTGGAAAGAAAAAACATAATAAATAAGAATTAAAGAGCAGACCTAAAACATCACAGAGATTAAAAAGGGGACAACGAACCACAAGATCGAAGTGATCAGAGAACAGATCTGCAAAAAAAAAAATTAAAAACCAAATAAAAGAAAAGAAAAGTGAAATAAATTAGACTGGAAGAGCATTTTCAACAGATCAAGAAAAGTGAAATAAATCCAACTCACATGAGAAGAAGAAGATGAAAGTATATTATCTCCACAGACAGTACTTCTGGAAAATCAGAGAAACCTTCGATCAGACCGGCCGGAGCATCAACGGCATGTGTTTTCCGAGGATGAGATCATTCAATGGATGGGAAAGCAATGCAAGAGGCTGACGATCTAGTGAATGAGGGGTCGAGAGAGATGGAGGCTATCGAAAACCCTAGAGGAAGGGAGATGAAAGTCGGGCTTTTCAGACGCGGTGAGCTTAACGCTCACATGGCACGCACATGGGTTGAAGTCAAATGGGGAAAAATGTGCTTCAGGGTTTTGCAGCTTGAAGTCCAGCACTGAAGTGGGGTAGGATGGAACTCATCACTTCCACATTTTATGCTCATTTTCAGGGAAACAAACACACCGAAGTGGGCTGGAAGTGGCCACTTCTGCCACTTCGGTGCCCACTTCAGTGAAACAAACGGCCCTTATATGCAAGAGATCTAGTCTCAATAGACCAAGATATATCAGTGTTTTTTTTTTAAGTTTTTAAACTTTTATAATAAATTTTGAAGTTTTTTTTAATAATATCTTACGGCACACATGCATACTATACTTTAACCATTCTTTTGGGAAAAGTTGAACTATCATTTTATTTCATGGAAATCTTACCACTGGGTTATTGCAGGAGAAACTTCAATTTTTCCTTTAGTGATATTTTTTTCATTCTAAAGAGTTGAACAACATTATATAATTTTTTTTAAAATAAGAATATAATCAACTTTATTTCTTTAGTGATAGTTTTTTCAAAATTATCTACGAAGGTCTTATTTGATTATATTCTTTGCAAAAAACAAATCTGCAAAATTTCTCAAAAGCAAATTGAGGGCAAACAAACACCATGGCCCACAGAAATAAATTCCCAATCAAAAGCACATGGGCCAGAACCCATTCCCTCCGGCTGCTGCGAAAGAAACCCAAGCAGCCCCAGCTTTGTTTGCACTCATTACAATAATTGGAACTCCATATTTGACTTCATTTATTGATCACAATACTTATATCATGACTTCATTTATTGATCGCAATAACCACATTTTGCATTATTTACGTTCATGCATACACAGTTGGTCCACATCGCCAACAAGACCAACACAAACCACAGCAAGTACTAATGATAAGGATAAGGCAGCCCCCCCTTCATTATTGAGCACCAACCAACACAGCACTTCAATTGGCCTTGCCCCATGTCAAATCGCCTTCAAAGATCCAGTGGCAAACTTCAATCGCACCTGGTTTGGACCCAAGCGCCACAAACGCACCATGACCCGCACTCCAGTCGGACGTGTCCAAGTGACAGATGGCTACACCATGATTAATCTTCTCCTTCGATTCAACAGCCAGGATCTCAGCCTCGTATACCCGCACCTTAGGCACTGAGTGACAGTAATACACCAGATATGGAAACAAGCTCTGGTGGCATGACACTGATTTAGTGACCCTTCCGCCATCGATCCCTTTCACTTTACCGATCAAGATGTCTTTTCCGGACCCGTGCGCGCTCGCTGTACTCCTCGGCGCGGCATCGCTACCGAGCACCGACACAGCAAAGTCGATCATGTCCTCGGCCGACGTCGCGCACCGCTTCGTTTCGCCGCGGCTCGGAGCGCGCTCGCACTCGCTAATCGTGTCACCAATTGCCCGACCAAGCGCGGTGCCGGGGGGCGCGTTGAAAATCTTAGCCAACTCGATGGCATTGAACGGTAATTTACCGGATATATCCCTGGGTAAAAACGACCTTTCCGGCATCTTATCCCGAATATCGGGCATCGGCATCACTGTCCCCTCTTTCAAGCTGCTCTCTCTAAAGAATTTACCCGGTTCAACCCGCATATTCACAGTTTTGCCACTCTGCAAGTTGTCCGTCGGGATGGTGCTGTTTTGGTAGTCGGCGAAGGTGACGCCAGTTTTAGCGTAGGCCTTGAATTCGGTTGGCCTGCCTTTATAAGACTTGAAGCTCACCACCGCATTGGTGGTCTCTTCACCGTAGCTGGTGAAATGATCATTACCTTCCTGTTTTACCTTCCCATAAGCGGTGAACTCAAGTGTAGGATTATTTCCGCTCTTACCATAAGACGTGAACGTGGAATCACCATCATCCTGCTTACCACGGTAATTAGAGAAGGATTGAGTCCCAACATTAGCATGATCACCGTACGACTTGAAATTTTGATGAGAATCCCCAGGATCAGAGCCGTATTTCTTGAATTCATCAAATGGATTATTGGCACCCTCGCCGTAGCCCTTGAACTTGGAAATCCCAATTGCATTGTCTTTGGAGTAGGACGTGAAGGTAGTGGGAACAGCATTGGTATCCTTGCCGTACTGTGTGAAGGTCTGGAAACCTTGGGAGTTGGCCTCGGAGTAGGAAGTGAAGTTCTGGGTGTGGCCATTGCTTCCAGTCTCGTAGTTAGCGAAGTTAACCTCGGAGATTTGGGTGGATTTGCCGTAGTTGGAGAAGTCGCCGGCGCCGCCGACGGCGGCGGATGCATAGGAGGTGAAGTTGTCGGTGGTGATGGTGCCGTTGGGAGAGTATGTTTTGAAATTCTCGTCGTGGAAGACGGAGTCTCGGGAGTAGCTTGTGAAGACGTCGACGGGGATGAGTTGGGACTGGGAGTAGTTCTTGAACGAGTCTCGGCCGCCGTTGATGTGGTTGCCGTAGTGGGTGAAATTCACATTGTTGTAGTTGGCGAAGTGGGAGTTTTTGGAGGATTTGGAAGTGAGGGATGGGGAGCAGAGGAGATGAGCTGCAGAGCAGAAGGTAAGGAGATGGGGAGTGAGTGATGATGGATTAGTGGAAAGCAAAGAGGAGTAGGTAGTGGAATCAAGGGCAGAGAGTGGGGAGAGTTTGGCGATGAGGAATGATGGATGAGGACGTTGATTTGGGGTCTTGCGGTCCCAGTAGCGAATCAGTGCAGCTTTGGCTGTGAATGGATTTGGAGATGCTGTAGCATGGACATTGACAGTGGTGGCGATGAGTGACAAGGAGATGAAGAGGAGGAAGGGCTGCAGAGTTGCCATGCCGGCTGTGAGTTCTGGTTGCTTGTTTGGGCTTGGAGTGGAAAGGTGTGGTGATTGGTGAGGAGTATTTAAAGAGAGGAACTTTGTTGATTTGGGGACGGTTTTGATGGTTTTATTCCGGGCATTTTTACTTTATTTGGGCAGAACCACACATTTGGTCAACATGAAGACCGCAGCCCTCTAGTTTGTTGCTCTGGAAAGAATAAAGTTAGAAGTATGTAGGTAACGTATGGAGTGAGAAATTTTTATCTATTTACGGTCGTCTCTAACCCTATTATCATCTAGGATCTCTTGTTTTGACAAAGTGATCAAATTTTCAATAAAATAAGATAATTATACGTAGAATATTTAAAAACATTGTACAAACCCATGAGCATTTTTTGACTTTATTCAGCTGGCGGTCCTACCACGTGATTGAGCCCAACTTGATTGACCATGACCTGGCTTAAAAGGAACATGAGGGCATTTATGGTGATGTCTTATAGAAACTTGATGTTTGTAAGATAGTGTTACGGAGAGCCAATGGAATCATATTTATAGATGTTTCATAAAGACGTCAGTCTGCATTTTTTTTTTCTCTCTTTTAATAAGCGCCCTAGTTGAAGAAAATCAGGCGAAACAGAGCCTCTGTAAGTATTTAGGGGTGCAAAAACATTTTACTTGATAAGTAAAAGCCAACGAGTTAAATAATAGACTTTCACAAATATTTTTTCCAATTAAAATTTTAAACTATATATATATATATTAATTTATAAAAATAAAAAGGTAAAATAATAAATTTTTGTAAAAAAATCATTTTATATAACTCAAATTTAATATGTTAAGAGCCAAACAATAAAATTTTCTAAATATTGTTTCTAAAACTATAAAGTTTTTAGAATCTATGTACATATTTGTTAAAAAAATAAGTGCCTAAATATTTTTTAAAAAATATTATATAAAGTAATAGGAAAATTATTATACAAATAAATTTGGTGGGTTAACTAATTTGCCAAAAAAAGGTTGAGTTCTATTTTTACTTTTAAGATACATGGCATTGTTGCCAAAACTTGCTTTTTTGTTGCCAATTTTAAATTTTAAAAACAAAATAAAAAAAACATGTTTGTTAAAGTGTTTTTGTTTCCAAAAATTTTGAAAACAACACCCATGTTTAAAAAAAAAAGAAGTAAAAACAACCTTTTCTTGTTTCCAAATTTTTTTTTAAAACATTTCCACAAAGTTTTTTTTTTAATTTTTAACTTAACCCATTAAACACTTTTAAGCCATTATCTTTTTCTCATGAGGCTTACACTTGCATGTTGTTGATCTTTTGAAAGATGAGATCTCATTTATTTTCTTGTAATTAGAATGTCAACGGGGCTGGGATTCACCGGGGGATACAATCCCCGATCTCGAAATCTCACCCTCATCTCCAACCCGACCCCGAACCCGAATACGGAGAATATTTTTCCCGTCCCTGCCCTGAGGGATTTTTTGGGTTCTGGGATTCTCGGCCCAGATTATTATTCAAAATTAGGGTGTTATTAAGAGATTTTGTTTGTAATATTTTTTAAAATGATTAGATAATTTGAGATAATATTTTTTAACAAATTATGAAAATATATAAAAAAAAACACCTTTGATTACTATTTAAAAGAATTGACATCACAAATAAACTTATATAATTTTATAAAAATTTATATCTCAATATATTACTATTTTTATAAAAATATTCAAAACAATTATAGTTAAAAATATAAAAAAACTATGTAAAAAATATAAAAATATAAATTGAGAAAAATAATAAATATTTATTCAAGATTTTGTTTTGTTAACCTAACATGTTTTGTGTTTTCTAGTTTTCAAAAACTTACAACAACTTTTGTACCCAAACATGTTTTTGTATCCCAAAAAAATTGGCAAGAAGCAAAAACAAAAAATAGAAAAACAAAAACAATGTCAAAGGATCTCTAAAAAGTTAACAAATAGAGAAAAAAACTGTTAATGATATTATCTCCTCTTATGGTGAGGTTATCATTTTACATTAGTTAGTCCACTCAATTTTACATAATTACTCTATTAATATAATTAATTACATGTTCCCTAGCCTTCATATGTTTTGTAGCCATCATATGCTTAAAAACTTTTGAATAAACAAACCCATCTTTCCATTGTGGCATCTTCACAAACACTTGAAGAGCAAGAGAAGCACGCACAGATCTTCGTTCTTCACAAACACTGCATAAAACAATAAAAAAATCACACAAGTAAACAACTGGCACAAAAAAAAAGAAAAAAAAAAGAATTTAGTTAACACCAAAAGGCTTGTAGCCTAGCGGTACCTCGGATCCTCTCGTGGGAGGAGACGCGAGTTCAATTCTCCCGAACCGCGCTCCCCTGTTCCAAAAAATGAGAACGTTGTAGGCAATCCCCCGTCAGACGTACGCCCCTGAGAATTGACGCTTGTCGCCCTATCTTAAAAAAAAAAAGAATTTAGTTAACAAAATTTTGAGATCTTTGTACTTACTGTGGTCAGAAATGGAATAAATAATGTGTTGAAACAAGAATTCGGATCTTGAATCATGTTAGCTGCTTCAAATAAACTTGCAAAATTTGCGGATTAATCTTCATTCCAAATGCTCGCTAAGAAAGGTTAACAGAGAGGCTGATTGTTTTTAATGGGGTTATAAAACTATTTCACATGAATGACAAAAAATGTCCTCAGTAAGAGAGAATGAGATTATGCCATAAACAGTTTGTCCTCTATTGTTAACTTAATAAGCCACATTTATTTTAAACGAAAAAAATTAAAGCTTTGTATTTTGTTTTGGCAAATCTGTCAAACTAGAATATTTATTTTTGCAATTTTTCCTATATTAATTTATAAATCAGACAAGCAAATATTACATTTTCACAATTATTTATTTTTAAATAAATATTTTTTAGATTATTTGTTTCAATTTATACAAAAAAATTAAAAAAAAATAGATGGGGGACAATGGGCCATCGATTTTGAATCTTCCTCGAGGATGTGCAGAGTTGTGGAGTGTAATAGCAAATTATACTTTCATTTGTGTGACATTTTGAATTCGATTTCGAATCTTCCTCAAAATAAACATTATATATAAGAGACGTAGTTATCAGTGACTAGGGCTGAAAAATACCAAGAGGACATTGGTGTCAATACACCATTTTTATTGTGACTTTGTTAAAATAAAAAATATTTAAATTGTTTTTATTTATTAGCATTCAACAATATATTTGTACTTAAATTTGTTGATTTAATCACCTTCATATTAGAAGGATGACAACTATTTCTTTGGTCAAGAAGGAGGTTGACAAATCAACTTTGTCCCATGTTGGGTTAAATGAGTAGCTTAATAACACTACTTAATTGATGACATGTTAATTGCATGTTGATGACATATTAATTGTAGGAGCTTAAATGAGTGGCTGCAAAAGACTTACATCTAGAGCAACTAGATGCTAAGATTTTTTTTTTTTTTTTTTACATGGTGATCTTGAGGAAGACATCTGTATAGCACAACCAGAAGGTTTTCAAGTATCTGAGAAAGAAAACTTAATCTACAAGTTAAAGAATATTTTATATGGCTTGAAGTAAGCTCCAAAATAGTGGTACTTGAAATTTGATAGTTTTATGAGAAGGATTGGGTACAAGAGATGTGCATTGGATCATTGTTGCTACTTGAAGAAATATGATTCATCCTATATCATATTACAGTTCTATGTTGATGACTTGTTAATTGCAGCAGTTGATATGAATGAAATCAACAAATTAAAAATGCAGATGTTTAAAGTGTTTGAGATGAAGGAGTTAAGTGTTTCAAAATAAATCCTTGGTATGAGCTTCAACAGGGATAGATTTGAAGATAACACTTACATCATCTCAAGAGAAATATATTAAAAGTGTGTTGAAAAACTTTAGTGTCCAGATGCTAAGATCAGAAGTACATCCTTTGGAAGTCACTTCAATCTCACGAGAAGCAGTCACCTCAAACGGATAAAGACGGGAAATATATGACTAAAGTTCCATATGTATCTGCAGCTTGTAGTGTTATGTATGCAATGTTATACAATCGGCGAGATATTGCTCATGCAGTAGGAGTTGTTAGCAGATTCATTTTCAATCCAGGAAGAGAGCATTAGGAAGCAATTAAGTGGCTATTACACTACTTAAAAGGTACTTCTAAAGTTACCTTATGTTATAAAAGGTGAGATGGTATTTTGGAAAGATTTTCTGATGCAGACTTGGGTGGTTGTTTTGATACAAGAAAAAACACTATAGGGTATATTTTCATAGTGGGTGGCACAGCTGTAAGTTGGATGTCTTGACTTCAAAAGAGCGCTGCTCATTCAACCATAGAAGTAGAGTCCATAGCTATCTCAGAAGCTGGTAAGAAAATGATTTGGTTGAAGAATTTTCTTGAGGAATTGGACAAGAAACAGGTTGAAAATTTTCTTTATAGTGACAGTCTAACTGCTATTGACCTTGCGAAAAATCCCGTGTTTTGTGCTAGGACAAAACATATTTTGCCTAGATATCATTTTATCAGAGAATTGATTAGTGGTGGCTTCTTGTTCTTGATGAAGATCTTTGGTTCAAATAATCCTATAAATATATTGACCAAGGTGGTTACTACAGAAAAGTTGAAGCTTTGCAAAGCTTCAATTGGCCTTCGGAGTTGACTGATGAGAAGGCGCCACACAAGTAGAAGTTAATTATTACATATTTTGAGTTTACAGGTGTGTAGAGTGCAGTTGATGTAATCAACCTCCAAGTGGGAGATTGCTAGGTATGTAGAGTCTTGAGTAGTATTTATCTTTTCAAGCCCTAGGCCAATATGGGAATTTTGATTAGAGTTTTATCTTTTTCCATAAATATTCATGTTGTCTTCTCAGTATAAATATCTTATAGATATGCTTGTTATCGTTTTTCCTATAAATAGCCATGTAATTGTAAACCCTAATTTGCTGTGAGTGAAATAAATTGATATTAGTGTGGCCGTGGACGTCTTCAAGATCGAATCACATTAAATTCTTTTGTCTTGTTGTGTGTGTGTGTGTGCTTTCTCTTCTTGTTATTGCTCAAATTGCCTAATCCTTAACAAAGGGATGGGGCTTTAGGTATTCGTAAGGCTTTGATTTGTGCTCAATTTCCTAAATCTTGAGGCTTTGATTTGTGTGGACATTCTTTCTCTAGAATACAGTTGGTGTAACCTTGGAAGCTGAACATCTACTCGAAATGTTCTTACCTTTTCAAATTTTTATGCAACAATATAGAAGACATGAATGATAATATCTGGAAGTGTTGGAGCAATCTTTAGAAGATGAAAGTAGCACCAAGATGAAATTTTCATGGAAGGATTACAACCACAGGAGGAGATTATTCCCTTAATCTGAGACATGAGGAGATATGTCTTATGTGGAGTAGATAAAGAAAGCGTAGAGCATTTATTTTTCTCATGTCACAAGGTGCAGGTTTTTTGGAGATTAGTGGAAGGCTTGAATCGGAGTACACTCAGCATAAGAGACGGTTTGCAGTTGGAAACTAGGTGAAGTACAATCATTTTCTTAGAGCCAAACAAAATGCTACATTCATCACTGTAATTGTTCGGCAAGTCTGGAAAGCTCGCTGTATGATTTTCCAAAGGACTCAACCTGACTACTAGTGGGTTGCTTGGAGAGTTGTTGAACTCATCTGAGAGTATAGTATTGCAATGAAAAACAAGATGGAGAAGTTTCTCAGCAACCACTCTAACTCAACTTCTAACTATTGCCCTTTTTAGATGTCTCTTAGATGCCTAATACCCTTGACGGGGGCCTGGTTTTTGTGTTACAAACTCTAATTATCGTATTGTACTTGTAGATTGCTACAGAATTAATGTTCATTCAAGTATTGACGTTGAATTGAAAGCACTGAGTGTAGCATTGAAGTATGTGATTTAGTGATGGATGACAATGTTTTAGCTTCACAAACTGCATTGAGTTATGACAAGTGCTCAGCCAAAACACAAGTGCTAACTTACGGAGGGTTCTAAAATTGGATTGATAATATTAAACATTTCAAATTCCGTTTGAATCCGCTTGAAGTTGAAGCTATTCTAAGAGAGTGGAATTTAATTGATGATAGATTGGAAACTTAGGCAAATTATCCCCACGCTTATCTGTATATCACAAAGTGATGGAGTTACCACATTGGTTAATGAAAGTGTGGATGAGAATGGGTTTCACACTTCGATTTTTGTTGTCGCTCCTATATCTAGGTGTGTTAACTGTTTGTTTTTGTTTTTGTTTTTGTTGGTGTTTTAGTAGGTTTTTTTTGTCTTTTTGAGTTTCTTGTGCTCTCAATTCTGTTATTTTATAATAAATTAACTTCAAAAAAAAAATTAGTTTTGTGTAAATTGCTTGCATACCAATGCAAAACCATGAAATTGCTTAAATACCCCCATAAAAATACTATTTACTTGCATACCCCCATAAAACTAATTTTTTAACTTATATATCCCTGCTGTTAGTTACCGTTAGCTATTGTTAAAGTTAATGAAATTAACAATGGTTCCCACTTAATCCAACTTACATCTTTAAAAAGATAAACAACATATATAGATAGAATTTGAAAATAACAAAATAATTTTTTGGGTGGAGAGGTCCTGATCTCTCTCTCTCTCCCTCTCCCTCTCTCTCTCTCTCTCTCTTTCTCTCTCTCTCTCTCTCTCTCTCTCGTTGGTGTCTAGGGTTCGTCACTCTGGGGCTTCCAATGGCGGTGATCCTCTACGAGGGGTCTTCAGAGAGAAACGTAGGAAATTTATTAAGAATGAGGTATCTTCGTTCACCGATCTTACCGCATTTCGTAGTATCAGAGAAAATGATGAACCGCTGACACCACAACGTTAAGGATCCAATCGGCACCAAGAATCTCACCCTGAGCAACCTCTCCGATTGTTTTTCTAGCCTTTTTTTTTATAATCTTAATCTTTAAGGGTTCTTTATATTCTTGATGGATGAATACTTTGCAAGATTGATTTTGATTTCTGTGGGGTGAGCTATCCCTCCGGTTCTTTTTCTAGGGTTTCTTGACTAAGATAGTTTTTGGTTCTCACAGTTTAAGTTTTCTTCTTTATTTTGTGAATTTTAACCAGAAGCATGCGCTTGAGGCATTTCTACTGAGTTATTTACTAGACTTGGGATTTTTTCCAAAATAAACCAAAGGAAAGTTTCATTGGTAATTTATTGGGCTCTTCTATGTGCATATAAGTTTGT
Organism: Dioscorea dumetorum; assembly: GCA_902712375.1. Taxonomy (NCBI): domain Eukaryota; kingdom Viridiplantae; phylum Streptophyta; class Magnoliopsida; order Dioscoreales; family Dioscoreaceae; genus Dioscorea; species Dioscorea dumetorum. Next base: position 2,713,853 of record CACTHL010000561.1, on the reverse strand, counting down.
GATGAAGCATCTACAAATAGGATCTTTAGTATCTCACTTTGAATGGTAAACTGACCTTTATCTTGACTGCTTTGTATTGATAAAGACATCAGGTTTGGTAATATTTCATTTTGTGAATGGCCACACAAACACTTGTCCTGATTGCTCTCTATGAAGGTATTAGGTTTGGCGCTCTCTCATTTAGTTGGTGCTAATAGGGCATGTACACTAGGTAGTTTATTTGATCGAAATTGGATACTTGACAGAAATCCACCATGCCTTAGTTGCTTCATTTTTGTGATGTTGGTAATGTTTGTAATCCGAAGTTTTTTTAATTTTGGGTGTGTAACTATTTGAAGTTTATATATCCTTTCATGTATACTTTAGTTAGAAAGTGTTGCCAACTGTACTCAATTTTCTTGCTTTTCAGCATGGTCATAGAATTTCATCCTAATGGCATATGTTGATAATTGGCAGATCGTTTCATACAATGGAAAGTTCTTCTATATTAAGACTCAAGTTTAAATATGGTGGATATTTCAAGAACCATGGGAATGATAAAAGAAAATATTGCTTAGGAAGGCTGAAGACAATGGTGATCGATATAGATTTCTATAACTTGAAGACACTAGAAGAAGATTTATCACAATTTTTTTTCTTAAAAAATCAACCAAATTCCAAAGTATTAGTGCATCATGAGAGGTGTGGAGCCAAGGAAGTTTGTTGAATCGTCAGTGATTTAGATCTTCTACATGCATTAGATATGTGCAAAGAAGATAAAACATGTGAGATTTATGTGGTGTTGGATGATGTTACACCTATTGCAGTACAAGGGGGGTTGGAAAAAGCAAATGGGGGAACAAGATATGACCTAAGAAAGCAAAGTTACCAAGTGCATCAAATAGAAGGAAGTTCATGCGATCTAATTGAAATTGAACCAAAAATCATAAATGAAATGCAACAGGCAGAGGTTGAAGATGAATCAGATGAGGACTATGTAGGCAGTGATGAGCATAGTGTCTCTACAGGAGATGATGAAGATATGGAGGTTGAAAGTGAAAAAAGTTATCATTCTCTCTACCATAGCAGTGACTCCGATGATGACAAACATGTTGATGTCTTTGAAGGTGAGATTTATGAAGTTGATGAAGAAAATCCCATTTTAGAAGTTGGAAGAAAGTTTGAAGATGTCTATCATTATAGAAGATGTTTGACAAGATCTTGCTATATTGAGAGAGTTCTCAATAACTTATATAAAAAGTGACCAAAAAGAGTAACAGCAAGAAGTGCTTCGAAGATTGTTCATGGAGAGTTCATGCATCTAGACTGTTAAAAGAAGGTGTATTTCAAATCAAGACAATGCAAGGACAACATTCATATAGTTCAGTGAACAAAAATGGGAACAAAATGGCTACTAAAAATTGGGTTGCGAGATAGAGTTATTGAGTGGCTCGAAATGAGAGTGAAGTGGCACCATCTGAATTAAGAAGAAGACTAATGGAAAAATATCACGTGGCCTTGCCTTACCATAGAGTGTGGAAGGGAAAAGAGATCGCAATGTCTATTATTCATGGTTGTTGGGACAACTCTTATTCGAAGATGATGGCATTCAAAGAAGAGTTGGTTAGAAGAAACCATAGCACTGTGGTGAAAATTGATAAGATTCAACAACATGATGGATGGCATTTTAGAAGAATATTTATTAGCATTGGTGCTTGCAGTGTAGGCTTCTTGATTAGGTGTAGGCCTCTCTTGGGCCTAGATGGATGTCATCTAAAAGCCAAGTACAAAGGCGTCATGCTAGCTGCAACCTCAGTTGATGGTGCTAATAGATTATTTCCAATGGCCTATGGGATTGTAGAGTCAGAAAATATTGAATCATGGACATGGTTTCTCAGTGCATTGTATGAAGCAATTGGAATGCCTAATGGATTGGTTTTGGCTTCAGACAGACAGAAGGGGTTAGAGGAAGCAATTTCTAAGATATATCCTCTTGTTGAACACAAAACATGTGTAAGACATTTATACAAGAACTTCAAGAAGAAGTTTGCTGGGAATATATTACAGAAGATTGTTTGGTCGGCTGCAAATGCATTTACTACAGCAAGCTACATTTCTTCTCTAGAAGGTTTGAAAACAATAAATATGAGGGCATATGAATGGTTCTTTGACTTGGAGAAAAAGCGAGAAATTTGGAGTAGATCTTAATTTGGGACTATTGCCAAGTGCCATTACATCACAAACAATATCTCTGAAAGCTTCAATGCATGGGTTGCAGATCCAAGACACAGGCCAATGTTAGATTTACTTGATACTGTCCAACAAAAAAAAATGGAGATGATGGATAGAAGAAGGACTTTGGCAGCTAGATGGAAAGGGAAAGTTGTTCCATTTGTAGTAAAAAATGTCAGGGAATCGAGTATGTGTTTATAACTGAAGATCATGTCAGAAGAAGCACTGACTTTAAGGCAGAAGTATCATATAAAGACAAGAGATGTGAAGTGGTGCTCAATGAGAGAAAATGCACATGCAGAAGATGGCAAGTATTAGGTATACCATGTATGCATGCCCTTGCTTTTATCCATTCCATCAGAGAAGCAAAGTGGGAAGATTATGTTGATGATTATTTTTCAGTAGACAAATATAAAGCAACCTATCGAATGGAGGTTGCACCTATGCCTGATATGAATGAATGGGTCACTACTAGTGATGGTGAGTCTCTACTACCACCTTTCTCAAGGAGGCCAGCTGGTAGACCTAGGAAAAATAGGATTAAAGGTTTTGATGAAGTCAAGAAAGGTAGGCACAAATGCAAAAAGTGTGGATCATTTGGTCATCATGCAAAAAAATGTAAAGAGCCAGAGAAAGAAAGTGATCCTTCAATGCAATCTATGGCTTCATCATCTAGTGTTCAACAAGCCTACAAGTAAGCAATGAATATTTAGTTAGGGGCTTCAATACATTCATGTCAAACTCATTTTTAACAAAAAAAAAATATTTTATTTAGGGGAAGATCAAGATCAAGGGGAGGATACCATGTTTATATGCCACCAACAGTAAAAAAAAAAATGGGAGGCCTAGAAAATTAGAAGGGATGATCAAAACCAATGAGTTGGATGTTCTACAATTGATACTTAAACATGTATATCTTCATTTTCTCATTTTTTGTTAGTTATTGATTATGAGTTTCATTCTTCCTTTATGTTGTCTTTCTTATAATGATTTCATTTATTTTTAAATTCTAATTGCAAATTCATCTCCATTTTTCACGTTGATGTTGACAATGGAGTTTGAAGATGTTATTTGTGTTATTTGGAGATTGTTGTTTTTTAGAAGTTTAATGTTTTTTTGCATTAAATAACATATGTATTATTTTAGTTGATGTTAAAAAAATTGGTCTTGGATGTAATTTGTTTTAAAAAATTTTATGAGGAACTTGTTTGTTCAAACAATTTGATGTCCTTTAGAGAACTTGATGGTAAAAAACTTGATATTGGATGGATGTTAAAAAACATTATTGGACTTCTTTTTTATAAATTTCATAGGTGATTATAGTTTGAGTAGGTGTATGAAATTATTTGTTATATATTGTTACATGCTGTAGTTTTTACCTATGTTTAGATTGTGTTTGTAAAGAGAATGTGATAATGTAAAAGTTTTTAGAGATGTTTGTAAAAACCTGAAAAATATGAATTTACTCAAAAATTCATGATTTTTAATAATTTTTAAAAATAATTAAAGCGTATGTAAAAAAAAAATACATTGTTATCCATAATTTAAATAATTTAAAGTCTATAAAATATAATTAAAAAATTTGATGGGTATATTAACAAACCCATAATGGTCATTTGGTGAATAAAATGAGTAATGTCTACAAAATAAGAAAAAAAACATTTAGAGGGGTATATAAGCAAACCCATTTTAGTAATTTACTCTTATTCCTTCCATTGATTTAACACCATTAACACCATTAAGAGTCAACTTAGCCATAGGGGCATATAAGCAAATATAATTGATTTGTAGTGGTATAGAAGCAAATATTATTTTTATGAGGGTATTTAAGCAAATTCATGATTTTACAGGGGTATACAAGTAAAAACCCCTTTATTTTTTCAGTACATATTATATTTTTCATTAAAAGACTTCCATATAAAATAAAATTAGTGTAGGGTCTAAAATAAAAAGGGTTTAACCAAAGAAAAAAAACTGGAATTAGATAACATAGAAGTTGGTTTTATTCCTATTGGCCTCTAAAAATTTATTAAACTACTTTTGTTAAGCAATAGCAAATTTTTTTAGTTTTAGAGACATCTCGGTGAGCGTTTTGGTATTTTCAACGCATGTCTGCGATTTTGTAAATTTATCCTACCGAACAAAACCTTCATTTGTTCATAAAAATACCTTAAATTTATTTTTTTTTAAATCACCTATTTTACATTTGATATAATTTTTTTATTTTTTATTTTTGGTTAATGTTGGTTGACCCTGTCCAATTATGAGGTACAAGAGGTCGGAGAAGCTCACACATCTGAGGCCAAAATGAGCTTAGGTGGGGCTCCACAATGGAAAAGACTAAAAAGAGAGAAGAGAAGTAAGGATGTCATTCAGCCTCGGCCCAGACAGAGAACCCGATTCTCCGTGATTTTTTTGGGTGCCCGTGCCGAGGTCAAAAAAATAATTCCTGATCAGGATTGGGGCAGGGAAATATACTCCCCGCCCGCCCAACCTCGAAATATTAAATATTTAATATATATATATATATATATATATTATGTTATAAATATAAAATATCTAAATAAAAATAGAAAAAAATTTATCTATTTAATTAGAAAATTATTAATAATTAAATAAATATTAGTATAAAAATTAAATGAAATCCTAAAATTTTAATCATGGCCGGAAAATCCCCCAACCTAAAAAATCTCTGCGGGGACGGAAAAAAGTTCCCTATATTTTGGTTTGGGATCAAGGAAGAGAGTTGAAATTCGGGACCGGAACAGGAAATTATATTTTTCGGTAAATTTTTGTCCCGCTGACATCTTTAAAAAGAAGCAAGCGAAGAGTAAAAAATTATTTTAAAAAAACTGAAATAACCAGACACTAAAATAGAATTCACTTTTTCAAAACTCACAGGCCACACGTAATTATCCACATGCGGGTCCTTGCTTCTTAGCTTTATTTTGAATCTTAAACTAGCTGTACGATTTATATGCTCAGCTTTATTTTGAATCCCAGACGAGTCGTACAATCCGGTCTCTAAAAATTAAATCGAAGACAACCCAATCCTATCCATTTCCAAAGACAAGAGAAAAGATGTAGTAATTGCTGAGGCACTACAGCAATCGCTCGTAAGCCACATATCTTCAGATCTATTCCCACGTGGATCCAACCCCTCATTCATCAAATCAAATGAACATCAATATATAAAAACAAACAATCCCTCAGGCCAATAGCCAATAATGCAGTCTCTCTTTTCTCCAACGTATTCAAACAACATCTTTCACCATGCCCACTCTGCAACTCATCCTCTTTCTCTCCATTCCTTTCTTCCTCATAACAACAACCAATGCTGCAGCATCTCCAAATCCATTCACAGCCAAGGCTGCACTGATTCGCTACTGGGATCGCAAGACCCCAAATCAACGTCGTCATCCATCATTCCTCATCTCCAAACTCTCCCCACTCTCTGCCCTTGATTCCACTACCTACTCCTCTTTGCTTTCCTCTAATCCATCATCACTCACTCCTCATCTCCTTGCCTTCTGCTCTGCAGCTCATCTCCTCTGTTCCCCATCACTCACTTCCAAATCACCCAAAGACTCCAACTTCGCCAACTACAACAATGTAAATTTCACCAAGTACGGCGTCTCAGCCGCGGGGGGCCAAGACTCCTTCAATAGCTACTCCAAGTCCCAAACGATCCCCGTCGACGTTTTCGCCAGCTACTCCCGAGACTCCGCCGGCCACGATGAGACCTTTACAACATACTCCCCCAACGGCACCATCATCACCGAAAACTTCACCTCCTACGCAACTACTGCCACAGGCGGCTCAGGCGGCTTCACTTCCTACGGCCGCTTCTCCAGGGTCCCCGAACTCACCTTCAAAAACTATGAAACCGAAAGCAACGGTCACGCCCAAAACTTCAGTTCCTACTCTGATGACACCGGGCTCGGCGACGAAACCTTCACTGGCTACGGCAAAGGAGCCAATGGCGTTCCCACAAACTTCAAATCCTATGCTAACCACTCCGACCTTATCATCTCCACGTTCAAGAGTTACGGCGAGAATGCTAACGCTCCCTTGGACACCTTCACCAAGTACGGAAACAATCCTGGGATATCACACCAAAACTTCCAATCTTACAGTGAGAATGCCAATAGTGGGAATGAGAGGTTCGCCAGCTACCGTGGTGACTCTGATGTAGGTGATGATAAGTTCCAGTCTTACGGTAAGAGCGGGAACCACCCCATAGTGGATTTTAAGACTTATGGGCATGATTTCAAGACGGGTGAGGACCATTTCAAGGGTTACGGTGAGAAGGCTAATAACCCGGAAATTTCCTTCAAGACATACAAAGGCAACCCCACGGATTTCAAGTCCTACGCCAAGGCCGGCGTCGTCTTCAAGGATTACCAGAACACGACTACTCCATCAGCCATGGTTCAGTCCAGTGGCAAAACTGTTAATAGATGGGTCGAACCGGGTAAATTCTTTAGAGAGAGCAGCTTGAAAGCGGGGACAGTGATGCCGATGCCGGATATCCGGGATAAGATGCCTGAAAGGTCGTTTTTGCCCAGGGAAATTTCAGTGAAATTACCATTCAATGCCATTGAGTTGGGCAAGATCTTTAATGCGCCTGCTGGCACGGGTTTGGGTCGGGCCATCTCGGACACGATCAGCGAGTGCCAACGCGCACCGAGCCGTGGCGAGACGAAGCGGTGCGCGAAGTCGGCCGAGGACATGATAGACTTCGCAGTGTCGGTGCTCGGGAAAGACGCGGTGCCGCGGACCACTGAGAGCGCGAGCGGGTCCGGTGACAGCATCGTGATCGGGAAAGTGAAAGGGATTAATGGCGGCAGGGTGACCAAGTCAGTGTCATGCCATCAGAGCATGTTTCCATATCTAGTGTATTACTGTCACTCGGTGCCCAAAGTGAGGGTCTACGAAGCTGAAATCCTGAGCGTTGGATCAAAGAAGAAGATAAACCAAGGTGTGGCCATTTGTCACCTTGACACGTCGGACTGGAGTGCGGGTCATGGCGCCTTCGTGGCGCTTGGGTCGAAACCGGGTGCGATCGAAGTGTGCCACTGGATCTTTGAAGGTGATCTCACGTGGGCGGCTTCTGATGAAGATCTGTTTATTTGAGTGCTGTTATGGTCTGTGTGGGTATGTTATTTGAATGTGCTTATGTTTATGTACTGACTGGTGTTCAGCGATAATGAATGACCGTTTATATGTATTTTAAGTACGTAATAGCGGTGCTTTTAAAGCTTGGCTTGTGGGCCAAACGTTAATGGTTTTGTCATTGTACCTTCTCTCTTAAATAAACCAAGCCAGTTGTGGAACACGACGAGTAGCTATTATTTTTGGCCCTGATTTGATGTTCCACGACGAGTAGCTATTATTTTTGCCCCGGATTTGATGCGACAGAAAAGTCCCACATGCATGGTATCTGACCATAAATAGAAAAAAAAGGAGATTGGAGTTACGTCCTGGATTGAACTGCATCATTATTGAGGGCATTTGATTTACAAAATTCAACATTACTATAAGGAAATAGTATTAATAAGGATGTAATTGCTAAGTAATATATATATATATATATATATAATTTTTATTTAATTGACAAAATAATAATGTAATGGAACATAACATTATCATTTTTTAGTGGAGAATCTTACATTTTTAAATATTGTTTTTACAAAATACTGACAGTGGCAAATATATCGGAAGTCATAACATTTTGATATAATTATCAAAGTTTTTTAATAATTGATATTATTATTAATATTATTATTAAAAAATAAATTTTTTTTTAAAATATTTATTTTTTATTTTTATTAATCAAATCAAATTAATTATTTTAAATAAATATAAATTTCCCCCCAAATTTAATATTTAAAAGATTTAATCTCAAATTTTTTTATCTCCGACAAAATATTTTACGAAATATATTTTAATATAAAATATATGTATAGGAAAAAATAAAATTTTTTACTTTTGATTTCTTAAAATTAATAATTTGAGTTTTTATTGAACTTGAAGGTTATAATAGAAAAAAACATTTCACGTAGAAAAAGTATTTCACATTACATCTACAATGTGAATGTGAATTATCACAAATTAATGAAATTAGTAATTATAATACTAGTAATATTGCTTAAGTTATCAACTTCCAAAAATATAATATTCCACCTTAAACAATGAAACAAAATAATCTTATATTATTACTTCAAATTCGGGGAATTTGATATAACACTCAACCAAATGCTACTTTGGGCATGCCCCGAACCGACCTCATTACATCCGTGTGCCAACAAAGAACAACACATTTATATAGTAGTCACCTAGTAGACATGCAATATCTCAAAACCGGTCTCAAAATATAATTTCAATTCATAATAAAAAGATGATATAAATCGCAACGAATATTACAGAGTCTAGAAAACAAAGTATTTAAAATAACAAGTTAAATATCTATGAGGAGGGTGCGATTGAAGAGTGCCACTAGATCTTTGAAGGCAATCTCACGTGGGCGGCTGCTGATTATGATCTGTTTGTTTTAGCGCTATTATGGTCTGTGTGGGTATGTCATTTGAATGTGCCTATGTTTATTTTAGTGCAGCTGATTGAGGTTTGTATATTTAGCTTCGGAGTATTACAATAAATGTGGCTATGATGTTTGCGTGAATGTGCTCATGTTATAAGTACTAGTGTTCAATAATGAATGAACGTTTTTTATATGTATTCTATGCAATGATATGTTGTTCTAAAATAAATCAACCAAGAACAAGAGAAACATGGACCAAGTTATGAAAATATTACAGTATCTTTCCCATAAATTGAAGCATATCAATGTTGAGATTATTAATATTGCAGCTTTGCCAATGGCCTCGTTGGCACGAGATTTTTTGCGTAAAATATTTATTTCAAAAAAACTCAAAATTGAACTCTGCCTCACACAAGGTGAGGAAGCGGGTAGTTGAGATTGCCCTATTTTGCGCGTGTCTCTTATAGTGTGGTTTGTCCATTTTTTTTTAAATAATAATAATAATAATAGAGTAATGCTATTCTTTCCTAACAGGTTACCCGAACTGTTCACCCAAATGATGTGGCGGCTTATGTGGCGCCACGTCAGCACCATTCTCTCTCCTACTCAACAGTTAATAAAAAAAACTGAAAATATTTTTAAACCCTAACCAAAAACATTCTCCCCAAAAACAGAACATCCTCTCTCTCGTGTCGCCTCGCCGTCAGCATATTTCGCCCTCACATCGCCGCCGCCTCGTCGTCGCCGTCGCTCCGTCTGCATATTTCGTCGTCGCGTCGCCGCCGCCTCACCGTCGCCGTCGCCGTCCGCATATTTCGCGAATTGCTCACTTTGTCGCCCTCGCCATCACGTCACCTTGTGCGTGTTCGTGGTTTGCGCTGCTTGTTATTAGGTGTTGAGAGGTTGGATTTGTTTTGGACGTGAAGGTTGTCCCTGGGGTGGGTAAGTTCATCTTCTGCTCAGCTAGATGGATTTTGCGTGAGTTTTGGTTATGTTGGATGTGTTTGGTGTGTATATTCTTCGGGAGAGATTGGAAATTTTGATTCTTCTAGATTTTTGAGACATTCCGTCTGCGATGACATTGGATGTTGTTATTCTTATGAACTATCATGATAAAATGGCAACTTTTGCATGTGGGTACTTGACTTTGCATTGTGAATGCATTGTTGGTTTGGGGGTTTGCCCTGAGATTATTAAGATTGTGGCTGAAGTTGTTTTGTGATTTGAATTACTTTTGTTGATTTAATGATGCTATTTTGACCTGGAAACTCATTTATATGTGGATGCTGAAAGAATTATAGTTAGAGCTTGGACTTTACTCTGTTTAAGACTTCCAAGATGAGTTTTACTTAAAATTATTTCCAGTTTATTAATTGTTTATCATGTTTGCCTTGTCTGTAATCACAAAATTAAGTGAAATATTCACCACATTTAAAAAGTAACACGCTACCGTTCCTTTACTTCACAAATTGGGTTCTTGGAAAAATAGTGGGTAAATTAGTATCCCAGTGCTTCCCCATTTAAAAACAATAATTTAAGAAATATATTGTTTTTTTCCTATCTTATTCCCTGTCTAGTTTATATAATCTTTCTTTGTAAGTCAAGGATTTTAAGAATTTCTTCAATGTAGTGTTCCTTTTTTTTTTGGGCTTCCACCAACAACGCTAATAGAATGGTGAATTTTAAAGGGTATTAAGGGATCTATAGGTTGTTGGAACCTCTTGTTTTCCCATAACTAGAAGAATGCTTTCTGTTTTAAGTTATGGAATTTTGTTTTTGCCCATCTGTTCTTGTTATGATAAACAGCTTTCTTATAATATCTATTTTCCACCTGTTTATCATGAGGAAGTCTATTCCTCGGTTATGCAATTTTGAAATGCTAGTCATTTGATCATTGGGTCCTGGTTAAGTGGTTATAAATTTAATATTGCATGATCCCGTGCTGCTAGAAATGAACAGCTTTTTTTCCTTTTGAACTCTTATCCCACCAGATAGGGCAATAAACGAAAATTCAAGGTAAAAAAAAAAATAATGTATGGTGTTGGTGCTAGTTCTGCTTAAAATATGATACCTGGATTAGTTTTATTCCCTTCACTTCATGCATCATTCAAGAATCTCATTGGATTTGGTAAACATTTGTTGGAGGATTTCTTTGGTTAAATTACTTGGAGTCAACCATGAGTACCTTAGGACATGAAGCAGGAACTATTGATGTTTGTTAGCTTCATTGGTTTGGATTTAAAGCTGTATTTCCTAAACGTATGAGATGTAAATGGTGTATGGCAACTTGAGTTATCAACTCTTGTTCTAATTTACTGATGGATCAGTCTGCATGTGTAACCCTATTAGAGCAGTGTCTGCGCTTGTGAATCTTCAACAAGGAGTAGTGAAGTGGTGCTATTACTATAGCACTATGAAGCTTGTTATCCTAATCTAAATTTCTTATCCAGGCTTACTTCCCACTTAGTGACAAATTTTCCGAGGTAATGATAAAAGCAATGCAGTTTGTTTGCTGCAAACTTGTCCACATGATTGCTCAGTAGACAATGTTATTGTAGTTGAAATCTCAAGTAGAGCGGGTGGCGGGATTTCTAGAGTTTCAAGCTTTGCATGATGCAAAAGAATGTCGCTTGGACGTTACCGATCCTTGACGGTGAGAACTTTCTGAATGCATATAATTGAATGCTATTCTTTTAGGACACATTTCTTATTCTCTTGCTGTATTTGCAGATTAAGTGTGAGAAGGCTGCTTGGAATGTTGGGGCATCTTTCAACATTAAGAAAGCATTTTCTGGTAAAATTCAAATTGATGAGGAATCAGATTTAATTGATGAAGATAGTCTGCTGACCAAGGAAGACCCGAAGAAACCTCAATTACCACCTGGTGAGATTTACCAACACCAAAAGCTTGTTGTAATGGTTCTTCCGTACTGTCATGGCAATGTCTTATGCTTTGGAGTTTTAAATGTAGTGAGGGATTGTGAAGTTGGGGGCACAAGGAAAGCATGCAAGAACCGCACTTATGGTAGGGTTGAGGCGAGAGGAGAAAGTGGAGAAGTTGGGGAACTCTTAAAACATTCTTGAATTTGGAAACTATGAAGAGAACTCTTGTCACTTGTTCTCAAGTGTCAGACTATTTGCTGTGAAATCAATCACCATGAACTAAAATGTTTAAGTAAACTATTGCTATCCCTGTTTTCAAGATAGATTTAATTTTGTTGTGGATTATATTTGTCATGTTCCTTCACTAAAGGATCGATGAAAGGGGTGTTGATTAATATTATTAATGGTGAGTGGCCAAACAACAACCTCGGACTGCGAAAGAGTACACATTCAATTGCAACTCTTTCTTGCTGCTCAAACGCATTCATTCTGATATGAAACTGATGAGAAAATTTTGTCAATCATTGTTTCCATTTAGTTTTCTGGTTTTATTACTTGGAAGAGAATTAAGGAAGGGTTGAATTAAATCAAGAACTTATGATTGAAAGTAAGTTCTTATCTCTCATCCATTAATCCAGAGTTCTGATAAAAGTTTACATGGAGACAAGAACAATAAGGTGGTGAAAGGCTGAGAATACAATCCAGAGCTACTTCAACAAGCTCAAAATCATCATTGAATTCACTTATGAAGACAGTAAAATTGTAACTCCCAAGAAATTAGCCTTACTATCTAACCTTGACATGGAATCATCTATAGAGCTTGCAATAACAAGGTGTTTTTTGTGCTGCATCATAAAAAACACTATTGATTATTAATTGCTAATTAAGAGAATAATCCTCAATTGATGAATATTTAAGTCATATCTGAGAGGGAAAAAATTGCCATACTGTTACATGTTTGTTATACTGACAATCATGTGATCATCGAATTTTGTGTAGATATAATATCCTGTAAGAATAACAAAGCATGATGGAGCATGATTACAAATAAATACAATTCAAATTTCTAAAAAGCCTTCAATTTGAAGTACCTCATGGCCAAGAAATTCATTAGTTCTTTTTGGTACACGATCAGTAACACCATGCTCAGCAAAAGGAACATGACTGAACCCCCTATGTGATACAATCTGAACAAAAACAATGAACAATAACTATAAATTTAAAATTTTGGAAAAAAAGCTTTATATAACTGAAATCACATATCATGTAGGGTTCCTTTTTAGTTACCTGTGATGAACTATCAATGCCTATATTTTGCAAATTGAAACTGTCAACATGCATATTCACCGTGCATGGAAAAGTATTCCCAATCACCTTCATTCAAAATATTAATTGTATTATATTTGAAAATTATGCGAATTACCATAACAAACATGAATGTCAAATACCAAACATTACCACACTTTCTTGAGTACAATCGTCATTTACAGTTTCTGCGTTTCCCTTTGTTTGATTTTTCTAGAAAATAAGAATAGAGGTTAGAACTGAAAGTTATTTACAAAAATCGCAAAAATTAATCGTAAACATGATTACCTTTCTCTTGTTTATGGTGATTATTTCTTCAACTTTTGACTTCTTCCTTTTTGATGGAGGTCGGCCCTTACTCCGAGCTTTTAAAGGAGTTCGAAATTTCATAGTTGACGACGTTGTTTGGTGTTGTTCATAATCTTCATCCAACAAAACCGGTCGTAGAAGTTGCTCCGATTGACTCTCCCATGAAATTGTATTATCCATCAGCTTCTCTAATGCCCCATCAATGCAGTTCATTAAAAATTTACATCTCTCAATAGATTGTACTCCAATTTCAGCAGCCTTAGAAAAATAAGTGCATAAGCTGTTGTATCGCACTTTCTGCTCGCAAGTTTCTGTGTCATCGTAGCAATTCGTCAGATAAATATGTCTGCGCTTGATGTCCTTCCTTCAACGGGGTAAAATATATTGAGGTAGAATGTCTTTTACATTTCTCTTAATGAACACCTTGCATATATGCCTGCAAATAATTCCTCTAAACTCAAATAAATGGCATGAGCACTTGGTGTCAAATTCAATTTCATTATGGTAAACAGTGAAGACCCCTTCTTTTCTATGTCTACCTTCTTTGCCTCTGAAAATATCTGTCACCTGAAATGTAGATATTGACCCATTTGAATTGACAACTGCAAGATCACAATATAACATTCCTCTCAATTCATCTTGAAACAACCGGAAAATTTCATTCGTGTAAGCTTCTTGTAATTGCCTCTCAAAATAACAATCGGTCAACATTGGGAAACAAGTGTTAAAAGAAGCAAAATCAGCCCTGTTTTCATTTTCTATCTTATTTTTCAATGCATTGTCATATTGCTCTACAAATTACTTTAAAGATGTTGTAGGGCCAACATACCCATCAAAAAAAGCATTTATGCTTTCACTTCTTTGAGTGGTAGACATTCCTACCCAAAATACTCCTTTGACATAAACAGGAGCCCATCGTTGTCGATTTCTATACAAAAAATTCAGCCACTCATTTTTCTCAATGTTGTAGTCTTCAATCATCTTCGACCAAATGTCTTCAAATTCTTGAGTATCCACTGCTTCATAAACGATGCTCTTCAAAAATTTTTTATTTGCTTGTACTCGCTTAGGCTTGCAAGATTTTCAGGAACTTTCTTCATTATGTGCACAGACAAAGCCAGTGATGAGAATTCGGAAAAACAACCTTAATTGCGCTTTGAATTGCAATGCATTGGTCTGTAATTATTGCATTTGGTGCCTTACCGGACATACATTCCAACCATGTCTTAAATAGCCAAATATAAGTTTCCCTATCTTCCTTTTATAACAAACCACATCCGAATAATATGGTTTGTTCATGATGGTTGACACCAACAAAAGGAGCAAAGGGCATGTCATACTTATTTGTTAAGTATGTTGTGTCAAATGATACTACATCACCGAAAGCCTCATAAGCTGCTATGGATCTTGTATCTGCCCAAAAGACATTTCTCAAACGGCCTTCATTATCCATATCGATCATATAGAAAAATTTTGAATTTCTATTGTGCATTCGAGAGAAATAATTCCCAAGTGCTTCAGCATCCCCAACTCCAAGTCTAAGCTGCCTGGCTTTTGCAATATAATTCCTACAGTCATTCTCAGTGTACGTTAAGTTCTCATAGCCACCACTTTCAACTGCTAAAGAATGAAAATTCTTGCTCAAGCCTATACCCGCTTGATCATTTAATTCAAGCCTTCTCTTTACATACCCATCCAATTTTTTATTGCACTTTTGAAAACGAGATTTATGTGGACTAAGTGCATGATTATGCTCCAGATTGACACGAGATATAGTACAATGTCCATCATTACCAATTATAACATTGATCTTGGCTTGACAATTTGTTTTGGTGGATAGCCTTGGGTTGAAAGCATTTTTTGCAGTGGATACCCTTTTGCCACCTCTTACACATGCAAGTGTATAATACTTTAATTTTCCATCTTCTCCCGTTCTTGTGCTTCGTTTTGTGATGCCAAAATCTTCTTGCCGAGCATACTCAATGTACAGATTGTAAACTTCTTCTTCAGAATTGAGAACCATTCCTGCATTGGGCACAACTTTTCCATGGAGTGAATCCTCCGGTTGTAATAATTTTTCTTTTTCTTTGTTCAATATTTCTTGACAAGAAGATCCAACCTTTGTCCCATTTTTGCTTGATTCAGGAGACACATGTTCCAATTCCACCATATTCTTCTTAATTTTATAGATCTGTTTTAATTAGAAAAATGTTAAAATAGATGTAATATAATTAATACATTATTCAAAGCAAAGTTATTTGCAACATGCTTTTGATATTTACTTTGCTTTGTAGTAT
Organism: Dioscorea dumetorum; assembly: GCA_902712375.1. Taxonomy (NCBI): domain Eukaryota; kingdom Viridiplantae; phylum Streptophyta; class Magnoliopsida; order Dioscoreales; family Dioscoreaceae; genus Dioscorea; species Dioscorea dumetorum. Next base: position 2,698,307 of record CACTHL010000561.1, on the reverse strand, counting down.
AACTAAACACATCAATATAGTTATCACTTATAAAGAAGAGAGGACACAAGTTAGTTCTACATAGAGATGAACTTGCCAACATGGTATGCACAAGAAATTAAAGAATCAAAAATCATACACGGCCATATACGCAATTGGAAGGCACAACACTATACAATCATAAGATCAACATCGGCAATAAATTCAATTGGCCAACTAAGCCAACATTGGACTCCGAATAAACTCATGAACAGGAAACTTTGGACAGTAATATCCCAGTTTATTAATGGGACTCTAGCCACTTTTGCACCAGAATTTTCAAAAATAACTAGAATAACATTCACGGCAAGATATCTCTGGAAAATTATGCCAAGATAAATTAGAATGATATCTCTTGAAAATTCTTTCTTTTCTTGATGTCATCAGTGTAGTAACCAACAAGTAAATAATCACTAACAAACATAGCAGACTCTTTGACATTATTACTTTCATTATCATATATCTTTTCTTCTTTATATATATATATATATATCTTAAGAGAATTCCAAGTTTTATTCCCATACTTAATTAAAAAAGAAGCTCTCTCTCTATTGCTTGAGTTTCAGTCTCTCCTACCATGAATGCTCTTGAGCTTGTCTCCCAACTGGGAAGTAGTAGTTGAGAAGAGATGAGGCCTCATCTCTTGGATAAGAGTTATATATATGACCAAATCCACCAGTCTAGATTCTAGATAACCCTAGCTTGAAGAGCTAAATATTTAATAAAGACACCAAGTTATCATTCCTTAAGTAGGGCTTTTGGCTTCTTTATTAATCAATCCTCCTCTCTCTCTCACTCTCTCACTCTCTCACTCTCTCTCTCTCTCTCTCACACACACACACACATACACACAGAGAGGGAAAGAAAGAAAGCTATAAGCATAAGAGGAAATAAGAAAGCTAAGCTGCCAAGGGAGTGAGGGAGGTACCTGGCGCCTGAAACACTAAGGCGACGCGACGACAAGGGCGACAAAGTGAGCAATTCGCGAAATATGCGGACGGCGACTGCAACGGTGAGGCGGCGGCGATGCGACGACGAAATATGCGGACGGAGCGACGACGACGACGAGACTGCGGAGATGCGAGGGCGAAATATGCTGACGGCGAGGCAGGCGGCACGAGAGAGAGGATGTTCTGTTTTTGGGGAGAATGTTTTTGGTTAGGGTTTAAAAATATTTTCAGTTTTTTTTATTAACGGCTAAGTAGGAGAGAGAATGGTGCGGATGTGGTGCCACATAAGCCGCCACATCATTCATGTGAAAGTCGGGTAACTTTGTTAGAAAGGAATAGCATTACTCATAATAATAATAATGCAGTCTTCATTTAGTTATTGAGGAATATATGACAATTCCAAATTCAAGATTTTATATCAATTCCATTTTCATATATTGATGGAGAAGTAGTTTAATTTAGTTCTTTATTTCACATCAATATTGTTATCCCTAGTGTAGTAGCATATAACTTTGTATGTATGAATTGTGTACAGTTGCGTAATTATATTATTAAGGCCGCATTGGATTTGCATAATAATAACGGAATGGGAATGGAAAAGATAATAGAGCTTAATGTGTTGCATTTTTGTGATGATTATATTAAGTTATTTTTTAAAAATAAATTTTGCATGATATTGCTAATACCATTGCACATTATCCAAGAGGCTCCCTGTTTTTGGTTTTTATCATCTATCTACTAACTTGGGATGTTTTTTACGAAATTTAAGTGAAATGTTTGAGGCATTGACGATTGACTAGTGAGGTATGAGATCGATCCCACTAATTTAGAGATTAGAGTTAAAAGTTGGATAAATAAAAAACATGAGAATTTATCCATAAAATATCAAATAGAAGTTGTACTTCCAAATGAAACCCATCCATCACAAGTATTTAAAAATTATAAAAACAAAATATTTTAAAATCATTGTAATAAATGGAAAATATTAATTTACATACATTCACTCACTATAATTATGTTAAATGAAAATTTTTAATCTAAAATACTATTAAGTTATAATTATTAATGGGAATTAACTCCCTTACGGTCATTAGCAATATTTTTATTTTTGTATTTTAAAGCATTGTTCTTAATGCATTATTTAGAATATTTAATTTATTAAAATTTTATAAAATTTGTTTTTATAGATTTGTATCTCGCCCAACAATTTCTGGCGCCGCTTATTGTATATATCACCAAAGTATAAGCATTTGTGACAGTTTCATTGTGCCAGACACCCATATATATAAGCATTGTGATAGATTTAAATAATGTCACATTTGTTTGATTGATACATGATGTTAATGTTTCATGACAAAGGAGATCATGTTCAATTTCATAAGTGAATATATTCATATCAGGTATGTATTAAATTATTTGTGATGTTAACTAATGTCACCGCACTATTAGTATGGACTAATAATATGATTACTAATTAAAAACTATAATTTTGCTTAATGTGATTATTTATAATATACTTATTTACTCGAAAATACTTCATGCAATCACATTGTTATAAAAAATACATTTCAAAAACATTACGAATGAATACAACAATAGTATATATTATTACTTGTAACCACCAATACTTATTAATATTCACCACTTTGATATTTTTTGGAAAAAATATATATTTTTAGGTATTTATTAATATTATTTTATTAAATATAATTATGAGGTATAATAGAAGCTTTATTTTTAATTAAAACAATTCCGTTTAAATATAGGCATTACAAAAGTTTTGAAATAAGATTTTGTGTTGTAAATTTAATTTAATGATAAATATTACATCATCTAAGGGCTTAACGCAAATGTTACTAAAAAAAACTCTAACCAACATTCCCCTCTCCCTCTCTTTTCTACCCTCCAAACGCACCACCTTTTCAACAATGCTTCTATCTAGTTCTCCCCTTTTACCTTCACCACATGACTCGATTCATCTCCATTGGAGTGATGGAGTTGCGATACTTTGAGCTGTCGCATGCTCCCAAGAATAGAGAGAGAGAGAGAGAGAGAGAGAGAGAGAGAGAGAGTATGGAATAGAGGAAGAGATAGAGAGAAAGAAAGAAACAAACTAGAGAAGCTTAGTCAAATTCTTCCATGCCTCTCTTATTACAATATAGCTCCGTATATAAGCTACGTACATCAGTCCTCCTACATGCATGCATGCATGATTTAAGGGATAGTAGCCATTCTCCTTGATATGCTCATGTTCGTTTCTCAATTTGTGTTGATTCCTAATGTCTTTTGTCGAAGAACATCTTAATTTTATCAACATCAATTGTGTTGTGCATGACTGATATCAGTACAAAAAAAAAACAGGAAACGACAACGCAATTTTCCGTTGGTAAAAGTGCATTTTCTATTGCTATAAACTGTTAGCAACAGATTTTATGATAGAATTATTCGGACAGGAATACTCAAGTCGTAATTTAACTTCTATCGCTAATTAAAGCTTCTGTTGCACTTTTTATTATTTGGCGACGGAACATTCCGTTGTAAAACAAAAACAATCCGTCGTTAATATAATTGTAAGATATTCATTTTTTGTGGTTTCACAAACGTTCTGTTGCTAATATTCTGTCTCTAAAGTATATTAGCGACTGAAGGTTCCGTTACTAATACTTTCATAGCAACGGAAAATTTGTTTTGATATAATTATTTTCTTTTTTAGCAACGGAATCACCATTGCTATGATATATTTTTTAAGAAAGTTTTCGTTGCTATGAATTTAATAGTAACAAAAAATTTTGTATTTCCGTCGCCATTTTACTCGTTGCTAGTCTGTATTGCCAGCCAAATATCTGTTGCAATGTTTTTGTTAGATATGGAATGAACCATTATCATTTTTTGCAATATTAAAAGAATTTCCATTGCTATTTATAAATTGCAACGGAAATCTTACTAACAACCTGCATGCCTAATTGCACAATTAACAACAATAATTTATATAAATTTACAAATACGAGCAGTACAAATTATCCATATAAATGTTCCTTACAAGAAGTATGTGATTAAATACCAAAATACATAATTTGATTCATACGAAAATAACACAAACATTTCATACAAATGATCCATCATTCCATTACAACAAAAATTCATCCTCAAAGACCATACAATCCAAAAAAGACATTTGAGAGTGCCAAACAAAATAAAGTAATACATTAGTAGATTCAAATACATCCAAGTTCGATCCTTGTCCATGTTGCAAATACAAAAAGGCACCAAATGTATTGACTCTTTTTACACAAAAAATAGCAACATTGTGTTACTATTCCAATATCAAATTATTGAAAAAATAGATTTATGTTAATTTGAATGGGCTAAAAGTATATTTTTCCCATCTCTCTCTTTATTGTTTTCATGGCAAGAAATAATTGGGATTGTAGATGTTTGTACCTTAAGGGAGTGTTTGGTTCGTGGTAATGATATATATATAATTATAATAATTATATATTAAATAAATTTACCTAAATACCCATATATATAAAATTTTGAAAATATTAATTTAAAGTATTTAGATAAATAAATAATTAATATATATATATATATAATTAAATAATTATATATTAAATAAATTTACCAAATACCTCTACATATAAAATTTTAAAAATTTTAATTTAAATATTTAGATAAATAAATAATTAAATTATAATATATATATATATATATATATATTATATTTTATATTTTATGTTATAAATATTTTAATAAAAATGGAACAAAACTAGGGTTTTGATAATGAGTATAATATGAAATTAGATTAAATAAGTGGGGGTATAATTGAAAAAAAATATTTCAGATTACCACTAACCCGGTAATTCGATGGACACTCTCGGTGGTAATCAGATTACCACTTTATGTAGAAATATTTTACTATTAGTAATCTCACATTACCATTAATATTACCATTGCTACATTAACCAAACATGGTAATCTAACCACATTACCACCAGATTCCCGGTAATGTTTTCACATTACCGTGTAATATTAATACCATCAAGAGCAATATTACAATACAATCCTGCCACCTGAGAAAAAATCAGATGAGAACCTTGTATGAGAACATTTCAACATCAAAGACAATGGACAGGTCTCATATTGATATTTTTATCAGATGGGAACCTTGATAGACAAGTTTCAACATCAAAGAGAAAATTTTTCTCACATACATAAAACTAAATATCCGCCAAGTGTTGCGAGAAAATGAAACTCATTGAAGAACTCTATTATAAATCCAATTAAGATAGTCAGCATCGAACACTAAGACACCTGCAAAAACAAGGCAGGTTGTCCATCTTTTATAAAAAAGTAAATTGCACAAAAACATTGCAAATCCAACCTGCACTAGAAATTTCATCTAATTCATTAGGTGTTGAAGCTAGACCTTATATAAAAGGATCAAAATTGTGTACAATAAACTTCAGATATCACTTCATATATTATCTTATTAATCCATTATGAAAAAGAAACACCCATATGATGTGGGATCTCTCCAAGAAAATGCTTATAAGACAATAAACCACTATGATCATGAAGAGTAGGAAAATAAAAATCTCAAACTCCTTGATAACGATTGAAAATTCAACACAAAAATAAATGATAATGAAGTCACAGAAAAGCTAAAAAAACATAAATGAATCAAACGTCACGGGTAGTATGTGAACAAGAAGGTGATCAGTTCCTGGAAATTGTGTTGACATGGAAATTGATAAGCATACTAAGTATTAAATAAGTATTAAATAAGCATCACTATCATAAAAAAAATTGATAGATAAACATCACTATTAAATAAGCATCGCTATTAAATAAGTATAAAAAAAATAATTGATAAGCGTCACTATCATCTACATACAAAGTATTAAATAGGCATACCTCTGAACTGATCACGATGCCAATGGGTAGTATGTGAACAAGAAAGGTGATCAGTTCGTGGAAATTATGTTGACATGGAAATTGATAATCATTGTAAGTATTAAATAAGCATCACTATCATCAAAAAATATTAGTAGATAAACATCGCTATTAAATAAGCATCACTATTAAATAAGTATCAAAAGAATAATTGATAAGCATCACTATGATCTCAATACTAAGTATTAACTAGGCATGGCTCCGAACTGATCACTATGCCAATGGGTAGTATGTGAATGTTTATATATATATATATATATAATAGTAAATTTAATTTTATTGTTATCCGGATTAAAAGTATAAAATAAAATAAATAAATAAATTTAAATTTGCAGCTATAAGGATAAGATTTTTATCCGGATACTTGCAACTATAAAATAACAAAAAAATTTGAATTTTAAATAAAAAAGGTTATGATAAGTTTAAACAAAAAAAATGGTGGCATGATATTAGGACACGTGGAGAATGGCATGAAAAGAGAATGTCAGGGCTCCACTTTTCAAAAAAAAAAAAAAAAACATGCACGTGATGAGTGGACGATCTGATGCTTATCTCTCTCTCCGTTATCTCTCTCTTTCAAGATCTCAGCATCGTCTTCGGCCGGGAGCGGGAACATTCCCAGAGAAAAAAAAGATAGCCAAAGCTCTGCCGTCGAGAGCGGCCTCCTCCGGCTGCAGTCTAATACCTAACTACTTTTTCAGCACCCCTAGTAGCCCCATACACTACGTCTTGCCAATCTATTTCTATCTTCTTCTCCGCCATCCTCCAAGACCGACGTTGAGACCTGCGTTTCCGGTGCCAGATCCCTTGAGTTTGAGTTCTCCAGAGGATCAATGATCTCCGCTAACGAGTGCTTCCTCAACGGTCAAATCCGGTTTATATATGTGGCTTGCATCTCATCTTCAATGCCTCAAGGCTGATTTGGATCAGGATCAGAAACAGGTCGAAGGTCCGATTCCTTCCTCCGCCTCCGCATCGCCATCGAGGCCCAGTCAGAATTTGAAGCGCTGGATCTCTGGATCTCCTATAGCCCAGCAAGAGCAAAGGGAGAGGGAACGGCATGGAGAAAGACAAGTGTGGGCCCTCGATCTCATTCTCGCCATCGAAAGAGAGATCAAAGCTCATGAGAGATACTACACGGCGAACAAAGCCCAAGCGGAGGAGATGCGGTGATGAACGTTTCTCCCATACCGTCATGACCTACTCAGTTGCCTCGAGATCATCTTTCACGGTTACGGCGCCGTCAGTAGCTCCACCAAAACCCTAAATTTTGTCTCATCCCGCCTTGATGAATATTTTCTTTGCATCGCCTTCGCGATTAGTTTTGCGAATTCATGAACATCTTTTGCCAGTCTTGTGCGAAGCTTGACGGAGCTTAAGTTGCTCAACTCGGAGATCGGTCGGGCGGCGATGTCAGCTTCAACGACAGACGGCATCGTTTATACGTCTTCGAAGTTTCAAACCTCACGCCATTGATCATCGGCAACTACCATGGTGGCCAATTCTCACCACTGTAAGCCCAAGACGTTCGGCGGTCGTGAAGGTTTTGCTCTATATCCATCTATGATTTAAGTTATGATTTTTGGACCAAATCTTAGCTATAGTAGAGAAATTATGCTTTCTTATATGATGAATTTCTTTCACTATGGGTATTTTGGTAATTTTGTTACAAAGCCACTGATACCTATAGACACTCTCAGAAGTGATGGAAAATTTTAAAGAGTCAGAAAATTTCTGATGCTCACTTTGAGGTCATAGACACTCATTGGAGTGGGAAATTTTCTTAAACTCATTTTGAAGTCAGAGACACTCTCAGGAGTTATGGAAAATTTTAAAGAGTCAGAAAGTTTCTAATGCTCACTTTGAGGTCATAGACACTCATTGGAGTGGGAAATTTTCTTAAACTCATTTTGAAATCATAGACACCCTCATGAGTGATGTAAAGTTTGTAAAGAGTCAGAAAGTTTCTAATGCTCATTTTAAGGTCATAGACACTCATTGGAGTAGGAAATTTTCTCAAACTCATTTTGAAGTCATAGACACTCTCAGGAGTGATGAAGAAATATTAAAGAGTTAGAAAGTTTCTAATGCTCACTTTGAGGTCATAGACACTCATTGGAATAGGAAATTTTCTCAAACTCATTTTGAAGTCATAGACACTCTCAGGAGTGATGAAAATTTTTAAAGAGTCAGAAAATTTCTGATGCTCACTCTGAGGTCATAGACACTCATTGGAGTCGAAAATTTCTTCAAACTCATAGACACTCCCAGGAGTGATGAAAAAATTTTAAAGAGTCAGAAAGTTTCTAATGCTCACTTTGAGGTCATAGACACTCATTAGAGTGGGAAATTTTCTCAAACTCATTTTGAAGTCATAGACACTCTCAGGAGTGATGAAAAATTTTGAAAGAGTCAGAAAATTTCTGATGCTCACTCTGAGGTCATAGACACTCCCAGGAGTGATGAAAAAATTTTAAAGAGTCAGAAAGTTTCTAATGCTCACTTTGAGGTCATAGACACTCATTAGAGTGGGAAATTTTCTCAAACTCATTTTGAAGCCATAGACACTCTCAGGAGTGATGAAAAATTTTGAAAGAGTCAGAAAATTTCTGATGCTCACTCTGAGGTCATAGACACTCATTAGAGTGGGAAATTTCGTCAAACTCATAGACACTCTCAAAAGTGATGGAAAAGTTTTAAAGAGTCAAGAAATTTCTAATGCTCACTTTGAAGTCATAGATATTCATTGGAGTGGGAAATTTTCTCAAACTCATTTTGAAGTCATAGACACTCTCAGAAGTGATGGAAAATTTTTAAAGAATCAAGAAATTTCTAATACTCACTGGAGTGGAAAATATTCTTAAACTCACTCTGAAGTCATGAAATCTCATTGGGATTAGAAAACAAAAATTTTAAAACCTGGTTTGAAGGCTTGGCACTCATAGGGTTATAAAAGAAAAATCAAGTCAACAAAAAAAAATCAAAGTCAAAGCAGCCAAATCAAGATTCGAGATATGAAAGAGTCAAGACTTAAAAATCTATACAAATCAACAAATGAACTCAACAGTCTCAACACATCAGAAGTCAAAGACTCAGAGTTTCACAAGTCAAGACGAAGGAAGTTGCACAAGCACGAGAGCCGAAGCTTTTGAAAAGTCAAAATTATGCAAAATCAAGTTTGTGATTCATCAACATAGAGAATCAACAACTTGAAATGCAAAGTCAACTCCAAGATGCAAACTCCAAAGTTAAAGCCATTTCAAAAAATAAAAAATAAAATCAAAGTCAAAGCAGCCAAGTCAAGATTCGAGATATGAAAGAGTCAAGATTTGGAAATCTATACAAATCGGCAAATGAACTTAATAGTCTCAAGACATCAGAAGTCAAAGACTTAAAGAGTTTCACAAGTTAAGACTTGAAGGAAGTTTCATAAGCACACGAGCTGAAGCTTTTGAAAAGTCCAAATCATGTAAAATCAAGTTTGTGATTCATCAACATAGAGAATCAACAACTTGAAATCCAAATAAAATCCAAGGTGCAAACCCAAAGGTCCAATATACATGTTTCAAATGAATGAACAAATGAGCTCAACAGCCTTAATGCATACAAAGTCAAAGGGTCGAAGAGTTCACAAGTTACAAAAAAAAAAACTTCAAAAGGCCGAAGCCATTTTCTTTGAAGAATTTCAAATCATCAAGTTACTGATTTTTCAAAATGTGGAGTATTTACAGCTTGAAACCTAAATCATGTCAAAGATGCAAATTTCAAAATTTGACGAAGACCAAAAGTCAAAGCGCGCTTTTCGGCAAAATAGTCGGAAGAAGATGATATGATGTAATCAGTGTATACTTAGGCATATAAGTCTAAGTTGCATAAGGTCAAGATGATCAAATTTCAAAGTCCTTGTAATTTTGATGAAGTGTATGAATTCAAGTTGATAAAAAAATGAATAAACGTGATTGTTGTAATTTCTTTTCTTTTTCACACTTATTTCTTAGTCGGAGGTTCCTGCAACAGTATCCAGGGTAATTAACATTAGGGGCTTGCCCCTAATGGAAATCAGAAACCCACAATCCCTTAAAGTCATAAAAATAATTTAAATTTGATTTGTGAGCCTTTATTTTGGCCGGTTAAACATATTAAAAGCCGGTTGAGAAAAAAGGGCCCCACAGTGAACAAGAAAGGTGATCAGTTCCTGGAAAGTGTGTTAACATGGAAATTGATAAGCATTGTAAGTATTTAATAAGCATCACTATCATCAAAAAAAAAATTAACAGATAAACATCACTATTAAATAAGCATCACTATTAAATAAGTATAAAAAAAATAATTGATAAGCATCACTATCATCTACATAAGTATTAACTAAGCATACCTCTGAACTGATCACTATGCCAATAGGTAGAATGTGAACAAGAAAGGTGATCATCAGTTCCTAGAAATTGTGTTGACATGGAAATTGATAAGCATTGTAAGTATTAAATAAGCATCACTATCATCAAAAAAAAAATTAATAGATAAACATCACTATTAAATAAGTATCAAAAAATAATTGATAAGCATCACTATCATCTACATACTAAGTATTAACTAAGCATACCTCCGAACTGATGACTATGTCAATAGATAGTATGTGAACAAGAAAAGTGATCAGTTCCTAGTAATTGTATTGACATGGAAACATCGATGTTTGCTAAAACATCTTTATGTGTTTAGCTTATTTTGATTAATGTGATTGTTGTAACAATTGATTATTGTTGTTCTAGTATATATAGAAAGTTTGCTATTAAATTTATTCTAATATATAGATTTACTAAATCATTGGAATTCTCATCAAACTGTCCGCCTTGATCAATCACCCTTTCCAGGGCATTACATACAAGTTTTGTATGTCATATATTACAAAATTGCAAAGTTAGGACGGAAGCTTCTTAATTGATAATTCCTCTTTATTTAATTGTTGTGGTCAAGATTGTGTTTTGTATTTCTTTTTTTTTTCTTTTTTTTTTTTTAAGTTGCAGTAGAGGTTTTAGTTAGCATTTATTCTTTAGTGATTGTGGATATTAGTTTTATAATAATTATTATAAGTTTACGAAATTTAGATTGCTTGATATTAGTATATATTATTGTTATTGAGATTGAGTCATGGCACAAATTTGAAGCTGCTTGATCTTTTCATCTTATAGGTATATATAGTAGGTTAATATCTATATTACAACCAATGCAAGTTGGGTTTAATTCGCAACGGATCTCCATTTTTTTTAATTTTAATTTTTTTTTATCACTTTTCAATTTATTTTTAATAAATATTTATTGTAACAGGTGAGCCAAGTTCTCCATTAACTAAATCACTGCCAGCATAACCATCGGATTGAAAACTTGCAGTGCGTTCTTGTGGTGTCATATATTCATGTGATTAATATTTGTAACTTTACCTACTCATAGACGAATTTTGATAGTATTACTAATTGTTAAACATTGATAAATATTCGAGGACAAAAAAAATGTCATATATTTAGGTAGCAGTTTCACTAATGTTACTATATAGTAAAGACTTACAAATATTGTGTGACATTGATGTTGTTTTTGTTTTGTCATGAATAACTAAATATTTATCTTGTATCTCGTGACAATTCAAGTTATTTTATGATGTTATTTTTAAATAATGGATGGCACAATTTATTTCTGTGATGTTTCCGTTTTTGTCACAAATAATTGAAAATTTACTGTATATTTCGTGACAGTCTATGCTATTTTGTGATAATTTATAAATTATATATTTTGTGACATAAATAAATATCTCGAAAGCATATACAAAAAGGTTTCATTATATTATTTTTGTCATCAATAAATAAGTAAGGATTTGATAACGAAATCAATGCATCCTCGTACTATATTTTTAGCGATAATGCAAAGGTGGCAATTAGTATGAAGAAAAAAATCACCGAATATTATGCGTGATGAAAACTTGAATTTTGGTGACCTTTAGGGGGGCGTTTGGTAGTTTACCAAGGGAATCTTGGGATGGAATGTAATTGATGAGAATGTAATTGATGGGGAAGTGATTCTTAGGAAAGTAACATTCTTTTGTTTGGTATGCATTATAAAATTTGATTAAATTGATGGGAATGTAACATTTTTGTGTTTGGTATAATAACACATTTCTTGAAATTTTATGTAAAATGACATAAATACCCCCATATTATTTTACTTATAAACAACTTGTCATTATTTAAATATTAAATTAATAATCAATTAACTCTTCATATTTACTAACAACTTCACTAGCAATAAAACTAATAATAATTAACATTAAGCAAAAATCTATAAACACTAAATACAAAAATAGATATACGACGATGTACATATAGTATATAATACCCTAATGGCAATGATGTAATTTTGAAAAACAACTGAGGGTAGTTTGGTCAAAGCACACACATTTGCTTTCCATTCCCATGGGAACCGAACTTTCCAACAAAATATTGAGGGAATCACTTTCCCTCAACTTAATGGAATCAGTCTCCCAAGGTAATATCATTTTCCAACAATAACACTCTACCAAACATGACAAAGTCATTCCTTTGTTTTATTTTCCACGAAAAGTAAGGGACTTTCCCATGTACCAAACGCCCCCTTTAATGTGTGTGCTCTGATCATTAAATTTTCTGTAGAATAAAAAATGAGCTATATTAAAAAATAGACATTTTGAGTATTAAAATTGTCATAAGGCATTTTTTAGGCGCTGCCTATGTGACTGAGAAGTGTGGTAATTTCCACCATAAAGTGTGTGATATCACATTCGTGTCTAGTTAAGAAGTTTACATATATTTATGTTCCAAACATGCCTGTGGACATATTTTAATATATTTTCCTCTATCTTAGTTAAATGACTGGTTTGATATATATCAAATTTATGCATATATTTACAATTTCAAAAGAAAAAAAAAATTTTATACCAAAATGAAAAATTGCTTATATACAATAGAAAAATGATACTGCCTTTTATAACCCTACAAATCATCTATATTTGCTTAGAGATATACCTCACATCAAAAGTCAACCAAAAAAATTCATTAAAAAAATAAACTACGTTTTATTCTCTTCTTTCATTATTTAGGGGAAAAAATAGACAAAAATAATTTACATTTTTATAAAATTTATACTTTTTCCCATCTTGTTTAACAACAAAGTTACTAGCTTTTCATTGTTTTTAAAGTGAACATGGTCATCAAAACTCATTGATGATTATTAAGTTATCCGAAAGTCAAATAAGCTGTGGCAAATTGAGTAATAACCAACCGAATTAGATCTTCTCCTTTACTAAATTGCCATAGCCTGACAATTAATCAAAGGCTTGTATAAATATATGTTGTAATCTTTCTTGATTTCGCAATAGTAACCTCTTGAACGTCTAATTCCTTATCAAAATATTCTAACATTAAATCATTAAAAAGAACTACACAAGGGCCTAGTACAAGCTCTTCTTTTCTCTATCAATCTCTTTCTAACGGCTTTATGATTTGTTGCGTTATCAATAATAACTTGCACAGACTTTCCAATTTTAGACTATTTACTAGAAAGTTGCAAATTGAATAACTTTTCTTATCGATCCAACCATAGGACATAATGAAACATCCGTTTTTGCCCATTTGCCTTCAAATATTTTTCTCTAATGATAGTTAGGTTGTTTAAATCCGATACCATATCTTCTAATAAGATCAAAAATTTTTGTGATCTCATGATTCATTACACAATTAAAAAGAATTGCACTTGTGTAAAAGAACCTAGCTATTTGTTGGCAATCACATTTCTTTACCATTACTCACTCCACTAAATTTTGTAATTTATAGTTATTTGAATGCTACTCGCTCCACAAAATTTTATCCTTACAAAAGCTCCCATGATATCTTTATCACTATCCATTTGTTTTGGTTGCTTAATCCTGTTAGACATATCATCATTATTAATGTCAAACATTTCTTTCCTCTTTTCTTGTAGAAATTTTTACATTTCTCATCAAAACGTTCAAAATTTACTTTTTCACATCCTAGGGCACAGTTAAACAAAGTTCAGTATTTTTGTGAGTGCTCTCAGAAAATGATGTTAAAAATAATATTTTCCCATTTAAATTTAGTGAAAATTGCAAAAAAAAACCCCTGAGGTTGCGAAATGGCCAAAACACCCCCTTAATTTGGCAATCCCTAAAAACCCCTTCCTTTTGAATATAATATTTTCTAACCCCCCAAAGCATATAATGATGGTTAATAAAGTTATTTTTGAATTTTATGGACGAAATTACCCATAGCATGGAAAGTCGTGACACTCCAACATCTTCCTTGTCATCGGCGTCGCCAACTGCGACATCCCCTCCCTCGCCGCCAACCCCGCCGCGGTCTCCCAATGGACGGCCGCCAACGTGCTCACCTACTTCCCAGCCTCCTCCATCTCAGTCGTCTCCATGGGCAACGAGATCCTCAGCTCCGGCGATTTCTCCCTCACTTCCCAACTCCTCCCGGCGATGCAAAACCTTCACTCCGCCCTCTCCACCGCCGCCCCATTTGTCAAGATCTCCACCGTCCACACCATGGCGGTGCTCGCCCAATCCGATCCCCCATCCACCGACGCCTTCCACTCCGATCTCGTCCCCGTTCTCAAAGGAGTCCTAGGGTTTCCAAGATCAATTACATGAACATGTTCGATGCCCAGGTCAACGGCGTGCGGGCGGTACTGGACGCCACCGGATTCCCAGTGAAGGAGATCATGGTGGTGGAGACCGGTTGGCCACACAAAGGTGATAACGGAGAGGTTAGAGCGAGCGTTGACAATGCCAAGGCTTTCACTAGTGGGCTAGTAGCACATCTCAGATCAATGCCGGAACGCCGATGATGCCAGGCCGTCCCGTGGAGACCTACCTCTTCGCCCTCTACGACGAGGATCTCAAGCTAGGGCCGACCTCGGAACGCTCCTTTGGCCTCTTCAAGCCAGATCTCGGTCTCAGTTTAACAAGTGATATCTCTCTGTTTAAGAATTGAGGCTTCTGTTTAAAAACGTATGTCTCCGTTTAAATATTGCGGTTTCTGTTTAATAAACTCGGCTCTGTTTAATAAGTGATATCTCTCTGTTTAAGAATTGAGGTTTCTGTTTAAAAACTTATATTTCCGCTTAAATATTGCGGCTTCTGTTTAAGAAACTGTCTCTGTTTAACAAGTGATATCTCTCTGTTTAAGAATTGAATTAAAATGGTCACAAAAAAACACTTGAAACCTCACACCTTAAAAGTCTAATTGGATCAAAGAATGTGATCATGTCCCAATGACATCATGATCATCTTGGTCAACTCAAACACATTAATGACGATTCACTTTACATACAAAGGGAGAAGAGCTTCATTTAATGCCACTTTAAAGCTTCACATTCTTTAAAGACCTTCATCATTGAATTAAGGTTTCTGTTTAAAAACGTATGTCTCCTTTTAAATATTGCGGTTTCTGTTTAAGAAACGTGGTCTCTGTTTAACTAGTGATATCTCTTTGTTTAAGAATTGAGGTTTCCGTTTAAAAACTTATATTTCCGCTTAAATATTGCGGTTTCTGTTTAAATATTTCCGCTCAAACACATTAATGACGATTCACTTAACATGCAAAGGGAGAAGAGCTTCATTTAATGTGATTAAGTCCCAATGACAACATGATCATCTTGGTTAACTCAAACACATTAATGACGATTCACTTTACATGCAAAGGGAAAAGAGCTTTGTTTAATGCCACTTTAAAGCTTCACATTCTTTAAAGACCCTTATCATTGAATTAAGGTTTCTATTTAAAAACGTATGTCTCCGTTTAAATATTGTGGTTTCTGTTTAAGAAATGCGGTCTCTGTTTAACAAGTGATATCTCTTTTTAAGAATTGAGGTTTCCTTTTAAAAACTTATATTTCCGCTTAAATATTGCGGTTTCTGTTTAAATATTTCCGCTCAAACACATTAATGACGATTCACTTAACATGCAAAGAGAGAAAAGCTTCATTTAATGTGATTAAGTCCCAATAACATCATGATCATCTTGGTTAACTCAAAAACATTAATGACGATTCACTTTACATGCGAAGGGAGAAGAGCTTTATTTAATGCCACTTTAAAGCTTCACATTTTTTAAAGACCCTTATCATTGAATTAAGGTTTTTATTTAAAAACGTATGTCACCGTTTAAATATTGCGGTTTCTGTTTAAAAAACACGGTCTCTGTTTAACAAGTGATATCTCTCTGTTTAAGAATTGAGGTTTCCGTTTAAAAACTTATATTTCTGCTTAAACTTTTGTGAATACTGCTGAATTTATTTTAGATATTTAGATAAACATCACAAATTTAATTCTATTTTATTTAAAAAATTTTAAAATTTAATAAATGTTATTATATAATAAGATTTTTATCATTGATACATTACTATCAAATATTCTAACTTTCATGAATATGAATTTAACATCCATTTGAATTGATTGTATATATATAGATAGATGGATCATGTGAAAGAATATTAATTCTCAAGAATGGATTTAGCTTGTTTTTTTTTTAGTATTAAGATGTTTAGGTTGTTCCATGGTTAACTAGTGTGATCAAAATTTTAAACAGAAACATAATAATTTAAACGGAAAAGACTGTTTTAAATGAAAACTTGATTGAGTTAAACAGAGACTGTGATAATTAAACAATAAGACAAAAAAATGCACACTCGTATGCATAAAAAGTCAGACATTATGTGATTGGGCGGTATTTTTCCCGCCATTTGCAAGGGCAAAAATAGAATTTCATAATATGGACCCATTTGAAGTGACTGATAGGGGGTAAAAAAGAATGTAAACTATAAAGGAAGAGTTGTCCGAGGTGTGCAAAAATTGGAGGGTGTTTTTAGGAAGTTTTGAAATTCCCGATGGATGAACAGTAATTTTTCCTTAAATTTATCTGCTTTAGATTATCCCAAGGTTAGAAGTTTAAACCAAGGTTAGAAGTTTCAAAATCAATCATTATATATATATATATATATATATATATATATATATATATATATATATAATGTATGTATGTGTTTATGTACATCATAAAACAAGAGCTGCAAAGTATAACAAGAACCATGACTTGATATGATGTAGAAATCATGTTAAAAGGACAAAATTAATTTTCAAAAATATTAGATTTCTAAAACAACATACTCAAAAATTAATTTTGTGATTGGATTCCATAATCATGTAAGATGACCAAATACATGTTTAATTTAAATTAAATCACTAAAAACTTACCACTAGTCTTGTTTTTTCCTTTAAAAAATTTCATTGAGCACCTCATGTGCAATTTTGGCAATCCACATACTGAAGCTAAAAGCCTAAAACCAAAGAAAAAGAAAAAATTAATATAATTATAATCAAACATGATTATATATTTAAAAGATTCTATAGACAATTATAATCCTCGATCTCTAATAAAAAAGACAAAAATCTTACTGCTAAGCGATGTATATGAAACCCAAAAAAAACCGGTTAACTACTAAACTAACATTACGAAAATAAATATTTTTTATGCCTTCTTTTTTTCCAAGATGAGAGGATAGACAGTTAAAGAGGCACGTGCGATAGCAAAATCCACGCACACATAGACACTAGGACCATCCATACACAATCATCGTTTATACTCATGTGAATCAAGAGCAAACATTCGCCACTGTAGAAGTGATTCTTATGGGACCGAGTACCAATTGATGTTTGGGCCGTTGGCTAACATTTTGAAACTTGGACAGGACCAGCCAAACAGAGACGGATCAGGCCATGAGAAGTCACAAAGATCACAAAGATGGAAAACCAATCGGAGACGAAGGAGAGCTCTGCAACTTCACTCTGGAGCTCCCCGTCACCGATCCCACGTTCAACCTTGAGAACACCGTCTGCAGCCATGGCCTCTTCATGATGTCCCCCAACCAGTGGAACCCTTCTACCAAATCCCTCCACCGCCCTCTCCGCCTCTCCTCTTCCCCTTCCATCTCTCTCTCCGTCATCATCTCACATCCTTCCCCTCCCAATTCCCTCCTCATCTCTGTCTCCGGTGTTGCCTCTCTCTCCTCTCAAGATCAGCTATGCTTGCTTGTAATCATCACTTCTTTTTATTTGTTTGTTTGATTGGTTTTGTTGAATCTTGTTGTTTGGGGTGTGCAATGCGATGGTGGTTGTTTGAATTGTAGGGGCAAGTGCGCCGGATGCTGAGGATATCGGAGGAGAATGATTGGGTTGTGAGGGAGTTCCAGGAGATGCATGACCCTTCCAAGGAGAGGGGTTTTGGGCGTGTGTTTCGGTCGCCTACCTTGTTTGAGGACATGGTTAAGTGCATTCTCTTGTGCAATTGTCAGTGAGTACTTTTCAATTTAACCATCTGCTACTTCATCTACTTCTTCAAAATGTGGATTTCTTTTTTTTTTTTTCTGTGTGTGTGTGTGTGTTTTGGTCTATTAGAGTACTTAATTTCTCCATCATCTTCTTCTCCTTCAAAATGTGTTTTTTTTTTGTGTGTGTGTGTGTGTGGGGGTGGGGGGGGTTCTATTACAATATCTTATATTTAGCATTTTACTACTCAATTTCTACGTCTTCTTCTTCTCCTTTTTGGGTCTATTGAAGTGTTTTATACTGAGTGTAGTGTTTGATGAACTGCTGATTTTCATTATGAGATGTTCCTTATTAAAGGATTAGGATTAAAACTTACAAATGAGAGCATAGGTATATGCATTTTCTTGTGCAAGTTTAAATTCCTCATTTTTTGTCAAAATGTTGTCGATTTTGTCTACTGAATTGTTGTATACTGAGCTAAGTGTTTGATGAACTTCTGGTTTTCATTATGAGATGTTCTTTGTTAGAGGATGAAGATAAAAAAACCATGCATTTTCTTGTGCAAGTCTTAAATCTTCATCTTGTCAAAATTTGATTAATTTTGGTCTATTTAAGTGTTTATACTGAGTCTAGTGTTTGATGAACCTCTGATTTTCATTATGAGGACTCAAGGATGAAGGTAAAAAATAAATAAAATAAAATAAAATAATTAGAATTGAGGCATGGTTAAATGTGTTTTCTTGTGCAAGATTCAAAGTGCATCATTTAATATCTGAAGTTCTTCCTCTTTTCAAAATGTGATCACCTTTTTTGTTGAAGTTTGCTTTACTAAGTTTAATGTTTGATGAATTCCTGCATTTCACTGTGGAATGTTCTTTATCACATATAGAAGAAGAAACAAACTAAAATTGAAGGCTTGGTTAAGTGCATACTCTTGTTGAACTGCCAGTGTCATTTCGCATTTCTCCATATTCCTTAAAATGTTTTTTCTTTTAATCTAATGAAAGGTTCATGACGAGTTTTGTAATGAGTTTAATGTTTGTAATGAGTTTATACTCTTGTCCAACTGCCAGCAAGTGATTTTACTTCCTAATCTCACAATCTATACAAAATGTGATACTTGTTTTTTAGCCTGCTTGAGTGTTTTAAACTATCTTTTAATGCTTGATGGTTTGCTGCTTTTCACTATAGCATGTTCTTTGTTAAAGGAGGAAGTAATAATAGGTAGCTTGTAGATAGTATTCTAAATGTACTTTAATTGATTCAGTTTTGTTTTCTATGAATTGAAGACACTTAAAAGGCTAGCAATTGGGGATTGTTAGACATGTTTGATTACTATCTTTTATAGTCATATTCTTGCTTAGAGTGAGCAAAATTTTCTTGTTTGTAACACCTTACATTTTGTTTTTATTAATGTAGTTCATATTCATTCCAATTCAGTGTAGGTGACCAAATGGTTAATAAGGAGTCGAAATAAAAAAGTAGAATTTGAGAATTGCTAGATCATTAACTAAAGTGATTGTTTATGTAAGCAATAATGTTAATACGAGTATATTTAAGTTGAATTACATGGTTCCACAATTGTAGATCCTCTAATAGATTCGATTTCGGAGTTCTCAAGCTCCTATTAGAGAGTTATTCGAAGATTAAGGTTATTACAGACATTGCCTGCAAAGACTGTTCACCCAAGTAAAACAATGGTTGTCGGACATGTTGGCACTGTGAGTGGTTGAATGTTTTCATAATAAAGACATGTTTTTCAAGGAGAGAGAAGTCATGATCTTGATAAATAAAATTTCCCATAAAATGCTTTAATGATTGATAACCTTCATTCTGTAGATGGTCAAGGACACTATCGATGGCAAGAGCATTATGTGAACTTCAACGAGAGCTGATGGGCTGTTCAGTTGCTGAAACTTTCCAGCCCAAGACACCCCAAGCGAAAGAACGAAAAAGAAAGCTTGGTAAGGGAAAGAAAGTTGCCGTAAAATTAGAAACTGAGCTTGTGAAGAATTATACTGAGTGTGCAGGAACTGAAAAATCCATCTTCAATCAAGACACCCGACCTCAATCTCTGCAACAATATCAGTTATCGAATACTAACTCATGTTCAGAAGAGCTGCAGAATTTCTCCACCTTGGTTGCGAAGGATGAATCCCTTCAAATGGGGAACTTCCCTAGTCCTGAGGAACTAGCGACTCTCGATGAAAATTTTCTGGCGCAGCGATGTAAGCTTGGATATCGGGCACAGCGAATCTTATCACTTGCTAAGGATATCATGGCCCGAAAGATAGATATCAAAAAGCTTGAGGAAAACTGTAATGGTCCCTTGTCAGGTGACTACAATGAACTTGACATGCAGTTGTCAGGTATAAGTGGATTTGGTCCATTTACCCGTGCAAATGTTCTCATGTGCATGGGATTCTACCATAAGATTCCAACAGATACTGAGACAATCAGACATTTGAAACAGGTGCGTTCCTTTCACCTTTTTATTTTCACAAAATCTGGTTCATATAATTTATCTGTGCTGAAGCTGCTGAAACTGTTTTACAGTTCCATGGGAGAAATAATTGCACCAGTCGGTCTGTCCGGGATGACGTTGAAAAAATTTACGGTGCATATGCACCGTACCAATTCTTGGCATATTGGTCAGCACATCACGTAGCTGTTTAATTAATTTTAGTCATAATCAGATTTGTCACCCTTTTGCTTATTGTTAATTATATTGTCATGCAGGTCTGAGTTGTGGGATGACTATGAGAAGAGGTTCGGGAAGCTAAGTGAAATGCCACATTCTGATTATCAAGTTATTACTGCAAACAATATGAAGTGCAGGAATGGCTGTAGGCAAGTGTAGGAGGCTATTTTTTAAAGAGTAGCTGTTTTGCATAGGCTCCTTAGTTGAAGGGCTTGAGATAAAAGCTCTCATTATACTTTATAGTTAAGTATATAAACATATTTGCAGATTGGATCAGTCTACAATGCATTTGAGCTGGACATAGAAGTTAGGCCAAGACCTCACGTAAAATATACTTCAATTTGCATCTAACAAATAAATCATCAAATAAGCCTAAAATAACCAGCCAGGTATAGCATTCAGGGATTGCTGTCATAAGTAAAATGATGATGTGTGCTTGTGTATTTTCTAATGGAGATTAATTGGGAGACACATCACAATGATCGGCATGAATTGATGGAACACTGAACTAATTTTGCCTCAAATTGCTTATCAAGATCATGAATGTTGTAGCATCTTTTCAATTTTCAATTTACTCTGGGAAAAAGGGACATGAAAGGGCCATCTTAGAATGTCAAAATGCTAATATGAATGAATTACCAACGCCCGCATATACTGTTGTCTCAGTTCAATTAATTGATTTGTTTGCCTCAATGAATTCTCTGTATTCCTTCTTCATTTTCACACCAGATACAGTCCTGCATCATCAATAAATTGAGATGGCATCATGTAGTGATCCATAGAGAAATTACGTAACACAATTTAAACATCCAGAGGGAAGGTGAACTATTATGCGATCAAGATATAACAGTACGAACTGATTTCTTCATTGAGGTTAGTTTGATGCACGAGTTATGGTAACTTGAAAATAAACATCATAAATACAAAAAGGATGGTAGACAAAACGAACTAACTTCCCTCTTATAGAGACAAGGTAACTTGAAGATAAACATCACAAAGGCAATAAAGAATGGTGGACAAGACAAACTAACTTCCCTCTTATCTTCCTGATCAAACACAATAGGCAGCCAATATTTCCTAAACAAATTATATTACACTGGCACAAAAGTACATGCAGAATATCCGCTGCCATATTTGACAGCGAAATGAGACATAGGGGTCCCAGTGAGCCTGAAACTAAAGAAACCAGATTATTTTGCAATGCAGAGCCGTTACAATGAAAGATGTTACTCAAATATGAATGAGGGGAACCCAATTTATACGTTGCCACAGCTGCAATTTGTGAGCTAACATCAAACGTTGGTTGCTTGATCAACATAAGAATCCCTATCAAGATGGAGTATTCAGCCAGGAGTCCATGTTTAGACGCAAACCAAAGCTAAGCTTATATATTCATATCCATATTTACTAAATTAACCAAAGTGGGATTATTAGTTACTATGGTAAAAACTTAAGCAAATTCAGAGCTGTATCCTAGTCTCCAGAGCTATGTTCATGATTTGACTTTATGCCACACAAGATTTGACACAAAATTTGCCTGGAACATATATGGGCTACAGTTCAGTTACAGTTCAGTTTTTACGAGAAAGTTAGCAAGAAATAAAGGCTATAGCGATGTTAGAGTCATATATTT
Organism: Dioscorea dumetorum; assembly: GCA_902712375.1. NCBI lineage: Eukaryota > Viridiplantae > Streptophyta > Magnoliopsida > Dioscoreales > Dioscoreaceae > Dioscorea > Dioscorea dumetorum. The sequence goes on along the minus strand of CACTHL010000561.1, from coordinate 2,675,682 downwards.
ATTTATAAGAATTCACCATTGCAAACAAATAATTTTAAATCCCATAAACATAGAACAGTCAGGCAATTGATGATTAATCTCATATATAATTAACTTTATGGTTCACTCAGAAATCAGAAAATAGAAACATAATTGAAAATACAGCATGTACCTAGGAGCTATATGCTCTAAAGCGTTTTGAAAATATGCAACAAACAGAAGTCTAACCTGAGCATTTCTTTATTTTTGAAAAATTGCACGCATGGCGTTCCCATAACTCCTGCTGCTTCAGCAATTTCCGGGTCTTCTTCAATGTCAATTTCCACAAAATGCACATTCTGATCAAATTCATCAATAACCTGATGCAGGGACAATTTTTTTGCATAAATGATGTCCATACCTTTCAAAACAGCCGTTTCATATACTTTGTGAAAAATAAATTCACTCCATGATTCAATAAAAGCTCAAAATATCTAGGAGATTAAACATCGCTCAACTGACTGTGCCACACACTTAGAAGAGGAAATACAATTCATATAACTTTAACCATAACAAACAAAATATAGATAGTTTTTATCATGCTACTTTAAATCATGTTATGCAATCCCCAGAAATGTATGTCATCCCTTGATTGAACCTTTGGGACCGGATTATTTGATGATATTAAGGGTAGAAAAGTTTCCCTTCAAAATGTTAAATGGCATTCATTTGTTCATGAGCTTGAATATACAAAGGTGAAAATATGCCCTTATCCCATTAAATGATGGAAAAAACTGTTTTGTTTTTGGGTCTTAGTAATTTCTCAAGTCTGAGGTATTAAATTGCAATAAAGATATAATTTGAACTTTCTTCACAAATATTCTAGAAATTGTGGATTGATTGACAAACGTTTTAAGTGTGTATGAAACAAATAAATATAGAGCAGAAGTCACAATTGTGTGTGATTGATCACTAGAAGTTGACAATTTCATTGCTAGAAATCGCTTAATTACATCTTAATTGATTCAACCTGAATGACTAAAAAAATTTGTTCATCCTTATGTTTAAAGGAATAGAGAGATACCTTGCTTAATATTGGTTTCAAAGTCCTACAAGGACCACATGTTGGAGAGGTATATAGCACACAAATAAGCCTTGGGCTTTCATGATATAGTTTCCGCAACGCATACTGCAGAAGACATGCTTAAAAATAAGGCAACCTTCGCTGAAAATAATGGGCCCAATGCAATATATAAACTGAAATTTGGACTGGAAAATTCTCCTTCTAAACAGATCTCATAGAACTGACTTACAGCACTATAGATTAGAGACTTGCGCAAATTACTATAAAGGTAAGACATGATACCTAAATGACCAACAAGACCAAAGATTAATAACATAATAAATAGAAGAGCCAAACATGTAATTGTTTATCATTACCTGACCCTTATGCTTGGTGAGGGATATGTCGAAACCCATTTCTACATCCTTATCTGTAAGTTCTTTTTTCACCTCTTCAGTTACAGGCTGGTCAATCAAATAATCATCAAGAGCAACAATCAATAATTTGATAGACACAAATCAAATGAAGGTACATGCAGAAAATAACCATTTGAGTGAAAGATACCACCTGCATATATGATATATTTATCAGTACAAACATATAACTTCGCTGTTTTGTAGTGCTTAACATAGTTTACAAAACGTAGAGCATACATGTTGTCATTGAAACCAACAAAAGTTATAGCAGTCACTTAAAACAGGACCAACCACTTAAAATTTAGGAGTCATATATCAGTAAAATGATGACATATGAAAGCTACACATTTGCTTGAAGAAGGCCAAGCATGGCAATCTGTGATATGGATTTTTGTAATGCTATATGCAAAGCTCAAGGTATTAGGAGAAACAAAATCACGCATAACCATGACATTATTATGTAATTGTGTCATGGTACACAATATCATTAGCATGTTTATTACACTGCAAAATTCAGTATGGAATGACGCAAAAAAAATTGATCATTATGGAGGCAATCGCTTATTTAGCCCTTGCAAAAGTGACTAATTGCGTAAGCCCCTCAAAAACTGTAATTGCATATATGAACCAAATATTTGCTTTTTGACCATACACTCCCAAAGTCTGAATTTGATTTTGGATTTAAAGAAACAAAGACGAGGCACTCCCACTCACTTCCACTTCTCTCTCCTCTCCTATTGTTAACTGGTTTGCCAGCTTGTGCCCATTCCACCACAGCATGTATGCCAACAGGATTGGGCAACCATCCCCATGTGGATAAACCAAATGCAATAATTGTCATATGCAACGGCAACCAGATTGAGCCTGTAGGACTACCAACCACAGCCACATCCAAGCTTGAACATTCTGCCTAAGGCAGCACAATGATGACCAGAGCCTTAACACAATAGTCACTGCATCTGCATTCTTGGTATCTACCATGTCCAAGATGAATGATGATGGGCAGCATGGTTTGGGAAATGGCATTTGGGTCTTGTAAAGTTTTCAATAAATATTAACCATGATCAAGGCATTAAACAATTATAGTCACAGTCTGGTAGTCAATTATGGTGGGATATAACTGGAGAAAAAAAACTATGATTTCTTACAGTTCACATAATATTATAATTCTTATCTGCAATACAAATATATACACAAACTTGTCCAAAGACTCCAAACACTAAACTTTTACCAAAGTTTCTGATGTCAACAATCAGACGAAATTATTTAGAGTCATACATTTTTATACATGATGTTTAAACAAGATGACTGTGAGCATTTAGGTAATAATTACTGTGGTTGAAATAAATTTGAATAACAATTTGGATTTTGAATTTGGTTTAGAGAGAAATGATCCATCCCAGCTTATTCCCAAGTGTTTTTAACTTGATTTTTGCATTAGTTAAAAGCAATAATGACAAGCATTTTTTTATCCAGAAATATCAAAAAAGATGCTATATTAAACAAGAAGATGGGATTAATGGCTATATTAGTCTAGTAATCCAATTGGATGTATCCTCATTCTAGATTTTTTTCTTTATATTTCATTTCTTAATAACATGATATAACCCGGTTTACTTAGATTTGTCCCACAACCAAATATCACCACAGTAATTCGGTTGAACCCTAGACTTAACTAGTTCAATATGTCAATGAGTTGCTTCATAAGTTGCCATGCTTGAACCAATGGCATCGTATGTACATATAATAGAAGTATAGCTATCACCAACTTCAATTATTGTTTATGAACAATGAAAAACAACAAAGTACTGAAGAAGGAGGGAAAAGAATTACTTGGTGAAATTCAACAAGAAGATCATTGGCCACTAGATATCTTTCAACTGATAAAGCAGCAACACATCCAGACCCAGCAGCTGTTACAGCTTGCCTCCATTCATGATCCTAATTAATAAAAAAGGGAGATTTTTTTTTTTAAAAAAAAAGTAGTGCACATGATATTATTCTTTCTATCCATCATACAATAAAGAAGTTGTCGACTAAAGATCCAAATTTATAGCTGATTTCACAAACCATCTAAAAGAGAAATTAAAAGTGACTAAATATGTCAATGTAACTTTAAACTAATAAAAGCACAAATTGATGCATCAATTAAACTCAACAAAATCTTCAATGTATAATTTGCAAGAAGTTCATATTGATGCCTGCATGTGTGCCTATGTATTATATACACATGCGTGGATATATAAGACATGTAGCAGTGAGACAAAAATATCACCATTCAGATTCAAGCATGAACCATATCAGCCATGTTTCAATTTTTAAAAATTAAAATTAACATTCAAACCAACGGTTTGATTTACAATTATTAATTGTTATGACAAAAATACTCCATGTAATGTAAAATTATTTTTCTTTCTGTCGTAGGGTTTCAGAATTACTGCAAAACTAAACCATAGGAGACCTTTATAAAGGAGAGATAGGTCCACAAAATGGAAGGATAATCACAGAAAGGGAGATCTGTCCGCAACATCTTACATTAAACTAATTCAATGTACCGCATAAGGATATTGCTAGGATATTGATAGGCCCAAGCAAAGCCACAAAAATCCAGCCCCATGCCCTTTACAACTTGGCTTCTACTTAAGAAGACGCTAAATTTGTTGCTTTAAACTAAGAAAACATGCACTCCCCAAAATAAGATACAAGTATAAGAGTAAATAATAATTCCCCATTAGTTCATCTGGTAAATATAGTTACGAACATACAAGTCTAGTTTCTCATCCTATCAACTTGAGCTTTTGGGCTGAGTCAGCTCAGGAAAACATGCTAGGTTCTAATCTAACAACGAAAGCAAAACAATAAATTCCAGAACATTACCTGTACATCACCAGCAGCAAAGACTCCTTCAACAGAGGTGTTTGCTGTGCCCTCCTTGACCCAGATATAGCCTGAAGGATGAAGCTTAACTTGGCCTTCAACCAACTGGCTATTTGGAGTGTGCCCAATACCATAAAATAAGCCTCTCACATCAAGAATTGTTTCTTCTCCTGTGTCGACTCTCTTTAGCAATATACCAGACATCTGCCCTTTGCTATTGCTAACGACATCCGCAGCTTCTGTGTCGAAGTGCACTGTAATATTCGGGTTGTTGAATACTCTGAAACATTCGCCATAATCAACCTGTTAAACAAACATTCAGGGAGTTGAAAATTTACCATCATGAGTACTTTTTATCAAGTGTATCACGTGATATGCAAGCACCTCCTAATGCAAAATAAGGTAAGATGAATGCTGATTAACATTCATTGTCTTGCAAACCATCACATAAGAAAAATGTTTTCTCTAGAAGCTTCTTTCCTGTAGAATTCCTAGATCAACCATCATAAAACAAATTCTTGTGTCAATTATGTTACTGCAAAAACTAACAATAAGATTTGAAGACTGAACATGAAGTGTTAAGACAGAACAGCAGAGAAAGCAGCATATGTTAGGTGATTAATAATACAAAGCAGATCAAAGCATGGAGACATAGTAGCTTCACAGAATTTGGTCAAACATTTCAAAAGACTTAGTTGATTAATGCAAGGCACAAAAAGGACTAGTAGACCAAATGGTTCAATAAAACATTAGTCTCATGTTGTCACAAGATTCAAGCATTACATAAGTTTAAACATCACAGTGTTGAGAATTCAGTCATTTGATGATAATCAACATTGAACCTTCCTAAGAAACTCTTCAGATTTTCTTAAGGAACAGCATAACTGGCTTAAGCATGTAAGCCTCTCGAGGGATGCACGTCATCTAATTATGTTTTAATCACTATCATATATGGTAACTAAAAGGCATATCAGCAAAAAAACAAAAGTCTGGTTGTGATCCCCAAATCAGAAGCTGAACATGACAGATTCCACATGTGGAAATCTGTAAATTGCCCATTCACTCTAGTAAGTGACAAGCGTTATAAACGCATTAGAACATCTAGAGAAGCCCCCACAATTGCAATGGGATTAAGTCTGAAGATTTCAGCCTCAATTAAGTATCTTCTGGCTGGAAAACAGTATTATGAACAAGGTGGCAGATACAAATTTACTCTTGTAGCGTGTCATGTACGGAATTTGAGCAAAACTGATGACTATGAAAATTTTGCCTTTACGGACTCAATAAGCTTAAGACTAGGGTAGCTTCAGGATTATGTTCAATTAACAATGAACTAAAAAGAAATCAAGTTTCTAGCCACATGACATGCTCAATCCTGCAGTAGTCCATCACTCAAATATATCATCTCTCTTCTTTTGAGATCCCATTTTTTAAGTTAATTTTTTCATAATATTAGCTTTCCACTACCAAATATCTTTCCTTCCACACAGTTACTTACATGAACTTTGGCTCCAAACATGCCATCATTACCAATATTCCAATGCTATTACATAAACTTCCCTATGTTGGACTGTTTAATTTGCTCATATTTAAATATTCAATCTGAATTTATTGATTCATAGTATTTTGATTGCTTGATAGTTACGGACAGTATTCCTTGAGAAGGTTTCAGGCTTCTGACCTTAGCCCTTTCTCCCCAGGATGCTTGTCTCAATTCTGCACCATTCCAATTTATGCATAGAAGTATGTTGATTGAATGTTAATGGAGAATTACATCATGAGTTTGCTGATTTATTTTTATTTTTATTTTTATAGAGAGAGAGAGAGAGAAAATGATTTTCCATCTTTTAATTTTATTCTTCATTGACTGACGTACAAACTAAAGGCGTGAACAATTCCCAATGCTTAATGCATGCTTGTTTCACTAATTTCATTGTAAAAAAAAATTTTTTAAAAAAAAAAGGAAAGAGTTGAGCAACTATTTCATGCTGTGTATCTCCAAATTCAGAATATTATACTCAATTTGTAGACCTACTTGACAACATTGTTAAAGATGCCAGATATCCAATATTGGCAAATATCCTTCTAATGTAAAAGAAATTTCACTTAATTTATAAATACTCTGCTCAACACTACAGATCAAAGCTACAATGAAAATTCTAAATTTTTCTCACCTGTCTTGCATTGCTTTGGATGCTCGTAGTTGGTTCTTACGAACTAATAAATGCACATGGCGAGCATATTTTGTCAGATATATTGCTTCCTCTGTAGCAGTGTCACCCCCTCCAACAACTGCTAGAATTTGCCCTTTAAAAAGTGGTGATGCTCCATCACATATTGCACAAGCACTTATTCCTCTACTCCAGAATTCATCTTCACGAGGTAACCTGAGCCTTTTTGCTGTAGCACCTGTTGCTATGATAACACTGTAGCATTTCACCTGAAAGCACAAATAACACAAATAGACATCACTAAAATAAGGCAAATAAAATCGTAGCAATGGTATAACAGACCGAAAAAAGAGTCACTAGATTTTTGCCAAAGCAAGGATAATGAAAAAAAGCAGAATTCCATTCTTTTATATCATGAAGCACCTAGTGGTGGTATTCAATTCCATATTTGCAAATTCTTACTTAAGGGAAAGATGGAGGAGAGGAGAAATGGAACACAGGCATTTCTTTTTTGCATGCTTGGTGCTTGATTTACATATATATGGATCACACTTTCCCAAGAGAGATATCACATCTTTTGTGACATATCAATTCATGTTCAGGTGGAACAAGTCTGCGTTTTATTAACTTATAAATCTTATTTATTTTTTAACTTTTAACAACAATTTTGCATCACCTTTATCATGTAAATACCTTATTGCTTATGGATATTAAGCCTACGAATATAGATTTATGTAGTTAATTATCGTCATTTTTAAGGCATTCCATATTCGCACATTAGCTTCAATTCTAGCTTATGTGAGAACCAAAAGTGTGTGCATTTAGTCAAAGATCAGTAATCCGCTTTCTCAAACAGATTACAAAATTTCAGAATAGTATTATTTGTTATCTTGTTAGATTATATGTGAATGTTCAGTATCTCAATGCTATATAATTTGTAAGGGATGCATAAGCAATTATATCCATAAAAATGGATGTATATTTAAAAAAGTAATTTACACTTATACATATATACATTATCACCTCACGCTCACTGCTACGAATTGTAAAAGGACGATTTTTGACATCAACAAATTCCACATCTTCTTGAAAAAGTTCCGCACCCCAACGCTCAGCTTGTCGTCGCATCCTAATAAATGTAAAGGATGGAAAAACCTTTATCAAGAAACTTCTGAACATCTACTTAAGAATGCTTTAATACACCTAAAGTAAAAAACTGACTTCCTATCTTCGCAAAATGCAGTAAAGTAAATAAAAAAATAATAAATACAAAAAGGAAATTCAACATCAGAAAAAAAAAATAACTAATTGAAAAATGGTATTACACTAGGAAAGGGAATGCACTGACCTGTCCATCAAATCAGGGCCAGTGATGCCTTCCGGGAACCCAGGAAAATTCTCAACTTCGGTGGTAGTCATCAACTGTCCTCCTGGAACACCACCCACTTGATATCCTTCAAATACGAGAGGCTTCAGGTTCGCACGAGCTGCATAAATTGCTGCAGTGTATCCAGCTGGACCAGATCCTATGATTACAACATTCTCGACTCCTTTATAAAGGGCTGAAAGATTGATTTATCTTATAGTTAGTATGTACAAGAAGGAAGGACTACAAATGTGATCGATTTTGTAAGTGGAAATGTAAAACATTTTACTGCAAACCTCTTAAATATGTCAGCATAAACAGAGTAGGTAATATAATGTGTATTTCATGCATTAAGAAAAAAACAAAACAAAACAATACAAAATTTCTTGAAAACTGTAGATAAGATTGCTAATCTTAGGTAAAACAAAGGATTATAGAAGCAAATCACATAAAGATGCAAGCACCCAACTATGAAAATGAAAAAGACAAAGGCTAAAGATGACAAAAAGGAAAAAAATACAAAAATCACAGATTCTTCTAAGGATTCTGTCAGAGTACTGGTGTGTAGTTTTTCCATATTCCAGGAAAACCGAGTGAATACATTACTGCTTCTATGAGTACCACACAAGAGTCATTTTAATGACTTATTACATAATTTACATGCCTGGAGGCTAAATTCTTCCAGATAGAATTTGTTAACAAATGATATTTGGTGGATTATAATGTTCTAAAAGCCAAATAAGAAATGTCCACATATACCAAAAATATAGGCAGCTTTGGTCCAGTGATGATGAGATGTACATGATAGGCCATCTAAATGGAAAATCCAAACTATTTATTTCATTTATACATTTTACAACACAAGATCAGATTTGAGGCATGAACTACATTGGTACATTAATAAGGCATGAGAACACAAAAATTGGGACTGACCCTACATATACAAGCACACATCATAGAAATTAAAAAAATTAGAATCCAACTATTCTCAGTAAAGTTAACAAGGAAATAAAATGTAGCCTTGTAAACCATAAAAGTGGATAAAAAAATCAATTCCTAGTCTGTTCAGCCTAAAACCACACATCAGTAATCCTATTTTGACTCAAACTTGTGTAAACGAACCCAGGAATCCTTTAAATCACCTTGAAGTTCAATTCTCAGATTCCAATAAACCAAATGAAAGAAGGTTTTAACAGTGAACATTAATCGCTTGCCCAAAGTTCATTACAATTGAGTTTGGCATCTTCATCTCAATGACCCATATCCTGATGAAATCATGCCTTTGTCACTCATATAGATTTTGATCATTAGCAGAGAATGAAAATCAAACATCTCTAATTGGGATATCCTTTAGGAAAAGGTAGCTGATCCAAAAAGGCTTCTGAGAACACCATTTGATGTGAATGCTTGCTGATTTGCCTGCCAAGTGCTCTTTCTTTCCAAATAGGTGCTTCTTCAAGGGACCATGCTCTCTAGCAATGTAAACAAAAATCATTTTGACCTTCCTTTCTGACTACAAGTGCCAAAAACTGTGCCTCACCACTAAGCAGCATCTTCCTGCTTGAAATATTTCTAAAAACAAACAATGACAGAAGCAATCTTCTCATATAATGAAGGGGAGGACAAGAATGGCCAATATGAGCATTAACTTCTTTTTGTCTTCTTCCATATCTACATTAAGCAGTTGATTAATTGTCCTGCCACACTACTTTTTTCTCTGAATGGCCTGCGGTTTTCCTTTCTAGAAAACGTGTATAACTAATGTTTGAGAAATGACTTGTTTGTTACGAAATGCATAATGTACAAGCTTCCAGGTTTGACCCATAATTTATAAGCCATGCTCTCATCCACCCAACCAATCTAGACTACAAGGCAAAACAAGACCATATTATCAGCAATTAGCTACATCTCTTCCTGCAAGAATTATTGCCAATGATGTCATCAACAACAAAGTCAAGTGCAAACAACATTATACCCACAGATGTCTGAATTGTCACCCCTGCGTCCTGAAGTTTCTTTGACCACATAAGCTCTCTTGCTCAAATTGAGAGATTGTCATTTATAAAGGATAGATAATCAAATATGCAACTAACGTTTAAGACATAAAATGACATTGCTTGATGCAATGCATCTCTGGTTTCAAAGTCAACTTCAAACCTAAGAAGCAACCCAACATATGAAGAATACAATAAAAACCATTGCAACTTTAGTACATAAATGTTGTCTCTTCTATAGACAAACATTATGACTAAATATGGCTAATTGCCCAAAGAACAACTCAGACGAATATACCCTTTTTCATAGCCTCTAGTCAGTCCCTCTCCCATACCCATAACTCAAGCCCTCCTGCAACTTCATCTATGGAACAATCTAACTTTCTAATATATTCTTCCATTTGCGGATTCATGCTGTTTAAACAAAGTTCAGCACAAGCAATGCCACTCAAAAACAATTTTATGGTACGATATCTTACTAAAATAGTACATGGTATTTAATTCCTACCATCAACTCTAGTTCATCAATTTCAAGAGTACTCCCATACCTTCAAAAACAAAATCACAAAAGAAAAGAAAAATAAAAGAGACAACAACAACAACTTCCAAGCAGACAATGAACACCAAAAATCCACCAGTAAGCATAGTTAACACAAAACCTGAGTCACTAAACACTTTGCTAAATACAGAACATTCCAACACACTGAATCAAAACCAGCAAAAAGGATTCCGAAAAGAACCAGAACTTGCAGAAATAAAACTATGTCACCAAAAATCAGAAGAAAAAAATCCCAACTTCCAAGCAGACATCAAACACCAAAATTCAACATTGAACATAAGTGACACAAAACATAAGAAACCAAAAACCAAAAACCATACTAAAATCAAAATTTGTCAACTCAAAATCAAAACCCGCAACAAGAATCAGAAAAGAGCTACACCTTCCATAATGGACACAAAAACTAAAATGTCACCAAATACCATACTAAAATCAAAACTTGTCAACACATTGAATCAAAGCTAGAAACAAGAATCAGAAAAAAGAACTACAGATTGCACAATGGACACAAAACCTAAGTCACCAAATGCCATCCTAAAATTAAAACTTTCGATACATTTGGTCAAAAACAGCAAAAAAGGGCCAGAAAAAGAATTACAACCTCAGTAATGGAGGTAAACACTGTCCTAAACCAGAATTTCTCAATACACTGAATAAAAACAGGCAGAAAGACTTCCTAAAACCAGAATTTCTCACCACACCGAGTCAAACCAGTAGAAAGACTAAGAAAAAGAACCACAACTTCAGTAATGAACACAAACACCGTCCTAAAATCAGAATTTCCCAACACATTAAATCAAAGCCAGTAGCAAGAGTTAGAAAAGAACTACAACTTCCACAATGGATACAGAACCTAAAAAGTCACTGAATACCATTCTATAATCAAAATTTTTTAACAAAGGGGATCAAAACCAGCAACAAGAATCCGAACAAAAAGTACAGCTTCCATAATGGTCACAGAAACCATCCTACAATCAGAACGTTTAATAGACTGAATCAAAACCAGCAACAAAACTACAAAAAAAAAAAAAAAAACAAACGGCAACTTCCAGAGATAAACCTGGGGCAGCAGCAGGTGCTTCCGTAGAATCCGTCAGTGAAGCTGAGACACGATGCACCACCCGTAACGGAGAAAACCCAGGGCCAAGCAAATGGAGAGCACGACGCCGACAAAGAGAAGGGGATGGAGGAGAAGGAGAAGGGACGGAGAGAAGAAAGCGGCAGTGAGGGGGAGAAGCAGAGACGGAGACGGCGGTCATTCCTATCCGAAGCACCGCCATCGGTTTCAGACCATACAACGAGAGAAGCGGGCGAGAATGATAGCGAGAATAAAAGGGTTAGAAATGGGAATCGGGGGCAATAAAACGAGGCTGGCTGAGTTGTTGTTATTGTTATCGTCATCATCTATCCATCGCCTACCAATCTCATCTGTGGATCGTGGGGCCATTAATCATCATCGTCTATCAGTTTAGTTTGGTTAGATGGGCCTCGTTATTAGGCCCATAATTTTATAGCCCCTTGTCCAGTTAAAATTAAAACTGTCTGACCGCCAGCAAGAGGAACCATTGCTTTCCTCTTTCTTGGAGGATAGAATAAATCTTCTTCTTCATGGTACATACCTAAAATCTTTTTTAATTTTTGGAAATTATTATTTTGTTATAAAATACCGATATAGTGGATGCCTATAGTAGATGTCGACATTGCTGTTGCAAAGTTGCTGCAGTGGTACTATAACAAACGCACTGTAGCACCGTTCATACTGTAGCAGACACGCCATGTCATACTATAGCAGCGGTCATATTTTTACAATTTCACCTATCATTGTATTTTGAACAATTGGATTGAATTTATCCCAACTATCCATTCATTTCTTGAATAGCTATATTAACAATTATTTTTATATTTTGATTGATAGAAAAAATAAGAAGATGTGAAATAGAAGTAAAGGTATTGGGTAATTATTATCTTCCTCTTATCTTATATTTTCATGTTTTTCAAAATAATTACCATATATTAGTTATGGAAATTTATATATATGTTTCTATTGAAGATGAATTATCAATAGCTTTTACAATACATTATCAGCATGAATTTGCTCATAATCTTATTCTGCATTTTCATATATCTTTAAGTTAGTTTTATATCAAGTATTTGTCTCTTTATTTTAATTTTTCTTCGAATAATTTATTATACTTTTCTAGTGTTTGGAAAAATTACTTTTTACCCATCGTGAATTTTAAAACCTCCTAAAAACCCCCTCCAACTTTTGCGTTATAATTTCATTCCCTTCTACCCCCTATCAGTCACTTCAAGTGGGTCCTTGTTATGAAATTCCATTTTTGCCCTTGCAAATGATGGGAGAAAAACTGCCCGATCACATCATGTCTGACCTTTATGCATACAATTGTGAATTTTTTTTTGCCTTCCTGCTTGCTTTTTCTCAAAGAAAGTTTAGAAGGAAAATCACTTCTTCTTCTTCTTTTTTCTTCTCATTTGGTTTGTTCGATTTGAGTTATGCCGGTTTCCCGATAAGGTGAGAATTTCTTCGTTGCTCTCACTTTGATCATTGTGTGGGAGGGAGTAACAATTTATAAAAATGCAGAGCTATTATGGAGAGTTTTTGTGCTATTGCTAGATACAACGGGGAGGGACGAGTGCTAATGTTCACATCGCTGATTTCTTGGGAATCAGTGTTAGCTGAGATATGTGAGCGATGGGGTCTCGATATTTCCCGTGTGAGGGTGAACTTTATCACACTCGATGGACATAAAACGGTTTGTCCAATAGAAAACGAGGTTGACTTCCAGCGCATGTGTCACATGTACTCCATCTTCAAATGCGGTGTAGTCGATCTTGTTGTCGAGACAGATGATATGCCATCGTATCCTACTGAAAACAAGTTCTTGTCGTTGTAAGGTTCTTCCCTTTTATGTTTATCTAGTTGTATATGTTAATTATGGTTTAATTATCTCATTCTCTGTTTAACTAGATAAAGTTCCCGTTTAAAAAAATGTCTTCTCCGTTTAAATTATTAAGTTTCTGTTTAAATATTATTTTTAATGTTTAAAGTTTATAGTTATCATTTAAAAAGCTTGTGTTTCTGCTTAAAATCTTGATCGTTTTCGTTTGAAATAAAGGGTTGGCAGAAATTCGGATTTTGGGAGCGTTTCCGTTCCACCTCATGGCGACCCTAATGGTGCGGCATGCCTTCCTTCCTCGTCAAATCAATCGAAGTATTGTAGTTGGATCTCGGACAACGTCTTCAAGGCGTTGAATGCTTCAAAGACGCACTTCGAATTTTGCAATCAAACGAATTTTGACTTTAAATTTCTAAAGAACGAAAAACACCGGGTGATTGTGGAATGCGCTACCGATGGTTGTCAATGGTGTCTTCATGCATCAAAGGAATATAAGAAAAATATTTTCATAATCAAGACAATGCACCCATCACACACTTGCGGTGGTGGAATTGGGTCGGTGTCACATCCGAAAATGTCCAAAAAATGGGTAAGCGCACGAGCGATTCAGAAGCTCAAGGATCGGCCCTTGTACAAGGTCATCGACATTTAGAAGGACATATTGGGGGAACATGGTGTCCACATTCCATACAAGCAGGCTTGGTTGGGAAAAGAACATGCCCGGGTGATCCTCGAAGGCAGCGACATCTCCAGCTACGATTTGTTGCTTTGGTACGTTGATAAAGTGGTTGAGACAAACCCCGGCAGCGTTGCGATTGTGGAAAGAGACGGTAATTGTTTTAAACGTGCATTCTTTTCTTCAAGTATGTGTATTGTGGGATTCAAGAGGGCATGCAGGCCGCTGCTGTTTCTCGATAGTACCCACCTCTTTGGAAAATATCGGGGTACTCTATTGGGTGCCACAGGCAAAGATGGGAACAATGGTTTTTTCCACGTCGCCTTCGGTATTGTTGACCAGAGACTAATGCCAATTGGGCTTGGTTCATTTCCAAGTTAGGTGATGCTTTATATGATGAAGAAGATTATCAAGAGATAATTACATTCATGTCGGACAGGTCAAAGGGCCTTGTGAACGCTATTGCGAGAGTCTTCCCTTCTTCCCTACATGCATATTGCCTTCGACACTTGGAGGCCAATTTTATGAAAGCAAATGTTAGACTTGGGAAGGCATTGAGGGAGGAGTGCTAGTCTATATACTTTCGTATTGCATGGGCATCCACGGCTAAAGAATTTGATGATACCATCAATGAACTGCAGGCCACATCACCCGAAGCCTATCAGTGGTTGATTCATAAATAGGACATGTCACATTGGTCGAATTATCTATCCAAAGGTGAACACTAGGGCGAGATGTATTCAAATGTCACGGAGTCGTTCAATGCGTGGATCAAAGAAGCTCAGCATTTACCGGTGACGAAATGGTCGACTCCATAAGGTATTCCAATGTTAATTTTATGTAACGCTTAAGAATTGCTCTTATCCTTTAAATATTTTCTATACGGTTCAAATATCATTATCTGTGTTTAAATTTCTGGATCTTAGTTTAATTTATTATCATACTGTTTAAGCAAATGTGTTTTTGTTTAAATATCAATGTCTTCACTTAACCTTGTTTAAGATTTGTGAACAAATGGGAGACCTACTTATGCCTGGACATACATTCGAAGGTAGAGATACTTGTTGAGAAAAGCCAAAATCTTCATGTCGTTCGTTGTGTCGATGATTGTTATGAAGTTATTGACTAATGCAACAACTTCATAGATCTTGCCAATAGAACTTGCTCATGTCACAGATGGCGAGTTTATGGTATCCCATGCAAACACGCTTGGGCTGCAATAATGCAGACAGACACCAACATTCATCGTTTTATTAGAGGCTATTTCACCGTCGACAATTACAAACAAGCGTATAAGGAAGCTATATTCCCCATACCCGACAATGACAAGCCTACAGACGAAAATCGCGAACCGCGTTTGCTACTGCCTGTAACGAGAAGGCAACATGGGCGTCCTAAATGAAAAAGGATCGAGTCGCAAGTGTCTGAGGTCCGCGAGTTATATTGCAGCCGTTGCCACGCGTCCAGTCACAATAGTAGATCTTACAATGAAACTATCGCCGACTAGGCATTGTAAATAAATAATTTTTTAAAGGGAAGCAAACTTATTTGTGTGTCCACTATTGATATTTAAACAGAGAAAAATGAATTTCATTGTCATTCTTTGATATTTAAATGTAGACACTGAATGTTAAATGGAAACTCTTATTCTTAATAGGTAACACATATATTTAAATAGAGACATCGTCTTTTAAACAGAACCTACTTCATTTTAAAAAGCAACAGTGATATTTAAACATTATAATTGAAAGTTAACCAAAGAAAGTTAAGTATAAAAGATACAGACATTAAACAAACATTAGAAAATTTACATTGAAAAATCTGCCATGTCATTGGAAAAGAATAAATTGAATTTAAATTAATAACGATAAAACTATTTTACATATGAAAATCAATAGCAATTACTTACTTTAAAATTATAAAAAAGTACACTAAAAATCAATGTCAAAATTGCATGAATTTTTTATTTTTGTTTTATTTGAGAAAAGAGCTCAAACTTCCAAGAACTAAATTTCTATTTAAACAAGAAACTCAAACAAGATAAACATAAAGATATATCCAGAACCCAAGAAAATATATAAGACACTTTTCAACAAATTTTGTCAGAAGACCTACCGGCTCTTGCCGGAGTACTCCACCCTCAGGGAAAGCCCCGACCACAACCCCGATTTTGTGGCTACAGTTACGGTTAATGGTACCCCGTTCTCTGGTTTTGAGTCGGCAAAATGTGCCAAGCAGGCCCAGAACTTTGCTGCTAAGATGGCATTCAAGCAACTCTGTCCTTCATACAGTGGAAAGATGAAAATGTCTCCCGTTGCTGCTGATGATGTCTCTATTCCAAGTCCTTTATGTCGTAAGATTTCTCTATGAATGTTTAAAAAATGTTTGGTTCTTCTAAAACCTTGAAGTCTCCATTGCAGGGCCTTCACGCTGTCCAGATTACTCCAGTGATGAAGAGTTGGAGTGTATTTGCAAAACTTACTCCAAGAACTAACAGCAAAAAAAGTCCTACAAGCTGCAAGCCTTGATGAAAAAACATCGAAATGCACATGTCCAAAAGCTACTCCAAACTTTGAAGCAGAAGAAAAGGGCAGAGTGACAGTTTTTGTTCACTTTGTTTTTTTTTTTTTTTTTGAAAATAAGAACCCTGAGGGGTCTTAGTTGGTTAACTTTGTTAATTTCTGTTGCAACTTTGTTTTAATGTAACTTCGTTTAATATAAGTATTTAAGAATGATTACGCTGAATCTTAATCAATGTGGTCAAATGCAATCGTAGATTTTACAATGAAACGGTCGCCAATTAGGCATTATAAATAAATAATTTAAACAAGCGAAACAAACTTATTTGAGTGTCAACTTTTGATATTTAAACAGAGAAAATCGAAGTTCATTGTCATTCTTTGATATTTTAACGTAGACACTAAATCTTAAACGAAAACTCTTATTTCTAAATGGTAACACATATATTTAAATAAAGACATCGTCTTTTAAACCCAGACTACTTCATTTTGTCATTCTTTGATATTTAAAAGAAAACACTGAATGTTAAACGGAAACGCTTATTCTTAAGAGGTAACACATATATTTAAATAGTGACATCATCGTTTAAACAGAGAATACTTCATTTTAAAAAGCAACACTGATATTTAAATATTACAATTGAAAGTTAAGCAAATAAAGTCAAGTATAAAAGATACATACATTAAACAAACACTAGGAAATTTATATTGCAAAAATCTGCCATGTCATTGGAAAAAAATGAATTGAATTTAAAATAATAACGATAAAACTGTTTTACATATGAAAATCAATAGCAATTACTTTCTTTAAAATTATAAAAAAGTACACCAAAAATCAAGGTCAAAATTGCATGAATTTTTTATTTTTTGTTTTATTTGAGAAAAGAGCTCAAACTTCCAAGAGCTAGATTTCAATTTAAACAAGAAGCTCAAACAAGATAAACATCCAGATATATCCAGAACCCAAGAAAATATATACGACACTTTTCAACAAATTTTGTCAGAAGACACACCGGCTCTTACCGGAGTACTCCAGCCTCAGGGAAGGCCCCGACCACAACCCCGATTTTGTGGCTACGATTACGGTTAATAGTACCCCGTTCTCTAGTTTTGAGTCTCGCAAAAAGTGCCAAGGCACCCCGAACTTTGCTACTAAGATGGCATTCAAGCAACTCTCGTCCTTCATATAGTGGAAAGATGAAAATGTCTCCCGTTGCCGCCGATGATGTCTCTATTCCAAGTCCTTCATATCGTAAGATTTCTCTATGAATGTTTAAAAAATGTTTGGTTCTTCTAAAACCTTGAAGTCTCCATTGCGGGGCCTTTACGCAATCCGGATTACTCCGAGTGATGAAGAGTTGGAGTGTATTTGCAAAACTTACTCCAAGAACTAACAATAAAAAAAGTCCTGCAGGCTGCAAGACTTGATGAAAAAACATTGAAATGCACATGTCCAAAAGCTACTCCAAACTTTGAAGCAGAAGAAAAAAGCAGAGTGACAGTTTTTGTTCGCTTTGTTTTTTTCTTTTTGAAAATAAGAACTCTGAGGGGTCTTAGTTGGTTAACTTTGTTAATTTTTGTTGCAACTTTGTTTTAAAAAATTATGTAACTTTGTTTAATATAAGTATTTAAGAATGATTACGTTGGATCTTAATCAATGTGGTAAAATACAATCGTAGATTTTGCAATTAAACGGTAGCCGACTAGGCATTATAAATAAATAATTTAAACAAGCGAAACAAACTTATTTGATTGTCAACTTTTGATATTTAAACAGAGAAAATCGAATTTCATTGTCATTCTTTGATATTTCAACGTCGACACTGAATCTTAAATGAAAACTCTTTTTCTTAAATGGTAACACATATATTTAAATAGAGACATCGTCTTTTAAACCGAGACTACTTCATTTTGTCATTCTTTGATATTTAAACGTAGACACTGAATGTTAAACGGAAACGCTTATTCTTAAGAGGTAACACATATATTTAAATAGCGGCATCTCGTCTAAACAGAGAGTACTTCATTTTAAAAAGCAACACTGATATTTATACATTACAATTGAAAGTTAAGCAAAGAAAGTCAAGTATAAAAGAATACAAACATTAAACGAATACTAGTAAATTTACATTGAAAAATCTGGCATGTCATTAGAAAAGAATGAATTGAATTTAAAATAATAACAAGAAAACTATTTTACATTTGAAAACAAAGAATGTCAGCTAAATTCTATTTCCCCGCAGTCGAAGACCCCCTTTGTCAGTATGCCGGCTGCGCTCTCTTCCATAAGTATGCTGGCAACATACTTTAACCTCAGATAAGGGATATCCTTTTGCGGAAGCCGTAACTTTTCACCGTCGAGTAATTGCTCGATAAACCTCATGACATAGACGGCCCAGTCCACACTTCCTTTTTTTTTGTTGTTGGGTTTAATTATCGTGAAAAAGCGGGTACTTTGTGGTCACCGTGTCGCCGAACTCCATATTGATACAGAAGTCGAATAGCGTCCGCTGTCAGGGTATACAATTTGATATTAGAATACCGATTATTTATGAAACTCTATAAATCAAACTCTATTTATCAAAAAACTTACCATTTCAGCCGTGTCTTTATCATACTCTTCACTTTGGCATGAAGTATAATAGTTGTATTCTTGTTTCTTATTATCGAGGACCACGACATGGAAGTCACCATTCATGATTATGGGGAGGATGACAATGTCAACATCATGCAGGTTGCGCGCGGCATCGCCGATCATAGCGAAAGTCATGTCATATACGTCTCCATGCTTTGACATAAACAGTGCAGTGGTTGTGTGATGGAGGCACGCTTCGTATAAGGACATGGTGCTCTGGTCAGCGACTTTTGTATTATGCATATGAAGGCGTCCATCACATCATCTGTTACAATCTCTTTCCCGTTAAGTAGTATAAATAGGTTGGACTATGTGGTACTAACAGAGTCATTCCTCCACATGACAGTCCTGCGGTTAAACGGCAACAGATATAATTAAACAATAACACAAAATCTTAAGTGGAAAATATATATCTTTAAACGATAATGTAAATTTTTAATCAGTAACTGACAAAGTTAAACGGTAACGCATTATCTTAAATGATAACGCTCATATTTAAACGGAAAATACATAACTTAAATGGGAACATATATATATGTAAACAATAACATAAAAATTTCATACTTACATGTCCATAGAGCAGTTGAGGAAGATCCTTATCAACTCCTGCTCAAATTTGTTGAGGCGTGATTGCCAAGCATATTTTTTCTTCTTTGGAATAAAGTCTTTCCGAACTTCTTCATATTGTTGGTTGGCAAGGATCATAGCTTTCGTTGTGTTTTCAGTAACGTTCCCTTACTCCTCGTCAACCGCTTTTTTGGGGTCATCCTTAGATGCTTCTTGCTGTTGTGGAATTGTGCCTACATTAGATGCTGCACTGTCGGCCGTTGGTTCCTCCGTGACCAGGATTTCATTGACAACAGAGTGAACGATCTTCTCAACCGTGGCCACGGTAACAGCATCAAGGGGAGACACACTTAGCTGGTTCTTGTTATTCAGGGATTGTGGCCACCACCTTTGATGCGGCACTGTCTGCTGCCGGTTCCACCGTGACTGGGATTTCGTTGACTTTCTCAACCGTGGCAGTGCCAACAGCATCAACGATCTTCTCCACCGTGACGAGCATGTCATCAACTGCAACAGACTCAATAAATACATCAGCTGCCGATGGTGCTGCTATTGTTTCATCGTCAGCTGGTGGTGGAGAGAGAGGCATTATTGTTTTCGCCTTTTTTGCAAGCCTCTTCAAATGTGGCCATCTTGGAATGGCCATCCCGATGAAGCCGTCGTCATCAAATTCCAAAGCCTCGTCCATCCCGGGTATGTTATTTGTTTGGAGGGACGGCACAGTCGATTGTGACTGTCTTTCCAATGCCTCAACCTGAGCGACAAGCCGAGGGAACTCGGTGATCAATATCTTGCATGGCTGCAGAAAATTTGTAGTGACATCGTCACCTAGTGCCGTCGGGGGTTTGCCGCAATCAGGGGGGCTGTGGCGAGCAGGGGATTGTCATGGTCACGGCGGGGGAGAGGGGGTGTTGCAGTCGGCGCGGGGTAGGGAAAGGCTTATCTGGCGCCGAGGAATGTGTGCGTGTTGGGCTGGAAGTAGGGGAACGGCGTCGTCGAGCACACACAGAAGAGGTTGGCCTCTCATATTGCCTTCGAGCAAGTGGTTCTGGAGCATCCCTCTACCGGTTAGTCCAAACAAATATATGTTCATCAGCATTTGCCGGGACCAGCTCAGGAAACTAACAAATGTAAACAAAACAATTTCAGCGAAATCATTCAATTTAAACAATAATAAATGTATTTAAATATTTCACATATATATTTAAACCGGATCGCACATATTTAAACAGAAAATGAAACTTTTAAACAATAAGGGCCTCGTTTGGATGCCCGGCAAGTTGGAATACTAGGCATTCCTATGGAATTTAACATTACATAGGAATTTCCGAAAAAGCCTCGTTTGGTTGGCTTTTTTGCAAGATAGAATTACTATGGAATTTGGAGATTCCATAGTAATTTTTCAAAGTGGTGGGAACCAAAATATAATTTTCCTTTGTTTCTCCGGGGTGGCGACCGGGCTCCATACGAGTCTTTGCGTTTCGAGGACAAGTGTTCTCAAAGCTCGGCATCATCGCCTCGCCGTCGGCTCGGCTCGCCATCGGTTTACGGGATTCCCTCATGCAGTAATGCCCTAATCCCTCCCTCCATTTCAATGCTCGAAGCCCTAATTGCTTCGTGTTCACTCATGATATTGCAGCGTTTTCCTTGTTTTCAACTTGGCCTCATATAATCCCTTGATTGCCGCCACGTTTTCTTTAGTGAGAAGTCAGAACTTGTTCTGGGTGCCCAAATCCTTCGTTTGATTATGTTTTCCTATCTTTTTGTGATGGGATTTGTCAAAAAGGTGGCATCTTTATGTCTATTTCATACACTTTTCCTTTTGTTTTTATGCTGTTGAAGAACTGGTGGGGGTTTGATATCTCTATGTTATTGAGTTTGTTCTTGTTTTTCATTCATTAGTATTGTAATTTCATAACAAAGGAGCAAGATTGATAGATGTTTCTAGTTGTTTTTATGATTGTTTTATTTATATATTACAAACGTACATCAACATTGTTTCTTTCTTAATGTTCTTGAAATCTACTATTGATGGGCATCACTACAATGCATGCTTCACCATTCTTGCCCGGTTTAGATATATATCGTCAGTTATTTCATGATGTGTTTGTTTGATGAAACAGAAAGATGGAACTATACATGACAATGCCAAGAAACCGTTTTGTATTTAAATGTCTTTTTCCTTGTTCTCTTCAAAGAAGTGATATTATTAGTCTTAATTTTTGTGTTACATATATATATGTGCATTTCAAAGAGTTGAATTATAGAAAAAAAAAAGTAAACTTTCTTCTTTACCATTTATATATGTATATATGCTTGCTGAACCATAATATACAAGCTATACTCAATCTTTCAAGCCTTGGACTAACTTTAACTTAATTAACTTGAATGACTGTGATGTACTTAGTGTATATATATATATAATGGCCCGAAGGCCAAAGAGAATTTGATATACATGAAGGTCAACCCTTTCATTTATTAGTTTATAACGTTTGGTGCTAGTTAAGTAACATGCATAGTTGGAGAAATTCAGCAGTTTTATTTGCTGAAATGGAAATGGAATGCATGATGATAGTAGGACATTTTAGTTAAGGACATATATGCAGCCCTTTTCTGTAGATTACTGCTTTCAGATATGTTCTTAACCTAAAGTAACAAGATATTGATTGTATCTTTTGCTTTTATTAGCTGGATTCATGAACTTTGTTCATATCTCTACGAATGTCAATGTGAATATGGGTGGTTGGTTAATGTTATTTTTATTGTAAAATTGAACAAATGGAATGATTGGGATATTTTGTGGTATTTTTGAGCCATTCTTGAGATCTGGAACTTGTTGGATTGAGAACAGTAATTACTTAAAAAGCTTTGTTGTTTTTGTAATTTTCTTGAGATCTTGAACTGGACATAGACTACTTTATTTGATCTGGCAGATAGGTAATGTAGAATTTCTGTCACTTTAATGCCTAATTTGCTAAACTGCACAAATATCAACATCTCTGTTTTTTGTATTTTGAGTGGGAAGCTTTAAGGTTAGAATGAATTCCAACCTTCAATAAGAAAGCTTTCAGGATATGTTATCTGTGTGTTAATGATACCTGTGGTCTGTTAATAGTAAAAGACATCCTTGCCACTCAACATTTTGCTTCTATATTTCATCTTAGTTCTATTTTGAGATACACTTATTGCTTTGTATAGATGGTAGATCAAGAGAGGACCGACACAAGGGCTAAGTGGAACGAAAATCATAAAGCTCACCTAGTGAAATTATTGGGTGATTATAATTTCCGGTGTACCGCTCACAAAATGGATGGACCAAAGAGGCATGGAATAAAATATTGCGTGACATGGTAACCGAATTCACTAATCTAAACTGCACTGTGATGCAAATTAAAGCATTGGAACAAGAGATTAAAAAAATTTACAAGCTTCTCAAGGGGTTTTCCGAATTAAGTGGATTTGGTTGGGATTATGAAAAAAAATATGGTATCGGCCACTGATGAAGTTTGGGCACCACTACTTGAGGTATATGTATTTATCACATAACAAACAATCTTTATGCAATAATTTCTGATAATCATTTCCATCAAAATATATAGAGAAATAAAGAAGCAAGAAGATGGCATCAACGACCCTTTCCATATTTCACAGCATTGCAAGAGATCTATGAGAGTAAAAATCTGTTATTCACCATTCTTTCTTCTGATAATTTATGAGGGTAATAAATTTTTTAATAATTTGTACATTTATTATACAGGGAAATATGCAGAAGGAAGACGCTCTCGTGATGTAGATTATTATGCAAATATTGCTAATGTGCCAATTGACACTCCATCTTCAAGTATTCCGGCTCTAAATGATCCCATTAAATCACTGTCTACACCCGAAGTAGAGACGGAGGAACGTGATTTCACACAAGTGGAACCGCCATGCAGTCAACCAAATATCTCAAAACCCCAAAGTTCATGTAGTGAAAGACCGCAAAGGATAAGAGATGATGAACCCCAAAGAAGGAAAAAAGACCGAAAGAGAAAAAATGTACAAGAGGAATTCTTACAAAAATATATAGAAATGCGTCGAGCTGAGACTGATCGATATATTAATGCTATGAAAATGAACCAACAAGAGGAAAAGTATACCATAGGAGAATGCATGGCGGCATTTAATATGGTGTGTGATATGTTTTCCGAAGAAGACTTGGTTAAAGCTACAACATTGTTTAAAGATAAGGGTAACAGTGAAATCTTCTTGAACCTCAAAGAAGACCGGAAAGTGTCGTGGCTTCGACAAATGATTGATTGAAAATAATGTTATCTATTTTGTTTTTCTATTTAGCTACATGAAATTTATGTTTGAGGTTATTTGTTGTTCACACAATGACTTGAACCTTTTATATAAGACATTATGTTTGTTTGTCCAATTTATTTATTTCTGGATTACATTATTATTTGTGGATATTTTGTTTATGAGAAATAGATATAAGAAAATATAGACAAGTATTTAAAATTTGGATATTCTAACAAGATTAGAAAACAAGGCAACATTGATAACCACATACATTTTTCATATTACATTCCAACGATAGTTACAATAATCATTCCACATTTGCATTGCTATTTCATCTTTTTTGCGAGCACCTGCAATACGTTCAGTGTTCATTACATTGACATCATTTTCATATGTATCATCTCCATTTGAGATGGTAACTTCATCAGCTTCATTACTAATTTCATCAATGTCGTCCGTGCCATTGTATATCTGTATGAAATTATGCAAGACACATGCGCCAACTACTATATCGGTTTGGGAATCTATTGGATGAAAGGTTGCAACTTTAAATATGGGAAATCTCATTTTCAGCACTCCGATAATGCGTTCAATATGATTCCTTAATGAAGCATGTCTCAAATTAAATAGTTCTTTGTAATTGCTTGGTCTACATTGTGCCCGTCCTTGCTCCTATAAGTGATAATGCACACCACGGTATGGAGCAATGAAATGTGGGGTATTTGCATATCTTGCATTCACTAGATAATATTTATTAGGTGGGACATGGAACCCTTGGTCGATTAAATGCTGAAGTACTCTGGCATCAGATGCAGAACCTTCCCAACCAGCTCGAACATAAAAAATCGTAGGTTAAAATCACATGCGACCATAACGTTCTGGGATAATGTTTGTTTTCAATTTCTGTAAGGATCTTGCAATGCCAAAGAAATAGTGATTGGAATATGTGTTCCATCAATAGCACCAATACAATCCTAAAATAATAAACCCATATTATTTGTTAAGAGAAATTAAAAAAAAACGTAAATAATAAATAAAAGGACCGTAACTCATAATTTAAAAATTTCCAACCTTGAAATATGGGAAAAACACTCTATTGTTCTGGATAACTGGTGATGTAATTGTTGGTGGCAATTCAATATATGTACTTGCGAGAGCAGTAATAGCTTGAAGCACTTTACCAAAATAACGGCTAACCGTTTCTGCCGAATGTTGGAAGCGCTTTTGCACGTCACAATTACTGGCGTTGTGCGCAAGGGTGTACACAAACATTGGTAGTTGGTCCTCGATTGCAATTCTTGAGGAGTTGCGAAGGAGAGATTTTTCCCTCAAACAATTAGCAAGTGCATCAAATATACGAGACTCCATACGAAATTCTCTCTTACAGCGTGCCTCATGACCTTGAAGAATTTCTTGAACATATGCATCACCTGTTAATATTGACGTATGACAAGGTCTACTTTCTGAATTTACACGAAATAGATTTGGTAAAATGGTGAGCATGAGTTCATCATCGTCTTCATTAATCTTCCTCCAGTAATCCAAATCCATATTGAAATGAAAGGCTTGGAGATGTAAAAAGTTTTTAGAGTTGAAAAGAGATAAGTTTGCATGTTGCATAAAGAGTGCTGGCTTTAAATAAAGAGAAATTGATAACGGCTAGTTTTTCAAAAACTCCAATAACGGCTAGTTTTTCAAAAACTGTAACGGCTATTTTTTTTAAAAAACTCTAACGGCTAATTATCTTTTCAAATTCAATTCCAATGAAAAAATTTCCCGTGTACATCCAAACACCATTCTATAGGAATTTTTCCCGCAAAGTAAATTCCATAAAATCATCTTCAAATCCTATGGAATAAATTTCCTATGAAAAAATTTATTATGCATCCAAACAGACCCTAAATAATAATGTTAAACAAAACCTAACATTCTTAAACTCTAAAGCCTATATTTACACATTAACGACTATTGTTAAACACATTGTTCATGATTTATTACCTTTTTTCCTTCGAGAGATGACCAACTGGTTTCTATCGTCGCTTGCTTCCTGTAAGTATTTTCACCGTAGCACAGCATCCTTGGGTCTTGCCGAAACGGACTTTCCTTTTGGTTCCGGTCAGCTCGTAAAACCAGATGTACAGTGTGACCGAGCAACCCTTAATATACCCCGTGTTTGTCTTCTCCCCCGCGCATCTAGGTTGCAATCGAGCTACATCTTGTGGAACATCCTCCATAAGCCATTTGTGCGTCGCTTGCACCCATGCGTACCGCCGCATGCCAGGTAGATCGTCGATATAATCAACGATCCAATTGAGAACCGAGCATGAGGTATTTGGGAAGAATATTGTATCCATGAGGTGCACCATCAAGAGTTTCACAAAATTTCCTCTTCTCCTCTCTATCCAACAAGCTGCTGAAGAGTGGTCGTGATGGAGTCTCTGTGTCTCTCGTAGCTTTTTGATAAATATCTCTCTTCGAAAGCTGATAATATTTTCTTCTTCTTAAACATGACTGCGTCTCCATCGCAACGCAGATCCAGAACGAGAGCCACATCTTCAGGCCTGAAACTCAACAGGCTTGCCCCGATCCTGAATTTATTGGTGCGGCCATCGTACCTTTGCAAAAGAGAATTAAGAAGGGCCGTATCTTGGAATAAAGCTTCGACCTCAGTGAATGCTGCAAACGGTGTCCTTCTGATGATGTCCAAGTGTCGAGGGGTCATGTGGACTTTCAATTCGGCCAAGGTATCCACTACAAGTGTCAAGTAGCATCGCACATTGACTAGGTTTACCACCATAATCACAAGCCTGCGATAATAACAACACTTGTTAAACAGAGACTTAGTTGCTTAAACAAAGATATAAGTGTTTAAGCGGAAAACTAAATTCTTAAACAGAGATATCAATTGTTAAACAAAGACCTAGATGCTTAAACGAAAACTACAATATTTAAACGGAGATATACGTTTTCAAACAAAAACTCATTTCTTAAACGAAAAACCTCATTTTACAAACTGCAACCATATCAAATGAAAGGGGAAACGTACATTATAAACATTACATAGATCATAACAATCCAAAAACTATTTTGACCGTGTACATAGATGAAAATCTAAAACAAAACAAAACCTTTGCCGAGAAATCTCCCTGCAGACTAACAAAACCCCAGCTGAGAAATCTGCTAGCAGATTTTAGTATCTTCCAATAAAAACAAAACCACAAAACAAAACTGGCAAATATCTCTTTGTAACAGAGTAGTTCAAATAAAACCATAATCACACTTCTTCAATACCTTAGACTGCAAACTAATGAAGTTATAGAGGATGTCTAAGCAGAGAAAACTTCGGAAAGGGAAAAGCTGAAGACGCGCAGTAGAGAAAAAAAACGTATATGGCTCCAGTAAAGGTCGTCTCTTGGGATTACCCTAAGAAAAGCCCCCACTTCCTCTCAAGCGGCGACATGATTGCAGTACCACAACTTCCCATGCAAGCAAAGTGCACTTTCGTCCATAAAATACGAAAATAACTCCGTTAACCACCGTTACATGCTTTGAGGGTTTGGAAGACATTATGTTTAAATGGAATGGGGTTTTAGGGATTTCCAATAATAATAATAATAATAATAATAATAATAATAATAATAATAATATTATTATTATTATTATTATTATTATTATTATTATTATTATTATTATTATTATTATTATTATTATTATCGTCGTCGTCGTTGTTGTTGTTGTTGTTGTTATAGCTTAAAAAGAACAAAAAACATAAGATTAAATTTTAAACACCAAATATAAGAACAAGAACAATAATATTTTCATAAAGCTTAGACTTTGAAGGGAGCGTGGAGGTAGAGAAAATTATTAGGAGTATGAAAAGATTGGGGAAAAATATGAAAATATTGTCTTATAAAGCTAATTTAGTAATTTCATAACCCTCAAAATACCTTCTGATTTTCCCATAAGCACCATATGACTAGTTTATTAAAAAACAGTATTTTAACTTTTTTATCAGCTACTGCTTTTATGGAAAAACCTATACAAATAAGTTGTTTTTAATCCAAAAGTGCTTAACTTATAAAAAAACACTTATGGGATTTTCAGAAGCTAATTTAAATAACCTCGATATCTCATGAAGTTTCAATGCCAAGCTTCATTTAAAAGCACAAAACCTGAGCAAAATCATTGAGACTAATAATAATGAGCCCAATGATAATAATGCAAAAGGCTTAATATTTATAAGGCATCATATTGATGATGCTCTGAAAAATGAGCATTTGACTATTGAAGATCCATAAGAATTGTGGGTTTTTTAAAAGAGATATTTGACCATCTAAGAATGATTTTTACCAAAAGCGCTTAGTGATTGCTCAAATCTCGGGTTCTAAAAATTTTAAGAGTATGCAGGAATATAATACCAAACTATTTAAAATTGATGTTTATTAACAAAGGCAACAACACCACAAGGGATTAGAAACAAAAAGGGATACTTGTCATTACTGTGGACTAGAAGGCCACTCGTTTAGAACTTGCAGGACCTCTAAGCATTTTGTCCGTAATTACAATAAATGACTCAAAGATAAAAAGGGTAATGATGTTGAAACAAATTTTACTAGCAACCTCACAGTGAACTCTACGGAGAATAATCCTATTAATGATATGAATGTAATCCAAAACATAAATTTAGATATATTTGATTTTCTTCTGTAGACTAGATTTGTGATATATAATATGTTTTATTTATGAATATTATGTTAAAGTTATGTTTTCTTTTATTTGTTAAAAAATATGGTTGACAATGAATGTATTATTGATAGTAAGACAATGCATAATATTTTGACAAGAAAAGTATATTTTATCTCTTTATCAATGAGAAAGACATGTATAATCACATTGGCCAGGTCATTAAACCCGTTGAATGTTCAAGAAGAGCAGCAATTGTGTTGCCAAATGAGATATTTTTTGCAAATTAAAAATGCTTTGTATTCTCCTAATTCTAAAAAGAACATTCTTAGCTTTAAAGATATACATCTCAATTGATATTATTTAGCGACGGTTGATAATGAAGGAAACAAATATCTTAATATCACTCAAGTAGTTTCATATTAAAAATGTGTACTTGAAAGCTTTCCTTGTATATCTTTAAGATTATATTTTAAACGTATTAAAGTGATGGAATCTGGTCTTAACCCAGAAGGTTAATCACCCAGAGATATTTAAAATATGGCATGAAAGACTTGGATATCCTGATGCTATTATGATGTACCAGATTATTACTAGTTCTCGTGGACACCCATTGAAAGCATTATAAAATCATGACAAATAATGAATATTATATACATGTTCAGCATGTTCAGTTGGAAAACAAATAACCAGACATTCCATAACTAAGGTGACTAGTGAATGATGGCAGCCGCGCGCGTCGCTAGAAAGCGGGCACACGGCTCCCCGGCCGCAAGTGCACGGGTCATCAAATAATACCTCACAAAAGGGTCGTATTCCCTAGGGTTCCAAGATCCACTATTACTTCATCTTCGAGCAGTTGTTTAGTCGGATTAAAACAGAGTTTGTTGCAAAGAAGTAAAACTAAAACAAACAATAAAAGCTTTAGCCACCAACAGATTAAACACACCGAGAAGAAATCAAATGGAGAAGATAAGGCCCCGGCGAGGATTACCCTGGGAATAATACAAGTAACAATGATGTGATAATAGATAATACATGCATGGATTGTAATACTTTGGTCCGTCTAGACTCGAAAGTCGACTACCCTGGAACCTCCGTAGTGTAGCCCTAATCCAATACAAGTTATTTTATCCTAAGAATACTCACACGATGTCATTGAGCCTAGAGAGTCTTGGCTAGAGTTATCTATGAGCAATTGTGCTAAGATGAACTCTACAGCCTACGGGAGGTTACCGGCACTCGGACCCTCCGGTGCACCAGTACAATGAATCCCTCTTCTAACATTCTTTGACCCAATACATGCTAGCATCCAGCCAAACATGTATCATTCAAAATCAATTCTACGAAAACCATCAATTGTAGAATGAACAAGAATTAAGAATGAAAGAAACCAATTAAGACAAACCATGCATTCATTAGATTAAAAAAAGATTATCCAATACAAGTATTCCTCCCAAGGTTCACCGGTTGCCCGGTAGCCTTGGGAGGTTTAGTTCGACATAATAGAGAAGGGAAATTCACACAATGAAAGATACATCAATAAAACACCAAAAACTCCCTCTTGAATGTGTCGACTAGACGTGATGTAGAAACTCGCCGAATCCGCGTCGACAAGCCCTAAGATGAAGATCTTTAAGTTCTCCCGTCTTCTCCTACTTGAATTCTCTCCAAAACGACCTCCTTTGATGAAGATTTGAGTGTGTGGGTGTTTGGAAGCGTCAGTGGCCAAAAGTCTCCAAGAAAAAACCCTAGTCGGGCTTAAATACCCAACTGGTGTGCGGGCTGTGCACAGCCCGCACACAGCCCCTAAAAGGGGCCTGGTTGTGTAGGAACGCTTAGGTGCCCTCTGGAGCTCGTTTATCCTTAGTTTCTTCGCTCCTTGGCCTTGATTTTCCAGTTATAAACGCTCCTCTCAATGTAAATGGTCCGTAGACGCCCTGAAATAGAAAAACAAGAAAAACACATCAAAGGGCACCGGTTTTATTCAATTAATGCATGAAAGTATAAGTAGCTCACTATTACAAAATGGTGTATTTATACACTTATCAGTGAATCTACTAAATTTTTAGAAAAGATAAAAAGTCATATTTGTGGACCAATACATTCAACATGTAGATCATTTAGATATTTTATGATTTTAATTAATGCATCGACTAAATAGTCCCACTTTTTTATCTATTTAAACTCTAGATTTTTATTTATAAAATTTGGATTTATAATTCTCACGAAAAAATGTTGTGAATAAGATATTATTAGTTCTTACCTTTTTTTGCACGCATATGCCCCTATAATTTTTTTACATTTGGAGTTGAAATTGTAACTCATCCTTCCTTTTCCAACATCATTTATTGATAAAATAAATAAATAAATAAATAAATAAATAAAATATAATAGTATCTCACTAATCCCACGGCACAACATATTAATAAATATCCCGGCAATAAACATAATCATATAGCAATATTCTAAGTATCAACAATTTATTTGTCCGATAAACTCTAATATATATCATAATGTAATAAATCTAACTCAATAAAGCATAAGCTAGCATAAAGAAAAGTGAAATAAACTTCCATGTGCTGACTGACTTCAACAATAAAGCAAACGACTAGGGCTAGCCAAAAACCTCAATCATCTCCTTCTGAAAACTGGGTGGCAAGTGTTGAGTTGTAGACTCAGTAAATACTTTACTTGTACATAGGGGACAGAGCTAGAAATTGTACAAGGGCAAGGGGGAAGGGAGCAAGCTACAAACTTTAATAAATTTTAATTAACAAATTTTTTTTAAATTAAAAACTCAAAATAATACAATAAGCACAATATTTTAAAATATAAAATGAAAATACCCCTAATGACTGTGAATGGGGAGCAAAATTCTCTGAATTTGCATGTTTGGAAAACATTACAAAATTATTTCTCCATCAATTTTAGCAAACATTTCTTACTTAATATAGCATACTATCATATTGTTCAATCGTTCATCTCTTATAATATTTCGTAAATCTATTTTGATGATGTTCATTACTGAGAATGCTTTTTTAACTATTGTTGTAGTCACCTGTAAGATCAACACCAATTTAATAAGGCAATAAATCAATGGAAAAGTCAAATATTTTTTTAGTTTGAACCATTTTTCTAGTAAGACTTGCAAGATCATGATGACTTAAAAACTCATAATTTCTTCTCTCATTATGAATATATATGAGAAGTTGCTTTTTCAAGATAAGATAGTCAAAAGTGGAGAAATTATCAGAGTAAATATGAGAAAGTCAAAGAGGCATACTATGATCAAATATGGAAAAAGAAATTTTTTTAATTAAGACAAGCAATACATCTTAATAACTCCATAGTTTCACTAAGCATGTTATTCATCCTAGCAATACATGAATCAATCACAACAATAAAGATCTTGACATGATAATGATAATAATAAGTAACCAATTGCCCTTCAAACTAGTATACTATCTTCCATATTGAGTAGTGAAACTAACATTGCAACACAAAAACTTCTAATATATTTTAAAAAATGCATCCATCTATTCTCCCTCAATTCTTGCATAAGTTCTTGTACAGTCACAATCAAGCCAGCTGTATTAACAATGTTTTGATTTTTCTGAGGTAAGGCATTTGACAAATTATTAGTTAATCACAACACTTTAATCATTAGAGATAAGATAAATATACATTCAAAACTATCCATCATTTGAATCAAGTTTGATGATATGCCTTTTTGTTATGCAATATTCCCACCATTACACATATCTTTTAACACTTTTAATACTGATTCTCAAAAAGTAAATAGGCAGCTTAAAGTTGCCCAATATAAGTCTCATCGAGTATCACTAGGTCTTACAAAATTAGTCTCTTGATATTGGTCTTTTTTTTTAAAAAAAAAAATCTCACATCTCTCCAATTTGTTCACAATCTTATCATGGTGTTTTTGAAACAATGCGTTGCATTCATCTCTCTGTATGTTGGCGCACCGCACCCCATATAATAAATCTTTAAAAAACTATCAAACCATTATAATTGGTGCATCTTTATACTTATTTGTTTTTTATCAATGTTTGTGGTTTTTATAAATAACACAATATAATATTTCTATAATGAGTGGCATTCGATGGGTTTTTCAAGTCGGTTGACAATAAAAAAAATCGCATCTTTCTAATGGGAGTGTGCATTTTATATTCGCCAACCCACTATAAAATGGATGATTTATGCATGATTAGCAACACGGGCCACCTTGAAGAGCACAAAATTCTCGTGATCTATTATAGTGCGGGGACATGGAGGTCGTTCAACATTGTTGCATGGTACGTAGTATAGGCCGGGAATAAAGCAAGTTTAAATAATTTTGGTTACAATTACAATTATCATATCACAACAATTGTTTCATGCTCATTTGCCACATGCTACCCTTCTATCCATTTTTTTTATCTTTGGGTTAAATTGTTGGCCAGTGAAAACTAACGATACTGTCTGGTTTGGTTGCTTAGATGTGTCCATTTCCAAATAGAGAAATAGTTAAAAAGTAATGCAGAAAAATGGATGTAGATTTTTTATAACTTTTTTTTTAGACAATGGATATGCTGCCATCACAGTATTCACACTATTTACTATGTGTTAATAAAGATTCCACCTACTTCTAAGTTTCTCTCATATAGAACTGTCGTGCTTTATTGTTGGATTATACCAATATTGATTTTCTTTCTTATAATTAGTTAATATTACTAAAAAGATTAAATATACGTTGGTTTTTACTAAAATTTGTATAAATAAATTCGTTGCCACCCTAATTAACTCATGAATTATCATATTTTTTTAAAAACAATTAATTTTTTATTTTTTATTTTTGTGGATAAATATGAACAAACCATGGATGTGCATAAGTGTAGAGCATATGCGCAAGGTCAACAATTTTTGTGTTTTTATTTTGTGCGAATTAAAGTTCAAATCCGCTTGCTTGATGATATAAACATAAACATCTCATGCAAAGAACCCGATGTATAAGTTGGAGTTTGAATTTATCTTCATGGTAAGGATATAAAACATTTTACTCAAAACATTGGGTGCCAATAAATTAAATTGTTATTATAAATTTAAAATAATAAATAAATGGTTGATTTTTTAAAAAAATTATAAATTAGTTTTACTAATTTAAAATAAATAAATAAGAACGGGTGTAAGTAAGTTGGCCATCCACTTCAAAGGGGATGGGTATTCCATCAAGCGCTGGCTCCATTAATAGAACGAAACACCTTGAAAATAACCCACTATAAAAGAACCGCCTCTTATCGCTTCGCACCTTCGCCATCTCCTTTATCCAAAACCAGGAACCATAATCCATCCATCATCTCCACTGCCTCCACTGAGCGCTCCCCCCTCTCATCGTCTTCATCTCGGCGCCAATGGCCGCCACTGCCCTCTCCTTCTCCCCACCCATCTCTTCTCCTCCATCCGTTATCCCCTCCCCCAAGCCCACCTCTTTGTTCCTTATCTCCTCCTCCTCCTCCTCTTCTTCTTCTTCTTCTTCTTCTTCTTCCTCCTCCTCGTCTTACGCTTCTTTTGCTCTCCAAATCATCCAATCGAGAACCTTATGTCGCCCAATTCTGTCCAGGAAACCCTACCCTCAATTTGCAGTGGCTGCGGCTCCCGCTGAAGCCGTCCTCGTTGAAGAGGACCAGAACGAGGTTGATGGGGCGGCGGCCGCCGCCGTCGATTCACCACCCCCGACAAAGCCGAAGACTGGTAAGGCCGCGCTGCCGCTTAAGAGAGATCGCACGCGGTCCAAGCGGTTCCTGGAGATCCAGAAGCTCAGGGAGAACAAGAAGGAGTATGATGTTCCCACTGCTATAGCTTTGGTCAAGCAGACGGCGAATACTAAGTTTGTAGAGTCTGTGGAGGCGCATTTCCGGCTTAATCTTGATCCTAAATACAACGACCAGCAACTTAGAGCTACTGTATGAGCTTATGGAATTTTGTTTTGATATTTTGTGGTGAAAAATGAGTTTTTTTTTTTTAATTGTTTTCTTTTTTATGTTTTGTGCAGGTGAATTTGCCTAAGGGAACAGGGCAGAAAGTTAAAGTGGCTGTTCTCACTCAAGGCGGGTAACCATGTCTTGTTTTTGGTTTTGTATTTTTTAACATTGTGGTTAAATTCTGCTTCTGATGTCTGTATTTGGTTATGTTTTGTTGATCTCTTGTGTCCTGGGTAAAGTTTATAGGGTTTATCGGTTGCCTGATTGACTAACATATGACCATAAATCACATGCTACCAATTTGCTTTGAGAACTAATTTATTTAATCTGCCTTATTTCCCATTTGCATTTTTGTGGGCGCCTCTGATGGGCTGTGTGATAAACGTGATTAGGAATAGATGGATGCTGCTTTCTTATTTATTTGTTATGTTCTTATTCATAATTCACTATGAGTGGGCAGAATAGATGTTTATTGTGTGTGTAAGTTCTTAATCCAGCCAATGACCTGTGCCAGCCATTGTTATTTCCTGTTAATTATGAAAATAATGGCTTAAGTTATTTTTGTGCAGTGAAATAATTGTAATGGTTGGTGTGACATGGTATATGGTAAGTCATTGGTTGTTCCACATGACAATTTGTGCTCATGGAATGCATTTCAATTTCCTGCTCAAGCAATTGAAGTCCTCCATTTATTTTCTTTTCAATGGTTTAGATGCAAAATATGTATCTAGCCGCCTTAACTCTGATGTATGTAAATAGAAATCATTTTCAAAATGTATGTGGCATATCCTTTGTGATGTTGATTAAACTATTTGAGCCACTATGGACTACAGCCACCCTAGACTGCAGCTGGCCTTAATTTTGAGTTTCTTAACTAAGTTCTCAACTTTTTGTAAGCTGATTATGAACATTATGCTAAGACAGGCTTGTTTCTCTTTAAGATTTGATTGGTATCTGTGGATCCGACCCTTGCCCATGGCTTGGTTTTAACTTGGAGTTATGTAACCAATAGTTTATTGTGTGAATCTTTTGATTATTAGGTAATTGTTGTTTGCATCTAATGCCATATTTTCAGTATTATAAGCCATTGAATTTGAAAAGATGAGCCTTTGCATGAGCTTTGATCAGCTTAAAACCAAGAATGCTAGATGTAAACTAACCATATTGTTTGGCCTAATTCAACCTAAAAGCTTAAGTTGATTGCGTGAGAAATCCAGGTTTATATATTGAAACCCATATTTTTCAAATTGATTGATGTGGGCCTATTAGTTACCTTTTAACACATCCTTTTTACATGCTAGTCTATTTTAACTAACCATGTTGCAAACAAACCAAGCTCTAATACAATGTTAGATGCAAACCAAACATATTATCCGGGTTCAATTCGATCCAAAAGCTTAAGCTAATAGGATGAGAAAATCAGGTGTATATATTCAAACCTATATTTTCCAAATTAATTGATGCGGAACTATGAGTTAATCAAGCAAAGAAGTAAATAATGCTCATGTAGAGCAGAGTGCAGTTCTAATCTAAGCTTGAGGTAAAATGGGAAAATTTGCATTAAAATGGTATGGTCTAGTCTGTCACTATTTACAAGAATTCATGAACTTAACTTAGTGTGTAACTTTTGGGCTATAATAAATTTATTAAAGAAAATTTAATTTTCAATTGATATCATCCTATTCAATCCTGTAAGATAGAAGATTCACTTTACATTTTTTAGCTTATAAATTGTCAACCAAGAAAGGGAAATACTTTCACTCTGTCAGTTGTTCTATAAAACTAATTTCCTTTTGACTTATTTATTGTGATCCATCTGTCCCTGAATTACATGTAGGTTTTATGGCTTCATTTAGATTTTAATGAGCCTTGTCAATGTGAAAGTTCACATTACTAGAAATTTGCGGCATGGGGGATCAGTTGGAAATGAGTATGTTATGGTTCATTCTTGACTATCCTGCTTTTTGAACTTCAAAACCTGCATGTGAAGAAGGATATGTTTTCAACTGGGTTATACATGCATTGGCAATTATACAAATTCCTGCCGTAGGTGCACTTCATTATCCTTGTATTCTAATTTGAATCAGTTTATAAGAAAGGCATATGCGATTTTACTTTGAGTTAGATACCATTCCGTGTAAAATCCTGATGAAATAGTGTAAGCAGACTGAGTTTCCTGATTGCTTCCTTGTCATGGCAAGCAAATCAGTCTAGCAAGTCCACTGATTACATAAGAAAGAATCTATTGGTAGTTATATTTTTTTAAAACTGGAGTTTGGAAATAAACAAGTATTATAAGTTTCACTGGCCTTCCAAAGTATTCCAAAATGATTCAGGAGATCATTTTATGGAGGAACTTATGTTTAATTTCTCCTATTTCATGGTTTATTGCCTGCAACTTCATGACCTTGCTGCTATTATTAATTGCTTCAGGTGCAACTTCATTTAATTGTTTGGGAGGATGAGTTATGTCTTTACTTTTATCAGAAAGAATTATATTGAATTCTGATTGACATTTTATGATTGTTTGTGTGATTGCAGTCTGCCTTAAAATTTCATCTTGTTGGCATAATCTCTCTAGATTATGGCAACTTTAAGAATCTATTACACTAAAATGATTCAACTTTGTTTCAGGTGAAAAAATTGATGAAGCAAAAAATGCTGGAGCTGATATTGTGGGTGGAGAGGAATTGATTCAACAAATTAAGGAAGGATTTATGGAATTTGATAAATTAATTGCTTCTCCGGATATGATGCCTAAGGTATTGTTCTGAATTGAAACTACCCAATATGATGCTTTAATTTCTTATATTTATTGTCAATTAAATGGCTATGGAGAGATGAAATTTCAGACAGTTTTATGGGGTCTTTTAACATTTTCTATAGCAGTTATGTTCCATAAAGCAATTTATCCTGCTATTACTCTCAGTAGTGTTTCTAAACTTGTTTAAGGTTATCTTTCTGTAATTTGCCAAACTTAAAGATTGGTTGTCTGTGTGAAATGTTTTCTAGAAGTTTACATTCATTTATTGGCTCTCAGGAGTCATTCTTTTTAGTTGAAAACGATTCTGGCTTGGCATGGTCTTCTGTAGGATCGATGAGCACTATCTTTCCCGATTAAAATAATGGATTTGCAAATATCTTTCAAACACATTAGTTCCAGAAATAGTTGTGAAGTGAAATTTTGGGAGCGAGTGATTTTTTTTTCTTGTTCCTGTATGAAATGGAAGGATGACTCTTCTGCCATCTGCTCATAGGTAGGAAGTCCAAGATCATGACTCTCCCATTTTACTTATCACCTATAAATAATATGATGCTAGGCAAACTTAGCAGAGTACTTTACTGAGAATTTTTCAACCTATTGCAAGGAAATTGAATAATAGTTATGATAATGTATTATTTAAGATGATGTCAAAGAGGTGGACCTTCTTCCTGAAGCAATAGTTACTGATTAATGACACTTGACAATTATTGAGAATGGGATATAGTAAGGCAAAACATTGATGTCCTTGTTTCACGTGTGGTCTTTCCAATTAAATATTAATCAATTTATGTTGGAAGATAATAGCTACATTTTAAATGTAGTTTCCCTGTTTAGTGCATGAAAATTCTATAAAGGGTGCGGATTTAGTTGGAAATTATTCTTAAGTTGCTTTGATTGTGTTTCCATTCTCTGTTACGCTGTGTGTTGCAATATTAAAACTTTTCCAATTTCTTTGCTCTTTGTAAGGTTGCCAGTTTGGGGAAACTATTAGGTCCTCGTGGACTTATGCCAAATCCTAAAGCCGGCACTGTCGCAACAGATATACCACAGGTATGACTGAGGATAAAATCTAATATCTGGTTTGTATTTTCATTCTTGTTTTTGCTACTTGAAAAAGTGTGGTATTGGCGTGCTCTTGGTCTACAAGATCTTTTTCGTAAATGGGAAATGAAATGTTTCAGTTCCTTATATATTCTTTCAGTTACTATGACCATATTTTGTTACTGTTATCTACTGATATATATGTATATACATAATTGCAACTATGGGGTTGGCTATCTTGGTATCATTTCATAAAAATATTTGAGGTCTGGATTGTGCCTGATGCAAATCACACACGAGCTAGAAAAGCTTTTGCTATTCAATTTGAACTGTTTTATTGCATCCAATATTCTTGCTGGTTCTTCTGCAGACTGAATTTTTTTGCTTCAGATTTGTGTTGTCATGTGATTCCGAGCAAAGGTTGCTAGGTTAAGCTGTTGGTTTAGCATAGAATGATTGCAGAAGCATTGGTATCATCGACAGGACCACTGAGCACTCTGCCGCAATGGTGCTTTCTTAAGTTCCAATGGGACACAAAAATGCTTTAATTACTAGCCAAGGAGCAATGGTATACAGATTCCTCTGGTGATTTGCATTTTGTATTGTGCAACCTATCTGGGTTGAGTGCCATAGGTCCCATTTAAGTTCTTGGCTTCCCCAAATTAGCTACTAATGCTATGATGTCTTTGTCTAGAGAAATTCTAAAACTCTTAATGAGGCATTCCGCATGCCCTTCTTAAGTACTTGCCCCACTCAACACTACTCATGACTAGTGTTTACCTGCTTGCATACAAAAAAACTGTACTTCCAGCTGCATGATTACGTTTACTTGTAGTTTAGTGAACTTGTCAACCAAGAAAATTTATTTGCTATTGGTTGCTTGTCATATGTTTTATTTTTTAATGTACTTTCATATGCATCATTATTCATTTATCATAGTCTTTGAAGCTGGGAAACTGAATATTACTAAATTGTAATGTTTAGAATTTGGAAGTTCTCACAATGATTTGTCTTGTCAGGCTATTCAAGAATTCAAGAAAGGAAAGGTTGAGTATCGAGTGGATAAAACTGGGATTGTTCATCTGCCTTTTGGAAAAGTAAACTTTCCAGATGAAGATCTTATTGTAAACCTGATTGCTGCAGTTGTATGTTTCTTTTGACTCTCTCTACTTTTCTCTGAAAACAAGTTAGGTCATTCGTGCACCCAATATATGTATTTCTATTTTAAAATCTTTTTCGGTTTCTTATATTTGTTCAGAAATCTGTTGAAGCCAACAAGCCTTCTGGCGCCAAAGGAGTTTACTGGAAAAGTGCACATGTTTGCTCATCAATGGGGCCCTCAATAAGGTTGAACATAAGAGAAATGCTTGATTACAAGCCCCCAGCAACAACCTAAACTGTTGTTTAACAATTGTAAAGAATGCTTTTATCTTTTGTAGTCTTACATTATCCTGAGTAGTAGTGGAACTTAAAGGATGTAATTTAGTTCAGTTTTCATTACTAATGTGATGGTGAATAACATTTTGCTTTGCATAAAAGCTATTATTGGCTATGTTTGTAAGGTTTTTGATTGGGCGTAGGTATTTTGTATCAAGAGGTGAAACCCTGGTGATTTCTGCCATGCTATTTGGGCCTCCTTAATTTTCTACTGATTTAGATGGCTTGTTTGGTGACCTGTTTGTCATTTTTTTGGGCCTTCCACAAGATTTGGCTATTTTTTTTTTGTTTCCTGGGCTTATTTGGTATCATGGAATGGATGGGAAATAGGAATGAGAATGTTCGGAAGTGGGGAGGGAAAGAAATGTTTTGATTTTTTTTTAATTTTAATATTTTGGCTTATAAATATGATGAGAAACTACTTTATACTTCAGCTTTCGCAATGGTTGTGCGGTGGAGGTTGAGGGTTCAACTACTCTCAATTCATGGTTGATACATAAATAGGGTGTGTGTCGTTGTAATGACCGAGTGATGGAGGCTGAGGATTCAACTACGTTCAATACAATACATGGTTGAAACATAAATAGTGTACGGTGATTTATCTATATTATTAAAAATGCTTTTATATTAATTTTTTATTATATATAATATTATTTTTATTTTTATTTTTTTGGTAGAATGAATAGGCCACTCAATAATAATATACTAATTGACGTGAGAGGGAAGGATGGAATTTCCATGAAGAAGTTTCCGTCATTCTATTGTGAAGATGGTTGCACATAGTATTTGGTATCATGGTCAAATTTTTTTAATTAATGTTATAAATATTTCAAGAATATATTGATTTTATTTTTTGTCTTTAATAAATATATTTTATAAAAAAATACACTACTTTATAAATTTTTATTAAAGTACTGTTATTTTGGGTTAATTATTGCTCAATAGTCAATAGTTTGATAAATTTATATTTTATGGGCATTTGCATTCTATTGATGTTTTATGACAAAAAATAAAGCTCCTTCTAATCCAGTGGCGTTTCTCTGTGGTATTATAAAAGCACTAAGCCAATAAATGCTAAATAATCAAATGCATAAAATAGGACAACAAGAAGGAATAAAAAAACAACTTTTGATAACATTAAAGGGGGTTTGCTATGTAGTAATGGTATATTACCAAGATTCACACTAATGTATATTACCTCATTAAAAATATTACGGTGATAATGAGATCGGGAATATCATATACTTAGAAATACTGTAGTAATATATGATAACTATGTTTTTATATTATTAGTATTCTTTGGTTATTATTTTTAGTTAATCATAGTAATCAATTTAGTAATATTTTAAATTTTTTAAAATACATTTAGGTAGCGTTTGGTTGGATGTAATTCTAAATGCAGTAGATTTCTAATTACATTGTAACTGTAAATCCATGGATTTGAAAATACAGTGCAGTTAAATCTGATGTTTGGTTAGATGTAACTGGAACTACTGTATTATAAGATTTTATGTTTGTTTGAAAGGATTTGTAAATCTAAAATTAAACAACATATGTTTGGTTTGATATATTTTAAAAGTGTGATTACTCATAATAAAGTTAAACCCATATTATTTCATTTATCATTTAGTTATATTATTCTAATTAGTAAATATTTATTATGTATTAACTTTATTATTATTATGACAAACTTATTATTATATTTATTAACTTATTGTAATAAATATTTTAGAAATATAGTTATTTATTTACTTTTATTATTATTATTATTATTATTATTATTATTATTATTATTATTATTATTATTATTATTATATTCATTAATTTATTCCAATAAAATTTTATTAGAAATATAGTGAGTTATTAATTTTATTAATTTTTTATTACTATCTTATTTTAATAACTTATTTTAATAGTGAAATTGGACCATTAATTTTATTATTATTTAGTAATAAGATTTTTTTATTTTTTTTAATAAATCTCCAAATCCCAGGATTTTTCAAAATACCAGGATTTGGTTTTACGGCCAATTTAGCCGTAAAACCAAATCCCTCAGTCAAAGGTATTTGGTTGGTCAAAGGAAAACTAAATCCCTCAAAACAAACAACGGATTTTAAAAAGTGATGTATTTGGAGTTACATGTAACTCCAAATACATCAAAACAAACACTACCTTGTATTTAAAATAATTAAATTATATGCTTTGCATATTATGAAAATACCCTTGTATTTAAAATTTTGCGCATATTTAAAATTAAAAAGAAGGAATATTTGTCTTGAAAAAATTTCTTAAATTATCACCCGACATAGTTACATGTTTTGCTCATAATGAGATTACGGAGTTTTTTCATAATATTTTAATTTTGGAAACCATATATTATCATTAATATTATTATCACCAGTAATCCAACACATAATAATTTTTTCATATTACCATGTAACACACTATAAAATGTGAAAACATT
This sequence comes from Dioscorea dumetorum, assembly GCA_902712375.1. NCBI lineage: Eukaryota > Viridiplantae > Streptophyta > Magnoliopsida > Dioscoreales > Dioscoreaceae > Dioscorea > Dioscorea dumetorum. The sequence goes on along the minus strand of CACTHL010000561.1, from coordinate 2,633,306 downwards.
ACTGTAAACCAAACGACCAAAAAAAAAAAAATCAACAATGCAAAGTCTTGTAAATAAAATGATACTTCACCTTCTTTAATTGGAATTTGTATATTTTTTTTCCTAAAAATAATGCATTAAAGAATTGTGTACAACACATCATTTTTTGCTTTATTATTTCAACGAATCATTAACTAGTTGAGAACTTCATTTTGTCTAAGCTGTTTTTGGCGTGAAATTGTATTATGTAGACAGTGATACATACATAACGATACATAACAAAATTATGGTGCTCGGTGGGGTAATGGCATATTATGCTTGCAAGTCTATGAATACTTTGGTTCCCATGCCGATGATCAACTATCATATGCGCTAATAAGAACACCAAGAACATAATTAAATTATCTCTCTTCAAATTCTTATGCAAATTAATTAGTTGCATGATGGGGTGAACAATCTTATGTTTTGCTACATGATATTGGGATGATGAATTGATAAGAAGATCACCAAACAAACTTGAATGGTTGCCATTTTATTTATGAATCAAATATACATAGTATTTAAGAAACTTTAATACTAAAGTCAATGAGGGGATCAATTAATGGCAATCATAAATGAAGAAAGCATACTGCTTTTGATGTTACTTGCTTTGGTGTTTGCCTCGATGACTTAGATAGAATCAAAGTCCTTTTTCTCAAATTTGCTCGACCCATCTCATTATAAATGCCTATTTTTAAAGACTTTCTATATCTCAAATTATTTACCTACATATTTAATTTAATTATTAAATTTTAAATTCAACCTCATTAGTCTATTTAAATGCACAATCTTAATGCATTAAAAAAGAAATGGGTAAAATAAAAAAATATGAGCTAAATATTCATAAAACTTTTAATTTTTAATCGGAGACTTAGGCCGTGTTTGGTTCGCTGAAGTGGAGAGCGAAGTGACGGAAGTAAGAGCTGATGTGACACTTCCATTTGTTTCGGTTCATTGAAGTAGAAATCAAAGTGGGGAAGTGGCCACCACTTTCAAAACCTCTCACTTCAGGCTTTGATTTCAGAATTTTTTTTCAAAGTGACATTTCGGTATTTCACTCCACCTATTTTGTATATTTTTATAAATCTTTTATTATTTTTTTTATTATAATTGAAAAGAGAGAGCATGTCTTTTAAAAAAAAAAAAAGCTTTCTTTGATCCTTTCCATACTCTATTTAGAACATTTATGAAGTATTAAAGAATTTTTTTTCAAATTCACTCATGTACTCTAATAGTTTTCAATATTTTTTGAAATATGTAAAACGCCATTTTGAGAGATATAATAAATGATATAATTAAAGTATGGACAAAACTTAATAAAGTGTTGATGAATTTTTAAATAAGGGTACTTTTAGAAAATTAATATAATTTTTGTATAAATTTAAAATTATGGACTAATTTTAATAGACATTCTTCATCGGTATGGATTGGTTAAGATAGAGATATAAATAAGATGGAGGGGTACAATTTTACATGTATCTGCATCAACTAGCAACCAAGGCACTTAATCCTTGTTACTAGAGATATAGTTAGGGTCATTACATTAAAGAATGCAAATCATCTTATGAAATGCGTGGGTGCAATCATAGGCATGGATTTATTCAAAATCATAAATACAAAATTATTAATGAATGCTAAGGCCCTGCAAATTATTAATAACTAAATGGGTCCTGATCTTTCATTTTTGTCAATATCTTATCTCAATGTTAAGATAAGAAATACTATCGTGGTCTTCAAATGTTAAGATTAGTCTATGGTAGTTTTGAAAGTTAATATTAGAAACCTAACATTGTATGCATTGATACGTCCTTGCATTTTTGCAAGTGCACAGGTCATATAAATAGTAAAGTGTACCCGAAAGAGTTGGGTGGTCGAATTCATAGGGATTGGTATAGCTTTCGATATTCGTCGGATTTCTAATATCCAGCCAGCTCAATAATTTGGGTTGAGATCTAATTATAAAGAAAAGTAAAGGGAATTGGAAGAATGAGGGGGAGAGTAAAGGTTCAGGAAACGAGAGATCAATGATAGGGAGTAGCGTCCCTGATCAATCCCTTAGAAAAACTTGCAGCTGCTTTCCCGCAATGTCTATCAGGTACATTTTACAAATTCTATGTGTGCTCTCAAAGCCTTGTCACATCTATGGCAATCATAAACGTCGAGGTTTATGACTGTAACAGCGGGAATCATGCACTTTGAGGATTGTAACTGCCTTATGGCGATCACAACTAAGCCAATCAACACACGCCAAGTTTTACAATCATAACTACGCTAATTATACACATCAAGTTATGCAACACAAGATTAAACATAAAAATCAATAAAATTCCATAAACATTGCGAGAGAGGGTTAACGCTACAAATAAACAACTGAGTTTAAAAATCCGAGGCACCGGAGAACGGTTAGCTCCTCATGGTTCTACAAAAAACACAAGGTAAACAACAAGAGAATAAGATGAAATTTATAAACTCCCTTCTTGCTTCACAATCTTCCTCGGAGGGCGTCCGATGATGATGTTGCCAACGTTCCTCCACTCCCACGACGATCTCTCCATCCATATTTGGCCCTCGAAGGTGCGCCACTCTCCCTCACATCGCTTCTCCCAAAAGGGAAGAAAAGATCCGAAAGAAGTCTCCCCTGAAACCCTAACTTTGGGGTTAAAAAGTCAGTTCCTAATGCAAGTACGGTAGTGCTCTTGGTCGTACTCTTCTCGGGATGTCTTGGAACATGTTTTCGGCTCAATTTTACCATTTTCTGTAAAGTGCACAGGCAGAAGTATCACCGTACTTCCTGCCCGTGCTTACTTGTACAGGTGTGCTTTCTCAAAAGGGTTGATTTTTTCTAAGTGCTGAAACAAGCACGGCCTAAGCACGGCCGTGCTTATCTTGAAAAATATACTCTACCTCTGTTTTGTGCTAAAATTGATCTAAGCTTGTTCTTTTTGTACCAAGACCTGGTTTTCTGCACAATTGAGCACACATATCCAAAGTAGCACCGATTTATCATAAATACATGCGAATAGACAAGCAATTTATGCAATAGGGTATACTAAACGGCTATACAAAATGCACTCATCATGCATCCAAATAGATTCTTGTTACTACATTATATATATCATAAACATTATTAATGCAGATGTTGTACTCTATTAAATGTTCTATCAAATACTTGCCTTATTCTTAGTGGTTTAGATAAATGTTACGGAAGAAAACCTAAAAAGCCCTTCAAATTTTGCAATTAACCTGAAGTCTCTAGAACTTTGCACGTGAGCTAAAGGACCTTGCTTTTTAAAATATTTTTAAAAAAGAGCAACAACTAATAAATGCAGTATGAAATGACATTGCTACCGATGTCCTTTTACTACATCCAGTCTTTTTTACTTATCTATTTTAAGTAATATACGTGGATTAAGAAAGCTAGTTAAACTTAGTTAATAATATAAAATTCATAAAAATTATATTTACTTTTCAAGATTACTCTTATTTTCAAATATGATTTAATAAAAATTATAGTTAAACATGATTTATTGAAAGTTGAAGAACTACATTAAATATAAAAGGTAAATTTAAAAAAAATTATTTTATACCTCATAATTTTCTAAACAGGAAATGAACAAAACATCCATCAGAAGTTCATGCATTCACAGAAAATCCCTGTTATTTTGGATATCTATAGGAAATCCCTCTTTTTTGGGTTTGCTTCCATCTAGGTCCCTGTGTGGGATAACACCGTTAATGCGGAGTGGAATGATGGTTATGCCCCTCCACTGACACACAAATGGGTGGTTGGGACAGTGCGTGTTCCGAAGTTTAAAACTTCAAGCGCATTGATTACACCGAAAGCAGCAGACTTCACTCTCCATTGCACTATTAGTGGAATGCCCTTTCCTCTACTTGGACAAGAAAGCGGGAGCGAAAAACCCTAGTTCCCACATCGCCACCGTAATAGACATTCGATTTCGAGCCCAATCCGACTGAAGTTACATGGGTAAGTAAGAGGTCTACCATAATAGTGCTTCTCTTCGGTTGATTATGCTATGTTTGTGGTTTATGGGTTTGAAATATTGAGCAATTGAGTTTAGGTTTTAGCAATAATTGGGCTTTGTTATGACGGTTTTGTTTAGAATGTGCGGTTTCAGTTTATTGAATTAGTTTCTGTTTAGACTGTCGAGTTTCCGTGTAGAGTGCTTATCTTTGGTTGATTATGATGTTTGTGGTTTATGGTTTTGAAATATCGAGCAATGTAGTTTAGGTTTTAGCAATAATCGAGCTTTCTTCTGATGGTTCTGTTTAGAATGTGCGGTTTCTGTTTATTAAACTAGTTTCTGTTTAGACTGCGAAGTTTCCGTGTAGTATTTATTTGTTTCCATTTAGAATTCGTCCACTGATAGTTGAGTAACGTTGTATGTAACGCAGACATGGCCTCCAACATGGTGAATGGTAGATGCTTTTTGGTATCCGTTGTGGAGCCGTTGGCCTCACTGAAACAACAAATGATTGCAAGGCAGCTGGAGATGGTGAGGAGGACATCGTTCGATCATCTCATAGAAATTGAGGGGGTGGTGCAAGAGAAGGGGCTACTTGATGCCATAATGCAGCGTTACGACCACGAGAACCAAAAGTTCAGGATCGAGGCGAGCTTGGTGAGCTTCAGACCCAAGAATGTGGCCATAATCATGGGTCTCCATTGTGACCGGGACATAGCTGTGTACAAAATAGCTAAAACACCGATGAATTTTGGAGTGAAATTCATATCCAAAAGCTTTAAAAGGAGCCATGATGCTATGAAAAGATCCCTTCTAGAAATTGTCCGGAGGAAAGGGGAGGAGGAGAACTTCGTGAGGTTGCTGGTGTTGTATCTCATGGGAACAGTGTTGTTGCCAAACACAACATGTTCGGTGCCTAGCTAGGTGGTCAACTACGTTGCGGACCTCCCCGCACTAGGAAGGTATTTGTGGGCGGAGGCCACGCACAAGTGGATCATGGAAGACATCCCAGAAACGGCCTCACGCGTGCAATCAAGAACTAGTAGGGAGAAGCAATATACATGCTACCTGTGCGGATGCGCTCTAGCCCTAAACCTATGGTTCTACGAGGTGACTTGCACAAAGAAGAAGGTTCGTGTTGGGAGGACTCCCCGAATATTTTGTTACGGGGAGAACAATTTTAGGAAACAAGCTTTGCTCGGACCGTTACCGTCATTCCTCGATGGCAAGCAGGTATAAAGTTACGTTTTCCAGTTAGTATTTTTTTGTTTTCACTTACACTAGAGAGTTCCCGTTTACTATTGATTGTTTCCGCTTACATTAGAGAGTTTCTATTCACTATTGTATATTTCCACTTACACTGGAGCGTTTTCATTTAGTATTGAACGTTTCCTCTTACATTAGAGAGTTCCCATTTACAATTGGTAGTTTCTGCTTAGAATGGAGAGTTCCTGTTTAGTATGCCTTGTTTATACCTGCATCTGTATGTTGTCGTTTACTAACCTTCTTTACTACATCTGAATGTTGTCGTCCTTCGTTCACAGTATTCTGAGCTGGCCCCTGACTCCGGTAATGCGTAAACCCTGGGTTGGGTGACATGGCTACCATTGCAAAGGGAACTTGCATCAAAGGTGTAACCTAACGCAGAGAAACAACATCCGAAGAAATGTGGTCGATCCCTGGTCCCATGCACTAGCCCCTCTCCCCGATAGTCGGCCTTGTCACGGGGCACAGGGACCCTACTAGGATGAAAATGGCGAGGATGTTACCACCAGGTTGTTGTGGGGGTTTGAGACACTGACGTGGGAGTTCTAAGGTTTAGTGTCCCATCATCAGCGGGAGACACATCGAAGTCATCCTCTGTGTCATCCCCGACGGGTAGGCGTAATGTGAAGAAGGTCGCCACTCAGCGCGTTCCCATGATTGCCCGCCCCAAGGATGAAGCGGAAAAGCCCCTCGACGTTCTTGAGTGGCCTTCACGGGTTGCAAGTCAGTTGGAGACTCCCTCGGTAAGCACCGGTCCAAGGATGAAGAGAGTCATCTGTAAGGGCAAAATGAAGAAGGACGCCTCACCAGGTCCTTTAAGAATCTCATCCGGCAATGATGGCTCTGATGTGGTCGACGTCGACAGCGTTATAGTGTCTGTTACTGCGATGAAAAACCTTCATTGAAAAGAAAGAGTTGGCCATTGTCAAGACGTGGAGGAAATCAAGAAGTGGGGGAAGTGCCACTTCCCTGAAGTGGTGGAAGATGGTGGAAGTGATATGACTTCCACCACTTCCTATGTTCATTTTGCAGAAAGTGTTTCTTCCATGAAGTGCTCATTTTCCCACTACTGATGTTTATTTCGGTGTAAATGATATCACTTCTGAAGGGTTTTTGGAAGTGGGGGGAAGTGAGCTTTATAAAGGACTTACTTCCCCCACTTCGGTGTAAAAAATGCTGAAGTGGCGGAAGTGGCCACTTTCTCACTTCAGAGAAAAAGAACATTAGAAGTAGAGGAAGTCAATCCACTTCCTCCAATTTCTCCCCATTTACTCCCAAATGAACACGCCCTTACCGTAGAGCATTTCTACTTACATTTTTGTGTTTCCGTTTAGCGTGGAACATTTCCACTTACATTCTTCTATTTCCGTTAAGCATAGAACGTTTCCGCTTACATTCTTAGGTTTCTGTTCAGCATTACCATTTAGTAATAATTTTAACTTCCTATATGTAGGACCATCGTGTGGAAGAGCGATCTGTCATTCACGACCAGAGACCACCTGTTTACCTTAGTGGAAGGGTGCGTTGTCTCCGATGCTGTGCTCGGCGTCTTTATTGTCATCATCATGGAGTCACTGAAGAAGACCCCTTACCCTTACAAGAAGCGGGCTATAATCATATGTCTGCTAGCGCTTTTGATGTCGCAGGTAGAGCACAGTGTGGAAATGGCGTTGACGTTAGTTGAGGATGCCACCAGTAATTTTAATAATGTGGAACTTGTTCTTCTACCGATAATCTTTAACACACACTTCCACTTCCTCGTCCTCGACAAATAATCAAAACAGTACCTGCATTACTATTCTGCATAGAGCTGCACGTACGACGCCAATGTGGTAAAGATGGTAGGGGCTTATGCTTTTTGTACATTTTCTTTTGTTTTTTGTCATTTCTCTGTTGCTGACAACTTCTTATATGCTCCCAATAGTAGGAGCTTTAAGATCGCTGTCTCGCCATTGAGGTCGGCGATACCGGAACAAAGAAATACAATCAGGTGCAAGTCAGTGATTGCCCATGGCAGAAGTCTAATAGCCTAGATTCTTGTGTTTTCACCATGCGTTTAATTGAACAATTACTTAATAGGGAGAAACTTCATGTGCCTCAGTTAGAGGTGACCACTATTGTGTCTGCGGTACGCAGCATGTATACTGATGGATGGGATTGCAAGGGGCAAAGTTGTGGCAAAGACGGCGGCAAAGGGAGCAACTCCTGAGAACCCTAACATTGGTGGTCCATATTTAAGATTTCACATTTCCCTAATTCAAAATTGTAATTACTTACATTGGGCTTACATATGTGCGTTTCCAATTAAATAATCCAATTTCCGCTTACATCTAAGTGTTTCCGCTTAAATTGAATAGTTTTGGTTTACATTATAGTGTTTCCTCTTGGATTTAATAGTTTCTGCTTACATACTGGTGTTTCCGTTTAAATTAATAGTTTATGCTTACATACTGGTGTTTCCAATTAGATTTAATAGTTTTTGCTTACGTACTAGCGTTTTCGCTTAAATAATGAAGTTTCTGCATACACGTCGGCCAGTCTACAATGGGTGCGTTACATGACCTTTAGTTGTGGCCAACCTCTCTACACCTATTACACCTCAAGTCACGCACAACGGACGGTTGCGACTAAATTCTTTTATGTTTCGGACGGCCCAATTGCCTCTTAGTTATGGGTGGCCGGACGACAAACGGTTGAGAGTCATCCGTTAGTTTGTTATTATTAGGGATAGGGAAATACTCATCAACATAGCGGTGGATGTTTGCGTCCGTTTGCATAATAGCCGTACATGCGTGCTTACATGGGATGTCGTAAACTTGCCACCATTGGCAAATAGTCACCAGTCGATCTCCTAATGAATAAAGTACATGATTCTTCGACAAGATCCTCGATTTTGCTGTGTATGTCCGGGCACAAATGGGTCTCCCATCGGCGAGATTATTCACGATGAGTGCACAACATATTCATGGACTTGAGCCTTTAGCAATGAAAAGTTGTAAATGTAAGCGAAAACATCCATAAGTAAATGGAAATACATAGATCTATGTGGGAAGTGAGCATACTAAATTAAAACATATAATCATAAGCGGAAATATCTATAAGTAAACAGAAACACAAATATCTAAGTGAGAAGTAAGCATACTAAATGAAAACATATAATCGTAAGCGGAAACATCCATAACTAAACGGAAACACATATATCTAAGTGGGAAGTGAGCATACTAAACGAAAACGGGTAGACATCCACAAAGCGTACCATATCAAGTCCACCATGTTCATCACGGGGAGGTCCCGTGCCTCTTTAATCCATGCATTGAATGATTCCACAATGTTGGAATACATCTCACCCCATATTTTTTCTTTAAATATGTAGTTTGCCTAGTGAGCGAGGTCGGATTTTTGCAGTAACCAACGATGTGCGTGCGAAGATGCATTCAACAGGTCGTTAGTTGCATCATTAAACTATTTCTCCGTGCACACAAATACAATCCTAATAATTATGGACCAACATAGCTCCTTCAATGCCTTCCCAATCCCGACGTTTGCTTTTATAAAATTTACCTCCAGGTGCCTGACACAGTACACATACAAGGATGAGGAAAAAACCTTCTCGACTGCGTTGATGAGACTCTTCGATCTATCGGACATAAATGTTATAACCTTGGTATAATCATCGTTAGCATATAATGCATCACCAAGCTTAGAAAAGGAACCACTCCCAATTGGCATTTGTTTCGTTGTCAACAATGGCAAATGCGGCATGAAAGAAACCGTCGTTGCCATCCTTCCTCATTGCACCCAATAAGGTACCCCCCCATATTTTCCTAGTAAGTGAGTCCCATCGGTGAATAGCAAGGGCCTGTAACCCCTTGAAACCAACAATGCATTCATGGAATGAAAAAAAATGCATGTAAACCTGTTGCCCTTATGGTCTACCATAGCAATGCTGCCATGATTGCTCTCTAAAACCTTGTTGGCATACCATCTGAGTAGGTTGTAGCTTGCAACTTCACTATCATGAAGAACACCCGGGCGATCTCTTTCCCCAACCAAGCTTGCTTATAAGACAGATGGATGCCATGGTTGCGCATTATATCACGTTAAATATCGACAACCCTATAACGAGGGTGATCATTCAGTTTCTGCATCACCTGATCACTTACCCATGTTTTGGAAGCTTTCTGGTGCGAGGTAGTGCCACTACCCCTACCGCATGTGTGTGTCGGGTATGTCATCTTGATTCTAAACGTGTCGTGGTTACCATCCTTCGACGTGTGGGCACGCCATTGGCAACCGTTAGATACACATTGGACAGTTACCCTCTGCTTGTTGTTCTTCACAAAGGTGAAGTTGAAATTCTGTCTTATGGCAAGACTTCGTTGCTTGCCTTTAAAGAGGCCACCATCATGAAATCGTTGGCCGACTTCCAGACTTGCATTCTCAGGTTGGTCTACTGCCATTGATAGGGTACTTGCTGTGTGTTGTTGGGATGCCAATATGCTTCGAATGAATGGTAAGCTCTCCGAAATTGAATCCTTGCTTCTGGTGTACACAACAAAATGTATAATATGTATAAGCATCCAACTCCACAAATAAGCGGAAACAACGTTCGCTAAACAGAAAGTTTCAAATCTAAACGAAAATCATGGCTTCCAAATGGAAACTCCCAAAAGTAAGCGAAAACAACGTTCGCTAGGGGAAAACGTTCAACTCTAGATGAAAACGGCAACTGCTAAATGAAAACGCCCAAAAGTAAGCGGAAACTAGAATGTAATCATGTCAGTTGTATGTACAAGCAAAGATATGATATTTACATTAGTAAAAAGGAGCTTGGGCTGCATTGATGGTATCGTCAGTTGAGTTAACAATAAGGTCAACGGCAGAGCAATTGAACAAATGGTGAACCAGGCACATTCGCTGAAAATCAACCTCAGAGTCAATGGTTGCAGACCATTAGGTGTGTATCCTGCGTGACAAAGCTCACCCTAACACTAAAAGTGTCGAGACTCCATCTCTCACATATCTCCTGCAGCACTGACTCCCATGAACTTAATACCATGAACTGCAATACTCGCCCATCTCCCTTATATCTAGCTATTGCGCCGAAGGTATCCATTGAGTCATATTGCATAAAACCCTCACGCTGTCATACATTACAATTAAACAAACGTTTATAACTCGTTCATCAATATAAAGTAAAAAAACTAAACCTTCTTTCACCACACCCTTCAATGGCAATAAATGCAGTTGGCCTTTGGTGGCAACTCACCCACGGGTAGAAGAGATAAAAGGGAACAAAAGGAATTCTTGTAGATGAAGAAGAAGAAAAAGAAGAATAAGAAGGGAAGATCTCATTTAAAGTATTTGAAAAGCATGATTGCTAAGTGAAAAGCTGCTTGAAAAGTATGCATTTTCTCTTTAGCCGTAAGGTTTTTCAAATTGTGACAAGATAGGGCGGGGTTTTTTCCAGCAAAGGCAAGGGCAAAGTTGGTATTATGCAGAAATGCTGCTGACAGAGTTGGACGGAGGGACTGAAAGGGAAGATAACTTAAAAAGGAAGGCCTGATAGTGAAATTCAAATATCAGAAGGACTGATCGGGATGTTTGATAACTTCCAGAGACTAATAATTAATTTTTTCTTTTCTAAATAGACATGTAAAAAATACCAAAAAAAATTCTAAAATAGAACTGGTAAAAAAGACTAGAGAAAGTATATTATAAAAAAGTCAATCGCATTAAATATTGAGCCATGAATCTTTTCATCATCATCATCATCAGCTTCTTCTAATTCTTCTTCAAATTTTTTGTTATATGTATACTTGCTTTTGGTTATTGTTCTTCTCCTTTTTAATCACATCATTATTGTTATTATTATTTTGGGAAATTATCTAAATGGTCACCCAACTTTTTAGGTACTTTTATTTGAGTCACCAAACTTTTAAAATATTCAATTGGATACCCAAACTTTAAAATCATACTTATTTGAGTTACTAACGCTTATGCAGTTAACAACAATATGACATATTATGGGACATCTCACACTCTGTTACACATCATCGTGCCATGTTGAATGCCATTTGGCAGACACTTTTTTTTTTTTTTTTTTCTACTTTGCCCCAAGGACCCTTCTCCCTCTTCTTTCTCCCCTCGTAAACTTTGATACCCTTCTGAGAACTCTAATCGCCTAAGGATGAAGCCTTCTTTGTCTATTGATGATGAACAACCTCATGAGGATACCGTCAAGCGGAAGAGGTCCCAGTAAAAGTCTAGTTTATCCATGAGTCTCTCCCAGCCCATTAATTGGGGTTTCGGCTTTTTGTTCACTCCTTTTTTTTTTTTCTCATCTGGAAAGTGAAATGAGTTAGGAAGCTTGTTTTCAAGTCGATTGAGTGGTTGTTATGTTGTTGTATGAGATTTTTGGATTTGTCAGCAAAGTTAATTACTTTCGTTTAACCTGGTTTGTTTTAAATAGGACAACTTGTTATTTGCTTTTTTTCATGTCAAAGTATAATTTATTTCAGTCGAGTGATGTGTGTGTGTATATTGTAGACAAGATCCTGTTATTTGATTAAGAATGTAGGTTGTTGTAAATCACATCTTCCTATTGAAAAAGAACAAGCAGTATCATACTGGAAATGTAAATATAAAGTTGTAAGTAACATCTTCAAATTATTGTAATCCAAGCAATTGGAATTGCAGAAGTTTTCAAAACACCATTGCATATATAACATATACATTTATAAATTATAATCACTGAGCAAAAGATCTTGCTATTTGCTTAAGAATACAATTTGTTGTAACCAACTCTTCATATTGAAAAAAAATAAATAGTTTTCAAAATACTATTTGATTATGTTTTCGTATTTATCTTTCTAGAATGGCTTGATAAAATATATAGTTAAAATAAGTTTTGAAATTAAAAAACTTAGAAACCATGTTTGAGTGAAAGTATAAACAAAATAGACCCAAAAAAAGATTTGGGAAAAATGTTTTTAAACAATTTTAAAAAATAAAAATACTAAAAGTCGTTTGATTTAGTTTTTTTGGTGTAACTGATATTGCTACATATTTTTACAATAATTTAATAATTATATGACTCAAATAAATTAATATATTAATATTTTTATCTTGTAAGAAATGAACATAAAATGACTATAAATAGAACGCATAATGACATTATAATCCTTATATTCAATGTTCAATAATTTTATATAAGCAGTTCAAAAATAAGTTCAATGTTCAACATTATTATAATGTGGCCTCATGCAGTTTGTTATATGATTATGATATCTTCCTTGTCACACCCTAATCCTAATCAGTCATATAGTAACTGTAAGGGTTGATGACCTTACACTTGGTCAGCGGGAATACAGTATCACATAGGCAAAGCCACGAGGGCGCATAGCTGCGTGGATTTGGTAGCGCTCGCGGTTAGCGCGACGCGTGTGTTGTGTCGGGACCAAGGGCGGGTGGAATATCCTGCATGATCATAGACTGAGACCTTGAGGCCCGCGCGCTGGACCGTGGGCGTGCGCGTGACCGATGAGTGCGTGGGGCAGGCGCGCCCATACCAAGAGTCAAGTGTCGCAGGACTTCATAATATAGAGTGTTGGATCTCTAGCACGTCTAGGCGGGGCGGGACACTTGATCAGGCCAGGTGACCGAGAGCTGATTCCGGATCTGACAAGGTTTTACGCAGGCATATGCAAGTGGGCACGTGGTCGGGAGCTGGTATCAGAGCTACGAGTTTGTGGCTTGAAGTGAAGCACGAGAAGACACAGAAGTGAAGACGGTGGAGATGGCGACTAGCAAGAAGGATCATTTGGATCGCCTTGAGGAGACAACTGAGTAGTTGGAGAACGTCGTCGGGAGTGTCGACGATCAGCTCGAGAACCTGTCGTAGATGGTGAAAGATCTTACGAGTGGACATCGCGAGAGCTAGATGACTGTCAAAGTTCTGTAGATGACTGTGGAAGTCTTGAAGACGAGGGTGCAGTCTCTGGAGCCCGAGGTCGGCCAACTCAAGGAAGCTAGCGCTTCACTGGTCTCGTGAGAGGCACCCACGAGAGTGAAGGAGTTTTCATCCTCGGGAGTACGTGAAGGAGTTTTCATCCTTGATGGTTGATATCAGGGACATGCCCGAGGAGGACAAGTTGTTTAACTTCCTTATGGGACTCCAGAGTTGGGCCTAGATCGAGGTACGAAGGCAAGGCACGAAGGACCTCACCTCCGCGATCATAGCAGCAGAAGCACTGGTAGACTTGCGAACCTTACCCGGTGGAGAGGGTGAGAAGGCGAAGTTTAAATCCAAAGATAAGAAGCCGGTGGAGAGAAGGGCCAGAGATGGGTTCCAGAGGAGGAAGCACAACAGCCAGGCCAGATGGAATAGACCCAGGAATGATGGGAAAACAGCGAGTGGTTCCGGCAAGACGAGTGGATGCTTTATCTGCACCGGACCACATATGGCAAAGGATTGCCCTAAACGCGAGAAGTTTGACACGTTTAGAAATGAACCAGAAAGCGATTCGGAGGACCCGGCAAGAGTGAGTCCTTTACAACTGTTGGGTGCCTTAAAGACTGTCAAGGGTGACGCAGCGGTGAATTCTCTGATCTATGTGGAGCTGACCTTGAATGGGAAGGCTATATAAGGGATGGTGGATACAGGTGCAACTCACACTTTCATCAGGAAGGATGTGGCGACTCGGTTGGGACTGAGCGTGGGGACGCACACGAGCTGAGTGAAAGCAGTCAACTCCCTGGCACTGGCGGTGACTGGAAAGATTTCTGGCGTAACCATTCACATAGGTGGATTGCAAGGGAAGATTGATCTGCTGGCGGTCACATTAGATGATTTCGAGTTGATACTGGGGATGGAGTTCCTCAAGTCTGTGAATGCCGCTGTTGTTCCACATTTGGGTGGTCTTCTTATAATGGATGAGAAGAACCAATGCTTTGTAGCGGAAGTGGCTGCAAAGAAGAAGAAAGGGAAGGAGCCGATGCTTTCTGCGCACCAGGTGGTGCAAGGGCTGAAACATGGAGAGCCCACATATGTTGCTGCTCTATTGAAAGTGCAGGATGATCTGGTGAGTGATCTACCCTCAGCTGTGGCTGATGTCTTGATGGAGTTTCAAGACGTGATGCCGCCGGAACTACCCCGTGAACTCCCATCCCGACATGCAATAGATCACCAGATTGAGTTAATGCCGGGCTGCAACCCCCTGCCCGGGTTCTTTATTGAATGTCTCCATTGGAGTTGGCGGAACTGAGGAGACAACTGACAGGGCTTCTTGATAGTGGCTTCATTCAGCCGTCAAAGGCTCCGTATGGTGCACCGGTATTGTTCCAGAAGAAGCAGGATGGCGCTCTTCAACTGTGCGTGGACTACCGGGCGTTGAACAAGATCACGGCCAAGAACAAGTATCCAATTCCTCTCATACATGACTTGTTCGATCGGTTGGCGAAAGCAACATACTTTTCCAAACTGGATTTGCGCTAGAGGTACTGGCAATTCAGGATTGCAGAGGGAGACGAGTCCAAGATGGCGTGTGTGACGCGCTATGGTTCATTTGAATTCCTTGTAATGCCGTTTGGCTTGACTAATTCTCCTGCGACTTTTTGCCACATAATAAATAAGGTGTTTTCGGACTACATTAATGAGTTTGTGGTGGTGTACTTGGATGATGTTGTGGTTTATAGTGAATCCATGGAGGATCACCTTGTTCATTTGAAGCAGGTACTATCAAAATTGAGGGAGCATCAGCTGTATGTGAAGCTGGAGAAATGTCCTTTTGCTCAGCAGAAAATTAAGTTCCTTAGGCATGCCATTTCTCGGGGTGAAGTCCGAATGGATCGGGCTAAGGTGGCGGCGATTTTGGACTGGCCTGCACCGTCCAAGGTACCGGAGTTACGATCTTTCCTCGGCTTAACCAACTACTATCGCCGGTTTATCGAGGGATATTCAAGGAAGGTGGTGCCGCTCACCGATTTGTTGAAGAAGGACTAGCCGTGGGGCTGGGCCGAAAGGCAGCAGGCTGCTTTTGACAAGATCAAGAGTGCAATTGCAAGTGAACCAGTCTTAGCATTGCCTAACTTTGAAGAACCTTTTGAGGTGCACACCGATGCGTCAGACAAGGCCGTTGGCGGTGTCCTTGTTCAGAACGGGCATCCGATGGCGTTCGAGAGTTGGAAGCTGAAAGACGCGGAGCAACGATATTCGGCGCATGAGCGAGAGATGCTCGCTGTTGTTCATTGCTTACAAGTATGGAGAGTGTACCTTCTGGGCACTAAGTTTCTTGTCAAAACATATAATATTACCAATACATTCTTTGCTACTCAAAAGAAGATATCGGCTAGACAAGCTCGTTGGCAAGAGTTCTTGCAGGAATATGACTTTGAATGGCAGAACAAACCTGGGAGACACAACCAGGTGGCTGATACGTTGAGTCGCAAGCAGATGGTTGAGTACGTGGCTGCATTGGCGAAAGTGGAGAATGACTTGCAAAGTCGTATCGAGGAAGTAGCAAAGACGGACAGTTAGTATTTGAAGCTGATCAAAGATGTCCAAGACGGAGTCGTGCGCAACTACTGGGTGGAGAATAGGCTTCTCTATGCCAAAGGCAACAGACTTTATGTGCCAAAAGGAGGGAAGATTCAGCAGGAGCTCCTTAGAGAGCATCATGATGTTCCATGGGCGGGACATCCCGGTCGTGAGCGAATAAAGGCCTTGCTCACAAGACATTATTATTGGGCGGATATGGGCGAAGACATTGAAGCATATGTGAAGACGTGTTTCATGTGCCAACAAGATGAGTCGGAAAGAAGACGGGAGGCAGGTCTTCTCCAGCCGTTGAGTATTCCGGAAAGGCCATGGGCGTCAATTTCCATGGACTTTATCATCGGAGTTTCTAAGGTGGAAGGGATGTCAACAGTGATGGTGGTCGTGGACCGATTCACAAAGTATGCGGTATTCATACCCGCACCGATAGTGTGTTCGGCAGAGGTGGCTGCTGAGCTGTTCCTGAAGCATGTGGTGAAGCACTTTGGGGTACCGGAAGACATCGTAAGTGATCGAGATGCTCGCTTTACTGGGTGGTTCTAGACGGCGTTGTTCGGGTTGTTGGGCACAGAGTTGAAGTTTTCAACAGCGAATCATCCACAGATGGATGGACAGATGGAGAGGATCAATGGTCTGTTGGAAGAGTATCTCCGGCACTATGTTTCAGCTTCGCAGAAGAATTGGCTAAGTCTGCTTGATGTGGCGCAGTTTAGCTACAATCTTCATAGGTCTTCATTAACGGAAAAGAGTCTTTTTGAGCTTGCATACGGATATCAACCCATTACTCACCCGACTATTCGCAAGGAGTTTAGCAGGGTGGCTGAGCGGATCCTAGACAGAAGAGTAGAAGGCCAAAGCAAGAAGAACCGCAAGGTGTTCTTTCTTGTCCGGTGGAAGGACTTGCCTATGTCGGAGGCAAGCTGGGAGCGTGATACTACTCTTTGGCAGTTCGAGGAGTTGGTGGAAGACTTCTTGAGTTCGAGACCGACGAGGACGTCGGGTTCAACTAGTGGGGGTGGTTTGTAAGGGTTGATGACCTTACACTTGGTCAGCGGGCATACAGTATCACATAGGCCAAGCCACGAGGGCTAACAGCTGCGTGGATTTGGTAGCGCGCACGGTTAGTGCGACGCGTGTGTTGTTTCGGGACCAAGGGCGGGTGGAATATCCCGCATGATCATAGGCTGAGACCGTGAGGCGCGCGCGCGCTCGACCGTGGGCGTGCGAGTGACCGATGAGCGCATGGGGCAGGCGCGCCCATACCAAGAGTCAAGTGTCACAGGACTTCATAATGTAGAGTGTTGGATCTCTAGCAAGTCTAGGCGGGGCACGACAATTGATTAGGCCAGGTGACCGAGAGATGATTTCGGATCTAACAAGGTTTTATGCAGGCGTATGCAAGTGGGCACGTGGTCAAGAGCGTTGCCGAGCCAGGGGGAGGATGGCCCGTGGTATTACCGCGCGTGACCGGTACTGCTACGCGCTGTGACTAAGGGTGGCTGTTAAAGCTACAGTCGAGTCAGAGGACACTGCAAGCTAAGTGAAGTCAGGGAATTCACGCCAGACCTATATTGGGCATGGGGCTCAATAAACCTTGGATTTGGGGTAGCTCTTGTAATAGTGTCTAATGAGTCTTTGTGAGGAGACAAGGCCACTTGGTGTTGGTTTTGGCCATGGTTGTAAACATTTCTCAATCTAAGAGAGTTTTATGTTTTTCTCTCTCAAAATGGGTTTCATGTGTCGTGTTTCTCGTACCGAGGGGTTTTCTGGTTTTGCTCACTTGTTATTATTTCGCTGTGCTTTGTACTACAAACAGGAATTTACTAACTGTTCTTGTAAGGAAGGCTGACCTGTCGCTATGGTACATGTCAGGTGCCGCACGGCTGAAGGTGATCGGTTGAGACCGTGACAGTAACCACCTTGACAACGAAGGGAAGGTTATACTTCACCCAACACCTAAGTCACCTCAAGGCTCAGAACTTAAGTTGATATCACAATTTCGCTAAAAGGAACACAATAACATCATCATCATAATACAAGGTTATAACTTACAATACATTGAGAATTCGGTGAATACAAACATAACAATACTATAGAATAAGGTCTAGTGGATCCATATATTCTACATACTAAGATATAAACCGACCTAAACAAGGGAAGAAAAAAGGCACCCTATGAACTACCCAACACAACCAACTCTGGCATCCAGGAGCAAAAGGATAAGGGGTAGGGGGTGGCCGCCCCTTGTAACCAATGAGGTCAGCTGACCCTATTGCTCGAGATGCTCTTCGCCCCCCTTCCCCGCCTGGGTTGCCTTCCTTTTCTTGGCAGCCAATGTTTCTGTTCTCATGCCTAGGGGCAGAGGGACAGGGGGGCAGAGGGGAGGGTCGTCCCCCTGTTGCCGGCGAGGTTAGTTAACCCTGTTGCTCGAGATGCCTTCACCCCCTTCCCTGTTTGGGCCACCCTCTTTCCATCGGTGGCCGATGTTCTTGTTCTCATGCCACTCCCTTTCTCTGTTGAGATGCGTGGACATCCTCTTTTCCTCCCTCGATCTGTGGCGCCGGTGCCAAACGAAGATTGATTTCGGTTTTGTGCCTTTTGGATGACAAGTTTAAATCATCCAATTAAAATGAGAAACGTGGTGTTTGGTGAGAGATATCCATTTTCCTTCACCTGATAATGATATTGAATGTATACATTATATATATATATATATATATATTGTTTATTATATTAACACTTACCACTTTCAACTATTTCTCACATTTTCAAAGACTAGATAAAACCTGGTTTATTTCTCATTAATGGTTTATTTTTCTCTGGTTGGTATCCAGCGATCCAGTGAACTTTCTGATTTCTCCGGCCTCCGAGGAAGCTCCAATCTTAAAAGAGGTGAAGCTTTTTTTTTTAAGTTGTTTTTTTGTCATTTGTGAATTGTTTTTGTGATGATAAGTGGATTGATATCATTAATTTAATTTAGAAATTTGAGTAGTATTAAAATCAAAATTTGTTATTTACTAATAATTAAAAAACAATATCAGTAAAAAATTTAAAATATTAGTTATCACTTAAAAATAAAATTTCAACTATAATATCTTAAATATAAAAAATAAAAAATTAATACAAATTAGAAGTTTAAAAATTATCAAAATAAATTCAGAAAATTTATTTATAACATAATCATTAATTTGAATAACATATGCCCAAAGCCCACTCAATGTAATCATCAAATTAACAAGCTTATAACATAGTTATCAATTATCATAGTAAATTCAAGCTTATCACATATCACATATGCACGCTTATTATAATTCTTCTAAATAATTTTTTAATTTAGAATTCTATTTATATTTATCTAACTATAATTTATAATTATAATAATGATAATGATAATGATAAAATGTAATTGTTTTTTTCTTTATTGAATTTTAACTTATCCCATTCATCATAATCCTATTAAGTAAGATTTTTTTAATTTAAAACATTATTAACATTTATATAATTAATACGAGTTATAACTTATAACTATACATGTGGATAAAAACATTTATTTTAAGATAATAATAAATTGTAGATTGTAATTATGCCTTTATTTAATTTATTGAATTCGAACTTATTATTCACAAAATTCTAAAATTTATACTATAGTTTGATTTTAAATAAACTGGCCATTAGTTCTCTCTCTCTTAATAATATCTTTCATATCAAAAGAATTTAAGTTTAATAGAATAGTTGTTTAAAATCAATGTTATAAGCCAACTAGTTAAAGTATTTGCAAACTAGTTGAAGTTATGGCAAAGTACTTATCACCTCATATTTTGATAGTGGTTATTTATCCATGTTTATGAATATTTACACACAGAAATCCTATTATTAGGTGTAAACCTAGTTCAATATGATTAGGATAAAATATTTAGTTTAGTGTTACACATATTTAATTGGCCAATTTATGAATTTATGATTAAAATTGATTTTTTTTATATATTTCATTTAATCAATTTCATAGATATGGAGAGATGTTTTAAATCTATAACAAAAAGTATTGAAGCAAGAATGAGTTCAGGGTCTGATGCAAGTACTGCTTCACAAAAGAAAAGTAGTGTTGAGTTTGACCCAAGTGATATTATTGCTGACAAGGCCTTTGGAAACCAATTGAGGAATATGACATAGGAATAAGAGATCAAGTAAGAAGAGAGTATTTATTAATGGGTTCATGTCAACCAATTGGCCACAATTTTCTAAAAAACAAGGAAAATATTTGAGAAGCTTTAAAGAAGTGTGGTTTCAGAAATTTGATTGGTTGGAATATAGTGTGGAGAAAGATGCAGCTTATTATTTCATTGTTATCTTTTTAAGCAGCCAAGGGGTGATAAACTTAGAATTGACATCTTCACGAAGACAAGGTTTTTATAATTGGAAGAAGGTAATGGATGTTTTTGCTGTGCATGTTGGTGGAGTTAATAGTAACCATAACAATGCAAGACAATATTGAGAGGATTTCAAAAATCAGAGGCAAAGGGTGTCGCATATATTTTCTTCTCATAGCAAAGAGATGGAGATTGCATATAGAGCTCGTGTTACTGTTGTTTTACGAGTTGTTAGATTTCTTTTTTTTTGCAAGGTCTTGCTTTCCGTGGACATGATGAATCCTCTAATTCCACGAAGAGGGGCAACTTTCTAGAGATGCTGAATTGGCATGGGATTGAAGTTGAAAGTGTTGATCGTGTGATTAATTAAAATGCTGCTGGAAATAATCAAATGATTTCTCCACAAATACAAAAAGAGTTAGTAAGGGCTTGTGCAGAAGAGACCACATGGGTCATTATTGATGAGATTGGAGATAGTCATTTCTCTATATTTCTAGATGAGTCTCGTGATAAATCAGTAAAAGAGTAAATGGCTGTGATTGTGAGGTTTGTGAATAAACAAGGGCAAGTAATTGAAAGATTTCTTGTTGTTGAACATGTTGTTGATACCTCAACTCTTTCATTAAATACGGCATTGGATGAATTGTTTACCTGTTATGGTTCATCTATTTCTAGATTGAGAGGGCAAGAATATGATGGAGCCTCAAATATGAAAGGGCAATTTAATGGGTTGAAGACATTAATTTTGAATGAAAATATATTTGTCTTTTATGCCCATTGCTTTGACCATCAATTGCAGTTGGTTGTCGTTTCTATTGCTAAAAGCATTTTGGCTATTAGTGATTTTTTTTCAGCTATGCCACTATAATTGTGAACATTGTGGGTGCTTCTTGCAAAAGGAGATATGTGTTGCTTTAAGAGCACCATGATAAGATTGTGGAGAAATTGGAGAGAGGTAAGATCTTTTCAGGAAGAGGCCAACATCAAGACTTGGCGATACTCGGTGGGGCTCACATTATACAACTTTAATCCGCCTATTTACTATGTGGGAATCAATATTAGAGGTGTTAGAAAATGTGTGTAATGAAAGGAATGTTGCAGAACAAAGAGCATAGCATCAGGGTTGATACAAAAGATGGAGAGTTTTGAATTTATATTTATCTTACATTTGATGATCAAAGTATTAGGATTAACTAATGACTTGTCAAATGCCTTACAGTAAAAAGATCAAAACATTGTTAATGCAATGGGGTTGATTGTAAGAGTCAAAGAACTTATGCAAGACTTGAGAGAAAATGGATGGGGTACATTTTTAGAAAAGGTCATGAGCTTTTGTGTTGCAAATATCAGTTTTAGTGCCCAATATAGAAGATAGTATACCAGCTCGAGGTCGTTCGAGGCTTGGAGGGCAATTGGTTACTTATTACCATCATTATCATGCACAAACCTTTAGTTTTGTGATCGATTTACTTACTACTGAGATAAATAATAGGTTTAGTGAAACTTTTACAGAGTTATTAAGGTGCATTGCTAGTCTTGATCCGAGAAACTCATTTTCCTGATTTGATCGTGGTATGCTTGTTTGACTTGCTCAGATTTACTCTGATGATTTTTCCACATCTAACCATCTTATCTTGAAAGAGTAACTTTGCATATATATTCATGATGTGAGAATAAATTCTGATTTTTCAAGTTGTCATGATCTTGCAAGTTTTGCTGTGAAAATGGTTCAAACCGATAAACATTTGACTTTTCCGTTGGTTATTGTCTTATCGAATTGGCGCTGATCTTACTAGGGGCAACAACAACAGTTGAAAGAGCGTTCTCAATAATAAATATTATCAAAATAGATTCGCGAAACAAAATAGGTGATGAATCGTTCAACTCCCTCCTCCCAGTCATTAGTTGTATTTTTATTTTGTTTTTTAAAAGATTATTCTTAATGTATTATTTTGAATTTTTATTTAAAAAAATTTTGTTATTTGATTTATTTAATTTGTAGTTTGCCCCCCTCATTGCAATTTTCCGCTCGCCCCGCCGGCATCACACCCCGAGATAGAGGAAAAATAGAGAGTGGTGAGTAATAGGTGTTACCCAATGAACGGTGACATCATAAACTTAATAGGGTATTAAGCATTCCAAAATAATAACAAAATTCTTCAAATTAACGAAGTACATAAAAGAATAATAATAATAATCATAATAACAATAATAATACTAAAAAACCCAACAATTCAATAGTTTAAATATCGGTGAAACACACATTAAAGTTTTCAACACATTAATTGAAATCAATCAATTCATAAGTTGGCCTCAAATCATTCCCGATCTAATTGTCGCCGCAACTAGATATGTTACCAACAAGGTATTTTTGAAATTTCAAAATTTAGAGCATTGCCTCTTTAGCGTTGGGTACTGAGACTTGGTTGTGATGACCTCAAGTCTCTCACATGAATAAAGGTTACCCTTCCTAAATCTTGACAATGGCTCCGTGTATCTCTTGACCAAGGGTAAACATAGGGTCGGTCACACCAACTCTTATTAGATTAAATTGTGGAACCCCATTGCAATGTTAGATAGAATTCCGAGGTTGGGCTATGATTTAACATTTTTAGATAGAATTCAAAGTCTAACACAAATATATGAATAAGTGTTTCATTTCTAAATTTGTATCGCAAGAAACCATGATTTAACATTTTTAGCTCAAAGAATATATACTCAAGATCAATACTATAAATCACCATACAATGATCAAACAAGTAAACATTAAACTATATTCACTTCAAGTACAAACACGTGCATACAAACATATCTCTATCAACAAAACATGAGTAAATATTCTAGCTTTTAATAAAATGCATCCATAGGTTTCAAGTGTTCAAGTATGATTAAACCATTTTAATAAATCCAACTTTAGTAAAAATACAATTTGGTATGAAATATGAAATGCAAACACATATAAAGAGATACTACTACTCTTGTTAGGGCTATACAAACATAAATCAGTCACTCACTAAACAAGTTACCAAATCTACAGACACACTCACACTTAAGTAATTTCCTTCCTCTTCAAAGATGCTTCACCACCTAGTCACAAGAAAAGAATCCATGAAGCAATGAGTATGAGAATGAAAAGCTATATGCAAGATATTTACCTACCCTACATGCAACACTAGGGTTTAGCGCAAAACGATGCAGTTTTGGACCCAAAATGCCTTAAACTTGAGTAAACCTAATACCCATAAAGCTCAAGCATGAAGACCTTCATTTTGGGCCAAAGAAGTGAAATAAGTGTGAGTAAAATTTTGGTACTATAGTAACCACTGAAATTGCTACAGTAATTATGGCCCTAAACAGTGGATTTTTCTTAAATTTACAAAGACCAATCGCAAGAATTTTCTTTACAATAATCAAGGCAAAGCATTCATGAGAACAAGGGTTTCATTTTTAAGCCCAAACAACTCATAATTTAAGGGGATTCAAGAAATTCTAACACAGGGTTCAAATGAGAAAATGATAAATTAAACTAATATTCAAAGGCAAGAATTTGTTTAAGATCTCCTACCTTACTCAAGAGCAAGTGAGAGGGAATTAATGGGTGTCAATTTACCGGTATCGGCCATTTGGGAATTTGAAGAAGAAGAAGAATGAAGCTCTTGACTTGGAGAGAAGGAAAGAAAAAAAGAGAGTGGTTGGTAAAAAATAGAAAAGAAAAGGCAAAGTTACTATTTTGCCCTTCCACATAAAAACATAAAGAAGATCCAAATGACTTAATTGCCTTGGTTTTGGATGAATTTCGCACAAATGGCACCGTGCGAACATGCAAAAATGCCACTGATTCCAAAAGACTATTTTACTCCTAATACATGCACAAGTGCCTAATTTGGTAAGAGGTCCAAATTAGGACTGGGTACAACATTCCTGATGTTGCCTAAAAGGCTTGTATGGAGGCACTAATTTTAGAATTAGAAATTGAGATTGTAGCACACCAAAACAGCTTTCAGTTGTCATCTTAAAGAGTAATGTCTGAAATTAAAAAGCTCTCTCATCAACCTTTGACGCAGCATTTTTGGATAAGATATCTTTTACCCCTATAAGGTGGTACAAAACCTCTAATACAAAGATATGTGTAGTCTACAAGATAATATAATCTTAAAAAAAAAAAACTCTAAATAGTATTGCGATTATTTTAATCTTTACTTATTTGTATGTTTATAGATTTAAAAAAAATTTAAATTCAAAAATTTTAAATTTTTTCTCCAATTTTCTCATTGTTCTTAAAAACGAAAATTTAGAAAACATCTAAAACTGATTCTCAATTTTGTATTCTTACATTGGAAGTGGTTGAAGGGTCTTTCCAATGATCTCTTGCTTCAACATGATGTTTTTCATTTGAATATTTTTTTTAATCATGTATCATCTTTAATTTTTGCAATTGGACGTTTTTTTAATTAATTTTGATGTGAAAAAGCTCAGATCTATTTACTGTAAAAAAAAATCTAACTATACTATAAAGGGTAATTTTTTCTATTTACATATAATTTATATCATTTTCTAGTCATTATTTGGTCCATTTCGAACATAAAATAAGATAATAAAATGCTATCCAATGGCTTATTTGGTGCACATCAAACATTGGATAGGATATAAGCTTATCATGCTCATATACTTTTTCTTCTCTTATTTAGTTCTCATATCCTATCCGCCCCTATCATATTCTGCCCACCAAATGGTCCCCATAAAACAAATATATATGGATTAGCCGGGCATGCATATAGTTATAAATTTTAAGATTTTTTATAAGTAATTAAATTATTTGAAATAGAAAAATCTTAGTGTTCATAAATCAGTCCAAATAAGAATTGTTGTAAAATTATGAGTTATTCTATTGTAAATTGAGGGTTTTGAAACTCATACTCATATATTTAAATCTAAATTTTCTAAATTAATTGACATGGATATATTAATATGAGTATTCGACTAACTTGAACCAATGTCCAATTATTGTTTATAAATGGATAGAAACAATAATGCCCTTGGATTCTTGCTTATTTTGCTTATTGTTCAATATTCATATTTTATGCTAAAGTTTCATGCTAATTGATAAACATCAATTCCTTATGACTATGACTTATAATATTAGCTTTGGATCCTCTCTTATTGGCAATACATCTAAATCCTTCTACTAAGACAGCCACTATGAGTATTTTTTTTTCTTCTAGAATTACTTGTCATCCATCATTATTGATTGGTTCCTTGTAGAGAAATCTAATATAACTTTGGATTCTCTATCATTATTCAAACTTGCTACCAATAATCAAACATTAATTTGTTAATATTTTGTTGTAAATCTTGTAGATGCTATTGAACATTGCCGTTAGATATATGTTAGATTATGATCAACAAAGCATTGTATTTAAACTTTCATCAATATATTATATTGAAAGTTTGAGTAATCAAAATTTTTTTTCATTTCTTTTTTTTATAAAGTAATCTTAATTATATTGAACCTAAAAGTTTTATTAAATAGTTGCTTGTACGTTTACAATTAAGTTATATGTATATATTGTATATGATTATTATTATTATTACAATTATAGAAGTATGGATTGATTCTGTTTTCTTTTAAAAATCAACAAATTTGCTAATTTTTCAGAAGATTTAAATAATGGTGGGTTCGAAGAATCTTTCCAAAGCTATAATTCAATCGAGTTATTCAATACATCAGTTGAACTATTTGGATTGTCAAATTAATCATTGTTCAGTTGATTATTGGAGTAACTTGACAATTTTGTTTGATTGGGGTTTTCTGAAAAATTAATAAGTGAGTTTTTTTTTTAGAATTTTAAAACATTAGGGGTATTTAGATTTTCAAAATAAATAATGGATTCATCTATATATAGTGGTCATGGAGTGAGCAAGTCACTCATCTTAACGAATGTTGTGAGAGAGTTGATCCTTTGAACTTTTATTTAATAGGGAAAGAATTACTATTTTTTAAGTATAAAAATGATTTTTTAAGAAAGTGATTTTTAAAGTAAGTTAAAAAGCATTTTTGTATTTTGTGTTTAGATATGTTAATGCAGAAGTATTTTTATATTTGTGATATTTGTTCGAAACGCATTTTTAAAAGAATTGTTTTAGTTATAAATTATTAAAATGGGCACTTATTCAATTATAATCATATCCTAATTATTATGCATTTATTATATGTTATAATAATAATATCAATAATAATATTATTATTATTATTGATATTATTATTATTACTATTTAATAAGAACAATTACACCAACAAATATGAGAACAAAAAACAATAATAGTTTTTAACATCACAACAACCATAACAACAACAATTAACAGTAATAACATTAAACACTTTCAACTTTGCAACAAAGATAGCAACAATTAACAACATTAACAAAAAACTACAAAAAAAAAAAAAAAAAAAACATCTCATATTTTCAACTTTACAACAACCATAACAACAATATTGTCGTAGCAATAACAATTAACAATGATAATATCATAACAAACATAATAGCATATAACAAAAAACAAAAGAAGAACACAAATATTTTTTAACATCACAACCACCATAACAGTAATTTATAAATACTACAAAATCAACTCATAGATAGATTGGAGAGCTGATCTAGAATATTGTTTCTAATTAGAATCATTTGTTGTTTTTGTGGGTTGGTTGTTGCCATACAAGTGAGCATTCACTATCATCATTCTTGAAGCCACATTCTCCGTTTTAAAATTGGTTGATATCTTCAAGGCTCTCAAGGACATCCAGATCATTACTACCCATTCTCTGAATATAATTTGGAGGCATATTCGAACTTATATAAACATCATAATACCAAAACTATTCTGTAATTCGTGGTTGCTTTGTCAGAGTTTAATTATCAAGTTTGTTGTCTTTGTCTTTCAAGATTGTGTAATTCTTGGTAGAATTATTATGTAATCTACTAGCTACTGACCATATATATGTATGATTATGGGAATGCAAGGCAAAAAGCTTGGAGATAAATCTTAAAAACCTAGGTCATTTTTTTTATATCATAAGAGTACTTAAATAATTGTGAAACCCCAAGATAATTTTCAAAAAATTGTTTTTCATAAACATCACATCCCATGACCCACTTCTTAAAAAAACAGTATTTCTGTAATGCAAAATAAATTTTTTTTAGCACCGAAGCACTTAACTTATAATAAAAACCAAGCTTGTCAGACCCGGACCGGCCCGACCGGTTCAATCGGAAAAACCGGGAACCGGCCATGTGGCCGGTCCGGGCAACCCCCTTTGAACCGGGTATATGCAAACCCGGTGTTAACCCGGTGACCCGGCCGGTTCAACGGTGAACCGGTTGACTCGGCCGGATCAACCGGGTCATGATGTTAGGGCTTATTTGGGTTCTTTTTTGAGTTTTTCTTGATCTTTGGATTATATATTTGTGACTATTTTATTATCTTTGGTTGTTATCTTAGAATTTTGATTGGTATGTGTTTGTTTGCGTATGAAATTAAGGTTTAACGTATGTACTTGTTATTTTTTATGATGGTTGCTTTGAGCATGTGTTTTGCTATTTTTGATTATTTTGTTAGGTTGATGTATGCATATTATATTTTGATGATGGTTGCTTTGAGTGTGTATTTTTCATTATTTTGTTAGGTTGATATATGCTTGTTATATTTTGATGATGGTGGCTTTTGAGTGTGCTTTTTTGGTTATTTTCTTAGGTTGATATGTACTTGTTATTTTTTTATGATAGTTGCCTTAAGTATGTATTTTAGATTATTTGTTAGGTTGATGAGTGCTTGATAATTGATATGAATATAGAATGAACTTAGATATAAAATATAAGTAGTTGTGTGTTTTTATATTATGATTATGGTTTTTAATATTACATATTTTCATTATTTATTATTATAATATATTTTTTAATATTTTATTATTGACCCCGGTTCAACCTCGGTTCAACCCGGTCGAATCCATCGACATCTGACCCCTGGGCTTGGCCGGGTCAATGCCCGGGCCGGGTCTGACAACCTTGATAAAAACGCTTCTGGGCATCCCAAAAGTTAATCCAAACAAAACTTGAGTCAAACTTTTGAAACTTAAAAAAAAATAATAATAATAATTTTAATACTTGACTAACAGAAATTTATTTATTTATTATTTTATTCGTTTATTTTTTGACTTCAATTTTAACCCAAACAAAAGAAAACGTGATGCAGGTCTCATGTGACATGTGTGCACACAATATTAGAAGTTGGTTGGTTCAATGAGCAAAATCAGTCACATAAATTATGACTTAAAATAAATAAAAAAATAATAAAAACAATTCTCAATTATCTCATGTTTTCCAAGCTTCTAAGCAATAGTACTAATAACACTAATACCAATCCTTTTATCCATTTCCCTTTTATAAATATTGTTAAGCTATAGTATTAAAATATTAATCTCCTGTAGTATTTATAACTATTAAATAAATAAATAAAGAAATAAATAAATAAATATATCAGCTAAAAAGAGTCAAAAAGACATAGGGATTCCATTTACTTGGATAAGTTTCAAATTTGTCAGAGCGGGGCCCACCAAGCCCGTCCCATGCGGCGGGCAGCTTCGCCCATTTTTGAACTCTGTGTGTGCGTGTGTTTCTCTCTCTCCCAGCAGCAGCAAGGCAAACAACAAAAGCATGTTGTCCGTTTGAAATAGAAATCCCCCAAAAAAAAAAAAAAAAAAAAAAAAAAACAAATAATACACTTTGGAGCAGCAGCTCGCAACAGCCATTCCCTTCCCCTCCTCTCTCTGCCTCCGATTGCTATGGCTGCGGCTTCATCGTCCTCCCTTAAAGGGGAGGCTGCCGCCGTCGAGCTCTCCGACGGCCGGAAAACCCCCGCAGCCGCCGATCAGCTCTCTGTTGGTGGGATGAAGAAGGCGAGGAGAGAGCGCGTTTGCACTGCCAAAGAGCGGATCAGCCGCATGCCGCCTTGCGCTGCTGGTAAGAGGAGCTCAATCTACAGAGGAGTCACCAGGTAGATATCTATCTATCTCTTCTCTCTGGTTTTTGATTGTTGGTCACTATCTCAGGGTTTTTGGCACTCATGGATTTGGAAATGTTAGCTTATGGCGAATGATTTGAGAGGTGTTTGTCTTTAAGGAGAGACGAAAGAGTTCATGGTGCGGTGTTTGGAGAAATTGGTGTATTAAATTAATGGAAACTTGAATTTTGATCAGTTAGGGATTGATTGGCGGAAAATTTGTCTTTGTGGAAGGAATGGGGAAGAGGGGTTTGAGGCTTAGCTTGATGCATGGATGTAAGTTATGAGGAGTAAGTTCAAAGAGCTAGCTTTACCCACTAGGTGTAATTTTTTCAAATCGATTTTCGAAAATGGACTCACAGGCACGCAGAATGATTGGTGTAATGTTTGGTGCTGGAAATAAAAATAATGCTGTCTTGAATGTTTTATCCGATTAATATTATATGGATTAGAGAAACTAATTGGATGAGTTACTTAACTTTTAAGCCTTGAGGGAGAGATGCTGCAATGCATGTCTGGATGAGCAGGCCAACAACAGCAGGTAATAGGGAAATCGAATAAAGAAAAAGAAATTTTAAAAGAAACTTCAGATATTAAGAGGATAGACCATCAAACCATACATCAAGATTTAACCGTCTTTCTTATCACCAATGTAGTACATAACCTAAGTATAATTACTGATGTTGCAATATTTAATTTGGTCATCATTAGCAAACAAGTTTGTCAAGGAACTTAGTGATAATTGCTAACAACGCTAGCGGCCAAAATCTAAATATAGAGGTGTAAGAAGCAATAAGAAGTAAGCCAACAACACAAAATGTATTTGGTTCGTCCAACTTTCGGTCACATACATGAGCAAGTGAAACTAGTAATCCAATATCAATGAGCAGATTACAAAGATTGAGGGAGATGTTCCCTTTATTCTCAAGTTGGACACCTTATTTCAGGAATACAACCTCACCACTAGATTTATTGTCTTATCTCTATAGCTCTTTCCAATTTCCACGCTAGCTGGAACTGCCAATATCTTTGGACGCACAAGGGATTACAAAAGAGAAACAAGAAAGATCTATCTTCTCTAGACCCGAGGAGTGTTTGGCAGGGTGTGCAAGTTAAAACAAATGGGGTCTTGATTTTTGAAATTTGAATTTGTTTTAGAGGGAAACTTTTATTTGAAGTCCACCAAACTTTAGTGTAATTGACACAAAATAAAATAAATACTTTCTAATTAAAAATGATAATCTTCTAACTAATGTGATATTTATTAATTTTTGATGATTTTAAATATCAATCAATGATTGCAATTCATTAATTAGTTAATAAAGGTTCGTTGCTATTCCAAGTTATTTCTAAGATGGTGTTTGGTTGGAGGTTGAAGTAAGTTGTGATAAAATAATCCCTGGAAGAACATCACTCTCCAACCTCTACTATCTCATCACTGTATATTTTACAAGAGGACATATGTCCCCTTACATATCACATATTCTTGAAATACTCTTACATGAACCTAACTTACGTGGCTAAGTAAGGTCAATTTGATTTCTCCAAGTCAACAATCTCCAACTTGATAGCAAAACCAATTATATCACCATGCCAAATATAGTTTTCATTCTTCTCGCATCTTCACATCTAGAAAAGCCAAGCTCCACTTCAACTTCTTTATGTTGTAGATCTCCTTTTGTTAAGATCAACGTAAAAGCTCAGCATCAACATACCCTTCCATGGGTTTCATATTTTGAATATAATAGATTGCATATGTTCTCGAGTAGTGGAGTTCCCATTATTTCATCATCTAGTAAGTCTTTTCAGGATTTCTCATATACCTATCAAGAACACTGACCAGGTTAGGAATGTTGAGCCTTATAAACATAACATCATATATCAAGCTTGTAATGACACACTTGCATTAAGTGTGTAATGGACTTGTAATTTAATGCTGTATAGCATTCTACCAGCTAATTGGACATTGTCTTTTGAATGATAGGCACAGATGGACAGGTCGATATGAGGCGCATCTGTGGGACAAAAGCACATGGAACCAGAATCAAAATAAGAAAGGAAAACAAGGTAGCATTCTCATGACATTTGACAATGCCACTTCTCAAGTTTTGGTTCATTGCTTCAATCTAGCTAACATCTCAATGAATAAATTACAATTAAAAAAAAAATTAAGGATACACAGAACTTATGATGTCCTTCATTTATAATGTATACGTTTTGAGTTTTGGAGAGCCATTTGATATATTCCTTCAGAGAGCCCTTCATTATAAGGTTTATGGAGTGCATATAAATTCTATATATTTGCTTGAAAACAATCCATTGTATGCCCCTGGTGAAAGCTGTACCACAACATTTCCACTTTTGTTGAGTCATGCAACTTCTTCATATGAGAATGTTTCTTTTTGTTGACATTATATGCTGACTTCATTTTCTTCATTTGCATGGAAACTCATTGGCACATGATTGATCTTGTCCAGTATATTTAGGTATGACTGTTGCACTGATCCTATTAACGGTGCTTTTCTTCTTTTGAAGTTCCTTCCAACTTTTTTATTTTTTCAATTTGATATCATGTAGGGGCATATGATGACGAGGAAGCTGCTGCAAGAGCTTATGATCTTGCTGCTCTGAAATATTGGGGTGCAGGGACTCTAATTAATTTTCCAGTGAGATATATTTAGGTTTTTCTTTTCTCAACTAGGTACTAGGTGACTTCATTGAAGAATATTTGTCCATTTGATTCCTGAATGATTTATGCTTTTTCTCTTTCTATTAAAATTAAATTGCACTAAACCACCCAATTAGTTGTTTTTCTTTCTTTGGAGAAAAGGTAACATTTTGCAGGGTATTATGTTCCATTGATTAAACTCTAACAAAACTTTTTAGGTTCTTCCCATTTTAGATGTTATTAATTACCTGTTTTTGACTTTTAAAATGCGGTGTAGATGAATGAAGATGGTGCCGTTGTGATTTTTTAGATTACTTCTTTTATTGACAGCACTTTACACACCAATTTTCTCCTCTTTCCAACTTGAATCTACTCATGCACAAATTGCTTGCGTCTCATATGCAGGTTAGTGATTATTCACGAGATCTTGAAGAGATGCAGATGGTATCAAAAGAGGATTATTTGGTTTCCCTTAGGAGGTATGCTTTCTTTTTTGCTGTATATGTATTTGATTTGATAACTCAGTTAAACATTGCATAAAAAGTTTGCTTATTACAGAAAAAGTAGTGCTTTCTCAAGAGGATTTCCTAAATATCGAGGAATTTCCAGGTATTTTTCATTTATTAATATTGCTGATTACACATTCTTTTGTTTATGTGACCTTGCATACCTTGTGCTACAGTTTCCAGCTGTATAACATTCTTGTCATGTCTTAAAAACACACCTCTATGGGTTGGCATTTTTAGCTTGGAAAATCCTTAATGTATGAGACAACCTGATGTTGTCAAAACTTTAGCGCACTGCTTGTGCAACTTTACTGATCGGCTCTTGGCAAGGCATGCTTTTTTGTTGTATCATGCTAACAATTGGTTGATTGGAGACTGTTGTTCAAATCTTTTCCTCTTCACAATTGATCAGAAAATCCCTCAACCTCATTTCGTGTTTGTTTATCAATCTGAATTTTACCCAGTGATGACGGTCATTAGAGAATTTAATTGCAAGCTGAAGTAGTAAATTGACTGTATGGTAAAAATAGACTTTTGTTTTAATTATTTAATCTGAATATTCAAGTTATAAAATTATGCCTTTTCCTGGTTATTGACTTTTGTGGAACAATTTACAAATGATGTTATTGATTAGGTAGTAAGACAGTGAAAAGAATGATAAGTTGATTTTTTTCTGCTTTTCTTTTAAAAGTACATATTGACCTTTGCTTTCTTTAAAAAATATTTTGTTTGGCTGATCGACATGATCGACAGCCCAAGACAAGAGTACCATTTGTAGTCACACATGTATATATGGAAAGATTTGGGGGGGGCGGATTTATTGTTAATGGAAGTGAAAATTACACCATAGAATTCGTGAAGAAAAAATTAATTAGACTTTGCAGATGCAGTTAAAAAAATTCTATAACTGTGAATGTCAAAGATGTTAGGAGCCATTAAAAGCTGTAATTGAAATGTGGTTTCCTGTGAATCTACATTTGCATTGTGGCAGGTGTTATTGCCTACGAGTAACTTTGACTAGGAAATTCAATATATTATGCACAGTGATGGTTTATCTGTAGAATCCTCAATGGCTAGTTTAAGCTTTGCTAACTCTGTTTACCTTGACTTTTTGTGACCATCTATAATTTTATCTTTACTAAATGTGGTTTAATGTCAGTCTACATTTGCATCTTGGGTGGTGCTATCTTTCCTGAATAACTTCAATAAGGAAATTCAAAAAAATTATTCAAAATTGATATTTTATTGGTAGAATCTTCAATGTCTAGTTTGAGCATCACCAATTCTAAGCGATCTAAATCTTTATCTTCTTAACAAAATGATAGTCAACTTTAATAGCTCGTCTTTCGAATGTTCAAAATTTTTAACATTGTAAACATTATGCTAACTGTAATATATATATGATTTAATTTCTTTTTCTTTGTCTTAGACAACCCCAAAATAATCGATGGGAGACGCCATTCAGTCAGATGTTTGGTAATGAATACCTCAACAACTTAAATTGCAGTAAGCATTAAGGGAACCTTTCATTTAGAATTAAATGCTATTTTCAAATTAATAAACTCGCTGATGAATGACCAGATATTTTCTTTGCAAGGTACAAGTAAGGATCCGTCTATTGAAGGAAAGTACACAAGTCCCTTCTGCATGGAGAGAAAAATAGACCTAACGAGTTATATCAGGTGGTGGGTGCCTAAAAAAGCACGCCAATCTGATTCTGCAAGCAATGCAGAAGATATCAGCAGAGAGCTCCGATCAATAGAAGGACCAATTCATCCTACCGAACCATATCAATTTCCCGTTCTGGGCCCTGCTCCAAAGGGAAAGTCCAAAATACGCACCATGTCTGCATGCAAGATTCTCTCGCAATCTGCTGCTTTCAAGAACTTTGAGAACAAGTTAAAAGAAAGCCAAGAGGGTAGTTGCAGCAAACAAATGGAAAATCAGAAATCCAAAGCTATATTGTTCAGTGATGACGGCATCGATAGATCAGGCGCAGCCTTGGATTTGAGAGAATTTCCGGTGCAAAGAGCTCCGTACTCGCTAGCTCCCCTGCTCTCTGCTCCATTGAGGACCAATTGGAATTCAGTTGATCCAGTACATGATCCTGTCTTCTGGGCTAGTCTTGTTTCACCGACTGCACAAAGTCTTTCGACACCAGTACTGTCTTGTTCACTCTCAACATCCAATGTTTTGTTTTGCTATTTTAGCATAAACATATCTCAATCTATGTTCATGACAATTTTCATCGTCTTTGTTGCAGCTTGGGAAGGGTGAGATCACTCCTACATATACGACATATCCTTGCCCAGACTAAGGATAAATGTTTACAGATCAAATAGAGTAATATCATCTTTCCCTTTTATTTATTTATATAGTTTTACACGAGCATATCAAGGAATACAGAGTGTTGAATGTGTGTTTTCTTAAAAGAGATTTAGATTAAAGGAAGAAAGTTCATGTTTATTTCAAGCAAGCTTTTTTCTTATATACTCGTTTGTTAGAAGTTGTTGGTTGGAATGAATAGTTTTGTAAGTATAGTGGAATAATTATGAGGACCTGTTCTTTATATTTTGGATGTTGATCAGTAACTTCATGTTTGTTGATACTTGGGATTAATATTTTTTTTATACATCTTGAACAGCAAAATAAAATAAAATAAAATCCTCTTCTAAGAAAAGGAATATATCTTCCTGAATTTATCGAAATGCTAGCAAGTGATTGATTGATCTTCTTTTGTTTTTGTGAATAATATAATTGTGAAAATTATAATACTACATTTTTTATAATGATAAATTCCTTAAAAAGAAGGCCTATTTTCTTGTATATGATTGTTTTTATTTTTTACTTCTACAATGATTAACCATGTGGAATAGTTCAAATAAATTGACGAGTCATAAGGATGGATTTTTGTAAACATGGACGATAGGAAACAATTAATTTAACTTTTTTTTTTTTTTTTAAATCTCAAATTTAAATATTATGATAATATTATTTGCATGTCTCGTTGAATAGATTTGTGTGCAATAGAAGCTTGTCTGTGTGATGAGTATTAACCATTTATTTTAAAGTATTGATAAGCTTATATTATTGGATGCAAAAAAAAGTTTTAAATAGTTTTTGAAATTTTAATCTAAAATGAATATATTTTGAAATGTCAGAGAGAATAAAAAAGGTTATGGTAAAATTTATCAAAAATATAAGAAACTAGATGATCTTAATTGAAACTACATTCAAACTAGACCTAAACCCAAATACACAATCATGCCAATTATATATAATATATGAAGTATAAAATAAAGATTTCAGCCATTAAATATTTTTGATGAAGTACTCCAGATCTCACTTGATTTATTGCATAGAGCACGCTAGTTAAACAAGTATAAATGTATAATTGAAACAAAAAACACGAATTTTGTGTACCTTATCAAACATAAGAAGAATCCACACGTTTTTCTTAGATTCAGATATATTAAAAGTAAATAAATAAATAAAAAATCCATTTCAAAAACTTTTTATCCGATTCAAAGTATCTGTCACATTTAAGCTTTACATAAAAATTAAGATTACTGTTAAAACTTCTAAAATTTATATAGTTATATAAGAGGACAATTTTATCCTTATATTATGATTATTAACTTGGATTGATACATCATTTTTTTTCTTTAGGGCCCATTTGGTAGTTTGCAATAAAATTAGAATGTTTGGTGTATTTAATGAAAATTATAATAGAAATGCATGCAAAATTAATTCTTCTGTTTGGTGTATATATATATATATATATATATATATGGTATTTATTTATATATGTATCTATTTATTTGATATACGGTGTAAGGGTTGATGACTTACACTTGGTCAGCGGGCATACAGTATCATAAAGACCAAGCCACGAGGGCGCACAGCTGCGTGGATTTGGTAGCTCGCGCGGATGGCGCGACGATTGTGTTGTGTCGGGACCAAGGGCGGGTGAAATATCCCGCATGATCATTGGCTGAGACCGTGAGTCGCGCGCGCGCTGGACCATAGGCGTGCGCGTGACCGATGAGCATCAATTTTCACCACAAGTAGACCCAAATCATGTATCAACTTTTTATAACCATAAAAATCATTAGGCAATGTGTTATCTCGAGGCAATGAATTCTTGAACACTCTAACATTCTCATTGAAGTGGTTCACAGATTGATTGTATTCAAACTTCATACTCAGCATTTTAGCAACCAAAGATAATTGTGTGTAAGTTTTGCATCTAACATATAAGGGTTTATCAACATCTTTAAGCAAATTAATGAAACTATCACACAAATCTGTTGCATCATCACATTGAGGACTATCAATTCCCCCATCAACAAATGGTTGTGCCTCTTCATGTGGTGGCCGAACACTTGGGCTTGCTTCATCATGCTTGACAAATGGATTTTCACAACCATAATTGTAAATATTATCAAAACCCCAATGTGGATTAAAGCTCGGGCATGTGTCTTCAAAACCTCTAAATCCTTGATCCCACCAATTAGCTTGTTCTGGTAATTGATTAACCACAAATTGTTGTTCTTCATGCCACATTGCCTCACCATGACAAGTCCAATTGAAATAATTGGCTGTGAATCCTTTGCTACAAAGGTGAAGAGTCACTTCATCAGGACTAAAAAACAAATTGTCACACTTCTTACATGGACACCTTATTAATGATCCGTCCATTTGCTCAGGTTGTGAACTTGCATAGTTAATAAATTCAGCTACACCCACAATAAACTCATATGTTATTGCACTATGCTCAGGGGTAATACGTTTATACATCCATTTTATTGATTCTCTCGATGGCATTATTCCTGAAACCAAAATTGTTTTTTAATGAATGGACTTTTGCGACACATTTTGCTGCATTCTGCAACACAAACAAAAACTGTGTCGCAAAACATCCCAAAAAATGTCGCAAACAACAGACCAACCCATGTCATATAGATCAATAATTAATGTAAACTAACACAGTAATACAACAATCATAACTAATTTGAAGCAATACTAAACAAATATAAGTCGATTAATGTAATACTTATTACTCAAATCACCACAAAATAGAAAAAAAATTCCAAATGTAACCCTAAAACCAAACTTTAGAGAATGAGAAGAAGAGAGAGACACACCAAGTTAAATCAAAACAATCATTACTAATTTCAGAATTTCAAAACAAACATAAATCCAAATGCAACACTCATAACTCAGCAATCATTAGAAGATAAATTGAACTCATAAACTAAGAACT
The DNA here is from genome assembly GCA_902712375.1 of Dioscorea dumetorum. Taxonomy (NCBI): domain Eukaryota; kingdom Viridiplantae; phylum Streptophyta; class Magnoliopsida; order Dioscoreales; family Dioscoreaceae; genus Dioscorea; species Dioscorea dumetorum. Next base: position 2,595,620 of record CACTHL010000561.1, on the reverse strand, counting down.
CTAAAACCAAATTTTGGAGTGTGAGTAGAAGGAAGAGAAAATCATATCAACTTAAGTCACCAACAATAAAGTTTTGAAATCACTATTATGAAGTTGTCACCCTTGATTTGTCAAGAAATCTTGAAAAGTTGTGAAAAAGTTAAGAAGGATGAGGTAGAGGGATGAAACTAGTGTAAACAAGGAGAAGGTGCACTATGGTTACCAATAAATTAAAACACACTTCTTTGGTTGGAAGAGATATAATTTTTTGTTGTTTAATTTTTGCGACATATTTTGCGACGAGTCTAGATTGTTGTAAATAATGTGTTGCCAAATACATCGCAACTTAAATTATATGATTTATTTATGATAATCACTTTTGGCCCCGAGATATTGCGACACAGTTTGCAACGTTCAAAAATGGTCTTTATTTTGCGATACATTTTGATATGTAATGTGACATTTTAAATTTTCTATCGCAAATTGTTGCAAAATGTGTCACAAATTTGCGACACATTTATGTGTCGCAAATATATGTGTCGCAAATCTGTGTTTTTGTTGTAGTGTGTGTTTGGTTGGAATAATTCAATCAAGTTTAAGAAGTCGATCAATAATAGTTAAGGAAAAGTCTAGTTGCCAAAATTTGAAATGTTTTTTGGTTCTGGTTATGCTTCATATCTTCAAGTAAATGGAATATGTGGTGTTTATTAGTGCAGTTATAATTATATGCCAATTGCCAACTATGAGTTTGGCCTACGATCAAAAACCCTCATTATAACTCTGATTTCTACGAGCAAGTTAAAAACAACACAATGCAACCTTATTTTAGAAACCCAAACATATAAATAAAAAATGCTAATCATTTAATCCCACTTACAGTAAGTTATTCTTCTATGCAGTCTTGATCTCCTCATTTACACCATACTATAGATCCCCACCCAAGCCCTCCAGGTAGTCGAATGGGGTATTGGAAGTGTCGATTTTGACTCCGACATACTCTAGCTCTTGAAACTGAGCTTGCATTTCCTTCCTCACACTTTCCTCTTTCTCGCAAACTCTTGAACCGAGCAGTTGGAAAAGATTAAAGAGGAAGAAGAGCTACGTGTCAACTTATTGAGTTGATGTGGCGCTGACATGCATGTTTTTCACTTGGCAAAGCCGCTGAGACCAGTGATGCATAAAGATAGTGTCCGCGTGTTATTTTCGGTATCCATGTTAGCTATTCATCCCAAAATTCTCTTGGGTGACCTCCTATTAAATCCAAATTGAAATTGTATGATTAATTTGATACAAATTTAAATTTAACACCCAAAGTAGGATAATTTAGTGACCTACCAAAATATTTAACCTAATAAAATGGCAAATATATTTCACTGCATGTTAAATTTATAACATGCCACCAACTGTTCTTTATGATACAGCATATATGGCTTAAATGCAATTGTCATTGTCTTCTTTTCATAAAATGCACAGAAGAGATCAAACCAAGACTCAGTCTCCAGAGATGTAAATGCTATCAAAGCACAAACATGAAGCTATTTATCCAAATTAAGACCAAGTTTTGCGAGATGATGGTGAGTGTCAGAAGGATGCTCATCAATCTTTGGCCGTCTTCTGATCTAATCATCCCCTTGTTCAAAAATCTTGCCTCCAAGAAGGTGGAATCATGAGATTGTTCTTCAGGAAATCACAAGACTTGTTAACTAGTGCTGGATCTCTTCCACTTACTAGCTCAAATTTTTGTCCCTTTCCGTGGTACCTGTCACAATGATACTCATAACTGCTTTAAGAAAATTGTTCTTCATATGTTTTCTAATTTCTATAAGAATCTTTTTTGCATGATTTGTATTCTATTTTATATCATTGTAACTATGATGTTATTCATATATAGAGTATCCTCTGTAGAGTTGGGTGATGTTGATTCACTTTTGAAAATAAGTGCATATATATGTTCTATTGTTTTCTCAAGTAATGAGAAGCACCAATGTCTTTAGCTTTTTTGAAGAGCCAAAAAAAAAAATAAAATAAAATAAGAGAAAACAAAAGAAAGAAAGGACCCTAAACTGCTTACTTTATGAAATATGAACTTCCAGGAAAAAGAATAATTTTGTTTCTTAATCATTTTTGGATGAAGAAAGGGCATCAAAACGGCGCCCTTAAATTCAATTCATAGCTTGGCTATCGCCTTTGAAGAAAAGTAGCAAAAATTATAAATTGCTAAAACCATTGTTTTGATGGTTGAACTATATACACACACACACACATATATCAATGCTTATTTTTTTGATCCTTAAACTAATGAATTTAGTGATAATGCTCTTTTGGTCGCTTGCTCAAAAATTGTTTCAATCCTTATTAAATTAAACAGAATATTTTGTGTTTTCATTTTTAATGACCAAAATGACTATTTTGATATGATTAAGAGTAAAAACACATTTGTATTTAATAAATAATGACGTATTGTTGATGCTACTATCTTTCACCATTAAAAAAAAAATTAAAGTCAGAGCTACGAGAAATCACCTATAAAAGGTATGGTAGGATTTTACGTTTGCAACTATACGAGTGGATCACATATTTAAATTAGTTGGAGTCCTATTACACAAAAACTTGGAGGTTAATAGTATAGACTCTTTTTTATATATTTAAACCTATCTCATTTTTCCTTCCATAGCCAATGTGGAGTCAACAAAAGAGATACGTGCACAAAATTAGAGGTGCAAACTGGGCCGTGCCGTGCCAGGCCAAGCCATGGCGGCCCGTGGCCCGCCATGGGCTGTGCTGGCCCGAACACGCGGGCCAGCCCGGCACGGCCCGGCAGGATTTTTTTTTATGTTTTTACCCAATTAATTTAAACATTAGAAAATGACATTTTTAGCCCCTTTAACAACTATAAAACGGCTAGTTTTTAAGGGTATTTTAGACTTTAAAATATAATTACCTTTTTTCCCTTTTCAACAACAATAAACGGCTAGTTTACAAGGGTATTTTAGACTTTAAAATATAATTACCTTTTGTACCCTTTTCAACAACAATAAACGGCTAGTTTACAAGGGTATTTTGGGAATTAGAAAAGATTGGCTAGAAGCAGAAGATAGGTTACAAGAATACCAAATGCATGAAGAAGGTAGTGATACTGGAGAGGGTCTTACACCATCCGAGCGTTCAACTTCAACCCGTGTTGATGAAGAAATAGATTAATCAAATGAAGTTCGAAGCTTATAATTTTCTAAATTGTTGTCATAGTTTTTAAATAAATGTCAAAATTTTTACTATATCTATTTGTAATTTATTTTTAGTTTATCTTTATTTTTCCTATGTAATTTTATAATATTATGTTAAATTTGAAAAAATTATCTTTCTTTGTATAATTGTATTCATGTAAATTTACTATATTTAGATTTTTTTCAAAAAATATTTTCTTAATTTTTAGTATTTTTAAAATATTTTTAATAAATTTTATAATATTTTTAAAAAAGATGGGCCGGCCGGCCCAGCACGGCCCAGCCTGGCCCAGCCCAGATGGCCTGGGTCGTGCTTCGGGCTGGGCCGACCCCCCATGCAAGGTGGGTCGTGCCGGTCCGGCACGGTTGCAAGCCAGGCCGGGCGGCCCGAGCACGAACAGTGCTCAGGCCATACCGTGCCCGGGCCAGCCCATCTTACACCTTTACACAAAATTATGCATGTTGTGTATAAATAAATTAATAAATTATTGTTGTTGTGTCAAAAGACATGCACATGATATAATGTCTTTAATAAAATAATGTCAAAAAACTAAAAGATGATTGGCTGCGTGAATATTTTTTATAAAACAAATTGATATATTAACCAGAAAAAAAGTCTCCGTTTATATGTGTATATATATGATTAACTTTATATTCTTATAAGGTATGTATGTTGAGTAATGCTATATATAAAAAATAAGTGTCCCGAATTCATCCCTAATGTTAATTAATCCCACAGGTGGAGATGGTAGATGCTACGGGATTAACATTCGGACACTTATTTCGTACGTATGCATGTATGGTACGTATGCATGTAATAATAACCAGAAGATGGTATCATGGTAGTAGGTACCCGTCAAGGATGTGGAGATGAGCCTCGAGGTCATGGAAGCAAGCAGCATCACCAGTATCCTTGAGAAACGGCGAGTTCTTGTGGTCCAGCTCCAGCTCCACCCCAACATGGCAGTAGCTGTCCGGCACCAATCCCCTCAGCACCGCCGGAGCATTCTCATTGAGCAAAATCCCCGGCACCTTCGGCACCGTATCATGAACATTCACAACTCTCAACGCCTTCACCCCCAACCCTTCAAACCTCTCCTTGAACGCCCTGTTCCCAACCCTCGGCCCAGAGAACGAGAAAACACATACTCTTTTCCCTCCGCTCACCCCGGTCTCTACCAGATCGTACGCGCAGAGCGTAGCCAGCGCGCTGCCGAGACTGTGCCCTGTCACCGAGATGCTCACGTCTTCTCCGTTTTCAACAGCGAAATGGTCGATGAGCTTCTTCACCTCAGCGAGCACCTGCTCACGAGCAGAGTACTTGCAGAACAGGCAGGAAGTATCCTTATCGGTGTACAAATCTATGAACCCTGACTCGACCTCGACGGCTGGATCTGGGCAAGGGATGCCCTTCGAAGAGACAGAGCATAAGAGAGACATGAGATCTGAGATCCATTCGAGCTTGTTGACAGTGCCGCGCCAGGCGATGATGATGTCCCGGCGGCCTAGAAGGGCAGTGGTAGCGTCGGAGGAGACAGCGATGTAGCCGATCCAGTTGCCCAGCTCGCTCCAGCTTTTGTCAGCGTGAGATCGCGCGAAGAAATTAGGGAGTTTGATGTTAGAGGTGGCGTAGAGGAAGCGGGAAACTTCGTAGCCGCAGGAGTCCATGCCGAGGCCGGAGAAGAAACTGTCGAGAGGGTACTTGGAACTGCCGCAGTAGAGGGAGAAGGGGTCGAAGTCGAAGGCGTCATAGCAGGCTTGGGCGAATTCACCGTAGCGGATGAGCTCGGATCAAAGAAGAGGATTGATGGGGTCAAGAAGGCCGGACCAGTCGTTGTTGCCATGGATCTGCGGCCATCGGGAAGGAAGATGTTCATGGAGAGATGGAGGGGAGAATCTGGTTTTTACCTCTTCGGCGGCATCGTCTTGGAGGTCGGAGAGAAGGGAGGTGAGGGAGGAGTCGTCTTTGGTGCTTGTATGGGAGGGATGGAGATAATAGTGTTTGCGAAGAGGGTGGGGTTTAGGAGGACATGGGAAGAGAGATGAAGAAGTATGGAGAGCGAGGAGAGGATAAGGGGGATGACGGAGAGAAAAAGGAGCTGGGAGTTTGAAGAAAGGGATTGCCATGGAAATTGGGGAGTGGTGGTGGCGGTGAATTAGCCAAGGTGCAAGTACAACTGTGGAAGGAGAGAGGAGTTGGTGATCTAATAATAATATGGAAATATCTTTGGAGAAGAGCACGGCTGAGGTGAACTTGATAAATTCAGGGGAGAAGCATGCTATTTTAGTAATCGAGATATATATATATATATAACTTTTCTTTGTATTCATTTAATAATATATTTTTAAACGTAAAAATTGTATAGTCATAACCATGAAAAGCATTGAATTTGAACACTTATCAACCCTCATGTAAAACCACACTGTAATCAATCTCAGCCGTCACTACTACATAATTGAATTTATGCAGAGGTTGGCCTACAGCGGTTCTACAATTGTTACAATAGACTATATATTGCAGCGGTTGTGCAGCGGTTCTATACTATTGCAAATGATTCTGTATTTAAGTGTTACATTTGACCCAAACCGCTGCATAAACCGTTGTATACAAAGACAATATGCAGCGGTTATCATAGCCACTACATATCTTATAATAATGCAACGGTTTAAAACCGCTGCATATTTAGTATAATGCAGCGGTTCTTAATAACCGCTGTATATTTTACTTTATATGGAGCGGTTTACATAACCGCTGCATATATTAAAAGAATGCAACGCTTTTAAACCGCTGCATCACACCGAATATGCAACGGTTCCCAATAGCCGTTGCATATTTGGTTTTATATGTAATGTTTTACATAGGCACTGCATATGAAGATGAATTGGATTATATAAATTAATCAATTAATTTATAAATTTATGAAAATTTCTTAATTAATTATTTTATATAAATTTACTTGTAACATATCATTTTTGGTTTGATTATTCGATTTAAGATAAACAATTACTAAAATAAATATTTAAAAACATTAACATCATTGCTACAACTACTAAAAAAAGAAATATTTGATTTTTTTTAATAAACATTTGATTTTAATTACTTTTAAAATCACTTTTAACATTGGATTATAATATATTTGATACATCTATATTAAATAAAAATGTACGTTACTAAATTTTATTGTTCATTAAATAAATTAATTAAATTATAAGCATTTATTATAAAAATAGAAAATTAATTTTTATGTTAAATTAAATTGGTTTATTGTTAGTTTTTAAATATTTCAATTTAAATAATAAATAATGAATGAAAATCATATTTGAGTCATATTTGAATAATAACTTTTAAATATATTTTTATAATATTTGTTTTAATATTATAATTTTTTAGGAGGAGTTATGTGAAAAATACATAACTTTGGAAGCCAAAACATAATATATATATATATAGCCCTCACTCTCATTCTCTCTCTCAAAAAGAAACCGCTCACTCTCTCTCTCTCTCTCTCTCACTCCCTCATTCTGTCTCTCTCTCAAGGAAACCACTCACTCTCTCTCTCTCTCTCGTTCTCTCGCTCGAAAGGGGATCTCTGTCAGTCTCTCTCTCGATCGATCGAAAGGAAAACGAGAAAGAGGCTCACTGGGGACGAGGATCCGATGAAAGGGTTAGTGATTGCCCCTATTTTTAAAATATTTTTGTGGTTTAAGGATTTTAAACATTGTTTGTTTTTGAAATAATTTTTTTGGCTCATTGACTTCAATTGGATATTTAAGCTTCCATTTCTTTATTTATGATTCCACTGCCATCAAGTCAAAACTTTGATGGTTTGGAATTTTCGATCTTTTGACATTTTGACTGCAGCATCAATTAGTTCTCAAGGGTGACTTGTACTTATCTAGATGATTCAAACTTTTAAAAGAATTTTTTTTTATAAAAGAATGGTTACGACGGGAAAGATGGATGGTTCTATATGTCCTTGAATTTGATGCTATACCTTGGGTGTCCTCAATCCGCGCTATGAAGGACCAGATTAGGCTCATAGTTTTGATTACTGCTCTGATATATTTTCCTTGTTCGATGCATCATTGAGGCATCTTTAAGTTTCTTAGTTTTGAAACTGACAATACTAATTTGATTGTTTATGTAAATCGGAACGGTAGTAACTCTCATTTCATGCAGGAAAGTTCCAAATGGAAACTTCCATTGCATTCCATATACACATACACAGATACTCAGTGAATTTGTTTGACAAGTGATAACCTTTCTAATTGTTTTTTTACCAGAACTTCATGTTTTTCTTAATACAATGAAAGATTTAATTCCACTCCAACTAGTGCTATGTCTTGACAATTAATTTTCTCATGCTCATGCAGTGATTTGTGTGAATTAGATGACAATTCTGATGCCAACCTGATAAGGATAATTAACAGGTTAGATGACAATTAATTTAGATGACAATTAATTTCATGTCTTGACAATTAGATGGCAATTCTAATACCACATCCTGTTTGGGGGAACAAAGATATTGCAGCACACTCCTGATAAGGTAATTTTGGTTAATGTTGTTTTGTTCTCTTTTGGCCCTTTGTGCATGTTTGTTTTAACTTGTAAGTGTACTTGTATTGTTTAACGTGTAGTCATATCATCTGAGAACACCTTATGGAGGATGCTTAGCTGTCGTTTTTCGAACAGGATTTCAAACAAGTCAAGGCAAATTAATGCGAACAATATTATTTTCCACTGAGAGGGTGCGTGCATTTTCGTCTTCATTTATGGATTAATTTTGGTGTATCAGGTGATGTTTGCCTTTGATAGCTTGCTTGCCAAATCTCTAATTCACTTAATATTGCAGGTCACAGCTAGTAGCTGGGCAAGTGGGTTATTCATTCTATTTTTGGTTTTCTTTGCTATCATAGCTGCTGGGTATGTGCTTAAGAAGGTACTTGTTATTTACCTTGTTGATTCTGTATTTTGGCCTTGGTTTGTATGTTATACGATGTACTAAATTTGAAAGTGGCATTTTCTATTGCTTTTTTGGATTGCATTATGAGAAGCAATTTGTTTAAGAGCAATTACAGAAAGCTGACTTGTTGAGGCTTTCTCTTAAACAATGGAATGGTGAGAAGGCTTTTGCTTATTGTGATGAAAAACTTGAAGTTTTGATGGTGCCAGTTTTGGAATCTCTGAGATGCTTGGAGATGGAGGTTCTGAAAGTAATTGTCAATTCTGATAAACTATTTGTGATATACTCAAAACTTGTTGCAAGCCATATTTTATTGTGGAAGTACTTCACCTCTTCTTCCTTTGAAGCTTTTTTCTTGGCATGGAATGATCTTAGGAAATATCTTATTGTTGAATATTCCATAACTATTTTAAACAAAAAAATGGTGATTTTTTGTGTCATTACTAGCTAATTAAACCATGTTTCTTAATGTCAAAGTTGATATTAATCTTCTTGTTTGTTGTGATTAAATCTTTATTATAAAATAAAGTTAAGGTGGAATAGTATAAAAGAGATCAAGATATAATGCCATAAACCGCTACAATAGATTTTATAACCGCTGCAATAGGATTTTCTAAAATGTTGCAATAGATTTTACAAAACTGTTGCATTAGATTTTATAACCGCTGCAATAAGATTTACCAAAACCGCTGCAATAGGATTATATAACCGCTGCAATAGGATTTACCAAAACCGCTGCAATATATATTAAACAACCGCTGCAGTATATAAAATAACCATTGCAATACAAACCGCTGCTATATATGAAACAAACCGCTGCAAAATCATAACCGTTGCAAAAAACAATAATAATTAGAGTGTTTTATGCAATGATGTTGAACCGTTGCAATATGTTATATAAAACCGTTGCAATAACCTATTGTAACGTGAGCAGATGCAGCAGGTGATAAACCACTGCAATAAGTCTTATGCAGCGGTTATAAGGCCTTATGCAGCGGTTCATGACCGCTGCATAAGTACAATTATGTAGTAGTGCGTGTTTATTTTTTTATTTTTTTATTTTTTTTAATTTTTGAAAATTTTGGGTTTTATCGTTTACCTCCATTCCTTATCTCTAATAACAACTAGATCGTGAAGAGGGAGCCTCGGAATCCATGAGTGGGGAACACTTAAATCGGAGACCTAGCCTCGCCTTTTTTTTCTTGTTTTCATGAAGTGTTGGCGGCGAGGAGAAGGAAAAGATTTCACCATTAAATTTTTTCACTACTACTTTGAGTTAAGCATCCTCTTTCTCGGATCTAGGGTGTGATTGTTTGTTGTATGATCGGAGAAGCAGAAGACTGGTCTTGGTATGATCTGTTATGCTTTTGTGTTTCGGTGTTAGGGTTATAAATAGGCAATTATATCTTTCTGATTTTTCTTTTAGATTTTTTTTCCTTGTTGTTTGCTTTGGGAGTTTCAGGTTTAATTTTCCCAAGTTCATGCTAGATGCAGGCCAATTGTCTTTCTATTCTTAACTCTGGGATTACGTTTATGAGAGTATTGCAAAGATCTGACACTTATCGCTCCTTTTGACTTTTTATTTGCATCAAGAAATGAGAAGCTTGCAAGTTGGTCCCTTTCTTTAAATGCTGATGCAGGTCCCAAGGCTCAACAAGTATGGACTATGACATTGTTTGAAACCTAGAATGTTTGCAAAATTATGACTTTCTCAAGAACCAGAAATGTGAGGCTTGTCATTAGAGTTATGTATTCCATTTCATGAACTTTCTTTTTGTTCAAATCATTTTTTCTTCAAATAATTAATTTATCTTTATTCTTGAGCTTGACATCGCATCGACCTTTTTCATTGGATTTAAGAAGTGCACACTTCCAGTACCTTTACCCAGGTGCATTGTGTTGATAAACTTTGATTCCAATGCCTTCTGTTGTTTGAGTAGAATCCTTATAATCAGCATCCTGCCATTTACCTCCTCAAACCATATTTAAGGCGTGAATATCATGTGGCTAAATCAAACATCTAAGAATTATCTAAGGCTTGAGCTTTTACCATACTATAATTGCATTTATTCCTGAAATCGTCGCGAGAGGATTCGTTTGAGTGCAGTATACCATTTTGTTAGTTTTCTGGGTACAAGAATTTTATCAAGCAGTGAAATTTCAAAACTCATTTCTAATCAACCATTCGGTATCATTCTTGAATTAATCTAAGTGTGGTTAAGATGCTGATCAACTCAGGCATCATTCCAGGTACACATTCTTCTAGATCAGTCCAATTCGCTGACTTTTGAAGTGAAATGCTCTTTTAACTTTAAGTGCCAACAGAAATCTCTTTCAGTGATTTAATGCCAATAACCAGGAATCCCATTTTGATTTGCTTTGTAGCATATTCATTTTGCATTTTCTGTAGTATTAATAAACTGCTCCATGCTTTCACCTTTCTTTGAAATGTTGTTGCTCCGTCCAGCAGCTATCATTATTGTCAAAACTTATAAATTTTATCTATTTAATTGTTTATTTAATTGATTCTAATATTTTAATTAATTATGTATTCAATTATTTATTTATGTATTTTAAATTTTATTGTCATATATTAGCATGATTATATTTTGAAATCATCTGAGTTATGTTCATTAGAAAAATGGGATCACCGAATTTCTCTATTTTTGTGTTGACAATGATTTTGGACCTGACATATTTTGACATCGTAGCTTGTAGTCCCCAATTTAACTTTGCAATAATCCTGTCATTGGAGGTTAAACACTGACCATGTCGACATGAACTCTGATTTTGATACAAAACTATAGTTTCGCACTGTGCCATCGGTGGAGAATAACGGCCACTGATAATTTGGCTCGAGTCACCGAGGATAAATAAATGAACTCTGACAACCTGACTCGACTAACCGAGTTTAAATATATGAATTCTGTTGTTTTGTATGCTGTCGACATGGACAGTGTTATCGAGTGTCTCACTGCTATGAAAGACTTTGTTATCCCAACTTTTGATTTTGAAGCTTGTGTGGACCAAAGGAAACCTTTACCAAACAATCCACCAAGGAGAGTGAGGAAGTAGTTCTTGTTCTGGCAGCTACCTAAGAGAGAGTTGCCAGCCCAACCTTCTTGTAGAACATCATGTGGATGAAGTTCATCTCAATTCCCTCCCCTCTCCCCCCGCGTGCACGCGCCCGCAGAGAAAGATGCTAGTCCAACTCCCCTACAAATGAAGATGTTCCATCCCAGCTCCCCCCGGTAGATAAAGCTGCCAGCTCAACCCCCTGTAGATGATGAAGTTTAATCTCAACCCTTCCAGGCAGATGAAGATGCTAGTTGAAGCTCCCCTTTACATGAAAAAGTTCCAATCCCGCTAGTCCAACCCCTCTGCAGATGAAGATGTTCCATCTCACCTCCCCTTGTCAGATAAGTTGTCAGTCCAACCCCTGTAAATGATGAAGTTCAATCTCACCTTTGCCTCGCAAATGAAGGTGCTAGTTGAAGCCCTCCCCCCCCCCCCCCTAATACATGAAGAAGTTCCAATCCCGCCCCCACTACATGTGGGTGATGAGACGCCCCTCCCCCCGGAGACACTCGTTAACGAACCACCCCTGCTCCATCCTATAGAGGTAGATGTCAACCTTATTTCCAAAGCAACTATTGATACAGCACCTGTAGAAGAAACATGTGAGCATGCTTCCATTAAAGAACCGCCTCAACCCCTCATTGATGATGCAACCATAATTGTCATTCAAAAACAAAAATCGATTATGGTTAAGAAGGATTTCACCAAAAAACAAAAAAAAAATCCCAATTGGGTTCCTGAGGCTAGACCAACTTAAGCAAGTGACTATGGCCATGTTTTTTAACTGTGTAATTGACAAGTAAGCGCCTCACTTACTCCTTTTTATTTTCATTTACAATGCTAATTTATTGTTTAGCGTAGGGGTTCATGTTTAAAAGCTTGTGTTTCTACTCACATGGTTGAGTTTTCATTTAGCTTTTGGTTTTTCCATTTAGAAGACTCTGTTTCCGCTTACATGGTTGAGTTTCCATTTAGTATTTGACTTTTCTATTTAGAAGACTGTGTTTCCGCTTATATGGCTGATTTTCCTTTTAGTACGTGGCTTTCCACTTACTCCGTTACATTCCCGCCTAGTATCCCAATTTACCATTTATTCATAATTCCAACTGCCTGCATTTAGGACAGTTGTGTGGAAAAATGATCTCTCATTCACGACATGAGACCACCTGTTCACGTTGGTTGATGGGAGTGTTGTTCCCTACGATGTGTTGGACATTTTTATTGTGATCACCATGGAGTCCCTAAAAAAAACCCCTTACCCGTACAAGAAGCGTGCCACGATCACACTGCCATTAGCGCTACTGATGTCAAAAGCAAAGCACAGTGCGGAAGTCGCCCTCACGTTAGTGGATGATGCCACACATAACTTCAGGGAAGTGGAAGTTGTCCTTATACCCATCATCTTCAACATGCACTTCCATCTTCTTGTCCTCCATAAACAATCCAAGAAATACTTGCATTACTCGTCGGCGCAAAGCTATATGTAGGACGCCGACGCAACAACCATGGTAACGACTTCGGCTCTTAGGTGCATTTCTTTTATTTTTTTTCATTTTCTTTCCGGTACTTACAACCTCTTATATACTCCCAACAGTAAGAGCTTTTCAATCGATGTCTCGCCTTTGAAATCGGTGAGACTGGAATGGTTGGATACCTACTAGTCCACGTCTGTGATTGCCCACAGCAAAAGCAAGACAACCTCGAATGTTGTCTCTACACCATGCATTTTATCTAACAAATACTTTATGAGGAAAAACTCCGGCTGCCTCAAACGGATGTACCACTATTAGGTTTGCGGTTCGTAGCACGAATACTCATTGACACAATCACGAGGGGAAAGGGGGATGCAAAAGACGTCGGCAAGGCAGCAGTGTCTAAGAACCCTTAAAATGACAGTCCTTATTTAATATTTCGCATGGCGTGTTACTGCTTACTTATAGATGTTTTCTCTTATCTTTTGGTAACTATCTTTAGAACACCGCATTACTAATTAATATGAAGCGTTACAGTTTACTACACCATGTCATTATGTAGCATGAAGTGATACCGCTTGCTGGTAGACGTTATTACTTACTTTGGCAAACCAGTGGAAAGTTTAATAATAGTACAAGTTGACGTTAATTAGTCCACGATGGGTGCATTGCATGCATGATCTTTAGTTATGGTCAACCTCCTTACACCTGCTATATCTCAACTCACTCATAATAGACGACTGCGACTCAATTCTCTTTCGTTTCGGGTGACCTGATTATCTCTTAGTCATGGGTGGGCACACAATTAAGGGCCGACAGTCATCCATTGGCTTGTCAATGTCAGGGACGGGGAAAATAGCTTCGGCATAAGATGCACAATACGCATCCGAGATGAAGTTGTGTTCAACATACCGATAGGCCGATGCATCTGTTTCTATTATAGCTGCGCGTGCGTGCTTGCATAAAATGGCGTAAATTTCCCACCTTTGGCATGAGCACGTCCTTGACAGCAAACTGACGGAAAATCCATTCTGATCAACCACCTCAAAACAATCACCGTTCAATCGACCCATAAGTAAAGTATGCGATTCTTTGATGAGGTCCTCGAGTTTGCTATATATGTCCGGAAGTATGTGGGTCTCCCATCGGCGAGATTGTTCACGATGATTACACAACATATTTATGAGCTTGAACCTATCATCAGAAAATAGCTAAGTGAAAAACATAATATTAAATGAGAAGTGAGCATACTAAACGAAAACGAATAAACTTACATAGAAACATCTACAAGTAAACGCAAAACTAATGTTCTAAGTGAGAAGTGTGTTGCGTAAACATTAACAATGATTTGTAAATGCCAAACAAAAGAACTACCTAATAACAGAAGGAAGTAAACGGTAACAGAGCATACTAAAAGCAATGTCTGCGTATAAGTGCGTTAGTAACATTCTAAGTAAGCTTGCCGTAGCAAGTCCACTAAGTTCATTACGGGGAGATGGTGTGCCTCTTTGATACATGTATTGAATGATTCTGCAACGTTTGAATACATCTCGCCCCATCTGTCACTATTAAAACATATAGTTTGACCAGTGGGCGATGTCCAATTTTTAGAGTAGCCATCGATGTGCGTGCGAAGATGTGCTCAAGAGATGGTTCGTTGCATCATTGTACTCATTCTCCATGCAAGCAAATGCAATCCTAACAACTATGGACCAACATGACTCCTCCAATATCTTTCCAATCCCGATATTTAATTTCATAAAATTTGCCTCCAAGTGTCTAAGACAATGGCATGCAGGGATGAAGGGAAAACCTTCTCAATTGCGTTGATGAGACCCTTCGACCTGTCGAACATAAATGTTATAATCTTACTATAATCATCATCTCCATACAACACATTACCAGGCTTAAAAAGGAACTACGTTCAATTGGCATATGTTTCATTGTCAGCAATGGCAAATGCGACATGAAAGAAACCTTTATTGCCATCATTTCCCGTTGCACCCAGTAACGTGCCCCCATATTTCTCTAACAAGTGAGTCCTGTCGATGAATAGCAAGGGCCTGCAACCTCGCTTGAAACCAACAATACACACATGGAAAAAGAAAAATGCGCGTCTAAACCGGTGGCCCTCATTGTCCACAATGGTAGTGCTGCCAGGATTGGTATCCAAAACTTTGTTGGCATACCATATAAGTAGGTCATAGCTCACCACTTCACTGCAGTGAAAAACACCCAGGCGACCTCTTTCCCCAACCAAGCTTGTTTATAAGATAGATGGACGCAGTGATCGCACAATATATCACGTTGAATATTGGCGACCCTGTAAAGAGGGCGATCCTTTAGCTTCTGTATTACCTGCTCACTAACCCATTTTTTGGAAGCCTTTGGGTGCACGGTTGTGCCAATACCCCCGCTGCATGTGTGTGTCAGGTACGCCGTCTTGATCATAAAGGTGTCATGGTTACTGTCACAGCATCAACAGATCACCTTTGGCCATGCGGCACCTGACATGCACCATAGCGCCAGGTCAGCCTTCCTTGCATGAACAGATAATGAATTCCTGTTTGCATCACAAGTACAGCGAAATAAACTAAAGCGAATAAAACCGGAAAACATTCACGGTACGAGAAACACGACTCCTGAAACCCATTTAGAGAGAGAAAGATATAAACTCTCTTAGATTGAGAAATGTTTACAACCATGGTCACAAACCGACACCAAGTGGCATTGTCTCCTCCAAAGACATATTAGACCCTAATACAAGAGCTACCCCAAATTCAAGGTTAATTGAGCCCCATGCCAAATACAGGTTTGGTGTGAATTCCCTGACTTCACTTAGCTTACAGTGTCCACTGACGCGACTGTAGCTTTAACCAGCCCTCCTTAGTTACAGTGCGCAGCAGTACCGGTCACGCGCGGTAATATTACGTGCCATCCTTGCCCCTGGCTCGGTCACACTCCGGACTGTATGCCCACTTGCATACGCCTGCGTAAAACCTTATCAAATCCGGAATCAGCTCTCGGTATTCTGGCCTGATCAAGTGTCCCGCCCCGCCTAGACTTGCTAGAGATCCAGCACTCTACATAATTAAGTCTTGCAACACTTGACTCTTGGTATGGGCGCGCCTGCCCCACGCTCTCATAGATCATGCGCACGCCCACTATCTAGCGCGCTCCTCACGGTCTAAGCACATGATGGTTCGGGATATTCCACCCGCTCTTGGTCACGACACAACACACGCCTCGCGCTAACCGCGCGTTACCCAATCCACGAAGCTGTGCGCCCTCGTGGCTTGGCCTATGTGAAAATGTACGCCCGCTGATCAAGTGTAAGGTCATCAACCCTTACAGTTACCATCCTTCGACGCATGGACACACCATTGGCAACCCTTGAATGTACATTGGACAATTATCCTCTGCTTATTGTTCTTCACAAATGTGAATTTAACATTCCATCTAATGGCAAGACTTCACAGCGTGTCTTTAAAGTGGTCACTATTACGGAATCGTTGGCCAACTTCCAGATATGCACTTTTAGGTTGCCATACCGCCATCGATAGGTCACTTGCTGCGCGTTGTTGGGATGACAATATGCATCGATTGAATGGCACGCTCTTCAAAATTGAATCCCTACCTATAGTATACACAACAAAATATAAGATATGGAGAAGCATGCAACCGATCTATAAGTAGAAAGTAAGTAAAGTAGATAGTACATAGACAGAGAAGTTAGAGTTCAAAGCAATATTAAATTAAAAACTCCCCAACTAAACGAAAACGCTAGCCTCTAAGGGAAAACCTAACAACATAAGCAGAAACAGCGTCCGTTAAGCGGAAAATTCCACAACTAAGCAAAATAGACGGCCTCTTAGTGAAAACCCTAAAATGTAAGCGAAAACCAAGATTGCCAAGCATGAAGTTCCATAACTATACTGTAAGTACATATATTAAATGGTTACCTCAGTTGTATGCATAAGCAAAGATATAATATCTATGATAGTAAAGAGGAACCCATGGGTGCATCCACTGCATCCTCAGTTGTATAAACAATAAGGTCGACGACAGAGTAATTGAACATATGGTAAACGTGGCACATTAGATGGAAATCAACCTCAGAGTCAATGGGGCAGACCGTTCGGTGTGCATCCATCATGACAAACTTCACCCTAACGTTAGAAATTTCGAGACTCCATCTCTCAAATATCTCGTGCAACACTGACTCCCAAGGAGTTAATATCGTGAACTGCAGTAGTCAACCCTCTTCCTTATATCTAGTTACTTTGCATAAGGTATTTATTGAATGTCTGTGGCATAAAAGCCTCACACTGTCATGGATTAGAATCAAACAAACATTTACATCTCATTCATCAAAATAATTTAAAAATGTAAACTTTCTTTCACCACACAACAAATACAGCTGGCCTTTAGAAGCAACTAACCCACGAGTAGAAGAAACAAATCTATTTTATATAAATGCAAGACGAAAGGAAACAAAAGGAATTCTGGCATATGAAAAAGAAGATGGGATGATCTCATTTAAAATAGACGAAAGGTAGAAGTGGTAAATGAAAAGCTGGCAAAAATGCTATAATTTTCCCTGTTAGCCGTATATTTTTTGAAAATATGATAAGATATGACTGGTTTTTTCCCACCAATAACAAAGGCAAAGTTGGCATTATATAAAAAATGTACTAACGAAGTTAGTTCTATGAACTAAAAGAGATGAGAACTAAAACAAAAATTTGGCAGTGAAATTCAAATGTCAAAAACTGATCAAAATATTTTGATATTTTCATAAACTAATAATTAATTTTCCCGTGATCTTGTGTCTAGATGTGAATCTAGCCATAGTAATTGGACTTCTTTTTGAGGTTTACGATCAGCGTGTCTGCCAAAAGCAGCTCCCCCACAGACATACAATGCTTACTCGCTGAATGATATGCAGCTGCTATTGGTGTACCTCCTTACTCTCTTATCAGAGGATGAAGAAAGACGTCCACAGATGCCCTTGTCATAAACAACCCCACCTCGTGCATCATTTCTAATCAAATTAATCACGTCTCATATGCACGTGCCACAACCAGCCATGCACGTTTCTTGGTCTCCATAAAAATGGAATAATCATGTGCAGAAATGCACTTGTCAAAGACACCTAAAGAGACAATGAAAAAAAAAAGATATTTTGGAAATTTCATTGCAATCTAAACCACACAGATAATAAGAACAAAAAAAAAAACATAGCTATTAATCCGTCATAATAAAAACTTATCTTGGAAGTTGATGATGCAGAAGCATTAGGTTTTATAGAAATTATTATTGTTATATCCCTTTTTTCCTTATTACATTCAATATGATAAAGTAGAATAATTATATGCTCTGTTGTGATAATTTGTTTAAAATATTAATGAAATCAATATGTATAAAAATATTTTTTAAATGGCTAACATGTTTTACCCAACAAGCAAAAGTTGTCTAAAACTCTAATAATTTTACTCGGAATAAAAATTTTTATGTTTTGACTTAGGATTGAATAGTTTTTTTCACCTCATCTTATTTAGTTAGAATCACTTTTATGATGCTCATTCTTAAATGTTTACCCTTCTATTATCCAATTGATGAAATCAAGTGATAGTTTTTAAATCTAACTGAAGAAAACATAAAACAAGGTAACTATGATGGCAAATCAAGAGTGAAATCGATATGATAATATGGTATTTTGGACACAAATCCTTTCATATTACTATAATACTAATTCCTTATAATGGCTATTTGATGAGTATTCTTAGACCATGGAGACTCTTGGATTAGTTCACCCTCTTTTGTCAAACACCCAAACCCTAAATCTATACGACTATGTCAATCACCCTATGATTGCATTAAATGCTCTGTGAATCCCACTAGTAAGTTTAACACTAATCCGGCGAGTTCGATATCAGATATCCTATCTCTAAGAATGCACTCAACCTCTACCTTATATGTGCAATTTATACATAATCGATTTCTCAATTTCAATCATGCAAATTAAATATGTAATTGGGGTAATTGTGCTAGCAATTGCAAGTATGAAGAAACATAAAAGATTAACAAAAAACCAACTCAATTAGCTAATGTAAAAAAAAAAACAGAAATTAACTACAAAACATCATCAAGATTCAATGATCTATGGCGCCATCAAAAGTTTAGTTTCTCATTATGCAAGAAGCAATGAAACAATCCAAAATTAGAGACATGAATGGAAGCATCGAAAAAAAACTCTCTCAAAAACATGATGGAATCGCTGGATTTTTGTCTACTTTGCTGTCTAATCTGATACCCCACGGTTGAAGAAGTGGAGTCTACATATCATTGTAAAACATTCTTTGATCTATAGTTCAAACCCCTACCAGCTGATGAAAAGCTTGCCCAAAAAAGTTCACAGAACTTAACTATTGGGTTTTAAATTGCAAGCAAAAAAGATATAGTGCATGGTCTTGCTTTGGATTTGTTTAAAGCAAAGAGATCATGCAAGTGCTCAGAACTCGAATCTTTGCTAATTTTGAATTCTAGTAATCATAGCAACCTAGGAGCATCCCATGCATATTTCTGAAGGCACAATGGTACTCTAAGCATGGAAACTGTCCAAGGCTATCCTCATGATTTTTGAGAATCCTGTAATTAGCATGCTCATGCTTGGACCATCCACTTTTCTGAAATCTCAATTTCCATTTTTTTCGCTTCAATTTTCTTTAACTTTTCAATTTTTTGTCTCAAAATCTATTTACCTACACATTAACACACAAAATACCCAACATAGCACTAGAATAGAAAATATCACGTAAGAAAACAAGTTAAATGCATTCATTTATAATATGAAAAATGTGCATATCATGCACTTATATATATATATATATATATATATACAAATCTAAATTTTACAATATATAAGTTACAAAAAATACTATATTAATAACAATGTGTTTTTTCACCTTCCCGGCCAATATTTTAAATAAATTTATAGCAAGGCAACTTATTAAATACATAACTATATTACATTTTCTCATATTGAATATAACAATAACAATAATGAAGAAAAGGATATAAAAATAACATATTTGAAATTTAATACTTAATTATCAACTTCCGAATGGGGCGTCATCCATTTGATAATTATTAATATTGTTTCTTCACTATTTTTAACTTTTAATTTAAAAAAAAAAAACAATTCCATATCACATGGTGTTTTTATTCATATGGTTTAGATTTCAATGAAAATGTAAAAATATCTATTCTAGTTTTTTCTTCTCATCGTCCCTTTCATAATCCATGAAGATTATGATGTGGGGATGGCAGCGACAAATGCACATCAATATTCCGGAGCCATGCATGGGATGATTGAGAAGTGAAAACGATTGGAGTCCATGCGTGACACCATAAATTAATGAGAGAAAACGATTAAAGTAGGCTGAGTTTCCTCAACACTATCACACCTACACAAAGATGAAATCGGCATCCATCGCAAGGGCAAGCCATTGAGTACGCAACTCACTCATAACTGGCGATTAAAATTCTCCATCTCCATTAAACGCTAAAATTTATTAAAAACATCTAGTCATGCAGATAAATTTTATATTTTTTTTATTTGAAATCTAGAACAAATACAATTAAAGCAGTAAAATGTATATTTCTATAATAGCTCAATCACATGATTTCCTAAAATAATTTAGCATATAATCTAACTTTTTGCAATTATTCATAAATAGCAGCAACATTATATACCAGTTGGTTTATTGTTGTATTATTTTCTTCCAGCAGCAAGAGAAAGGGAGTGTTTTTCAAGAAATGGAGATCATGGCTCAATTCCCAATTGGAATATTATTGATTTTTTTATTAAATAATAAAGTTGTTTAAAAAAACCAACCATATACCATCACAACAGTAGTCATAAAAATTGATATATCAAGTCAGGTGCCACGGTAACTAAAAAGGATTAATGATCTAGCTACTACTAACATGGTGGCAACACACTAAATTTGATATTTCTAACCAATATTTCACTAAAGTGATCTACTAACATGGTGGCAAAACTATACTAAAGTGATCTACTAAAAAGTTAATCCTAGCTAATTATCTCTTAATATATATATTGACACCAACTCCCACATAGAATATTCGTATCTTTATAGAAAAAATAAATTCGAATCTCAATTTACATAGGGTAAAACGACATATGAGTTGAATATTAGCTTTTTGTTCATGTAACTAGACGTGATTTGTTGACCAACCAAATGTGCCTTGTTTGGACGAGATGAAAAAAGGTTTTGTAAAGTAGGGTAAAATAAACTAAAGTAAGGTAAGGTAGGAGGAAATAAATGGAGGTTATCAAACCTTGTAGTGTTTGGATTGAAGGTAATTGAAAGTAATGTTATATATGAATATTACTAAAATACCCTTGAAGCTATAAATTGTATTTTATGCTAATTTTACACATATAATATTATTTTTGTAAATTAAAAAATTTTCATTTGCTAATTTACAAAATTTTACTATTTTATTCCAAAGTAGGGAGCAACCAAAACCTAATTTATGTGAGGGATATGTTTGTAATAATATAATTTCAGCAGTGGTATTTGGGTAAGAAATTTTTCAACCCTCCAAACCCCTCCAATTTGGAGGGTTGACAAAAGTTGTAAATGAAGGTTTTTCAACCCTCCATCTAACCCTCAAATACCTTACTTTCCATTTACCATGGATCCAAACAAAGGTTACTCAATAACCCTACCCTCAAAAACCTCCCCCCAAACCGTAGTTTTTCCAATGGTACCAAACCTTTCTATATATAATGTAACAATTATGACTCTAATTTGCATTTTAAACTTTTATATATCCATCTTCATTTTATTAAATAAATTTTCCGTCAAATATGACTCCCAAGTTCTTCACTCTGCCTTATTTTCAAGATCACGCACATCTTTCACATCTCACTGCATTATTGTACGTTAGGCAATATGTCCTATCCCTAACATCTCTTTCAGTCCAACCTTTTTTTATAATAAAACAAGAAGGAAGGAAAGAGAAATTATGGTGGCAATTTTCGTATTTATTCCAGCCATGTTGTTATTGGTTAATTGAGTTTCATAATTATATATTTTTTTTGACTTATATCAAAAAGAAATAATTAAAAGCTAAATATATTTAGTTCACTGATATAAAACCAAAGATGTTATAATTTAAAATATAGTAATTTAAATTATATGTAATTTGATTTGAAATGTAGAAAACCAACCAACCTCAAGTTTAATATTGTTGTTTACATTCATTTATATTAAAAAAATGAAGGCACATAATGGAAGAGCATGCTCTTCATTAGTAGATTAATTTTTTTATAGGTCACTAAGTTTTGAACTTTTTTCATTAAGGTAACCATGTTTTGATTTGTATCAAAACGGTTACTAACTTTTGATTTTGTTTTTCGCGGATGACTATGTCCGGACTACGGAATTTGCCTAGTCGGCATTAAGTTGCCACGTAACCCGAAGGCGTGGCGAAAAAAAAGATTATATTTTGGTAGGTTCTTGAGGTTTGGACTTGTTTCATTAAGGTTACCAAGTTTCAATTTGTATCAAAACGGTTACTACAATTTGATTTTGTTTCTCGGCGAGGTGACCCGCAAGCAATCACATCCATCCAGAATCGGCCTCATGTGGCTATGTCACTAGGATGCCACATCAGCATTTGTCCACGTAATATAATTTTTGGCCACATGGGGAAGTGGACAAATGCTGATATGGCACCTGGTGACGTGGACAAATGCTGATGTGGCATCCTGGTGACGTGAACTCATCAGGGTGACTGTGTTTTTTCTGGTCGACATGTCAGTAGGATGGATATATGTACTTGCGGGTCACCTGCGGGAGAAACAAAATCAAATTGTAGTAACCGTTTTGATACAAATTGAAACTTGGTAACCTTAATGAAACAAGTCGAAACCTCAGTAACCTACCAAAATATAATCTTTTTTTCCTGTCGCCACGCCAGCTGGTTACGTGGCAACTTAATGCTGACTAGGCAAATTCCAGTAGCCACGTCAGCAGAAAGGTTATGGTCACTTGCCAGTAACCTCCCGGAGAAACAAAATCAAAAGTTAGTAATCGTTTTGATACAAATCAAAACATGGTTACCTTAATGAAAAAAGTTCAAAACTTAGTGACCTACAAAAAAATTAACCCGTCTGACTTCCCAAAAAAACTTCTTCTCAAGTTTATGTCCGGATAGTGGGTTGTTGATTTTGGAAAAAAAAGTGATGGTGTTCTTTGTTGACATCAAATACCAGCAATATAAACATTTTTATCTTACTCAAACTAAACATCATATTTGCATATCCTAAATGAATCATCCTGGTTAACGGCTTTTGGATCAATTGGCACTTGGGTCCCCTATGAAAACGCCTCGCAAGTGGCGAGAGTTCCAATACTTGGGGTGAGGGTGCATATCTGAGAGCTGTGAGCACGAACTGTGGGTGGTCCCAACGCCCACATGTGCGCGGGCCCCACAGGCCGCAGTCGAGGCATGTGCACACCCCTGTCTTAGTTTAGCGGGTCCATTAGAGATTTCGTTCTTCTTGACAAAAAAAAAAAATGAATCATCCTTTATGGCATAGGAACACACCTTCAATTTAAAATTATTTATATTATTTAAATTAATTTAAAAATTATAAAAATTGCAGCTTCTGTATTTGGTTTTGAAAATTTTAACAGCTTGAATTTTTGTATAAAATAATTACTTTCACTTTCAAATCCTATATAATTCCATTAGGAATTAGCACATAAAGATTTAAGAGCATTTCTTCAATTTGTTCTCCACTTAAGAAATCTAGAGTTTTCGCAAAAGTAACTTAATTTATTAATATTATCCCCTAAATAAAAAGTTTTTTAAGAAAGACTACTAATTCTCCAAAAGAATGAATTGAAATCGGTTTATTTCTTCTTCTAATAGACTAACATAATTTTTTTAGGGAGCCCATAAATACTTCTGGCACCAAGAAGTATTGATACATAATTACTTACAGGCATAAATATCTTTTTTTTTAGTAACCCCTCTACATTTTCCTATCGCAAGCATTTCTTTGCGTATAGCGTGCGAATTATCAAATAATCCACAAATGAATAGAAAACCACATAATGTGAGCACCATGAAATAAATATTATTCACAATTCATATACACTCAATAAAAGTTCAAAGTTAAGGGGTTTTTTATTTAAATTTTTTTTAAAAACCATATTTATTTTGATTTCTGAACTCAATAAACATAGGCTCAAAACAATAAAAGTAATAAATTTGCATTATTTTTTTCAGTCAAAACAATGAGGGATCTTGTGCCTTAATTATATGCATTGTCAGTCTAGATCCCATATTTGTTCATGAACCTGAAATAAATAATTGTCATCTGTTTCACACACCACAGAAGCGTATATGAACAAGTAACCTAATTTATCATTGTGATCAATGATTATCAAACTCCTACTTCAAGTTTCCTTCTATTCTTCTATATTATTTGAGGTTTTTTCTTGCCATCTTATTTAACAGAAGTTGAAATAGTTTTTTTTTTTTTTTTTTTATATCTCTTATCTTATATAAAATTTCTTTTGTTAGGACTCATATTTTATTTTTAAAAATAATTATGTATTTAATATTTCATGATAGGCGTTGTAAAAGAGATTGCATCTGGACAAAGTTAAAAAAACATTATTTGAACTGAAGTCAAAACATGAAAAGTTAATTCAGAGTAACATATAAATTAAACTTGAAAGAGAAGAGAGCAAGTCGTGAGGGTAAATGGTAATTTGAGGATTTAATTAAATTAAAAATAACCAATTAAAAAAATTATTTGAATTATAAGGTTAATTTGAAGTTTGAACTTGCTTTGGTGAAATACTTTTATCTGTTATTACCGATGATTTAATTGATACGACTCAAACAAATGTTGTTAGAATAATATTTTTTAAGTAATGAATATATTCATTTAATATTGCTTTAAATTTAAATATTAAATACAGTCACTTAAGTAATTAACATTTATTATATATAAACACTAGGATGAAATTAATTATAAATAGAAAAATCTTATGCCCTTCCACAGCTAAAAAGTGTTTTATGGTCCATATATAAAAGACTCACAGAGTACCAATTAAATTTTATCTATAATATGACAAATTTGATTTTTGCATATCAAAAATTCATAATCATTTTTTTTAAACAAAATAGATAAAATCTGTACAAATAAAACATTAATAACTAAATTCATCTATATTTACATCTTATGTAAATTGAGTTTAAAATTATCTTTTCAGAAAAAACACAAATACATATATATATATATATGCCCTGCACATAGTAACTGATTCCAAAAGTCAGCATTGACAATTCATACACATGTTCACTGTATTAAACATATTTTCCATAAGATATAACACTAATAATTGGTCCCCTACAAAGACTAGCTTCTTAAAAGGGCCCTGGTTTAATGCACCATGACAACGAAAGAATTAGACTTTAGGTTCTCTCTTCCCTGCTTCCAAAATGTCATTTAAAGTTATGACAAATACCCTAGTTGCTGTATTGATAAATTTGCATAGGAGAATCACTGCCTGGGAAGGACACAAATTAATACCTACATTTTTTTTTTAAAAAAAAAGCTCTTCATATTACTTTGTATTATAAAATATCTACAATTTTGATTTTAATAAAATTTCTAAAATATTTATTTTTGTTATTTGTGTGCATGTGACATGATTCTCTTTAAAAATAATTTCCTGAGTTTTTTTTCTCTATTTTCCTCTATTTTGCACGTCTGTTTCCAAAAACTCTAAAAATTAAATTTTAAACTCTCAAAACAAATAGAGCTAATATAGTTCAATTAAAATAGTAAAGTTATTAAAAAATTATAATTTAAATAAAAATATTAAAATAATTATATATATATATATATATATATATATATATATTTGTTTTTAATTTGCATGGGGAAACGACAGGAGGGACCGCTTATGACAAGTGCATATGTGGGCGAGATACTTAAATTTTCAATGGAGTGACCACCGAAGTGGGGTTGTTTAAGACAGCGTATGTGAACGTTATTCTTTCATCCCGCAAGGGAGTAACCAGGTGGCAGCGACTTCACCAACTTTCTACCATCCACCTCAACAGTCTTACATGGCGGAGCTCGTTTTGACAGCCACACTCACATGGCTAAAAATAAATAAATAAATAAAATTCAATTATTTTATGAAAAAAAAAACGAATTCAATTATTATGGCTGGGCAAATGACAAGCTCTGAGCCATACAATAATTATCATATATGAGAAGGTACACGTGATGCACGGTACAGATACTAACCCTGTAAATAGATACAAATCCAAATAAGGGAATACAAATCCAAATAAGGGAATACAAATCTGTAAGCAGAGATAGGAATCTCTAAGACAATCAACGTCATCTTTCAGAGAACAAAGTTAAACAACAACTAGCAATATATCCCAAATAAATAAAGAAAAATCAGAGCTGTAATTTTCATTTCAATTGCTCTCGGGAATTTTTCTTTGAGTCTAACATGCGCGCGCAGGAGACCCTAATTCCTATTTTTCTTCTTTGTTAACAGGCAGTCTACCATACTAAAGTGGGCCATCCAGAGTTTCTACCAGGAAAAAGACATAGAAGGTCTGTTGGATAACAATCCTGCATGGATTATTAATAAATAGAAAATTATAAATAAAATAAAAAAACTTACAAAAGAAATTAGTCGATCCTATCCCAAGGATGAGGTGAGATTGGACCAAGGCTTTGTGTACCACAAGGTTTTCATAAAAGCAGACTCGCCACCCTCTGGTTGTTGACTTTAATTAATATCTGCTTGTCAGAATATAAGTATTAGGTATATGCATTTAAATGCGAATGAGGATATTAATGTTAATACATTTGATTTGTATCATACATTTTTATTTTTAATAATAAATATTTATTTTGATGTTCATATAAAATTTGTTTTTAATAATAAGTATTTTTATTTTAGTAAAATCTATTACATCAGTGTTAGATGTCTACTGTAGTGATGTTATAATATTTATTGTAGCGGTTTAGTAATCTATATTGCAGCATTTTCGTAAAATAAATTGTAATGGATTTATAGTACATATGGTAGCTGTTTATATATCTATGCTATTCTAGTAGTTTATAATATTTACTGTAACAACTATCAATTGCAGCAGTTTGGAATAATTATTATAACGGTTACTATAATCTATTATTGTAGTGGTTTGGTAATCTTATATTATATTGTAAATAACAATTTCAATAATTTAATTCCATAAAATTATAACAATAGCACGTATCATCCCAAAATGAAGTAAACACTTTAAGACTCAAATGAAGATTAAAATTTACAAAAATACTCAATAACATAGGAAAATAATTAGAAAAAAGTAGTTAATACAAAAACAGTTCTAAAGTTAATGCAAGACACGTCATTCTAAATGTTTTGGGATGAAGCCAACTAAAAGTATAATATCATTGTTTTTGAAATTATTAAAAACTAGTTAGTAAAAATAATAAGAAGAAATTTGCAATAATATGTACAATTTATATTAACATAATAATAAAAACTATCGAAATGAAATGATAGTAGAAATTATATTCTAATCTAGTAACATTAAGTAAAATGAAATTATTATAAAAAAGTGTACCTAATGAGGTTCATGGCTACTAGCGGGGGATATCTTTTGTGCACGTATTGCTTGAAAGTGCACTATTAACATCCCCTTGAAAACCAAAATAAGCGCAATCCAAGAACTTGGTTAATATTAATTCACTGAACTAAGGCTTGGAGTTGTGACATTATAGAAATAAATTGTTGCTCCATAGATGATTTGTAAGCTGCTAGTTGTTCTTTCTTTTCTTTTCTCACTTATTCTCTCATCTGTTCCTTCATGCTTTCAATAAAACTTTGAAAATGTTTACAGAAGATTCACCACTAACTCCTGTACCTTTTAAATCTGTTGGTGTAACTCCCCTTCCATATAACATAATACGATTGGGTCGTGTCTCTCCCATCACCATAGAAAATGCATCAACAAATTGCATCTTACTGTTTTGTTGTGACTAAATAGCTTGCATTTGAGACTATAATAAAATAAGAAATTCAGTAAACTTATTTTACTCTATATTGATAATAAGATTTAATATCACATTCTAATATAATTATATTGCAAAAGCACATAAATAAAAGTAAATTCTTACAATTGTGTTGCTAGTATCATCAAAGGACTCCTTATATATCTTGTCCATTGTCTTTTTTGAGTTTCAATAAAAAGAGTAGAACGGGTTGGTAGCTCATGGTTTTCATTTGCATCTTGTTGTTTTAATAAAGAAAAAAAACATAATTTTCATTAACATCGACTTATATATGATCCAAAAAGAATAAAAAAATCACACATAGCTAAAATATTAGATATAGTCAAGAAAAACAATTCTAATTCTGTGTTTTCTAACATTATACATAACAACTATCATATCAACACGAAAGACATAACATAATTAGAAATATTTTCAAAAGATCACAAATTAAATTCAATAATGTTATTAACCATAATAGATATAGCCAAGACAACCAAAACAATACTAATCATAGCAGGAATATCAATTTAAAACAAGGAAAAAAACACATGTATTCTCACCATTTGTTTCCTTATCCTAGCAAAACTTTTTTACCCGCCATGTGCATGTCGTCTCTTTCTTTGTGTTATTAGCATCTATTGTAGTGATTATGTACATAAAGATTTCCATTAATATTAACATAGCTTATAAAAATAGTTATGATATTATAAAATCTATTAAAAAAAACTAATGAGTTGTCATACCTTTGCATTAGTCGAATTCCGATAATTCAATAGTTCCTTGAATATATCTTCAATGATATGTTGTGGGTGATTCAACATTTTAAGTTTATTAGTTTTGTATTTATAGTAATGTGCTTTCTTCACCCTACTCTTATATATTCTCTAATCATCTTCAATATTACCCAAAACTCAGTTTTTACCTTTTAGAGGGATTACCTTTTTTGTCTTTTGAATACAAAAGTACATTTAATTTAATTATAGAACAATGAGCCAAATATTAAATATGAAAAAAATAATCAAATGACAAAATAGCAAGCATATTATAAACCTGAACATAATCCCATAATGCTTTTTAATGGGCATTTTTTGCCAATTAGTCATTGTAAGAGATGCAAGTATTGAATTTTGAGCCAATGTTCATATGAAGCTGTTGAACTCACTCAGAGTCTTATCATCTGGTCCTATTGGCTGATTTCATTGATTTAGGAAGATTGGCATTTTTTTTCCTGTAAACTACAGTCATTTGCTATATATATATATATATATATATATATATATATAGTAATAGAACCTGGTGAAGACACAATTGGAGAAGACAAAATTGTGTGAAGCACGCACAAAACACAAAACACCCCTTGTTTCAAAGAGAAGAGGATGGGTTATTCACATTTAATTTGATGGTCATAGGCGAATTGAAAGCTAAGCAGTGGTAATTATAAAGATCCTGGGTCGTAATCACGCCCTCATTTGCTATTGTTGCTAATAGTGCAAGCACTCTTATTTCCATTGTTGAATTTCGATTTTTTTCTTGTTGGTATTCAGAATCTGTATGTTCCAAATCTTGTTGTAAATTCCAAGCCCCGATTCTTGCTCCATTTGCACTTCACATTTTTTATCATGATTTATTTGTGTTGATTCCTCTAACACATGGTCTTGTGTGTATGTTACATTTACTTAAGCTTGGTTTTTACATAACCTATGTTATGTCCTCAAATATGATGCTAAAGACCTTAGAATTTTTTTGTTTGCTCACAAGATTTTCCTGCACTTTTAAAAATGCCAAAATCTAGTGCATCATGAAGCTAATACTTACTATAGCAAGTGACGTGCTTGAAAGTATTTAAAATTATAACTACAACTTTAAATAAGTCAAAACAAGATATCTTACCTAAAATGTTGGTAATATGCACTACATTAGCTCTTAAAATTGTCAACAAGCAAAATTAGTAAATAAAATTATTTTCATTAAAATCAATTGGTGTAATCAATGACTAATAGGCATAGATTAAACTCATAATTTTCTCAATTACAAACCATATTTGAGTTAATGGAAGAGAAAAATTACAAATATTATGATAATACCTGTTACAAGTATTGTGAATAACATTTGAGATTGCTAGTTTTTTGAGAAAAAAAATCTATAAAACATTATAAAATCCTAAGCCCATAACTCCAAAACACTAAGCTTTCTAAAATCCTAAAACTATAATTAAAACGCTAAATACTATAAAACTCTAAATTCTGAAAATAATAAAACTCTAAAGCCTTAAAGTGCCACACCAGAAATATGCTTTTGCAAAGATTTCTTTGTGATGGATAAAAGTGTTCTTACCAAAATTTTTAAGATGTATATATATATATATATCAGTAAAAGCATATCATTACTGCAAAGTAATGGGATGTAAAAGCATATTTTTTTATTAATATACAAATAACAACAATAAACAATCTAGAAGATTAGGACCGGTAATGAATTTTGTTTAAATTATGTATTATTAAATCTATGCCATAAAAACTTTTGTACGTAAAAAATAATATTATTCATCTGTAAAAATACGATATTTCTCCATTGAATTGCCAAAGTAACCCTTCTAAAGATATTATTATTATTATTATTATTATTATTATTATAAATAACCAACTCCTATCCGGATAGTTGTCCTTGCATCTTCACCACCACTAGCACTATTCCATGGCGATCCCATTTCTCAAGCTCCCACCGACTCTTCCTCTGCATTATCCTCCTCTTCCTCTCCTCCCTCTCCATCCTTCCTCATCTCTCTTCCCTTGCTCTCCAAAACCCCACCCCCTTCGCAAACCGTATCAACTCCATCCCTCCCGAGCAAGCACCAAAGACGCAGATTCCTCGCTCACCTCCCTTCTCTCCGACCTCCAAGAAGATCCCAGCAAAGCCGGCGTTGACTCCGCCGAAGAGGTCAAAACCAGATTCGCCCCTCCCTCTCTCCACGAGCATCTCCCTTCCCGATGGCCGGAGATCCACGGCAGCAAAAACTGGTCCGGCCTTCTAGAGCCCATCGACCCTCTTCTCCGATCAGAGCTCATGCGCTACGGCAACTTCGCCGAAGCCTGCTACGACGCCTTCGACTCCGACCCCTTCTCCCTCTACTGCGGCAGCTCCAAGTACCCTCTCGACAGGTTCTTCTCCGACCTCGGCATGGACTCCTGCGGCTATAAAGTCTCCCGCTTCCTCTACGCTACCTCCAACATCAATCTCCCCAATTTCTTTGTCCGATCTCACGCAGACAAAACCTGGAGCGAGCTGGGCAACTGGATCGGCTACATCGCCGTCTCCTCCGACGCTACCACCGCACTTCTTGGCCGCCGAGACATCATCGTCGCCTGGCGCGGCACCATCACCAAGCTCGAATGGGTCGCAGATCTCATGGATTTCTTGATCCCGGTCTCATCAAAGGGCATCCCTTGCCCAGATGTGTCCGTCAAGGTCGAATCGGGGTTCATAGATTTGTACACGGACAAGGATACTTCCTGCCGGTTCTGCAAGTACTCTGTTCGCGAGCAGGTACTCGCTGAGATGAAGAAGCTCATCGACCACTACGTCGTTGAAAACGGAGAAGAAGTGAGCATCTCGGTGACCGGTCACAGTCTCGGCAGCGCGCTGGCCATGCTCAGCGCGTACGATATGGTCGAGACGGGCGTCAACGGAGGGAAGCCGGTGTGCGTGTTCTCATTCGCCGGACCAAGGGTTGGGAACAGGGAGTTCAAGAAGAGGTTTGAACAGTTGGGGTTGAAGGCGTTGAGAGTGGTGAATGTTCATGACAAGGTGCCGAAGGTGCCGGGGATGTTCATCAACGAGAATGTGCCGAAGGTGCTGCAGCAGTTGGCCGATTCCCTGCCGTGGACTTACAGCCATGTTGGGGTGGAGCTGGAGTTGGATCACAAGAACTCGCCGTTTCTCAAAGATACGTTGGATATTAGTTGCTACCATAACCTCGAGGCTCACCTCCACCTCCTTGACGGGTACGTACTGCTACTGCACCATCATCTCTGCTCTGCTTATATTATCTTATATTCTCTCTTATATATATATATATATATATATATATAGACAGCCTATTAAAAAACACTACAGTTTAAAATATTTTGGTATATATACATATATATTTGGAAAAAATTAACAAGCAATATGTCTTTTTACCAAAACACAAATATTTTATTTAAAGGAATATACAGTTTAGAAATATTTTGGTATATATATATATAACAACCATGATTAATTATACTACTTTATTAATAAATAACATCATTCTTTTAGAAATTTTATTTAAATAAATGTATTAAATAATTAAAAATTTTAAATTATTAAGTTTAAGCGACCCTTAAAATGTTAACAGAAAAATAAATTATTTTATTATTAAAATATTTAATTTTGGTTAGTATTAATTACTTAATCATTGCAGTTTAATTATGAATGCAAGTGGAACGGGGGCGTGGCATGGGATCCCTATCCCCATACCCGCTTCCCATGGAATGGGGATTCCCCGTATCGAAATTCCCCATGGGGGAGAAATTTCCCTCACTCACTTCCCTTCAAAGATCTCCACGGGGTAGGAAACCCAGCAACATTAAAATTTTTTCTATAACATATTTCTATACGTATTATATATGAAATAAAAAAAATATATAAAATATTTCTCAAAATAAACATAATATAATGTAGGATGAAAAAATTAATTATTACAAATAACATAAAGTTTGAAAGTAATTTAAAGTACGAATTTATTAATAAAATTCATAATACAAAAACTAGTACAATAATTTTATATTTTTATTAATTTTTTTATTTTTCAAAATATTTAGATTGGAATCCACTACCGCTAGCATTTTGATATAATAGTTTCGCCTTCAATTATAAATAAAATTGTTAGTAAGTTAAGAATAAAATTATATGAAAACCATATTTGGCTCATGATTCTAATATTCATTTTTTTAATAATTAAAATTAATCATATGATATATATATATATATATAATTTAAAGAGTCCGGAAATTCACATGGGGAGCAGGGCGGGGAATACTTTACCCGTCCCTGCCCCGCCCAGCTAGTCGAGGAGAGGTTTTCCCCACCATGTGGGGGAATTATTTTGGAGAACCCTCATCTCGTCACCGTGGACTATCGTGGGGAACAGATATTCCCCGCTCCATTTCATCCTTAAGTTCAATATTTGAAAACGATTGTGGAAAATCATGGCATAGCCTAGCGATACCCACCATGGGTTGTCATTAATATTCAGGTCTCGAGTTTGAGCTCCTCAACTTGATATACAGTGTCCCCGTACATATATAGTGTGTTTTATATGAGGTTTATATGAAGAGCACTTTCCCTCTTCTCTAAGATTACATGACATGGAGGATTTATTCCCATGAGCTTTGTATGCCACTGCACTTGATGCACATTCATACCTACCTATTCTCTAACTAATAGCTCTTGTCACTTTCATAATAAAACAAGAGAGAGAAAGAGAGAGGGGGAGATTTTACACTTTTATCTTCAACCAACATCTTAGCTGGTGTTTGCACAAGACAAATGTTTGGTTAAGCATACTTTTTTGTTTATAGTCTAGACTAGAAATTTTCTCGAGGTAAAAGCATAATTGTATGAGTTCTTTTATAGTTTAGGTAAATTTGTTTGTGTTCTCCATTTATTAGTTTAAGAGTGTCGAAACAATTTATGAACAATCAACCAAGAAGAAATATTCCTTACTAGCTCCTTAGTTTGAGGACGAAAATAAGTGTTGATGTTTGCTTCAAACCTCAAAACTATAGGTTTATTGATTTATTATTCTTCATGCTATTCCAAAAGCAAGAGGTAAGCATAAATTAGATTCAGAAGTGGTTTAGATGCCCTTTTTGTCTTCGAAATAGTTACAAAATAAGCACTCTGAAAGAAAACCAAAACTTTTTATCTGAAGTTGTAGTTATTTTATATACTAAGTTTTTTTGTCTCTCTTCTTTATCTTTTCTTCTTTGCAAAAAGTGAAGGCTTTGGCCCTTCATTTTCGCTTAATTAAAAAGGGAAAAGTTCAAAACATATGCACTTATTTTCGTAAGTGAAACCAAATTATCCAACTTTGCATAGGATAATCTATGAATGACATGGATCATGCATACTTACATAGCATAATGATATAAAATAGAAAATGAATTATTCAAAAGATTCTTATAGCCCATGGAAAACTTATGAAGAAAATATATCATGAAGTAGCTATGAATATGATTGTAACAGGTACCATGGAAAGGGACAAAAGTTTGAGCTAGCAACCGGAAGAGATCCAGCTCTCGTGAACAAGTCTAGTGATTTCCTGAAAAACAAACTCTTGATTCCACCATTTTGGTGGCAAGATTTGAACAAGGGGATGATTAGAACTGAAGACGGCAAGTGGGTGCAACCAGAGAGGCCAAAGATTGATGAGCATCCTCCTGACACGCACCATCATCTCTCAAAACTTGGTTTTAATTTAGATGACTAGCTTCATGTTTGTATTTTGGAAGCATTTGGATGCTTTGGAGCTTGAGTCGTGGTGTGATCTAGTTTGTGGGTTTTATAAACAGAAAAAATAACGGTCTTTGCATGTGAGCCAAGTTGTTGTTTCATAAAGAACACAGTTTGTGGCCTCCTACAAATTCAATATGCAGTGAAATATATTTGCGGTTTTATTATATTAAGATAATCTATAATCTGTAATTTAATATCAAATAGATGATTGGTATTCTAGTATATTAAAAAGTTTATCCTTAATGGTACTACTTTTGAAAAAAAAACAAATTGGTTAAGATGGAGGGTAAGTTTCTAGAGTTTTGTACGGTTGTAAAAAATCTTTTAGATTAATTTAAAAACGTTTTATAAAACCGGCATTAGATTAACCATGATTTCAATAAGAAAAGAAATACTATTTGTGATACATAAATTTTCAACACAAGAGAAAATCTCAAATTTGTGACATATTTCAACATTTTACGATGAAAATAAAAGAATATAGCGAAATAGATATATCTCAAACAACATAAAAAAAAAATCAACTACTATTAAACGTTGCAAAATTGCTGTAAAATTTTAGCCTCAAATCTCTTGTTGGACAAACATTGTAAAGTGTGGCAAAACATGCATCACATTTTGCAAGCTATTTAAAGGTACATGTTTTCCGATAGAGAAAAGCTATTCGTGCCGAGAGGATTTCCCGAATTCACCTCCCGAACCATGTGGATGGCCACGTGGTTATTTCCTCTCTCCTCATCATCTTCTCTCCAAAACCCCCAAAAGCTGAAATCCCTAATTTCTCTCCCAAATTTCTCACTCTGAAAAAGAGCGCTCGAAAAGATCTCAAAAAAAAAAGACCAAAACCTTAGCTGCTCCTTCTACTTTGACACCTGAAGATCTCCGACCTCCAGCCTCAATCTCTCTCGCTCTCGTGAGGGGTTTCTTTTTTTGGATTTGCGGGTGGCTTTATTTGGTGGAAAAGGAGCGATTTGTTTGCCTGATCCGGTGGGCTTCTCCTTCCTCGCGAATCTGACTCAGATTGGTAGTGTTAAGCTCTCTAGTTTGGTGCGAAGGTTTTGATTGCAATGGGAAATTGTTTGGCGGTTCGGATCAAGGTTGAGAGTACCTTCCATATGTTATGAGGTGCTGAAATTTGTTGAAATCTATTGCTTGTTTGTTTCTTTAAAATTTAAAATAAAACTATTCATTTTAACTCTTACAAATTTGTTTGGTTTGGTGTTTTCATCGTACTGAACATATTTATGCAGTTAATAAGCTAAAATAAATACATTAATAATGAAAATAAAACTATCATAAGTATTTTAAAAATTCATTTTAACCTTTTTTTTATTATAACATTTCCATATCTTCGACATTGGTTAATTAAACATCCACTTATCTAAATATACATAAGCATGTGTTACTCTATCAGTTTTTTGGGAGTTATTAATTGGCTATTCTTGCTGTTGTATTTCACTTTTTGTTTTCCCCATATATATTTTGCAGGACAATGGATGAATTCAATGCAGGACATGCTGTAGGAGCTGTAAATATCCCTTACATGTTCAAAGTTGGATCAGGTATTGCATGGTTCATCTCTGTTTTCAGTGTTATGCCAAACTTTTGATTTCATCACCTTGTGAAAAATATGTACCAATGGTTGGAAATCAAGGGTTTGTGTATAAACTGAGAAGTCATAGTACCAAGTGCATGAATTTTATAGGCACCTTCTTGTGCTGATTTATATGCAAGATTTTATATTTTAAGTAGTAATTGATCAGCTATAATGACACTAACTATGTCTCTGCGTGGCATGTAAGTTTGGTATTAGGTTCATTCATCATTCAATGTTTCATTTCATGATACATTTTCTTGCCTTTTTTTACAACATAGGAATGACAAGAAATCCTAAGTTTGTGGATGAAGTGCTATCGATTTTCAGAAAGGATGATGAGATTATAGTCATAATCTTAACAAATATTTAGTTTGGTTTTGGTTCATCACATTGGAATCACACCAATTCTCTCATCCATTCTTTTCATTAAACAATGGATTTAGGACTTGCAAGACGTTTATTTTGGTTGTAGGGTCTTAGACTTAGGTCTTCTTTATTAGAAGCTACATTTATATGAATTAGTATGATTTCTATTGTATGATTGTTGTGATTAGCTTCTTTATAATGCTTCATTATTATTATTGTTATTATTATTATTATTATTATTATTATTATTATGTATTGCAAAGATCTCCTTATATTTGGCTACACTTTTTTGAATGCAATAAATTTAATCAAAGTGATTCATAAGCATTGAAAATCACATTGTCCTTCATAATCGATTGATATAATTAATCCCTTTATAATTTAATTTGCTTATGTTGTGTGTGTGTTTGTGTGTGTATATATGTTAGAGCATTATGCTATAATTTAATTCTTCATATTTAAAATAATATTAATTGATACAAGTTGATACAATTATACCAGATGACAGAATTAGAAATTGGGTCTCCTGAAAAGAGACAAAATGAGATAGAAGCTGTGGTTACTAGTTTGGAAATGTTAAACAAAGATAAAGAAAAAAAGGTGGTTGTGGAAGATTCAGCATGTGAAAGAATTACTCGAAAGACGGGTGCGGTGTTCAATTCAGAAGAAGAAGTATATGATTTCTATGTTAAGTATGCACAACAAGAAGGGTTTGGTATTACAAAAAGAACTACAAAATCAGGAGACGACGGAAAATTAAAATATTACACACTTGCATATGTATGAGGTGGCAAAAGAACATCTACTGCAAAAGATTTGTTTAAACCTAGGCTATCTACCAAAACAAACTGTCAAGCTAGGGTTAATGTTATTGTTGACAATGAGGGACGTTTTACGATATCTCGTATCCATTTTGAGCGTAATCATGCACTTAGTCCGCAAAAATCTCGTTTTAAAAAATGCAACAAAAAAATGGATACATATGTCAAAAGTAGGCTTGAACTAAATGACCAAGCAGGTATAGGTTTGAGCAAGAACTTTCATTCTTTAGCTGTTGAAAGCGGTGGATATGAAAATTTGACATATATAGAAAAAGATTATCGAAATTATATTGCAAGAGCATGGCAATTCAGGCTTGGAGTTGGAGATGCTGAAGCACTTGGGAATTATTTTTCTCGCATGCAAAGGAGAAATCCAAATTTTTTCCATTTGATTGATATGGATGAAGAAGGTCGGCTAAGAAATGTATTCTGGGCAGATGCAAGATCTATAGCAGCTTATGAAGCTTTTGGTGATGTCATATCTTTTGACACAACATACTTAACAAATAAGTATGACATGCCGTTTGCTCCATTTGTTAGGGTAAATCATCATGGACATACCGTATTATTTGGATGCGGTCTACTGTCAAAGGAAGATACAGAAACCTACGTTTGGTTATTCAGAACTTGGTTGGAAAGCATGTCAAGCAAGGCCCCTAATGCTATAATTACTGATTAGTGCATGGCTATTCAAGGTGCAGTTAGGACTGTTTTCCCAAATTGTCATCACCGTCTCTGCTTTTGGCATATTATGAAAAAGATTCCAGAGAAGCTTGGTGTACTAGTTCATTACAAAGCAGTGAAGAAGATTTTGAAGAGTATCATTTATGAGTCAATGAATATTTAAGAATTTGAAGACGATTGGCTTAAAATGATCGAGGACTACGACTTTGGAAAAAACGCATGGTTGAATTTTTTATACATAAGTCGTCATCGTTGGGCTCCTATATACGTTAAAGAAGTTTTTTGGGCTAGCATGTCTACTACTCAAAGGAGTGAAAGCATTAATGCTTTCTTTGATGGCTATGTCGGTCCAACAACATCCCTAAAACAATTTGTGGAGCAATATGATAATGCGTTGAAGAGTAAAATTGAGAAAAAAATAAAGCTGAATTTTCTTCTTTTAACTCCAATTTTCCGACGCTATTAGTTTATTAACTTGATGTCTGTTTTATCTTTAGTTATTAACCCAATTTCCCCTTGTTTTATGGATAGCTTTCCCTGGATTGCTATGTTTTATTGTGATGAATGCAGTATTAATGTATCCGGAAAATCAGGTTTACTGAAATGTTGCTCTTAATTTATTTTTTTCACAGGTGAACCCTCCAGACTGTAAAAGGAAATTAGGTTGAGTTTATTCCTCAATTAAAACAAGCAATGCAGATGATGTGAGTTTTTTTTTTATGTTAAATAAATTAGGTTCTTTCGCAATTGTGGAGTTTAATTAATGTTGTTAT
Organism: Dioscorea dumetorum; assembly: GCA_902712375.1. Classification (NCBI taxonomy): domain Eukaryota; kingdom Viridiplantae; phylum Streptophyta; class Magnoliopsida; order Dioscoreales; family Dioscoreaceae; genus Dioscorea; species Dioscorea dumetorum. The sequence goes on along the minus strand of CACTHL010000561.1, from coordinate 2,556,977 downwards.
GCCTAATAGGGTGAAGGGAATTATCCCATGGCTACCATTGATCCCCAGGTTCTTAAGGATCATTTTGTTCATGTTTATCATTAAATTTATTTTGGAATTTTTTTTTGTCTGCATCCAATTGTATGACATAAACCTAATTGTCTTTGTATGAACATTATAAAGTAGGTCACCTCAACAAAAAACACGTTGAAGTTGCAGTAGCAGCTATATCACAACTGATTTTAATATGCTATAACATTGATGAGATTTTTTTTGTCAGGATTGGATATATGAACAAAATTTAATTTGGTTATTCTAGGTTTTTGACACATGTGAGCTGGCTTCTCTTGGAGAAACAGTTATGGGTGTGAGAAGGCCAAGGAGGGATAAATCGCTAACCAGAAGAGGCAAAAAGGATGCCAATGCTACATATGAAAAGAGCATGCGGTTCAATTAAATCAAGCTCAAATGAAGAAAACTCCATTAGCTTCAAGAATTTCTGTGTTGGGGCCTCTCGTGTGAATGAAAAAGATGGGGCTGCTACAAAGAAAAAGAATATATGGGTGCTACCTGGTGCCTGAGGTCTGCTGCTTCTGGTGGTACCCAGTGACATAATGAAGATTGATGAAGTATATGCTGTCAAATTTTGTGATTGTCATCAACACTATCCCAGTGACAAATTCTTAGCACATAAAAACACTTTTTTTGGTTTATTGTTTTTTTTTCGTTCAGTGTGATCAAAGAATTAATAGGTTATGTGCATAGCTTGTATGGTTTACAAACATTGTGCTCCTTATTATGTGCAAGGCAACCAAGCGTTCAAATTTTGGAACATATCTTACTTGTTATGAACACAAGATGTAATTTTTTACAACATTGTCTCCATTATGAGCATATTTGTCTATTTTCGAACCAAATCATCTGCAAATTATTTAATCTAGATCAACAGGTGTTGAATTACACAAATTCAATTGGTATATACTGAGGTTCCAAATTTCAAGCCGAGTTTTAACCATTGGAACAGTATTTATATTTGATTTAAAGCTTCTTTACAAAATTCATCATTTCCCTTCATCGCAACCCTCTACAATGGAACCGCACACCTTCAAGAAGAACAGTTACAAAATGAAACTCTAGTTTGAAAGGAACCTTCATCAAGGGATCATGAATGGTTATAAGAAAAAAAAAAGAAATGAGAATAACACAATAAATTTATCAACAAATTTGTAAGAGTTAAAATGAATGGTTTTATTTTCAATTTTAAAGAAACAAACAAGCAATAGATTACAACAAATTTCAACAAATTTGAGCACCTCATAACCAACAACTTTTTCTCAAAACTGAACACATAAAACCCCAAAAAGCTCTTAAAAAAAAATTACCATCGCAAATTTCAACAAATTTCAGCACCTTATAACAAAAAAATTTCAACTAATTCCAACAAATTTCAGCACGGAAGGTACTCTCAGCCTTGATCCGAAACGCCAAACATTTTTCCATCGCAATCAAAACCTTCACACCAAACTAGAGAGCTTAACACTACCAATCCGAGTCAGATTCACGAGGAAGGAGAAGCCCACCAGATCCGGCAACAAAATCGCTCCTTTTCCACCAAATAAAGCCACCCGGAAATCCAAAAAAAAAAACCCCTCACGAGAGCGAGAGAGATTGAGGCTGGAGGTCGGAGATCTTCAGGTGTCAAAGTAGGAGCAACAGTTAGGGTTTCGGTCTTTTTTTGGGAGATCTTTTCGAGCGCTCTTTTTCAGAGTGAGAAATTTGGGAGGGAAATTAGGGATTTCAGCTTTTGGGGGTTTTGGAGAGAAGGTGATGAGGAGAGAGGAAATAACCACGTGGCCATCCACGTGGTTCGGGAGGTGAATTCGGGAAATCCTCTCGGGATGAATAGCTTTTCTCTTTCCGATAACTCCTTGTCACATAAAATGTCGCAAATTTGATAATAATAAAAAAAAAACTTCACAACCAAAATAATGTGTCTTAAATTGGAGATAATAATAATAATAAAATATAGGAAGTAATTTTGACCTGCCACACAATTATGACACATATTTTAGAAATTAAAATAATTTCTTGTAATGTAACTTTAGTCTTTTAAACATTTAGTGTAAACTAAATTTGTTACCTTTTGTATTTTAATCATCTATTACTATTGTGATTATTTATTCTATTGTTAATAAATATTAGTTCTGATTTTTAAAAAGTAATTTTTTTAATCACTATTAATAAAAAAATTTGCAATATCATTTGCAATGCAACAATATATTGCAAATCCTAGCAATGGATGCTACAAACATTTTTATTTTGTGTTACTAATGATAATTGGCCTACTCCATTGCATTGTGTAGAGAAACATTACATCCAGTTTCATTATATTGTAACTATTTTATCTCTTTACTCTTCAACAATGATTGTCACAATATGCACTGTAATTTGTCTTTTTATAACATATATTGTCTCAAATCTTATTATAATTCCTTATAATATATCTTTGGAGTATAATAACTTTATATTTTTTTAATTGATAGGGATGTATGCCACTCTTATGGAATTACGCGTACCATTTAAGTAGTATAATATGGGTGAATGCAAAGTTATGGATCACTCGAGGAACTAAAAAATTTTAGTGCCAACTTCTCATCTTGTTACGTATGTAGGTGTTCTTAAGAAATCAGAGAAACTACACTAAAATAAAGAAAAGTAATTAGCGATGCTAACTTAAGAGGCTGTTTGGATGGAGCTTTGACTCCCAAGAAATGGTAATGGGACTCCTTACACAACTCTTATCTCATGTTTGTTTGAGGGGAATAAATAGGGCCAAGTAATGGTAAGTCCAATAGTAGAGGAGTCCCATTGATCCCAAATTTGGGAGTAATATGATTCATGTGGGGTAAAATTACCTTTTTGCCCATCTATGGTTACTTATACAATAGTTATCTATGGTTACTTATTAATTCATTATATATACAATAATTATTAAAGTTAATTGTTTCTTTAACTTAATAGTTATAATAATTTGAAATTATTTAAAATTCAATTTGATAAATTATAACGAATAATAATTATTCTTGTTTTAATTATACTTATAAAATAATTATTAAAGTTAAATTTATAATTTAATTTAATAGTTATAATAATTTAAATTAATAATTATTATTATTTAAAATTATTTCTAATTTAATTATTTAAATTATAACGAATTAATAATTATTCCTATTTTTAATTATGCTTATACGATATTTATTTGTAGTTTCTTATTAATTCATTATCTTATATAATACTTACAGCCATTAATTAACTAAAGAGCATATAAGTAATTTACACAATTTCTCTCTCATACTTTTCCCCATTGCCAATACACATTCTTTCAAACCAAGCATTGTTTTCTCATTCCCTTATTCTCATTCACCCTACTTCCATTCCCCCATTTCCATTCCCCCATTCCCATTCCGTGATCCAAACGCCCCCTAAAGGAATAACCAAGTATAAAACAAGAGTATCAGAGCATAGAGTTTCCCTACGGCTATCATGAGACATTAGATTGGGTTGTGTTATATGAATGCAAAATCAATTAAGTTGAGAGAGATTTCCCACTACACACTCTTATTTCTCAAAATAAATAGTGGCATGTCTCATATGATGCTAATACTAACTTCCCTATGATTTCAAGACATTTTGTGAACTCATTCTAGAGATTGTCAAGGGCTCAAAAATAGCCAATCCTTCTCTCAAAACAATCAAACCTAATCCCATGCAAAAGAAGATTGAAATGTCTTTCTAATTCTCACTTTCTACGACCGCATTAACAAACAAGAATACTAGAGTTAATATCACTCAACAAATATGAGAATTACAACTCAATCTTAAAGTACCCTATTTTTATGTGGATTAGTCTCCTATCAACTGTGGTAAGTCTATATATAGTGTCAACGGCCTTTGGGTCAATTGGCATTTGGGTCCCCCGTGAGGACGCTTCGCAAGTTGCGAGGGTTCGAATTCTCGGGGTGAGGGTGCATGTCTGAGAATTGTGAGCACGAACTGTGGGTGGTACCAGCGATCATGTGTATGCGGCCCCACAGGCCGCAGTCGAGGCATGCACACGCCCCTGTCTTAGTTTAGCGGGCCCATTAGGGGTTTCGTTCTTCTTGACAAAAAAAAAAGTCTATATATAGTGGATCTCTTTATCGTAACTTGCATACATCACACTTGAACTTCTTGGCTCTTGCAAAGATTGAATTCCAGCAATGAATAACAAATAATTGAATCTTAATCAAGATAGTGCATTGTAAAAAGCCATAAAAGATTGAAAACTCACAACCAAGTGTCACAAAAATAAACACAAAGAGGCTTAGTTCTTCAATAATGAAGAACAATCATACAAATTAGAAGAGAAAAAAGAGCATCATTAAAAGACATTGAAAACTTCAGATCAATCTTCAACTTCCTAGATTGATGAAGAACCACAAACACCATCTAGAACTCTCCTCGATAGATTTCTTAAAACCCCTAATGTCACGCTCTTGCCCAACCTCCGTAACAATGTTAAAGGAATCAACACCACCCCATCTAGGGTCATCGCAAGATTTACTATTCCCTGTACTCATACAATATGAAAATTAAGATAGGCAACAAGAAGAAAAGGAACTAATTTCTAGCAAAATATGATAACTAACATTTACTAAGATATCAAAATTCAATAACGAAGAATAAAATATGGGATCACAATGCACATCAAAGTCTCAAGAAGAATAAACAAGATCTACACCTTGAATACATGACGCGCTAGTGGATCCATATTCTTATACAATGCAAGCATTGACATAAACCACTAAAAAATGCATAAAATGCATATATGAGATTCAGGAGGGAAGATGCAAGTAGTTGCAAGCACAATGCTAACTACACCACCATTGTGCGCTAACGCCTTGAGAAAGAAGTGAGTGGGTAAGTAAAGGGTTACTTAGTGAATGGAAAAGCATAGTTATAGAAGGTTAATAAGTGCATGTATGAATATACTTTTTGTATTATTTCATGCATTCACTCAGCATGTATTTATATTTTTTGTGTGAAAAGTGATATTTAACTATATATTGTTTTATTGATTATAAACTATGGATAGAGCATAATAGGCCTGAGGGAGCCAAAGGAAGGAATTCTACGGCACAAAAATAAAGAAAGAGCTCTCTTGGCACTGAAAAAGGTAACAGGCTAATTTGGAAAAGTTACGACCTCCTTACGGATGTAAGACTTGGATAGAAGAACTTGCGGGCATGCTTATCCCTATAAGTAGAAGCCTAAAGGTGATACATAATGGTTTACGGTCAGGACTTAAAGGCCGAGGCGTATACAAGAAAGACACATACTTGTAAGAGAGATCGCAAGTAGCAAATAGTGAAGCTTATGGTTCAGCATTAACATCCATAAACTAAACTGTAACACTAACATAGAAGATCTTATAGGCTGAACTTATGACCATAAGGTGCCCATAAGGCACATAATTCCTTATCTTTAAACAAATAGTGAAGCTTATGGTTCAGCATTAACATCCATAAACTAAACGGTAACACTAACATAGAAGATCTTATAGGCTGAACTTATGACCCTTTATGCTTGTAAGTCACCCATAAGGGGTAGAGTACAAAAAATTCTGTTAAGAGTTTTTGAGAAATCTTTTAAGAATTGAACTTAGAGAAAAGTAGAGAAAGATTGCAACAGTTCTCCTCTGATTTGACACGCCCCATTGGAACATTGTCAAGGGTTCAAGGGCTAATTGGAAATCGGTGAGATCCTCCTTCATTGGCATTATTAAAGACTTGCGGCTACCATCATCAATTCTAATAGTTTGGGAGTTGGAGGAAGTTTTATTGCTTTTTATTATTAATTTCTCTTTCATTGGATTGTATGATTCCTTTCCTTTAATGAAGAGCTAGACTTCTCAGTGTTTTAGGCATAGATGAATCTAGCGCTATCCTATTTCTGACATTGGTAATTTTTTAATTGAACCATCATAGGTTGCATTCAATTATGTGTTCTTCATTTTCTTGAACTCTATTGAAATAAGAGTGACACACCCTTTGTGTCACAGCAAGTGAACGGGTTGTCAAGTAATAAAGTGGATCCCGTAAAAGAATCGAGTTGTCGAATCTCAGGGAGAAACCGTACTAGTCTTAAATTCGGTACATGAAATCTAGCCTGATAATTAAGAAGAATGGAAAATCTAACAAATACAACTAAGTAACAATCAAGCAAGGGGTAGATATTATCAGGAATAATGGGAACACTTGGACAGTACTCCCTCGGGGATTAGACAATGAAGTATCAACTTCTACAAATACTGCTTAATTAATTAAAAGAGAAGTTTAATAGAAATGTGATATCAAGACGGGTTTTCACCGCACATTAATTCGTAGGATCTAATGGGTTTTCACCGCACGCTAAATCAGACGATTAACGGGTTTTCACCGCACGTCAACAAGCACGCAACATGCAACAAGACATACATCCAATCACACATGCATTCCTAAGATTAAACTTCACAAGTAATTGAGATTAAAGGATTATAAATAGAGTTTAACAATTCCCCCAAGGTTTCAAGTCCAAGCTTCCCAAAAAGGGGATTAGCTCATATTGCAATAATATGAAATCAAAGGTTCACAAATGCTCATAATCATAATGTGCAATTAAATGGAAAACTCCCTCAAAACCAAGAAAAGAAGATTGGCGCGAAGTTCCCCTCGACATTGGACGAGTCACGATTCTTGGCAGAGATGGTGCCCTAATAAATGGTGAAGGTGATGTTGATGAGAAACCACGCAGCTTCTTGGCCTTGGAGTGGAGGAGTTTGTCCTTGATCTCGTAGTTGATGTTCTTCCTTTCTCCAGAATCTCTCTCTCTCCCAAAAGTAGAATAAAAACCCTAGCCTTATGTCTTCTCAACTTCAATAAAATCTTATACAGGAGTAAGTTTACGGGCAGCTTATGGGCGTAAGCTAGGCCGTAAGCCTCGGGGTTTCTACTTCCCTCGTGCCTTACGCCCCCGCTTACGGTGGTGAGCCTCTCCCGTAAGGTTCTCTGTCTTAGGGTTATGGTCCTACTTACGACCGTAAGCCCAGGACCGTAAACCTCATCTGATAAATATTACCCTTCAACCTTATGGGTGTAGATGGCTCCCGTAAACTCCTCTATCTTCCAGTTACAGTCTCACTTACGGCCGTAAGTCCCAACCGTAAGGTTCTCTGCATTGCAAGGCTTCATCTCTTACGGGCATAAGGATGCCCGTAAGGCCTTCTGAATGTGGCTTACGGCCGTAAGCCTAGCCGTAAGGTGCCCGTAAGTAGTGCTGGTCTCCAAGTTGCTAACTCAGGAGTGTGCCATCTTTGACCTTTTTATTCCAAATTACTTCCTTTGGCACTCCTTTAGCTTTAAACCTCCCTTGGGTGCCTGCGAAAACAATTTACCCCGATTTAGCCTCATATTCCACTACATTACTCCAATACTAACTCGATAAGTATACAAATTTATATATAAAATATCATATAATTGTATACTTATCAAAGAGCCTGGAGTTCTTGTGAAATGTATATGCATGAGAAGTTGAGAGGTCATGCCCACAAGTGCATGGGACGCACAAATACTAAAGTGGTATGCTAGACTATCATATCCCTTAGGAAAAAGAGAACTAGTATTAATCCCTTTTCTATTATTTAGGGTGTGTTTGGTTGGATGTATTTGTAATTAATTGTATTTCTACTTACAATGTAACTGAAAATTCATGGATTTGGAAATACAGTAATGCAAAATCTGGTGTTTGGTTGGATGTAACTGAAAATACTATATTACAGAATTTTGTGTTTGTTTAGAGGGATTTATAAATCTGTATTATGAAATCCGGTGTTTGGTTTGATGTATTAAGACATGTGGGCACCCCATGGTGAGATCACCCCCAAACTCTTGAACTTAAATTAATTTTAATTATTATAATCAACATAAGCATTAAAATTTTAATTAAATTAATTTCTAAATTATTGATATGCTTCTTAAATATATTATCAAAGAGGACTTCTCCAAATAGTATTTTAATTAAATAATTTTGCGTTAAATAAAATTTAATTATGGATGTTAAATATATTTTGAATAAAATTTTAATTAAATGAGTTAATACTCAAGATTTAATTAATTAAATTTTTACATTTCATAAAACCTCCTTTAATATTTTTGAATAATAATATTGCTACAAATTAGCCTCTTGTACCTCATATATCATTTCATAATACCTCCTTTAAAACAAATATATTAAAAATTTTGTCATGTTAAAGGATAAATATATGATTTATAAACCAAATGTATGAAATGTTAATTATTTAGCCATGAAAGTAAATATGACACTACACGAGGAACCCAAAAACACATAAATGATCATTCCTAATATTACAATAATCCATGATTTACTTTAACTTGTTAGTGGAGTATAATAGGGTGCAATAAAGTGAAAAAAATGATTCGTTTTATGTTTTGTTGTATTGAAAATTTACAAAGTATCCCTCTTGGATTAGAAATCATTCTTAATACAACAATGGCATAAGAAAACACTGCTTATCAGACGATCAAAGGAGATTTACAATTATAATCAAACAACACTCATCTCAGGTTCCTGCCATTTTCCAGCTCGCAAATCCAGCAAATCATAATCCTGTAGAAACAAATTGTTTAAATAATAAAAACCTGTAGAAATTGATTCTAATGAAGTATTGTACAAGCACGGAAATGAAAACAAATTTTCGGCTTGTAAATATGAACAAAGAATAGAATGGCAATTCAGTGATTGATAATTCATAGTCCAGATATGAGCTCAAAACAACTATAGTGCAAACCTTTGCCTTGGGACAAGATGGCGTTCCACAAGCCATGGCTGCAATTGCCTGATAATAAAATTATGAAATATCATATTATTACATGAATTAGTCAAGAAAAGCTTATAGTGACAAATGATAGCTATCAAGATCCTCTACCTGAGCTCCACCAGCTTTTAGAATGTGTGTGACACCGACTTTCTTAGCACAATAGAGTACCTCCTCAAATAGACTAGTAATTATTAGTATGTGTGATGGAAAGAAGTTGAAGGCAAGACTGCAATCCCCCCAAGAACATAAAGACCCACTGAAGTAATGCACCTTGCTGTTCTTTTGCATATGACACCCTATCAAATCTCATCAAATAAGAGGATATTTTTGATAAAAACACTGGCGAGAAAATATAGTCAGTTTCTTACTCTCGTATTCTCAGTAGTCCTCTCAGGAACCTTTTGAGCATCATGGAAAGCATATATATTGGACTAGGCTACATCAAATGCTTCCCTGACAACAGGATCAAGCTGCATGTACACTAAAATTGTCACACAACTTGAACAGGCATGGAAAAGCTCAATACTCTATTATATACCGCAAGATAATAACATCAGTCATAATACCATTGATCAAGCAATCATGTTTTTTAATTCCTGAAGAATAACCAAAACATGAATGTAAGCTAAGAAAATAAATACATATCTTGTGAGAAGAATACTTTAAGGACAACAGATCCAACAGGATACTAATGTGAGCATATATAGTGAGCTCCTTAACTATATAGAGCACTCCAACATCATAAGATAATTTACCAAATATAGAGCGCTCCAATATTGTAAGACATCAACTAGTACAAAAGTAATGCATAGAAATTAGCTTCTAGTGAATGCTAATTTTTCCCTCAATATCCTCCTCTTTGATTAGCCATTATTTCAAAAAACTCCTCTGCCCAATACAAACATTCTGTATTACAGCTTTAGAAGACATTGTAGCAAAAAAGAAAAAAAGTATGTAGCTAAATACTTTAGTTTTGAAAATAAATCTCGTAGCAAGAAATGCCATAGCTAAATGTTAGCTACATATTTTATGACTTTTGTAGCTAAGAAGTAATAAATTTTGCTACCGCTTTTATTTTTCATGTCTAAATGTTTAAAATATTTTCCCGCAAAAATATTACATGGTAGCAAATAATTAATTACTTTAGCTACATTATATTGATATATATAGCAAATTTTATTTTAGTAGTAACAAAACAAAAACTATATAGCCAAAAGTTTAGTCTACTTGTCACAGTAAAACTATCGTCACAAATAGTTTTATATTCAGCTATAGATTTTGTATGTTGTAGCTAAATTAAATATTAAATTGTTATAGTTATTATAGTGTGGCTAATATGATAGTTATTTAGCATCAAAACAAATCAATTATAACTATACATTAAAATATTTTGCTATGAAATAATAGATTTCAAACAAAAATATTCACTTAATTGTTTCGAGTAAAGTAGCCTTGTAACTATGTAGTAAAATATTTTGCTATAATAATACAGTTTGTAGTAAAAATATTTTGCTTCGGAATAAACATATCATAGCAATTAACTTATATTTTTCGGCTACAAACTAGATAATCCATATTTAAATATTAAAATTATTTGCTATAAATTGGATATTTTTGTACTAAAATTTATTTTTTAACTTTTAAACATAAAGAAATGTTAATAAATTAATAGCTATTAAGTGCAAATAATGAAATAAAAAGAATTAAATTAAATATAGCCCAAACAAAAATGAAACTAATTAATTAGAGGAATAGATTATGGAAGTAGGACACATGTAATAATTATTACAAGAGAAGTTTTCATCACTAACATTAATAACATTTATAAAATCTGAGCTTGTAAAAATTAGATGTCTACTCTTGCGTTTGTGAAGCATGGAGATGAAACAACATTTTAATTTTTTCTTCTCAATCTCTATTTATCTTTGCTAATTTTTCATCCATTTGCTTTTCCATTGCCTCTACTCTTGTATTTGCTTCATTTTTAGCCATTTCAACTTGTGATGTTTGTAGGTCCATTGACATCAGATGGTTGACATAAAATCTTTTCTAATGTTGTAATATTTTCTGTTTCTTTTTCCAAATCCTCCATGCCTACGCATTCTCTTGTCGTTTGATATAAAATAATATAACGAAAAATTAAAAAAAATGGCTGAATGTCTATAATGATATAGTTGCAGTGTAAATAAAATTTGAAGCGAAATATTCAAAAACAATTGCATACAATCTAAAACGAAATATAAATATGTCCTAAAATGAAATGCATTATAAACTTATAAGTAATGTTGTCTCACATTCAAAAAATCTATGAAGAAATTTTATGAATATAGGCTGGAAGAGAAAGATCACACATAAATAATAAGTGGGTACATGTGGTTTAATGTTGATAAATTTCATTTTGTATAGGTGTCAATTTGATAAAATTGACATAAAATAATATGAAAAAAATTAGAAACAACTAAAAGTTCATAATTACTACGGTTGTAGTGTAAATAAAATTTGAAATTAAATATTGAAAATAACAATTGCATACAATTCAAAGAGAAATACAAATATGTCATGAAATAAAATTCATTATAAACTTATAATAAATCTAAACAAAAAAATTTTATTAAGAAATGTGTGGATATGAGGTGGAAAACAGATGACATATAACATGATTGGGAGATTGTGTCGTATTTAGTTGAGGGAGAATAGTGGTTGATAACTGAATTTTTATAAGTACTCATTTGATTATGTTGACAAAAAAGCAAGAAAAAAAGAGAAAAAAAAAAGAAAAAGAAAAGAAGATGAACTTGAAAATTCTATAGAAGGTAAGATATGTAGTTGTAATCTTAGGCGTATTTGACATGTCTTAATATGATTAGGAATTATACGGTTACAATCTCTCATCTCAATGTGTATAAACAAGATTAATTGAAAAAGACATACTTGAGAAGATCTTTATCAAGATTAGTAGAGCTCCGATTTCAATAGTAGAGAAAGATGACAAAACAAAAATATGAATTATGGTGTAATAAAAAAGACAAGAATAAATGCTACTAGTATTTTAAAATTTAGGAGGGAATTGAAATTTTTATTTCCCTCCAAACACAAAGAGGAAATTTGAATTATTTTATTTTAGTCCAAAATAAAAATAAATTTAAATATTTTCCTTCGAAAAATAGATGATGAGAGTTAAAATTATTTTATTTCAAGAACAAATAATATTTATTTCTTCTACAATTTTAAAATTTCGTTTTGGCTTTTTTGAATCAGTTTTATATCATAATAATTTGGGTCCATATTTTAATATAAATAAAATTTTTAATATTAACCACAAATTAAAAATCACATATACTGCTATGTCACCAGGATTTTTGCGTATATATATATATATATATATATATATATATATATATATATATATATATATATATATATATATATATATATTGGTGTAATATTCTGGTAAGAGTTATATTTGGAATCAATCAAACATGATTAATTACAATTACCTTGATTTAGTAACTAGATATTTGTGCCAGTTTACAAAAAAAAAATCAAATTTGAAAAAAATAAGAAAATAAAAAAATTATCCGAAAGAAGGATAATTATAAAAGTTTTTGAAAAGAAAGATATCAAATATTCAAATGCAGATGGTTAGATATGTGATTTTCAAATATCGGATATTTTTTAAAAAAATTAGATTTAAAGATATAATCTAGTTGGTGGAATTGGGATTTTTTTATTATTATTAAAAATTTTTTTTAAAAAATTTGGGATAATATTTATCTTTTCTTTCCGGTGAGAAATTCGGATTTTGAGGAAACAAAAAAATGGGCGAAAAGATAAGAAAACCAGAAAAAGATAAGACAGAGGGGAAAAAATGGTAGAGAAAGGAGAGATTCTGAAAACAAATGAGAGAAAAAGAAAGAAAAGGAAAAAAAACCACCAGGAGAAGAGAAGAAGAAGAACGCAAAAAACGAAAGAAAGAGAGAAGAGGAAGCGAGGAAGAGAAGAAAGAAAAGAGAGGGAAAAAAAACAAAGGGGAGAAGAAAAGGAGGGGCTTTATTTAAAAAAAAAAGTGAGAAGCGAAAACACCATGAGAAAAAAGAGAAAGAAAAAGAAAAGAAAGTGAAAGAGAAGAAGAAGAAGAAACGGAAGAGGAGATCAAGATAAAGAGGTTGGTTCTCGGAGTCGAACAAAAAAAGAAGCAAAAAGGGTACTATGGATTTGTCCAGTAAAAATAAGTTCTAATCTTTGCATAATTTTCCACCCCTTATACATGCAGTAAGATTGTTTTCTAAATTTCATGCATAGATGAGAATCTAGACAAATTTTGAGCATGATAAGTTCTCTATTAGGCCTTTGATCCTACGTGAATTCTTTTAGAAAAAAAGAGGGCTAGGCTGCAAAATTTGTAGAAAAAATGCAAGTTTGAAATATTTTAGGTTTTATTTGCAAATATTCGATAAAAGTGCAAAAAATGAAAATTCAAAAGGCTTGGTTGCAAAATTTGAGGAAAAATGAAAATTTGAAATGTTTGAGGTTTTATTTGCAAATGTTCGATAAAAATGCAAAAAATAAAAATTTAGAGGGTCTGATCGCAAAATTTGCAGAAAACTACAAAAAATGAAAAGTTTAAGGTCTTATTTGCAAAAGTTTGATAAAATTGTAAAAAAATAAAAATTTAGAAGGTTTGATATGCGAATATGATGAAAGAGGGACTAATATGAAAAAAAAAACAGAAGATAGAAATTTTAGTGGAAATTAGGGTTATTCATGCAAATTCGCTGATCCACCTTTGAAGACTACAACACCTCTTGTGGAGTTCCAATGTAAATTGTAGTGGTAGTCTGTTCTCTTTGTGAGAGCCTCTCCACTACCTCATGGGCTCCCTTTTTGAGTGAGTGGAAATATTTTGAAGACCACAACTCTTGTGGAGTCCAGTGTAGACTGTAGTGGTAGACTGTTCTCCTTTTAAGAGGCTTTCCACTACCTCATGGACTCCCATTTTGAGTGAGTGGAAATATTTTTGAAGATCACAATATCTCTTGTGGAGTTCCAATGTAGACTGTAGTGGTAGACTGTTCTCCTTGTGAAAACCTCTCCACTACCTCTTGGACTCTTTTGAGTGAGTGGAAATTTTTTAACACCGCAATCTCTTGTGGGGTTCTAATGTAGACTATAGTGGTAGACTGTTCTCCTTGTGAGAACTTCTCCACTACCTCATGGACTCCCTTTTTGAGTGAGTGGAAAAGTTTAAGACCATGAAACTCTTTATGATTCAATGTAGTGGAAGACAGCTTTCCTTGTGAAGGCTTCTCCATTGTCGCTTGAGATTCACATGAGTGAGTGGAAAAAATTGAAGACCATGAAACTCTTTGTGAATTCAAAGTAGTGGAAGACAGCTTTCCTTGTGAAGGCCTCTCCATTGCCGCTTGAGGTTCACATGAGTGAGTGGAAAATGTTGAAGACCATGAAACTCTTTGTGAATTCAAAGTAGTGGAAGACAACTTTTCTTGTGAAGGCCTCTCCGTTGCCGCTTGAGATTCACATGAGTGAGTGGAAGATGTTGAAGACCATGAAACTTTTTTGTGAATTTAATGTAGTGGAAAACAACTTTCTTTGTGAAGGCTTCCCCATTGCTGCTTGAGATTCATATAAATGAGTGAAAAAATATTTTCCAAGACCACTAGCTCTTGTTGAGTTCAATATGGTGGAAGATGATTCTCCATGTGAGAGTGTCTCCATTACCTATTGAAAGTCTCTTGAGTGAGTGGACCAATATTATGTGAAGTCCATAAAATCTTATTGAGCTCAGTATAGTAGAAGAAAATTTCTATGTGAAGAGTTCCCCACTGCCTCTTTAAAAAAAAATCTTCTGAGCGAGTGGAATGTTTAATGAGATATAAGGATATAAAAAAAAGAGAACTTTGCAAGCATAAGACCTCGAAGCTTCCAACTAAAAAAAAGACGAAAGAAAAGTAACTAAGCTTGTGTTTCATAAGGAAAGGTTGCAACTTGGGGCTTACAAGAAATAAACAAGTCTAAGCCATCAAGTCAATGATCAATTATGTGAGAGATCACGACGTGACAATGCATAAGCCAAAGCTCAAAGGCATAAAAAAAAAACTTGAAAAAGTTAAATTTATAAGCAAATGAATTTAGAAGGCTCAAGATATCAGAAATCAAAGAGTCGAAGAGCTTTACAAGCCCAAAATCTGAGAGGCTTCACAAGTATGAAATGCCGAAGTCCTCAACCACCCAAATTGAATGAAATCCATCTTGAAATCCATTTTGAAACCAAGCAAGTCAAAGCGATCATGTAAAAAAATTATAGCTCGATGATGTGCAAGCCCATGCTCAAAGCACAGAAAGTCGAGATAAAAAAAAACTCTTATGTATGATAAATGAACTCAACAGTCTCAAGACATCAGAAGTCAAAAACTTGAAGAGTTTCACAAGTCAAGACTCTAAGGAAGTTTCACAAGCACGAGAGCCGAAACTTTTAAAAAGTCAAATTATGCAAAACCAAGTTTGTGATTCATCAACGTAGAGAATCAACAACTTGAAATGCAAACTCAAATCCAAGATGCGAACTCCAAAGTTAAAGCCATTTCAAAAAAATCAAAGTCAAAGCAATCAAGTCAAGATTCGAGATATGAAAGAGTCAAGACTTGAAAATCTATACAAATCGACAAATGAACTCAACAGTCTCAGGACATCAGAAGTCAAAGACTTAAAGAGTTTCACAAGTCAAGACTTGAAGAAAGTTTCACAAGCACGAGAGCTTAAGCTTTTGAAAAGTCAAATTATGCAAAATCAAGTTTGTGATTCATCAACATAGAGAATCAAAAACTTAAAATGCAAAGTCAAATCCAAGATGCAGACTCCAAAGTTAAAGCCATTTCAAAAATCAAAGTTAAAGCAGCCAAGTCAAGATTCAAGAAGTGAAAGAGTCAAGACTTGAAAATCTATACAAATCGACAAATGAACTCAACAGTCTCAAGACATTAGAAGTCAAAGACTCAGAGTTTCACAAGTCAAGACTTGAAGAAAGTTTCACAAGCACGAAAGCCGAAGCTTTTGAAAAGTCAAATTATATAAAATCAAGTTTGTGATTCATCAACATAGAGAATCAACAACTTGAAATCCAAATCAAATCCAAAATACAAACTCAAATGTCCAAGATACATATTTCAAATGAATGAACAAATGAGCTCAACAGCCTTAGGGCATCAAAAGTCGAAGGGTCGGAGAGTTCACAAGTTGTAAAAAGCTTCATAAGCAAAAAATGCCCTTTTCTATGCAAAAATTCAAATTATCAAGTTACTAATTCCCAAAATGTGGAGAATTTACAACTCGAAAGCTAAATCATGTCCAAGATGCAAATTTCAAAATTTGACGAAGACCAAAAGTCAAAGCGCGCTTTTCGGCGAAATAGTCGGACCGAGATGATATGATGTAATCAGTGTATACTTAGGCATATAAGTCTAAGTTACATAAGGTCAAGATGATCAAATTTCAAAGTCCTTGTAATTTTGATGAAGTGTATAAATTCAAGTTGATAAAAAAATGAATAAACTTGATTGTTCTAATTTTTTTTTGTTCACACTTATTTTTTAATCGGAGGTTCCTGCGACAGTATCCAGGGTAATTAACATTAGGGGCTTGCCCTAATGGAAGTCGGAAACAAACAATCCCTTCAAGTCATAAAAATAATCAAAATTTGATTTGTGGGCCTTTATTTTGGCCGGTTAATCATATTAAAGGCTTGTTGAGAAAAAGGGCCCCACAGTGCCTTTAGAATTTCTACATACCTTAATTTTGGGGATTTTTCAATGGAAATTTCTCACCTTTCATGATCTTTCCTTTTTCATGATCATGATTTCACTAGGATTAAATACCCTTACCCTAACAAATCTTCGTAATATTATTTATATAAAATCCTAACCAAAGTTGATACATGGCCTAATTTAATGTAATGTGAATATTATATTATATTATATTATATTATATTATATTATAAAGATAATTATATAGTCACCATTATTCAACATATAATAAATCATGTAAAAAAAATAAATTTGGAATGATTTTTTTACTTTTATTGTACGATTTGAGACAATTGAAACATGCTTGTAGTTTGAGTATAATATTAAAATCCAAAATCATCACATTATTAAACTTTTGGACTGTTCAATTTTTAAAAAAAAAAAATCAAAACTTCATTCATTTTACTAATTTTTTTGTTCTTAAACTATTGAAATTAGTATAAAACCTGATTAACATATTACTTGTACTAGTTAGTAAATCTACAACAATAATTGTTCATAATTTATACCTATTTAATCAGTTAAAATAAAAAAATTAAATTTTACGAAATTAAAAATAAAATTTGACTTTATTACATTATATAATTTTCCATAATTATAAATTTTTGATTAAAAAATTTATATTAAATAAAATTTAGATTAATTACTTATCAATTGATAATATTAAAATTACAAATTAAAGTAAAATTACTGAATTCAAGTAGTGGGTACTTCAAAGGGCAACCCAAATTCTACATTAACCAATCACGAATGACATTTTCACTAGTTCTACCTGCTTTAACCTCTTTATATTGAGTTGGAATTGCTCTAATTGAGTTTAACAGGTACTCGCAAAAACTAGTGCGTATTACCATTTTTTACTCTTTATAAAACTTATAATCGGTCATGCAATTTTAATGGTTTTCAACTTTTTTGATGTTTCTTCTTAGATCATATAATTTACTATATTATCGCTAGGAAATAATTATTCACTATAAATTTTTGCTACCAAATATCAGTTGAAAAAACCTATGAGCTTTCACAACAAATATGTATATTGTCTCAAACAACTTTCAAAGTGTTTGAAAGTCAAGGCTATTGATCTCCTAAAATTATTTTATTTCATTCATTAAGGGAGGGCTTCTCAGTTAGCTTATGAATTTGTGCATCTCAAATTTTTAAAATAATAATTACATTTTAGATATGAAGCATTTAGTTTGAATTGCTCATTGAATTTAAAATAAATAAATTTCCTTTAAATATAACTTTCATTTAAATTTTTAGGGTAATTATTTTAGAGTAAAATATACTTTCCCTTTAACACAACTTATTTATAGTAAAAGAATGAGTGAACCATGATGATATATATTTGGTGAAGTTTTTGTTTTTCACTCCAATTTTTTTTTTAGATTTTAATTTATTTTAAATATATTTTTCATGCATTCTATTTATTACATAGAGTATTTTAGATTTATTATTCCTAAACTTTTGTTATAAAGTGGGTATTTAACTAAAGAGATTTAATATAATAATTGATTTTTTATCACAATTTAAATTATAACATGTTTTTGCTACAGTTTCATTTTTTCTTTGTAGCTCGTTAACATGTATATATTTAGCTATGAGATTGATATTATCAACTATAGCTACAAAAGCTATATTTATAATAAATTAAATTTGAAAATAATTATTTGCTATATGTATATAACTTTTGTAACTGTATGGTAATAGTAGCAATAATTTTATCATCGTGGCTACTATCTAAACTTTAAAATCATTATTGCTACAAACAATCAATATTTGTGACTAAATAAGATATGTTGCTATAATATATTACTGTGGCTACAAAATAGTAGCTCAAAGATTAGTTAGTGCCACAATATTAAATATCAAAACAAATATGATCTACTTGCTATGAATTAATAATCTATGTAACTAAAAAATTTACTCAAATTATAAATAGCTACAAATGACTTTGTCTATAGCTACTGTAGTATTCTTGCTACAAACATATTTTTTGCAGCTAAGAAATTGTAGCTATAAATACATATAAATTGTAGCTAAGAAATTCTAAGTTCTTCATCTTTCGCTAAGAAAGATAAAGCCCTCATTTCATCCGCCATCAATCAATCATAGGCCCTATTGATCTCACGGCCAGAATATCCATGTGTTTTTAATTTCATGCACTCGTTCATATGGTATTTGGCGAAGGACAAAATACGCGTTGAATTCATATTCCCTAGTGCCTCCTTAAATGTGTTATTCATTTCTTGTATCGCTTCAACTTCCGAGATTAATTTTCTTTTTCCTTTTCCTCTTCTTGTTTGAGTGAGTCTTGCCCCCGTGGTTCTGAGCTTTCTGAATGCGTGTGGATAGGTCCTGACATATTTACATGAAAGTTTGTCTCCTCGAATGACATTTCTTCAAGACCACCAATTTGAGGCGATTGCTGGATGTTTTGATTATTATACATGTCCATGCCAATTTCATCCCCGAAGTGCACAGCGCAACTCCACGAGCCTGGTCATTACCACAGATAGTCTTTAGTAAGTCATGATCTTCAATTAGCTTGTTTAGAAATGGTTCATCATGTGGATGAATCTAGTATAGAAGAACAAATTGCAAAAGATTTTATACATAAATAAAAAATACAGGAAACTAGAAATAGGAACTTCGTCCAAGTAAATTAGTACCTTGATATAGTCCTTATACTCTGACTCACTCATGATTATCATTTTCAGTCCTTCATTCCAACCCATTCCACTTAATTCTTTCAGTTTTGTAATTCTTGCCAATCGTTTTTTAATTGTCCTTAGGTGGTTCGACACATTTGATTCAGTAACTATGATGCCGAATTCCTCTTTCATTACCTTAATTGTAGCATGGAATGCTTGGGTTTTGAAACCTTTATCAACTTTAAGGCCTTGTTCCACTTGGGAAGCCATAAACAGTATGAAGAAGCGACTTTCAGTAGATGTCCATCTTGTGTTGCCACCAATTCTCTTGGTAGGGCTTCTTACTGTTGATGTTTGGCTATCCTCTGATGCTCTCATGCTATCCCTTCTACAACTGGGAAGCACATAAGATATAAAGGATGACAACAGTTATAAAATATGCCACATTATTGCACAAATCATAAGATGCATCATTTATTTTTCCATCAAAAACACATATCGCATTATTCATCCTATTATTTGATCAATTACAATATATGAGGTTTGCACATTATTCATCCTATTATGTGCTCAAATACAATAGCCAATTAAGGGGATATCATAGGCAAGCAAGAGATAAGGTTTTCATTTCAATTTATCAACAAGTAGTCACAAATTCACCAATGCAATCCATGCACATAAAGTCAAGGCAGATGTTTTGACTTTAGGTTGACAATAAGTAGTTGCAAAAACCAACTAAAGATTTCAGCCCCCAAAAACTATTAACTCTCTACTTGTTTGCTCACATATTCCACGCAATTGTTTCTCGGTATGCCACCCATTCTTGAGTCTCCTCTCTTTGCTCCCTAGTGTTACTATGCGAAGGTGGCCGATGGGAAGTCCACTCTTCCTCAGATGGTATAAACACATCTTCACCCCCACTTAAGATGTAATTATGTAGAATACACGTAGCTAGTATTAGTTCAGCCTGAGTTTTGAAAGGGAAAAATGGTCTAGATGTGAGAATTTTGAAACGCCGCTTAAGAAAAGCAAATGCACGTTCAATTGTCGTACAAGCTGATGAGTACCGAAGGTTAAAGAGTTTTTTATAATTCGCCAGTGTGCATGGACCAAATTCTTTGAGGTGGTACCTAACACCCCGGTAAGGAGATAGAAATCCTGGCCTTGTAGCGTACCCTGCATCAACTAAGTAATATTTTCCTAAGAAAAACCAATTATGACAATTAACAAAATTATCATTAATAGATTATTGCCGTATGTTAACCTGTAGTAAACTACACAAAATGGATACCTTCGGGAACTGACAGGCCATTCGGTCTCTCGAGTGCATCACGTAACACTAGAGCATCATGTGCTGAACCTTCCCATCTAGCGAGGACATATGTAAACCGTAAATTAAAGTCCATAGCTGCAAGCACATTTTGTGTAGGATATGCTTTCCTTCCATGAAATGCTGCAACTTCAGATGCAGGAATAGAAGGATGGATATGGTTCCCATCTAGCACCCTAATACAGTCCTACCATTATTAAAGTATAACTAAGAATTGTTTATTGGATACTAAATTCAAGAGAAGTAAAAGGAATGTATGACTACCTTGAAATAAGGGTGTAATGTAGACCTCGATGCTATGTATGTTGGTGTTTGTGTACTAGGTGGGTGGACGTACTCGTCACGAAATTGCCCAATCGCGTAAAGCACATGATTGAAGTATGTGCTGATAGTCTTGCCAGATCTATGAAAATTGTGGACAATGACGCGATTTCGTTTGTTATGTCCAATAGTATGTAGGAACATCAACAATTGTTATTCGATGGTGACGTGCAATGTATCTCTCATAAGACATTTTCATCTCATTATAGAGCAAAGGTTAAAAAATATGGATTTGTTCATGCGGACCATGTTGATACTGGTGGTGTCATTGCCGTCCACCAGCCGTGACAAATATTGCTCTCGAATTACTAATTGATTTCTTGATGGTTTTCTACAAACTCTACGTCTTTTGCTACGCAAAAGCAACGTGACGGCGTAGGAAGCAGATAAAAATATTTGCATAATAGATAACTGATCCTTTCTGACATTAGGAGCCATCTACAATTTTTAAAAATACAAAGATTTAAAACAAAGACGTAATTAACTTATCAGTATGGATCCGAACAAAAATAAAAGATATTTTGAGCATTCACTGTTGTTCAACTATTAATCTCTGTGTGCTCCTTCTCTGTCACTTTGATTTTTCTTTGCTTTTCATGTAGTTTATGTTATTGCCACTAGATCCTTTTTTGATTTTTAATATGTTATTATACGGTTCATCATCATCATCTTGTCCTCATTTTTATTATATTTAACTCTTTCAGCATTGAGCTGAATGCCAAGAGAAAGCTCAAACACTAATGCTGAAAATATACATAATCACCTTCTACAATTAATAAATTTCTTATGTATTTTGAAAAGTTCAATATATGTAATTACGCATAAAAGTTCAATATATCTACAAATGGCTCAAACTGTGGGAAAGAATACAAATGTGTCAATGAACTTTGTAGACAAACAAAGAAAATTAAAAGAGTTTGAAAGAGTGAGATTATGAATGAGATTATAGTCTTTTAAAATGCTTCATATGTAAAAGGAGGAAACTTGTGGACTGTCGTAAGCATGCCTTTAACTAAACCTATATTAAGAAGCTAGTGCTCTGAGAGTATGCAATTTTCACAAGAAAGCAAATATGTAATTAAATCATTCCATAAGTTGTAGCCATAATATCAGATAACTGTATTTAATCAGAATAATAACTAATACAAAGTTTGTGTCAATCAAGCAATTGTCAAGGGAATTTCAAAATTGTCCAACACAAAACAAAGCAATGTTATGAGCAGAAAATATAAGTAACATGATAGTGTGCAAATAAAACAAAAAAGCAAGGATCTGTTGCTAGTCAATCTTATTTGTATATAAAACTAGTTGTAACATTATACAAGAAATACATATGTGACAATCTTATTTGTATATAAAACTAGTCAACACACACAACTATCACCTATGGTCACCTAGGGATAACATTAAGCTATAACAGTGGCTACTTGAAAGCATTCAAACAAGACTACTCTATGGATGCACAATTTGAAAGCATATGCAAATAAGAAGCCATTATGGTTTCTAAATTAAATAACTCATAAACAAGTAAAGGCTAAAAATAGTAAACCAGTTGTCATAAACATTCTAAAAACACGACAATTGAAAGTCAGACTACAATGAGTAATTATACATAAAAGTTCTCACATAGTCATGCAGGCAAATAAAAAAACACTGCACATGAATGCTATACTAGAGTCATCAAGCTATTATTCATCATAACAATTTATTATAGGTAAGTGAGAATATATTCTCTGCAGCATTTGATCAAACACTTCATCGGCATGCAGGAAGAGCAATTAAATGTTGCACGAAAGCTATCATGCTATTAATCCAAAAAGTTCTAAAATGGTGCTGTTTCACATCTAGCTTCAGTGCTTTAGGGCATTTGATCAAACACCACATGGGCATGTAATAATAAAGCTATGATTTTTATCATAAAATCTTGGAGAATGGTTAGGCATAAGCTTATATTCTCTGAGGCATTTGATCGAACATAAGAGACACATCAAAAAACGGGGAAATTATGGCATACACAAGCATACAAAAATTAGAAGAGACAACTAGGCATGGAAGAGTCCTTTAAATAGGTTGAACAAACTTTGCACTAGAAGAAGAAGAATAAGAGGGGAACAAAAAACTTTATGTCCAAAGACTCTCATACTATCCTTTATCTACACATTAACAAATCAAAAAAACAACACGTGCAACATAATTTCCAGCAGAAATATATATATAAAACAAATTTTGGGAGGAAAATATACCAATAAGCAAGATAAAGGCCAGATCTACAAGTGTCCATATCTTAAAAATAAAAAAATTATTAGTTACCTTGAGCTGGAAAACAACAAATACGAAGGAAACTTCAAGGTTAGTGAAGACCTATCTCACTGTTGAAGATCTGCAATGAATAATGCATAATATCCAATAAAAAATATAGTTAGATCTAGAAACATGAGGTTTATAAGAACAAAAAAATCCCAAGAAAATCATGACAAAATTAGATCCAATTTGTAGAACTTAACAGAGAATGACGAAGATGATTTTCTGTTAAGGATTTTGAATTAAATGTTAGAGGTGATCTCTTGCAACTGGGGGATGATGATGCTGATCTTGTACAAGATCGTCAACCGGAGAACAGTGTGGATGGAGCACTCAAAGAAGACCTCTTCAAGGAGACGAGCTGATGCCGGTGTGAGTGGTGGAATTTCGAGGTTCAAGCGATACAAGAAATTCAGAAAAAAATTAATTAAGAAAAAAAAAAGAAAAAGGGAGGGATTTCAAGGTCATACTTGGAGAGTGAAGAAGATAGCGAGGGCGGAGAAGAGTAGAATCCCTAGATCTTGCTTCCTCGTCTCTCTCCCTAGCCTGAATTTCTAAGGTTTCGATAGTGGCCAAGCACGACCAACGGCGAGTGCCGAAGAATGACGAGCTGACGGCTTGTTCTTACCGGTGAGAGCGGAGGATAACAAACGGCCCCTTCTTTTATTCAGTGTTGATTTTGTTTTACCTCGTATTTGGTTTTACGCCCAATTTGGGCATAAAACCAAATACACCGAAAAAACACCAAAAAATACTGTGGGGTAAAACCAATTACATCAGGTTTTACAAATACACCCAAACAAACAACGAATTTTATAAAGTAAAGTATTTGGTTTCACATGTAAACCAAATACATCCAAAAAAACAGACCCTTAGCCTAGATAATGGTGTGAAGTGAGTTAGACTAAAAATTTCTAAACCTGAAAAAGATAAAAGCAAGGATGATGAGTGACTTTAGAGGAGAAACTAATCTATAAAGGGTGTTATTTGAACCAAGATCCACCTATGACTACACTTGAAATTACAGATCTATATTAAATTAGAGATTGAAACTTTTGGATTGTAAATATTCCAAGTTTATGCAGATTACTCTCTCAAGCTTACTGGCTAATAATCTCTTACAAAACTCTAGCGAGATTGTCTCTTTAGTCTAAGTTTCATATGATTGCAATACACTTTATGAATCTGTCCAGATTTAGCCCTTCTCAAGGTAGGGCGAGATTCTCTCTCTAACCTCAAATGGAAGAATTATGATGCTTTTTCAATGGAAACGCCACAACTCTCTTTACTTGTGCTACGTCCTAGTTGTCGGGGTTTCTCACCTCTCTAAGCATGAAACAAAATATTTAGATTGGAACTCTCCACACAATGATTTCAATACCATGATAAAAGCAAAAGTAAATCACAACCAAATCAGCATAATCCAATATATAAAAGTGCAATCCAATTAGAAGTACCTCAGGGTATCACCCAAGTTCAAATACTGAATGACGCTACCATTATAGAGATGATCAGAATACAACTCATGGATAATAACTCAAGACAATCAAATTTAATAAAAACTCCCTCAATGATGAGGCGTGGTGTGGGATGCATCTTCTTCTCTTCTGCGAGTTCTTTCCAATGAAATGCTGAAGAAGCAGAAAGAATAGGTGGCTTTCTTCTTCAACAATCTGGAAATCGAATCTCCTCCAAAAGATTAGGGTAAAAATCATATTTTTTGGCTACAATCACCTTGGGCAAATAATGGCTTGTTGAACCACACAACAGTCAACAAAAAGCTCCCCTCTTTAATCACAACTTCACCTTTTATAACTAAACCATAGAATGATGCCCACTATGTATCCACATCCATGGAAGAGGCCATGGGTGGTTATATCTTCCAGTGCAGAAAAAGTGGAATTAAATGAATGACCCACAACCTAGCCTGAGCAGTGGGTTAATGACCCACAACCATTGGTAGCTCCATGGCCTCCAAATTATTGTCGTTCACTTCCATGAGAGACCTACCCACGCCCAACCCAAAGCTATGGGTAACAAAGGTGTTGGTCATTTTGGAAATTTTCATCACATTGTTAAAGTAATTACTAGGAGTTCACAAACTCTTACATAGCCGTATGGTACTCTGTATCAGTTTTGTATGGGACTGATGAGGGTGCAGTGAGTCCCACACAAGTGTATGTGCCCTATCGAGTAATAGAATGCTTTTGAAGTAAAGTTTATATTCACAGGGACTAGAAATTACTAGTAGCAACTCAATTCTCACTATCTAACTGATAAGTGCTTTCATGTATATATTATTTAAGATGTTTTCCATGCATGAGCATCACATTTTTCAGGTTATATCTCTCATTTCGTGTGTTTTTGTGTTCATTCATGCAATTAGGGTTGTGAAGAAGGTTTATGAGAATAAAAGCAAAAATAGGTCATGATGGTGCCAAGTGGAGTCCTTTTGTGCAAATACAAAGTTCAAAATGCAAATCGCATCAAACAATAGAGTATGTGCCAATTGCTAAAGGTTTCAAGACAATTTTTGTAGAAGGACATGAAGGCAGTCATGCTCGCTCGTTCTGATTTGATCGAAGATTTCAAAAGCTCTCCAAGTGTTTTTCGACATCAAGAAATGCCTCATGACCTACCACACGATCGTGTGTCCGTTCGTGTGGCCTCAGAAGAAAAAACGGGTGAAATCGTTGACCTATAGATGCAGTTTTGTAGAGGCTGAATTTCCACAGGGCCATGTGGAATTTCCACACGGCCGTGTGGATTTTCCACATGGCCGTGTGGATCCTCGATGTTTGCCATTTAAAAGGCCATTCTGAAGCGTTTTAAGGGGATCTTCTTCCTAACTTTGGAGAGAAGTTCGGCTAGGGTTTGAGAAGGTTTTTGCTGCTTTTTGGGGGCGTTTCTTCACCGATTTCAACACCGATTCCTTCCAAGGAGAGCTATTGGGGGAGCCTTCGACGACTTCGATTCGGCGAGGTGTGCCCTAGGCTTGGAGGAAGGATCCATGGAGAAGAAGGAGCAGCCCTCATAGGCCATCAACACGAAGCTTATGGGGGTTTTCTTTATGCATTACTTGCATTTATCTTCATTTATTTTGATGAATTTGTATTGCTCCATGGAGAGCTAAACCCCTAGTGGGTGCTTGGACATGTAAACTCTAGAATTCCTTTGTTTCAATGACTATTGCTTTTATTTTAAATTGAGATTTATTTGAGTTTCAATCTTGTGTGCTTAATTGTTTCTCCCCTAGAGTGACACTAGGGTTGAGGGCTAATCTAATCATCCTTTTGACGAGTGACCATCACCATTAGGATTAGATTAACCAAGATTGAAGAGGGTCGAGAGGGTGAGTTGAGAGGTAGCGATACGTCCCCTTTCCCCTCCGGTGTGGTTTACCCTACCTTCTTATTCCAAGCATTTTTATCGATCTCAAAGAGAGTTAGGCGTTGAGAGAGGCCTTTCCACCGGGACTTATTTGTGATTAGGGATGTTTCGCCTGGACCAAAGGGATTGATCTATAGTTGGGAATAGGGTTTATCACTTGGAATCCCTAGAGCTTAGCGCAGTCATACGTTGTGTGAGGCGTCGAGAGTTTTCTCTCCGCCGGGACCTCGTAGGGGACTAGTTAGGGTTGACCTTAGGTTTGGGACCTTGTGTCTTTGGATTCCACGACT
This sequence comes from Dioscorea dumetorum, assembly GCA_902712375.1. NCBI lineage: Eukaryota > Viridiplantae > Streptophyta > Magnoliopsida > Dioscoreales > Dioscoreaceae > Dioscorea > Dioscorea dumetorum. The sequence continues at coordinate 2,529,978 of CACTHL010000561.1, read as the reverse complement.
CTTCAAATCTCGTTTAAGTAAAGGTAATTAGAGTTTTGCACTTGATACAAGGAACCTAGAGGGAGCATTGTCCGAGTGCCCCATTCTTATCTTGATACTTTCCGTACCTCTAGTCATCGTTTTTAATCCTTATTTTCTGTTTTTACTGTTAATTCAATATATTCATACATTGAGTTTCTATTGACTAATTGGCAAAGTGTATTTGTTTCTGACTTCTACTCCCTGTGGATTCGACTACCCACCCTTTGGGTATTTATTACTTCGACACCCATGCACTTGCAGAGCACACACGCAAAGGTGTGTCACTAACTTAGAACATAATTCAAAGGTGTGAAGGATGACTAAATCACTGGCTAAAAAGGTTAAGGAACTGTGAACTAAAGGTAGAGAAATCAAAATGAGAAGACGGTATCTGGAGAGACTTCACTTGGGATTTTAAGAATTAAATCAATTGCAATGTCAAATAGAATACCTAAGCTTTGTTGGACAAAGGGAAATCAAAAGTTTAAAAAGTACTTTCTCAAGTGGCCCTAATACCTAATCACATGCTTGGTAGGATCGAATCTCTTTCTCACTTACTTCCACAAGATTGCATGGAACTCTACAAAATATCTAAGAATTGAAGCGACTGCTACACAATCCTATGCCAGAGCATATCAAGCGTCCTTTCTCTAGTGCCCCACTCAACCCTTTAATCTATGTGTGATCTCACACAATTTTATATCCCGATCTCAATTACGCAATCAACAAAGTAAAAGTCACTTTCGTGCACTAATTGAATACTTATAAAACATATATTAATCCAACAAAATGATAGAAATTCTATCATAAAAGCAATTACAACATAAAAGTATCCCAAGCTAAATCAATCCAAACACCGAAAGAAGTTTACCCCTCCATGGGGTTCATGTTCATCAAAAAAGAATATAAAATAAAAATATAAAACCCAAATCATAAAAGAAGGAAACCCCTTCGCAATATCTTCTCAATAGGGGTGGATGTGAGCCAATATCATCACCTCGGATCGTCACTCCAGCGGCTCCTTCAAGTTCTTTCTCTTTCTCTAGATTTGCCTTCAAACCCTAGCAGGCGTATTTTGTCCTTTTCTGAAAAGTCCATCCTCCTCAAATAACTTTCTAGCCTCCTATTTACAATGGATGAGTGCATTTCATATGCATATTTTATATACCTCTTATTCATTTTTTGCTTGTCTTTTAGCATTTGTTTTTCATACTTTAATGCTACTTTGGGTATCTTTGCATTGTTATGCAGATTAGCAGGTCCTGGGTGAATAGAAGAGGTATTGGAGCAAAACCAATATCAAAAGAATTAAGTTGCAAACTGCCAGGGTGAGCATAGCCTAAGCACGGGCGTGTTATGAACCGTGCAGATTATGGAACTTCAAGAAGTATTCAAAGAATGCAAGCACGGCCTCAGCTTCTAGAATACAGGCGTGCTTATGGAATCATAGTCCAAGCCCGCATGCTTAGAGCCATGCACTTCACTGTTTTTACAGAAAACCATTATGATGTTAAATCCTAGATTTGGCCACAAAGAGCACTGCCATGAAGTACTTACCCAAGGGCGTACTTTGGTAGAAAATACCTTTTTAAGCCTTGAAGTTAGGGTTAGAAGGATACTTCGGCTAGGCTTCTACTGGAGGCAATTTGAGGAGCGACCTTCATCATTATATAGAAGGTGAATAGAGCAACTTGTGAAGGCACCATTCGGAGTGGAGCTTCGTCAATGGCAAGGTCCTCGGAGCACAATCAATCAATTTAGAAACAATAGGAAGTTAATGGATTCTTACTTGATTGTTTATATTTTCATTTCTATATTATGTGAACCCATGAGGGGCTAACTGTTCTCCAGTGCCCCTGATTCATGAACTCAGATGTTTAAGTTGTAGTAGTTGTACTCTCTTGCAATGTTTATGGAGTTTTATTGATTTCTATTTTAAATCTTGTATTACATAACCTGATGTGCATGATTTGCGTAGTTGTGATTGTAAAACTTGTCGTGTGTTGATTGTTATAGTTGTGATTGCCGTAGGGTAGTTGCAAAACTTGATGTTCATAATTCCCATAGTTACATTAACAAAACTTGACATTTCTGATTGCCATAGATGTGACAAGGCTTTGAGAGCACCCGTAGAATCCGTAGAATGTACCTGAAAATATTGTGGTAGAGTCGCTATAAGTTTCTCTAAGGATTTATCTGGGGCGCTACTCCTTACTACTGTTATTTGCTAAAATTATCCCTTACCTTCCCATCTTCTCTACGTTCTCATTCTCTATCCGAACGCTAGACTAGAACCTTTCTCAAATCTTGGCTAGACTAGATACTAGAAGAGAAATTAGTACTAAAAGCTATACAAGTTCCTATGAATTCGACTACCTGATCCTTCATTGGGTACACTTTACTACGTGTACGATCCGTGTGCTGCAAATACACAAAGGGCGTATGAAGGTTTTGTCACCGTTGGCGAGGACTGAGAACTTTTAGAAACATTAGGATTCCAGTAATCTAGATTTTTTTCCTTATTTATGTATATATTACCTTCTTTCATTTTTCTTTTGTTTATTTTGATTTTTATTGATTTGTTTTGCAGGCACATTTTACTTTGGAAGGGTTAAGATATGGACGAGTTTCTTGCAGCATTGGGACGCCTTTAGTGTTATTCTTTTGATCATCATCCAAATTACTTCTGTCTAGAACCAAATTTTGCAGATCTGTTATCTCCATTCATACAAAATGACTATACCAGTAGTGTTGAGGGTTTCCATGGTGATTTCAATTTAGAAGAAATGGTATCTGTTTGTCATGAAAAACATTGCCATAGGAGGGCGCAATAATTCCATGGGATCTAATATCTCAGGTGAATTAAGAGGAGATACAGAGTCTAGAACCAGTCATGCCGATGTCAATGAACATAACACAGGGTACGACACATGTCTTGGATGAAACTTATGACCAGTGGACAGTGTTGGGAAACCCTAAAAGAGACCTTCCAGTCAATGCAATTCAAGTTAATAAGGAGTTTGATAACAGGAATGATAGCTCAGATATAGAATGCCCAATAATTGAAGTGGAAGAACATGTTTTTGAGCTAGAAAATAATATTGGAAGCACAAATCTTGTGAGTGAGGATGATGGGTTTGATGATATAGATCCTAACAAGGAGGGCAAATTAAAACCGGCGATTGAGGATCCACTAGAATTAGAGCTGAAAGAAAGACCCATCCATCTTGAGTATGCCTTCCTAGAGGGAGATTCTAAGCTTTTGGTATTTGCAACATCCCATCTCTCGGCGGAGCCTTAATTTGATAATGATGAATGTTTGAATGAGCAACATGTTTGTGAGAAGGAAGCTATAGAAGAGGGTTTGCTGAAACCATGCCTCTTTCAAGTTGAAAAGGTAAAAGACTCAAAACCCAAGGCAATAGAACAAGTAGTTTTCCTTGGAATTAATCATCCGACAAAACACAAGAAAGAGGTCATGAAAAATGAATAAGAAGTGTGTAGAAGGCTCAAACCATCCAAGGATCCACCTGAGCTAAGCTTGAACAATTCATGGTCCAAAGTGTTTCCGTGGATGCTTAAGGTAAAATTGTTCAAGTCTCCAACAAAAGTGCATCGCCGGCTTGATAAAATTATGTTTATGGAAGTAGCTATGAAAGCTACATTTGGAAGGAGCATACCCTTTTCAAGCCTTATTAGATTAAGAAAAAAGGTACGTCAGGCTCGTGACTTTAAATAAAAGCTCCTTGGGAGGTAATCCAAGCACTTCACTTTTCTTCCTTTTTCTCGTTTTGTTTTGTTGTTTTGTTTTTAGTTGTTGAGTTTTATTTATTATTATTTTTTTTTAGTCTCTCGGGAGTTTTTGCATGTGTTTTTGGTCATGTCTTGAAAACTATTGTTAGCAGGACACTTGTGAAAAGAGCGGAATCAAAGGTCTGGAGACCTTCCTAGACTGAGTACGAGGTAAGCAAGGCCGTGCTTTATGGCCGTGCACTTCATAGGAAGTGGGAAAACTATGATCTCCAGGAAGCACTTGCTAAACACGCCCGTGCTTAGCCCCTGCAAACCTCCTACTCCGAGACTGAGAGTGACAACTTTTGACTCTCGAATCGAGCTACTTTTAATTTTTCTTTATTAAGTTGTTGGAGTTGTTTTATTTTATTTTCATTCTTTTCTGGACTTGTGCTATTGTTCAGTTAGCAAGGGGAGTCCCCTATTAAATTGATATTTTGATTTGATCACTTTTAGCTCTTTCTTTCTGTCATGACATTTTAGTCTTTTTTGTTGATTTGAGCTTCACTTGTGCCACTGTGGTATTTCTTAGGGTATATGGTTGAAAGTAATCGTGGAGCATATGTGAGAGTGGAAAAATCACTCTCCGTGTTCAGGGTAGTCTTCCCAAAACTTCCCTTCAATTTTTATTTGTATTTAAGTTTATCTTGCATGCATGTTTATACATTGAGGACAATGTATGATTCAAGTGGGGGGGAGGGTTTTCATTTCTTGTTGTTATTGTGATAGTGCGTGACTTAGGACAATCTATGACTTATTGGATAAGAATTTCTGAGTCTAGGGGGACAATGAGTGTGTTAGTGTGCATTCTTTGAGCTTAAGTGTAGATTCACTCTTGCTTTGGAAACCTAAGTTCTATCACTCTACCCTATTTTGTGGAGCCACTTTGTTTAGGTAAGACTCTAGTTAAAGGACCTTTAGTTTTTGATTTCTTTGTAAAAAAAAAAATTTTAGGTCTAATAAACTCGAAAAATCGAATCTTTTGTGGGACGCTATATCGGTTTCTTGTAAATATTTAGCAAAAGATGGTAGAAAGAGTTATCATTTCGGAAGAGTGAAAAGCCGCTCTTGAGTGGTCAGATTTTAAGCATTACAAATATACACTTGATGACCTACCAGGAGAAATGGCTACTTATAGTGTGTATGAAGCTACTACCCACTTAGTGAGTTAACCAATTAAGAATAAGGTCTTGTTTAGCCAGATCTTTCCAAAAACCCTTGGGGTACATATTCTAGGGTTGTTCACACACACACGGGGAGTACGGAGTAAGAGTGAACTTTTTTTTATTAAGCATTAATTTGACTTATGTACATTTAGAGTTTTCCTACACTTTACAGAATTCTTATCTTTCTGAGATCAGAGGTCATGCACTCACGCACTCATCTTTTTTTGTGTGAGTCAAGTGTGTTTGCTTAAGGACAAGCAATAGTTAAACTATGGGGGTATTTGTTGAGTGTATTTCATATACATATTTTATATACCTCTTATCCATATTTTTCTTATCTTTTAGCATTTGTTTTTTATACTTTAGTGCTACTTTGGGTGTCTTTGCAATGTTATGCAGATCAATAAGTTTTGGGTGATTAGAAAAGGTATTGGGGCAAAATAAGCATCAAAAGTACTAAGTTGCAAATAGCCAGGGTAAGCACGGCCTAAGCACGAGCATGATATGAGCAGTCAGATTAAGGGACTTCCAGAAGTATTCAAAGAATGCAAGAATGGTCTCGGTTCCCAGAGCATGGGCATGCTTATGGGAGCACGGTTTAAACACGGGCGTACTTAGTACCATACACTTCAGTATTTGTTAGAAAACCATTATGATGTTGAACCCTAGATCTGGGCACAAAGAGCACGTCTCAAGCATAGGCATGCTTGGGTCAAAAACACCTTTTTAAGTTGGGGTTAGAAGGGGACTTCAGTTAGGCTTCGATTGGAAGACTTAGAGGCGATTTGAGAAGCGACCTTTACCATCATCTGGAAAGGAATAGAGCAACATTTTGAAGGCACATTCGGAGTGGAGCTTCGTCAATAGTAAGGTCCTCGAGCACAATTAATAGATTCACAAGCAATAGGGAGTCAATGGATTCTTACTTAATTGTTTATGTTTTCATTTCTATGTTGTGTGAACCCATAAGGGGCTAACTATTCTCCAGTGCACTGAATTCATGAGCTCAAATGTTTAATTTGTAGCAGTTGTGCTTTCTCGCAATATTTATGGAGTTTTATGGATTTTTATATTAAATCTTATGTTACATAACTTAATGTGCATGATTTGCATAGTTGTGATTGTAAAACTTGTCATGCGTTGATTGCCATAGTTGTGATTGCTATAGGGTAGGTTCAAAACTTGATGTGCATGATTTATATTGTTACACTCACAAAACTTGACATTTATGATTGCCATAGATGTGATAAGGCTTTGAGAGCACACGTAGAATCCGTAGAATGTACTTGATAAACATTATGAGAGTGTCACTACAAGTTTCTTTGAGGGATTAATTTGGGGAGCTAGAACCTTTCTCAAATCTTTGTAGACTATATACTAGATGAGAAATTAGTACTAAAAGCTATATCGGTCCCTGTGGATTTGAGTACCCTATTCTTCATTGAGTACACTTTACTACTTGTATGACCTGTGCACTTGGGGATATACAAAGGGTGTACTAATAACCCCTAGAATCCTCATAGTGCAAGGGCAAGAACATGGGCGTGTGTCTTGCCCATGTAGTCATCGTGACTTTTCCAAATTTGGGTTCCTATGGTACAAGAAAGTGTATCCATGGCTGTGTATCTCTTCGGACGGTCGTGTATTTCTTAGCTTGGACTTCTCTTCAGATTATGAGTTATACAACTATGTGCTCTTGTGCTGTCACGCCCCGACCCTCGGGTCCCGGCCCATGACACTATCGCCAAAACAACCCAGGGGAGGTCAGACACCTGCCTCAACAATAGATCGCCGTAAGACTAACCTGTTACCTGTACAATATCAACATCACAACAATAATACTTTAAATCTAAAGGTATTCAACTACAACTCTATACAAGATTAACATACTCACACCAGGTATATATCCATGGAAATCACAAAAGCAATGATCATGAACACAATCATAGTCTCCTCTAAACACTGGGTGTAAAGCTCATACAACCTAAGGTTCTAACAGAACCAATCAAGATTATTCAAGACCAAATTAGAAATACGAAAACATAGGTCCTAGTGGATCCATCTTATGCATGACAACAATGTTTATGAATCATACACTACTCAAAGGTAAATACAGGAATAGCTTTGCCAAGCACTATCACGTCTCACGCCCTGCTGCCGTACTAACACCTATAAAGAAGTGAAGAAGAACGGGTGAGTAACTAAGTTACTCAGTGAGAGGCTGAACATGGAGCCATAATTCATACAAGTGTAACAAAGTGATATGCCGAAAACATATGTGTGTGTCTATATATAAATATATATAATAACCAACAACTTGTAAAATGCTTTGAATATATGTTTCAATATGAGAAACTTTCCAACTTTCTCTGAGAAAGGCATCAATAAAACTCTAAAAATCATTTATAAAGAGATTCAATACTGAAAATTCAAGTTAAGAATACTTGTTAAAAGATCAAACCCATCAAATCAAGGATTTATAGTGCAACACATGCAAAAATCCTCTATCGATCGCATCATCAATAGCCTATGAAAACTCTCCATCACTAACCATGGCCGTGGCTAGGTCAGGAGCCACCAAGATGACTCCGGGAACCCAACACAACACCTTCAGGTTCTCTACGCGCCTACTGTAAGGGCTAGTCAACCGAGAACTCCCCGCTACCCCAACTAGGTCGGTCTGTGGAGACTCGCTTCTATAGAAGATGGGGATCCCCCTAATGTCACCATCGAAACATTTGGGATATCTCGTAGGCTCATCATGAACACATCACGATAATAATATAAACACTTCAATATAATATCATAAATCTCGTCAAGAGATCACAAATTTTCATAGATACAACTCTCAATTCGAAAGTGAATTCTTGAGTAAACATCAGCAATGATATTATTTTCATCAAGAATATCATCATAAAAGTATTCCGTGAAAACACATTTCAAATACAATATTATCACAAAGAAAAACATTTCAAATAGAGCTTTATCACCAAGAAATCCATTTTGATTCACTTAGGCCCTTTCTCGGGTCCTTACATCAAGAACATTAAACCTTTGACAATACTTTGAAAATGTGCATTTCAAGATATAGGGTTTCCATCTCTTAAGAAAAATAAATGATCATTGATCATAATTGAACAGTATATCGAATCATAAACCACAAAGTATAAATGATTAATAACCTTAATCAAAAGTACATCGGATCATAAATCAAGAAGTATGAATGATCAATGTCCTTAATCAAGAAATAAACTGAAGCATAAATCATCATTATTCAAAGTTTCATGAAAACATCTCAAGAAACCTTTGAAACATGAAATTCACCATTCAAGAATGCATATAATTAGTTATTCAAACAAGAATGATCAAAGTTCATGAATTAAACAATTTCACACTCACAAACTTGGTGAGATTGAACTCTTAGATCACTCGCCTACTTGCTCTTTACCCTTGCCTTTCGATCCACCTCCTAGATACCATTAACCATCCAAGAAAAACAAGAATCAATCACATAACCCAAACAATAAAATAGGGAGGAAAGAATGATCCAAAATTACATCTCATGGCTTCTAGGGTTCACTAGATATTCTAGAGTCAAGAATTAACAATAATAGTATCCTCAAACCCTCAAGATCGCAATAAAATCAAGAAGATCTTAATTAGGTTTGGGTCTACATGAATCATGGGTTTAGAGATGAAGGATCTCATTCATTCTTCAGAAAAATATGAGATCAAGGCTCTTAAACCACCTAAACATTAGATCTATATTCTAATTCCATTCAAGCATTGGATCTATACTAGATCCACACTTTTCTTTCATAGATCTATAAAGAATTGGATAAGAGAACAAGAAATTGAAGAAGAGAAGAAAACTCACCTTTAACTTTGCTAGATCTAGAGAGGAATCATCACCAAAAGAGGAGAGGAAGCAATCACCACCATTCTTCTTTCTTGGAGCTCAAGAATGAAGATCTAATAGAGGAGAGAATGAGGATTCAATATGGGGAGAAAAAGAGAGGGAAATGGGGTCTTATGAAGGCCCTTTGAGTTTTAAATCGGGTATTTATAGACTCAAAGCGCGGGAGGGCTCGCGGGCTCCCTTGTGGGCGCATGGGAGGCCACGAGGGCCTTTCCAAAGGGCCTTGCGGGCGGCTGATGAGTGCATTTCATATATATATATATTTTATATCTTACTCTCATAATTATTGAATTTATCGGCTTTAATTCTCTAAATGCAGCTATTTGAAGTATTCTTAGTTTTTCATGCAGATATCAAAGTCTTGAAGCAAGAAGAAGTGATTTGGAATGATTTTAGAAGCTAAAGGACTTAGAAGAAACCTCACCAAGCCCAACACGGCCTAAGCACGCCCGTGCTTTCAAGCCGTGCAGATTGCAGGAGAATTCAGCCAGAGTCAGCACGTCCTTCGGTCGCTGAGCACGGTCGTGCAATCCCTCAGCACAGCTACAGCACGGGTGTGTTGTACCCCGTGCAGATTACAAGAATTTGAGTTTTAGGAGTTTTATTTGGCCGTAATCTGCACGGCTTGAAGCACGGCTTCAACACGCCCGTGCTTACATCAGGAAAAGATTAAAACCTCAGAAACATAGGTTTTTGGGGGACTTTTTGGCGTGAATTAAGGGAGGAAGAAAGTTAGAGATTTGGGGCGCCGTCCTCATCCTCACCAAGAGAATGTTGGGCGTATGGTGGGCCGATCTGGAAGAGATTCCACGACATGATAGAGCCTCTGGCAGCCGCAAGGATGCAAGAAATTAGGGAGATTTCAACTTCTTGTATTTTAATTTCTTTGGCAATCACCTTGTTGTTTAATGTTATGAGGGGCTAAACTCTTAAAGGAGCCCCGGGGTAATCTTTTCTGACGTTGTAGCTTGAACTTGATTACTCTACTTGCAGCATTTATGAATGTCTTGTTCCTTGCATTAAATCTTGGTTGTTGGCTATCTTGAATGTTGTTTAGTGGTTGAATGCTTGAAGGTTTGGTCTTCTTATCTTAGCTTGTCAATCATTATTGATAGTTGCAAGAAGTAAGATCTCAACCTAGGATTCAACAGCAATGTAAGCATCATTCATATAGCATAACTAGATTTAGAACTGAAGATATCTCTGATAAATTCTGAGAGAGTCCAAGTTAGTGAACGTCAGGAATCCAACCCCGGGGCCCCATCTCCTCCATCGAGCTAATCCTCACATTTCCCTTAGTGCAATTCTTTTTCTCAATCTCCTTGAATCCAACCTAGAGTCAATTCCATCCTTATTTATCTGATTAGATATTAAGCAGAACGATAGTATTAGAAGCTACACCAGTCCCAGTGGATACGACTACCCGACCCTAAGGGTACATTTTACTACTTATACGACCTGTGCACTTGCGGTTATGCAAGGAACGTATCAGTGGCCATGCATCCGCAAGGGGGGCAGCATGGCCCCTTGTGGCCTCCCATGCGGCCGGCATGGGAGGCCGTAAGGCCCCCTGTTTTTGGGGGGTTCTTGCGACATTTTGATGCCTTACACCCTCTACTTAAAAGCTCTTTCCCCAAAGGTTTTACCTTCTTTTTTCTACTCTAAAAAGAACCTTACTAAACACGAAAAACACCCGATGAAACTTTAAGCAAACAACTTCTACACAATAAACCAAAACACAAAAGAAGCGAAAAAGGTCGAATTTCGACATGAGCAACCCATGTTCCATACGGGATCATGTTTCTTGAAACCCTAGGTGTAGAAGGGTGTATACTTTTTTTACACGATCGTGTTATTTTCGATACATAGTGCTTTAGGAGTGCTCGGTCATGAGTGTGGTAGCTCACACACGCTCTGGGTGACCTTACTCACCATTGATCAGAAACTACATGGATAGGTACACGGACGTGCTAGTGGTTTAGAAATTTCCTCGTTGTAGAATCAGTACATGAATTCAGTGCAACCTTGTCTAGACCCCAACATAGAAAGTAGTATACGCCTGAGACACCATTTTTAGTGATTGTTTGTCTTCCCTTGATTTTAGTCGTTTGCTTTTTTTTATTTCTCACTCTTTTACATATTCAAATCGCAGTTCTGTAGTATTGCTCCCTGTCCCGCGGGATAGCATGTGACAACCGAGGAGGGATACCCACACCAGTTGACCCTCGAGTAGCAGCAAGGCTAACCAATAACCTGGAACAAACAGCTCTGAACAGAGATTTGGAAAATCAACATATATAGAATAAAGTACAATGATACATAGAGGAAGCTACTAAACGATAATCTGAGTACAGGGTTCAAAGGAATATACTTGTCATAAATACAACAAAAGTTTCAAAAAGGTAGACAAACATGCAAACCATGCATAAGAGTGTCAAATATACTAATGGAGCCATGTCCTTATATAGTGCATATGTTCAAAAAAAAAATACATTAAACAAGGATTGAGATAGAAAGCTGGGGATAAATGCTCAGCACTCCAGCCAACCGTACCACCACTACTGGCTAGAGCCTGGATAGGGAGGGAGAGGGTGAGTAACCAGAGTCACTCAATGAATGGGTTAGCACATGTCTAAGGAATACAAAGTACGTACGCTATAAAATGAAAATGCAAACTTTTACACTAATACATATAGTCCAAAACATTTCAATGTATATATATAGCAACATATACACCAGTGTAAGGAAAACATATGTAGCATAGGAGAATTACTTTGCTGAAATGAGGTTTTAGTAGATGTAACTCATGAATAGAAAAAATCTGAGTTTTAATATCATAATAAACCATACACACCATCAAAACACTTTTGCTATGCATAAAGGCTTATTTTCCCAAAATACAAAGTTCCCAACTTGACCAATCGATAAGTGGTCTAGAAATCCCTGTAAACTTTAGCCGTTGTGGCGGTTAAGTTTAGAACTGCCAAGGCACTCATGTCTTTGACGTTGACTTATTGGGGCTATGTGGTGACTCGAGACTCCTTATGTTCATCTAGTCAGGACTCTATACGTCACCAGATGTGGATAGATTAGCCGGGTCAACCATGTAACCTCTAAAGGCTGGACCATGAGGATCCCTTACTGCAGCAGGCGAGTTTCAACCTATCACCATCAAAATATCACAAAATGTTTCATCAATAAAAATACATGTAGATCATCTCACAAAGTCCTTATCCGGGACAAATATTAGCATTTTAGTGATAAACATCACTATCATATTAGATCAAAGCTAAGTGTGTAATATATATATGAAGTTCCACAATTTAAAATTCACAATGAGCAAGTTCGTGAATACTGGTACTTGTTAAATCAGATCACTTTCAAAAATAAGCATGCCCAAAGCATAATATACCACCCAGTATGGTTCCTCACCATCTTTCATAAATTAGGTTTGCAAGTCACTTCATAAATCAACTCATTTACAATATAAGCAAGTAGATAAAAATACGAATGTAGGAAATAACATAGGAAAGTATTCATATTCCTATTAGAACCATGCAATTGAATTAACCCACTCACAAACTTAGGAGAACAACTTTTCAATGGTGCTACTTCTCCGCCAGCTCCTTACCTTCAGCCGTGCTTTTACCACCTACAACAACACAAGCCACAAGGGCTCAAAACCAAAAGAAAACACAAAAGAAAAACAAGCATGAACTGCTTCATGCTACAAAAAAAAGCTCTAATAAAGCTTGGGTATAGCATGAACTTGAACTCTAAGGCTTCTAAAGGGCCTCCATGGAGATAAACTCCGAAAACATCTCAAAATATAAAGTTTTAGCAATGGATTTTTCGGTGCTACAGTAGCTCCGATTTCAAGAACAAGGGAAGCAAGTTTTATCAATGTAGAAAGGGTGGATCTTCACATCGAGTTCATGATACAAGAAAGAATGAAGAAAAACAATCAAACTAATCAATAAATTCATCAATAATAAACCAAATTTCATGATCTAAAATATGGGGCTAGCATGCTTGAACCAAAAGAAAATAAGGAGAAAATAAGGGAGAAGAAGAGCTCACATTGGAAGGATCTTCTACCAAGATTGGACATAGAGGTCAAGCAATGGCTCTTTATTCTCTTCCAAAGTAGTGGGAATAAAGGGAAGAAGAGGAGGGAGAAGAAAATTAGGAGAATTAGGGCTTGGTTCATGACTTATAAATACCCATAGAAGTACATGGCCAAGTACATGACCGTGTAAATCCTAGCCTGGCAATGTGTCTCTCTGAATGAAGTGAAAATCGCGCATCCAGAGAGTTACACGGGCAAGAATACGGACATGTACTTCAGCCCATACTTGTGTACTCATCCACAGAGTTACACTGGTAAGTACACCGTGTGTACTTCAAGCTTTGCCCGTGTACTTCCTCTGAACTCACATTTTCACTTGTTTTCAGCCCAAAATGACTAAAACAAGCTAAAACTCAAGATACAACTAATCTAAGGCAACTTAAACAATAATGCACGCACTAAAAAACTGAAACACCACATGTAGGCTAGATAATAAGGCAATAGGTCTTATGCATTCTGAAAAAAAAAAACCGAGAGATATACACCATGTATACGATCGTGTAACCCTTCATCTACCTGTGTATCTTTCTGAATGAAAACTTTTTGCTTGATCAGAAGCCAGATAAAGAGTTACACGGGCTGATACATAGGCGTGTATCTCATCAATTGCAATGTACTGCTTCCAAAACATAGATTGTCATATTTTTCCAACTTAAATAGATCTAATTCGCTTACATTTCTAGGCACAACTATTCTAAAATAGTTTAAACAATAATGTGCTATGGAAAAAGACCTAATAGCATACAAATTTTGACAAGAAACAATTCAGATCATGATGTATTCAAAACTCACAAAATCAAATTAAACTATGAAAACTAAGGTATGAACCTTGGGTTGCCTCCTAAAAAGAGTTTATTTTATGTCTTTAGCTTGACCTACCTATGGAATCAAGGAGGCTCATGAAGATAGAGCACTTCCTTGCTATCCAAAACCTCATTCCTATGATTCATGGAAAGCTATGAAGTTAAAATGATCACACAAGGAGAACAAGGTGTGTGAAGCTCATGTACACTCGATGCTTGGGTGTCCCCTACGAGTGGCCGCATTGGGCTGCGACTTGTATTCATTTGTCTCCATGATGGAGGTCTCATGGATGATCTTTCCTTAAAGACTACCATCACCTCCATGGCTCCAACCGACTCCTCATCCATTTCAAACATGTCTTCTAGTAGATCTCCATTAAAGATTTTTTGCACACATTCAGAAACTATATTTTTAACAATTTCAATGAAAAAACATGTATCATCCTCACTTGATGAATGCTTCATCGATGGTGAAATGTGGATACAACTTGCTCTTTACCCACTCGCAACATCAATTGTCCATTATCATCATCAATCAAAGCCTTGAACTTTGTGAGAAATGGACGTCCTAATATTAGTGGTACCTCCACATCTTCATCTATATCCAAAATGACGGAATCCAACGGAAAGATAATATGTCAACTTTTACGAGCATATCTTCCACTACACCCCTTAGATGTAGAATCGATCAGTCGGCTAACTGGATGCACATTTTTGTTGGTGTCAGCTCCCTTAATCCCAACTTCAGGAACATTTTATAGGACATCACATTCATACTTGTCCCTAAGTTCGCCAATGCTCTTTCCTCATCATAATTTTCAATCACACAAGGAATGGTGACGCTGCCTAGATCTTTTAACTTTCTTGGCACTTTGTTTTACAAAATTGCATAGCACTCTTCACTTAATGTCACTATCAACACTTCTCCTAGATTCCTTTTGTTGTGTGCAGATCTTTCAAGAACTTGGCATACTTGAGCATTTGTGCCAACACCTCAACAAATGGAAGATTAATATGTGGTTCCTTGAACAACTCTAAGAACTGCTTAAACTGGTAGTCCTTCTTTCCTTGCTTGAGCTGGGAAAGGCACGCTATCTTGGTTGGTACTCCCTAACAGTGGCCTTTTCCATAACCTTCTCCTTACATGCTTCTTCTCCCACCTCCCTTGGCCTTTCTTTCTCCGGAGCTTGGCTCTTTTTAGTCTGCATCTCGACTTTTCGGCCGCTCCTCAATGTGATGGCTTCACATGCTCCCTTGGGTTTATTTCAGTGTTACTCAGCAAGCTTCCTTGAGGCAATTGCGATAGCCTTTTGGCGATTTGTTCCACTTTGTTCTTCAAATTTTGGAGAGAAGTCTGTTGGTTCCATAAAGTCACCTCAATAGATGTGAAATAGTTGTCGTGGTTTTGGAACTTCACTTCTGTAGATTGGACGGATTTCATCACCAATTCATCCAAGCTCAGCCTTCTCTGGGAGAATCCCTGGGGTTAAGTCCGCCTTGGTTTCCCTTGCCCACTTAATCTAAAGTTCGCGTGATTCCTCCACTCCAGATTGTACATGCTGCTATACGGATTTCCTTGAGGCCTGTTCACACCACCAACAAAGTCGACATGCTCATGCTGCCCCGGTGACATGCTCACAATCAAACAACCATTGGTGGAATGCCTACCACAACAAGTCTGGGACATCATGATAAGAACTGGTCTTGGTGTAATCATGGTGCCAATCTTCTTCCTTAATGATTCTACTTGGGCTGCCAAGTTTGTCGCTACATCTACCTCAAACAGTCCTGCAACTTTTACGTACTTCCTTTTAGAGCTCCATTGGTAAATGTTCATAGCCATATCTTCAAATAATTTATGTGCTCCTTCCAGAGTCTTGCTCATAGCCATATCTATAGTCTGATGGATGCTTCGAGTTAAAACTTGATAAAATGTCTGCATTTCCATCCACCTCGGTAGACCATGCTGTGGACAACATCTCAACAGATCCTTGTACTTGTCCCAGGCTTCATAAAGAGTCTCACTATCCAGTTGAGTGAAGGAAGTAATATCTTGCTGAAGTTTAGTGGTTTACCCCTGATGAGTGCATTTCATATACATATTTTATATACCTCTTTTCAATGTTTTAATTGTCTTTTAGTATTTGTTATATATATTTTTGTACTATTTTTAGTATCTTTGCTTTCTTGTGCAGATTAGTAGGTCTTGTGTGATTAGAAGAAGTATTAGAGCAAAAACAACATCAAAAGAACTAAGTTGCAAAGAGACAGGGTAAGCACAGCCTAAGCACGTGCGTACTTTTGGGCCATGCAAATTACTAGACTTCAAGAAATATTCAAAGAATGAAAAGCACGGTCACGGTTCCCAAAGCACGGGCGTGCTTATGGAAGCACTACTAAAGCATGAGAGTGCACTTTACTGTCGAGCGAAAAAGTATTTTGATGTTGAACCCTCGATTTGGTCGCAAAGAGCACGGTAGAGAAGCACAGCCCAAGCACACTCGTTCTTAGGTTGAAAATGCCTTTTTAAGTCCCAAAGTTAGGGTTAAGTGGGTGTTCGGCTTAGAGGCGACCTTGGAGACGATCTTCACCACCATCCAAGGGGGATTAGAGCAACCATACTGAGGCACGATTTGGAGTGGAGCTTTGTCGATGGAGAAATCCTCCGAGCACAATTGGATTGATTGGGAAGTAATAGAGAGTCAATGGATTATTACTTGATTGTTTCTTTATTCGTTCTAATGTTGTGTGAACCCATGAGGGGCTAACCGTTCTTCGGTGCCTCTGATTCATGAACTTAGATGTTGATTTGCAGTTGATTTGCTCTCTTGTAATGATTATGGACTTATATTATTTTCTATGTTAAATACTATGTTACATAACTTGATATACATGAATTACGTAATTGTGATTGTAAAACTTGATGTGTGTTGATTGCCATAGTTGTGATTGCCGAAGGGTAGTTGCAAAACTTGATGTACATGATTTTCATAGTTACATTTGCAAAACTTGATGTATTTTATTGCTATAGATGTGCAAGGCTGTGAGAGCATATATAGAATCCATAGGATGTACCTAATAATCATTGTAGGAGAGTCACTACAACTTTTTCTAAGGGATTCATCTGGGGTGCTACTCCTTATCATTGCCACTTGATAGGTTTACCCCATCTTCTTCCATCCTTTCTACATTTTTTCTCTCTCCTAGAAATTTAGATTAGAACCTTTCACCAGTCTTTGATTAGACTAGATATTAGAAGATAAATTAGTACTAGAAGCTTGCTAGTCCCTGTGGATTCAACTGCCAGATCCTCTATTGAGTACATGATACTACTTCATACGACCTGTGCACTTGCGGATATGCAAGGGACATATCAAATTTTTGGTACTGTTGGTGGGGACCGACAACTTGCGAATACGCAAGGCGTATAAACCCCGGTGGAAAATTACGTGTTAGAAATAACTTGTCTAACTAGTTCCAAGTTGTCACAAATGCTCTAGGTAATGAGTGAAGCCACTCCTTCGCTCTTGCTTTCAAAGAAAATGAGAAGACCCTCAAGTTAATTGCATCATTCAAAACACCAATGGTCTTCAACATGCCACATACTTCTAGAAATATACTAATGTGCATGTTGGGATCCTCGTCAGGTAGCCCATGGAATGAACACAATTGTGACACCATCTGCATGAAAACTAGCTTGAGCTCAAATGTATTGGTTGCCACAGGTGGTTGCACAATACATGAATCGGTTCCATCCAGAGTCAGTCTCACATAATATGCTAATGTTGGTGGTTGCTCGTCTTCTCTCGCGATGTTTACTAGATTTTGCACTATTGAAGTCATGTGCTAACTATCTCACTCTTTTGCGAAAAGGCCTCTTAGGTTTTGGATCTTGCTCCATGGGTGTACTTGTGCTAGATCAGGTCATGCACAATGTTCTGAAAGATAAGAATAAAGGAAGATCAAGAGCCAAATCTTCAAATACAAAAACCAAAACAATGAAAAAAAGATTATTGAAAATAAAGAAACAAAAATAAAGTGAGCTAGTGTAGCAAACGTCAGTGTTCGTAATAGATCTAGTCCCCATCAACATCACTAACAACTTGATGAGGGCTCGATGAGGCCCATGCAAGTAAACATGCCCTATTAAGTAATACAGTGCTTTAGATGCAAAATTTTTATCCACAGGGACTAGAAATTACCAGTAGTAACTCAATTCTAAAGGTAGAGAAATCAGAATGAGAATACGTGTCTGGAGAGACTTCACTTGGGATTTTAAGAATTAAATTGATTGCAATGCCAAATAGAATACCTAAGCTTGTTGGACCAAAGGAAATCAAGAGTATAAAAGTGCTTTCTTAAGTCGCCCTATTACCAAATCCCATGCTTACCAGGATTGAATCTCTTTCACTTTAACTTCCACATGATTGCATGGAGCTTTAGGAAATCTCTAAGCACTCCTATATGGGAGCATATCAAGTGTCCTATCTCTAGTGCCGGTCTCAACCTTTTAATTTATGTTTGATCTCACGCAATTTTATATCTCGATCTCAAACACGCAATCAACAAAGAAAAAGTCACTCTCGTGCATTAATTCAATACTTATAAAACATAGTTTAATCTAAATAAATGAAGGAAATTATATTATAAAAGAAATCCAAACACTGTTTGTGGTGTTTCCACCTTTCCGCTTGTGCATTGTTATCTAAACTGTCTTAGAATTGTTGGGTCTTGAGTTTTGGCGCATTTTCGGTCGCTTTAGACTTAAAACGCAGTTCTCAATGCAAACACAACCATGCTCTTAACCATGCTCTCTTCAGAATATCTTGGACTTTGTTTTCGGCTCGAGTTTTGCAACCTGTAAAGTGTACGGATATAAGCACGCCGTACTTACTGCTCGTGCCTCAAGAGTACGTTGGTGTTAAGGGTAGAGAAGCGGTGCTCCTTTCACCCTGAAATATTCCTATAAAGTGCACGGGTATCAGCAAGCCCGTGTTTCCTGCCCGTGCTTGCAAGTACATAGGCAGGGGCTGAAGCACGCTAGTGTACTTGCCCGTTTAACTCTCTAGATGAGTAATTTTCACTCTATTTAGAGAGATACACGACCAGGCTTTGATTTACATTGCCATGTACTTCTAGGGCTATTTAAAGTCTTGAACTTGAGCTCTAATTCTCAAAAAATCTCTTCTTCTTCTTCTCCTTGTTCCCATTGCTTTGGATATGAAGACGGAGCATTTGCTTGACCTCCATCTCTACTCTTGGTTGAATATCCTTTGAACGTGAGCTCTTTTTTCTCCCTCATCTTCCTCTTTATAACATTGAATCTTGGCTTGATGATGATTTGTTGAATGATTCGATTGGATTTCTTCACTCTTTCTTGTTTTATGAAGCAGATGTAAAAAACCATTTTCTCTATCTTGTTGAAACCTTGATTTTTCTTTTTTCTTGAAATCATGCTACTGTAGCACTAAGAAATCTTTTGCGAAACCCTTATTTTCTTTCATGGTTGTGATGGGAGTTTATCTCCATAGAGATTTTTTGGAACCCTTAGAGCTCAAGTTTAGGCTTGTCAAGGTTTCATGGCTTGTAGCTTGAAGAAGTTCTTGCATGCATCTTCTTTTTGTGTTTTTCCCTTAATTTTTGAGCCCTTGTGGCATGTGTTGGTGTTAGATAGTGAAAGCTTTGCTGGAGGCAAGGAGCCGGCGGAGGAGTAGCGCCATTAAGGAGTCGATCTTCATAGTTGTGAGTGGGATATATAATTGCACAATTCTAGTAGATTTCTATCTAAATATATTTATAGTTAAATTAAAAGAATTCTTTGGATTTATCATGATGAACTAACGATTTGGCTGGTTTGAAAGGAATTTCTATATTCCTATTTCATGAGCAAAGCTCTTGATGCTAGGTTCTTTTATTGCTATGTTGGCGTATTAGATTGAATTGAATTGTGAAATTCATACACATGTTATACTCTTGGGTTTCATTTAAATGGTAATGATGTCATCCGCAATATGGGAATATTTGTCCTGGACAAGGTCTCAGCGAAATAATTTTCATGAATTATTGTTCATACATTCCTTTGTGGTTTTGTTGGTTATGGGGTTGGAACCCTCCTGCTACGGGCAGTAGGGGGTTCCACGGGTCAGTTTTTAGAGTTGGTGTGGTGGACCCAGTGATATCTCCTTTTTTATTTGTTTATATGGGTTTCCATTTACTTGGTCTTTTTTCCTAAAATGGAAGGGCATTTTTTGTCCCTTTCATTTGTGTAATGGCATTATGGTGGTTTGGTTGAAGAGTTCAAGGTAGATTGGTCTTTTTGCCTCAAACCTCATTCCTTCTAGTCCCATTTTCTCCTTTGGTTGGCTTCCAGAGTATTCTTTTAAATTCATCTTCTCCAACTCATGGCTGTTCCTTTTCCCTGAAGTTTCATCAACTTCTCAAGCCTCTTGGACTTCCTTGGACATGAAGTGCTAAGCTTCTCTTACGTGGAGTTCCTAAGAGTAAGTTTCTTTGCAAATTTGTGTGTTGATTCTCTTGTTTATGTTGTTTGGCATGTCGTATTGATTTCCTTAAGCTTTCTAAGAGCTAGACTTTGTATGGAGGTTTTTGGGACTTTGTTTGATTAGAGTTTATCTTGTTCTTCATGTTATTTTTGTTCTTGTGTAAGTGGAGAGTGTGAATGTTTTCTTTGGATGAAATTTTGGAGTAGAACTTTGAGCTTTGGATGCTTTTGAAGTTGTTCATATATCCTTTCTTGTTTTTCTTGAAACGTTAGAGGATGAAGGACGTATTCTAAGGAGATTGAGTGCGGTTTGAGATTTGTTACTGTAACTCAGCCTGGAATTACTGTAGACTCGAGAATGTGTTTTTGGGCACTGTAGCAATCGTGTGTTGGCGCTTGTTGTTTTGAAATCTTTGAAATTAGGGCTTTAATCCTCTCTGAGTCATCATTCTCCTATGCTAAGGGTAGGCTCAAATTCTTAGTTTTCGGATTCGAATTTGACTTATTGTATTTGTTATGTTTAAGTTCCATTTTCATGTTTTTCTCTTATGTTTTTCGTATTTGGAATGCTTTAATATTTGTTGGAGGAGAGCCTCCGAGTGAAGGCAAGGCTTTGGAGGGACCTTGACCACGTTTTGGTGTTGTTTGTGAGTGAATTTGTGTTAACGAAACACATAATCGAGTAGGATTTAAATGATAACTAATATGAGTATTTATATTTATGCATGGCTTTGGAATGTGATTCTACTCTTGAGATTACATAACTCATGTCTGTTTGATCTTTACTTTTTCTTGGAATTTATTCTTCTTTGTGAAAGAAAATGTTATACTCTTGAAAATGTGGTATCTTTTGTGAAGAGAAAGTCTTGTGCTTTGTTTTGCCAATATTGTGAAATGGTTTTTCATGTGATATGATGGTGACATGCTTTGTGCGATTGATTGTAGCGGAGGTCCCCACAGCTGGTCTATAGAGGCAGTGTGGTTGACTATTATTTTACCCATATTAGAAGGCACGCAGAGAGCCTAAATGAGACAAAACCTGACTGAGACACTCGGGGTCACCACACAAGCCTTAGAGGCCATTGCCAATGAAGGCTATCTAGCTTATTTTGTTAGACTTGAAACTAACCTTGGCAGGTTCAAACCCTAATGGCAACCGCAATTTGGGGGAACATTCATTGATACTAGCCTTTGAGTTTTCAAAGAAAATGATTTGTGGGTGTTATACGTATTCAATCTATTTTTGTTTACTTTAATCGAGATTTTACTTTATTTTAATCTAAATAAGTATTGGTTATTATTGCTATGACTCGAATTCTACTCATTACTTTCATTTTGATGCTATTCGAAAGATGTGGCTTATTCACTCACTGAGTAATAGCATTACTCACCACTCTTCTTTTTCCCTCCTCAGGTTTAGTAGTGAGGGTTGTCTATCCTAGTGCTGGGCAGCTGTTTGTGTGTGTTGCCCTCAGTGGGGTTTGTGCATCTTTTGGAGCATATTGTATATTACACATTCTTGTCTAAATTGGATCCACTGGATTGTATATATATATTTGAGTTATATATCACATTGTGTACTTGCATTTGTTTTTATTGTGTGTGTGTGTATATATATTCTTCCCTATTTTTATTTCGTGTTTTGCATAGTTGTAATCCAGTATAGGTTTGTTTAGGTTTTTAGTGAGCCTTGCACTAATTCAGGGGAGGTGTTGTTCACCCCACTTGGATTAACGCGGCGATTGTCACGTACCTGATTGTGAGTTCGGCCATGACAAACCCGATTTATCTGTCTGCTTCATGTGTAGCATAAAATCATAATTGGACGAATATTTGGAGTCCGGAGTCGCCACACGGACCCGGTGGGTTAACGTCAAAGACATGAGTGCTTTGGCATTTTTGAACTGAGCCGAGACCATGGCTAGAGTTTAGAGGAATTTTTAGACCATTATTCAATTGTTCGATATGCTAATTTCATATTTTGCAAAAAATTTGTATTTATGCAAAGCAAAATTAATTTGATGATGAGTATCGTGTTTTATGATTTTTAAACTTGTATTATGCTATTCATGTGTTATGAATGTTGAAGCCTCATTTGAGCAAAATGGTTCTTCTATGCTATATTCTTATACATGTGTATATATATATATATACTACGATATTTCAATCTATTTATATTACTGCAAAAGCTTGGTTTTGTCACTTTATCGAGTGTTTTCTACTTAATAGAATTGTTCTAGCCCATTTACTGAGTGACTCTGGTTACTCACTGATGAGCGTCCCGCAAGTGCACGGGGTCGTCAAGTAATACCCTATGTGTGACACAGGGGTCGTATTCCACGGGCCAAGGAGCTACTATTACTTCCCCTTCATCTATTTCCTAGCCTAACAATACGAGAGAATAGTACATCTACTAAAATCTATAAATAAAAGAATAAAGCTACCACTACACGCCAAATGAGCATTCAAGGGACGGACAAGCAGGAGAAGGCGTGATTTGGGCAGAGAATCCCCCTAGGGTTGTCATTAAGGCCCGAATTAAGTGTGATGTGTTGTGATGGTGGTTTGGACCAAGAGATTCCTAAATTAAGCTAATCCCGAATCCCTCGGTGATTAGCCCTAATCCCATACGAGTATTGACCGGAATCCCTTCCGGTCAATTCCTCCTACAATTGCAGTGCGCTCAGGGAATCCCTTATCAGGAGTAGACATCCTTCTGGGTCTAAACCTAACGTTCGGAGGGGTACCTAATACCCGAATCCCTCGGCGTATTGGTACATGAATCCCTTTCCATCTATGTGAGTCTAGTACAATGGCGATGGTCACGCTCCAAGTACAACCTAGAAATTGAACAGCAGAGTTCTCATGCGGTCCAAGACAGTAAAGCACACATACAGAGAATCACAAACCATAGAAATTCTTATACAAGAAATTCAACATCCAACACTAAATCACAAAGGATTATCATCCTTAATTACAACAAACCTACCCTAGGGTTCATCATGCCCAAACCACATACAAGTTAGTTCCTCATGAAAGAGGAACACTCATAAAATTCCAAGGAACAAATAAACATAAAGAGAAGTAATAAAAACTCCCTCAGCTTCGGATCGCCTTGGATGGATGAAGATCGCCGATGTCGTCGAGATCACTTCTCAAACAACGCCTTGAAGCTCTAGATCTTCCCCCTATTTCGTCCTCCAAAGTTTGCCTCCCTCTTGGTGAAGAATGGCACTGTGGGTCGCCGGAAAACGCCGCCGGCGAAGGTGGGGCGGCGGCCCAAGAAGAGAAGAAGAAGATGTAGAAGATCCTCTTTAAAAATGCCCTAACTTAGCTTTTAAAACCCTTTCTCGGGCACCCATACGGGCTGCCTTGCGGGCGCATGCTTGCCCGCAAAGGCTCCCAGCCTTTTTCCAAAAAATCCCGTTTCACTGCTACAGTACCCTGCCACATTAATCGTGCTACAGTATTCTTCTACAGTACTGCTACAGTGATGAAAGCTCGAAAACATCGTATTTGATACGTATTTCTTCCCAAATACGTTTTTGAGCTCATTTTGGCTTCTTCAAGGCCTGTAACATAAATAAAACTAATTTAAACGTGAAACGGGCATCAACTCATCAAAATGCATGCAAAATAGTGCAAGAATAGAACGTATAAATACCTACATTTAGACACTTATCACTCACCATTTTCCCTCATTCGAGGCTCTAGCTTCTATTTGTGTTGCGGCGGACTGGAGTGCTAAGCATTCCCTAGCTATCTTACTTAATCCTTATTTTATGTACATTTCTTCTTGAACATATTGGATTGTATAAAGACCTGGATGCACTAATGTATTTTTCACTCTTTATGCATGCTTTGTGTGCTTGTCTAATTTCTTGGAAACCTTGTTATAATCATGATGAGCATGTGTCATCGAACGCTATATTCTGGATTT
This sequence comes from Dioscorea dumetorum, assembly GCA_902712375.1. Lineage (NCBI taxonomy): Eukaryota > Viridiplantae > Streptophyta > Magnoliopsida > Dioscoreales > Dioscoreaceae > Dioscorea > Dioscorea dumetorum. The sequence continues at coordinate 2,505,706 of CACTHL010000561.1, read as the reverse complement.
GGTTTGATTGCTTCCTTAGTGTATTCTTGTGCTCCTTTATGTATGTTTTGAGTATATGAACTCTGTTCAGGTCTGTTCATTGCCAAGTTTTTGTTAGTTTTGCAGCGACTCGAGAGTTGAGTGGTTTGGATGTCCTTCCTCGACGATTTATCTCATCTGGGCGTGACACCGAAAGAAGCTTAGCACTCCATGGGGTTCATGTTCATCAAAAAAGAATATAAAATAAAACCAAAAACCCTAATCATGAAAGAAGGAAACCCCCTCTCAATTTCTTCTCCACAAGGGTGGATGTGAGCTCATATTGTTACCTCGGATTGTTACTCCAGTGGCTCCTTCAAGCTCCTTCTCCTTCTCTAGATTCGGCTCCAAATACTAGTAGGCGTACTATGCGCTTTTCCTAGAAAAACCAGCCTCCTCAAATAAGTTTTGGCCTTCTATTTATAACCCCTTAAATCCGGACAGTGCACTAGCAAGGACAGGCATGTATCTTACCCATGTAGTCATCATGATTTATCAAATTTGGGTTCTTGGGGTACTTGGCCGTGTATCCGTGGCCATGTATCTCTTGGGCTGGCCGTATATCTCTCGGTTTGAATCTCTCTTCATATTATGAGTTACATGGCTGTATGCTCTCGTTTAGCCCATGTTCCACAGGGCATCCAAGCAACCTGCTTTCTATGAGCAAATTGAGCATATAGTTCCTCTGACAAATTAGAAGCTTGTCATGAGATCGTAATACCTTAATGCCAAGAAAGTACTTGAGCTTGCCAAGGTCGATAATCTAAACTTGCTTGCTCAAGAACTTCTTTAGCGCAGAGATCCCATGAGACCATTTACGTATGTAACCAGAATAATAGACTTTCTTTTCAAGTGCCTGTAAAAGGCTGAGTGTTCATTAGTACTTCTAGTCATACCAAAATGACCAAGACCCTGCGATTGAGAACCAAACCATGCTCGAGGGGTTGCTTAAGGCCATACAGAGATTTTTGCAAACGACAAACTTTGGAGGCCTCCTCCTGAGCAACAAACCAATGTGGCTGAGTCATGTAGACCTCCTCCTCAAGGATGCCATGGAGAAATGCATGCTTGACATTGAGTTGGTGCAGTAACCAGTGGTGAGAGATATGTAGATACGAACACATGCCATTTTGGCAACATGATAAAATGTGTCATCATAGTTAACGTCATAGGACTGGTTGTGACCATGGCAACCAACTGAGCTTTAAGTCAGTGAAGTGACCCATCGAGATGGACTTTAATAGTGAAGACCCACTTGCAACTAACTGCATGTTTTCCAGGATGGAAAGGACAGTGATCCCATGTCTCATTTTTTCACAGAGCTGACATTTCCTCCTGCATAGCAGTAAACCACCCCAATGTTGTAGAGCCTCTGTCACATGCTTAGGAACTGAGTAATTGTCAAGACGGGTAATAAAGGCATGGTGATCGGCGGATAACGCTGCGTATGTACTGAAGTGGTTAATAGGATATCCAATACAGTTGTGGGTTCTTTGAGAAGGGCAATGGGAAGGTTAAGGGCAGATATGGGAGATGGAGAGTTAGGAGCATGTGGAGGAGATTCGACAGTTGTAGATGGTGTAGGTAATGAATGGTACAGGAGATGCACAAGTTTCATGATCCTACATAATCTGGATAAAGTTAATATCTACATGGAGGTTCTTACCTTTTTGATGTGTACCTGAGTAATAGTAGGCGTAGGAGGTGTCGGTGGCACATCACTATCAGGGCTTATATAAGAACTAATCTGACTATGACGGTATTTCAGAATAGATAGGACTGACTTTGAGGTAGAAGGTATACTAGACTCAGAGTATGGTATGGACTCCATTAAAATAACGTCAGAAGATAAAAAATACCACATAAAAGTAGGACTATTGCATTGATAACCTTTTTTTAGTACTGGAATACCCTACAAAGTGGATCACAAGGACTTCAAATCAAGTTTTGTACAACTCGATCGCATATCATACACATAATAGATGCAACCAAAAATCTTGGGTGAAACAGGAAATAAAAACTCAAAAGGGTACAAGACATGATAGGGTATGGCACCATCAAGTACAGAAGAAGGCATGCAATTTATCAAGTAACACGCAATTTGAACTGCATCTGCCCAAAAGTGACAAGTGACATGTCGATAAATCATCATGGTATGTGCCACCTCAAGAATATGTCTATTCTTTTCTTTAGCCACTCCATTTTGTTGAGGTTTATAAGCACATGATGATTCATGGATGGTACCATTATCAGTTGTATACTGTACAAATTCAGTTAAAAATAGTTTTTTGCTTTATCATTATAAGGAGTTTTAACAGTGGTTTTAAACTGAGTTTACACAAGGGAACAGAAAGCTGAAAATATTGAAAAGATGTCATGTCTAAATTTAATAATAAAAATACAAGTTACACCAAAAAAATCATCCACAAAGGTACCAAAAATACAAGATACAGATTTGACAGAACATGGATCCTATACATCAGAAGGTACTAAAGTAAAAAGACTGTTAGATACGCCTCTCACTAAGATGAGTTTTCCATGCAGTACAATCCCCTATCCTTATACGCAGAGCCAATCAACCCGGTCATCCCAGTTCCTGAAAAGTACATTTAGTTAGAGTGAATGTTACGGATGTAAGGTTTTCGAGAAAAGAAGAGACATATAAGACATATGACAAGGGCATATTTTGTGAAATCTGGGTGGATCCAATCCCCTCTATATTACAACTAGAACCATTGGCTATGTGCACAGGTGGTTGTGAAGTTGTGGAAAGTCCTAACAATATACTTTTGTTCCCAGTCATAGGGTTAATAGCACCCGAGTCAAGAATCTGTAAGGGTCGGTACCCTTACATTTGGTCATTAGGGGAACAACTTCGCAAAGGCCAAGACACGAGGGCGCACAGTTACATGGATTGGGTATCGCACAAGGGAGTGTGATGAGTGCTGTTTAAATATATATATATATATATATATATTTCAAATGCATTACACCCGATATTTACTTGTCTTTTTGCTATTACTTGTATAGTTCTGTGCTATTTAAGGTATTTTGAGTTTATTGTGCAGATATTTAGGTCCTAGAGCAATTAGAAGTGATTCAGAGGAGAATTCACACTAAAAGGACTTAAGGAAAGTTCGTCAAGGCAAGCACGACCTCAACACGGGCATGCTCTTGGCCGTGCAGTTCACAGGAATTGGCTAGCACGAGGAGGCACGGTCAGAGTGCCCAGAGCACGGGTGTGCAGACTGAAGCATGGCTTCAACACGGGCGTGTTCCAGCCCGTGCACTTTACGGCCTGGCGAAGTTTCGGGAAAAACACTGTAGTAAAAGCACTGAAGTAGGAGTATTGTAGCCGGTAACGTAGCAAAGTACTGTAGCACCGAAAACTCAGAAACCCGATATCTGCATGGCCGTGTTGGCATCGAGAATTTACTTTTAAAGCCTAAAAGTTAGGGTTTCAAAGAAGGTTCTTCTTCTATCTTTCTTCCCCTTTAGGGAGGCGATGCGAGGGGAAAGAGACACGCCTTTGGGGGCCGGATCTAGACCGAGAGATCGTTGAGGGAGTGGAGGAACATTGGCAAGATCATCATCGGATGCCCTCCGACGAAGATTGTGAAGCAGGAAGGGAGTTTATGATCTTCATTGTATTCTCTAATTGTTTACCTTATGTTTCTTGTAGAACCATGAGGGGCTAACCGTTCTCAGGTGCCCCGGATTAGAAACTTTGTAGATTTTGTACTCGAATACATTTATTGCAATATTTATGGAGTCTTTATTTCTTGTGTTAACCCTTGTGTTGTATGCTTGATGGGTTGGTTGATTAGCAAAGCTTGAGTGTATTTCGACGCGTGTTGATTTCTTAGCAATCACCTTAGTGATTGTCCTCTAAAGGAATCAAAATTCCGTAGTGCCCTCAATTCCTTATCGCCTTTCATCACCGTAGCTGCAGCAGGGCTTCTAGAGCACTTAGAAATCCTGAGACGTACCTTATAAACCTTGCAAAAATTTGAGTACAACTAACACTAAGGTATTAATCTGGGACACTACTCCCAGCATTGATCTCTCATTACCGAACCTTGTTTCTCTCCCGTTATCCTCACTTTCTTTACTTTTATTTGTAATTAGCTTTTAAACCAAATTATTGAGCCGGCTAGATATTAGAAATCCGACGAGTATCAAAAGCTATACTAGTCCCTGTGGATTCGACTACCCGATCCTTTTGGGTACATTATACTATTTGTACGACCCGTGCACTTGCGGATACGTAAAGGCGTATCAGAGTACGAGACATGTGTTGGGTCGTGACCAAGAGATGGCAAAATATCCCATACGATCATGTGCTGAGACCGTGAGGCGCTCTCGCTGGAGCGTGGGCGTTCGGGTGGCTGATTAGCGCATGGGGCAGGCACTCCCATACCAAGAGTCAAGTGTTGTCGACTTAGATTATTTTAGAGAGTGAATTTCTAGCAAGTCTAGGTGGGGCGGAACATTGATCATGCTGAGAGACCCAGATGCTGACTCCAGATTTGTCTAGGGTTTACACAAGCGTATGCAAGTAAGCATGCTAGCTCAAGCATGGCCAAGCGGGGGCGAGAATAGCACGCGGTATTACCACGCATAACCGGTACTGCTTTGTGTTGTGACCAAGGGTGGTTGGCTAAAGCTACAGTAATGTCAGAGGACACTACAATCAAAGTGGAAGTTAGGGACTTCTCGATAGACTTGTATTGGACAAGGGGCTCAATTAACCTTGGAGATTTGGGATAGCTCTTGTAATAATTTTTTTATTTCTTTGGGAGTGGACAAGACCGCTTGGTGAGAGACTTTGGCCCTGATTGTAAACTTTTTTCTTAATCTAAGAGAGTTTATGTTTTTCTTTCTTCAAAACTGGTTTCTTGTGTCTTCTTCTCATACCGTGAATGTTTTCCACTTTTGCTCGCTTCTTTTATGTGTTGTGCTTGCGTTGCGAACAGGTTTTGATTCATTGTTGCTCTAATAAGGAAGGTTTACCTGCCGCTTGGTGCGTGTCGGGTGCCGCACAGCCGAAGGTGATTGCTTGAAGCCGTGACAGAGATAGTTTTGATGCTATAAAATAGTTAGAAGTCATACCTCAGTGGCTGAATTAGCCCTCAGAGTCTATGGATGAGTGCTCATACTACCACGAGAGCAACCCAGCTGCTCAAGTCGTTGAACTAGCATGGCATCTTCTTCAGCATTTCTGTGTTCACTTGATGCCTGATCAATGGTAGCCATTTAAGTGCGAGAAGGAAGGCGTGGTGAGCCTTTGGACCGTATTGGGCCATCCTATTTCATATGGCCCCAATCCTTGCAATAGCAGTACTGCACATTCTTATCAGTTAGATTAGAAGGACCCTCGTATTTTTTTTCGTCCTTTCCCAGATGATTATCTTGTGCCTTTATCCTTGTAAGACTCAGCAATGAGTGCTTAGTTTTCGAAATGATGTGTTGGACACTTCCCTCAGATGGGAACATATCACATAGGATATGATATGTGGTTGATTGGCCGAGAAGAATTTGCATTGTTGTGGAATATTTTGACTACATACCTTGAGGAATGTGAGGGTATCAAACGGATTCTAGAATTGCTCATAAGTGGCACGGTCAGGACAGTAGGGAAACCATTTTCTCATTTTATCAGACAATTTTTTAAATGATGCAAAATACTCACTGAGACCAAAATCACCTTGTTCACACCATACATATGCTTGAGAGGCAACATACGTGTGGGCCATGCTTGCCTTTCTTGAGTAGGTGGCCTAGAGATGATACCACATTTTCTTTGTGGTCTTAAATGTATGTACCGTTGACAGAATTTTTGATTCCATTGCATTCCATAAAATCATATGGATGGTACTGTCTTCGTAGTCCATTATTTTATTTTAGCTGGTCCAATTGGTGCATCATTAGTCAAATATTGGTTTTTTTCAATTTCCTCTAAACCAGTTTGAAAAAATATTGACCATTATTCCGAATTATTATCAGATAAGTTCACCTGTATTTTCGTCCATTTTTTGAATTGTTGAGAGATTTGGTTCATTTGCTTTCTACTAAAATTTCAATAGATAGAAAATAAGAAGCAGCCAATTTGTCAGAAAGAAAAAAGAATGAAACAGAATCGATCAGCTTGAATTAGATCGATCAGCATAACAAAGGAGAGTAAGATCTCATGCGAGGTCTGCTGTGGAGCACCGAAAGAGAAATCTGGTCAGTGCGTCGATGAGATCAGATAGACGCATCAAACGGATGAGCACCACTTAGCCTCGTAGTTGCAGCGAGAATCGGAGTAGACGGGCTGGCCCCAGAAACCCTAACCTAGATCTGGTATCATGTAAAGAAAGTAAAACTGGATAAACAAATTATGGATTCACTATATCATTCAAGAAGCCATCCTATACATATATAATGATAACAAAATCTAAAAATAGTAAACTACATAATTACAACATAATTACAACTATTACTAAAGTTACATCCCTAATTTTAGCTATATGATTTATTTCCTTTAACATAAAAGAACCATAACATCAAATGAAGTAATTTGGAAGTTCAATACAAGAATTTATGGAGGACATGATGCTCAAGACAAACAAAAAGTCATTCATTTAAAGTCTATGAATCCATTTGAAGAATTTGCATGGGCAACCCTTGAAATCATTTTTCCTTGTCATTAAATATCTAAAGCATAAATATAAAAATTTGTTTAACTTCTGCAAATCAACCATGTATCAAAACCTGAAGTTGTACTCAAATTAAAACTCATGAATCAGATAATGAAAGAACATATCAAAGCCATCAAAATACCGAATGCAGTGTGATGCCCAATATTGAAATCATGTAAAACATAATGGCTAGGCAATTGGAATCATTTCTAGCCCTAAAAGAGCTATGCACATTATGTCATCCACTCCCAAACTTGGAGACCAAGATTTTCCAACGATGTTACTCACCCACCCTTTCTTGACCTTAGTTGAGACTTCACCACCTCAAAAGCTTCAAAAAAAAGCAAGGATGAAGAAGAACCCTCAATCCACAAGAGGGCTAGAGGAGGCCAAGAGGAGAGTGCCATCAAAGGTGAGAATGAGGATGAAGGTGAAACGGAAAAGAAAAAGGGATTAAAAGTGTTAGGGATTTGAGAAATGACTAAACTATCCTTTGTCCTTCACCTAAAATAGAAAAAAATACACAAAACCCATGCCTTGCGCCCTAGAGTGCGGGATTAAAATTGGGCACAAGGGCCACACACCTTGCTATCTAATTGGCTACATGGGCGTACACCTTGGCGGTATGGCATGCTAGCCACATCATTCGACTCACCGTACATGTTTCTGCACTGCCATTTTACTTGGAAATAAAAGCCCGAAGGTCATGTTTATTTGGGGATGTTTTTGGCGAAGAAGAGATTGACGATGAGGGTTTGGACAAGGGAAATAAAAGCTACCTTTGGAGGATTTGTTGCCACTCCGATGACCACTTGAGTCTACAATGTTGAGCTTATCTTCCCTGATTTTTGAGTTCTGATCTTCATCTATGAGAGTGATTGAGGGGAGCTTTTTATTGTGTTTCCATCCATGAACTTGTTAATGGAATGTGTTTTGTTTTTCCCAATATGAGAGGCTAAACCGTCCTTTGGTGTCTCAGACCATGAATCTCATGTTGTTGTGTATATGATTTCCTATTCTATAATATTGGCTTCAAGTTTCTTGTGAATTGTCTATGCTTCTTCATGTTTGTAATTATTAATGCTTCGTTTTCAATTACATACACTTTTAACATGATTATAATTGAGAAATCAATTATGTTATGTCACACATAAGAGATAGAGATTGAGTGCACACCTAAAAATATGATGTATGGTGTCGAACTCTCTAGATTAGAGTTAAACCTAATAACAGGATTTATGGAGTGTAGCGCAATTATAGAGCAAGTTCTATTGTTGTATGTGATTAGGGTTGATTGCTAGACCAAAGGAATAAGTTAGTTTAGAAATCTCCAAGGTCCAATAAACCTTGAGTTATAGCCAATATATTAAATTATACGCAATTTAGGCACATGACAAACGGAGCAACTCTATTATTACTTGACATGGCACATTCACTTGCATAAACCATCATCTGACTTTCTGCCGTATGTCACGAGCCGTCCTGCGGAACGGGCACACGACAATCACAGCAAGAACCGGAAGAGGGACACTCACACCACTCAATCCCCGAGTCTCGGCAATTCTAACAACCAACGTAGGCAAAACAGTTCTAAATTAGAATTTGCAAATTCAATAATTACAAAATAGAGTGCAAGGATACACAGAGAAAGCTACTAAATGATAATCTGAATTCAAAGTCCAAATGAACATGTCTGCCATAAATTCAACAAAGGTTTCAAAAAGGTAGATTAGCATACAAACCATGCATAAGAGTGTTAAATATGCTGGTGGATCTATATCCTTATATAATGCGTACGTTCAAGAAGAAATATATATGAAGTAAGAATTAAGAATAAAATATCTGGAGAATGCACAGCATGCCGGTCCACATCAACGCTTCTACTCGCTAGAGCCTGGAAAGGGAGGGAGAGGTTGAGTAACGAGAGTCATTCAGTGAATAGGTTAGCACAGTTCTAGGAATACAAAATATTCTACAAACCGACAATACAAGCTTTGTAGTTATACATATAGTCTAAAACATTTCAGTGTGCATATGTATATATATATATAGCCATATATACATAAGTATAAGGTAAACATGTATAACATAGCAAAACCATTTTGCTCAATTAAGGTTTTAAAAGACATAACTTATTAATAGCAAAATATGAGTTTTAAAATCATAATATATGATGTACACCATCAAAACACTTCTTGCTATGCATAAAAACATATTTTCCCAAAATACCAAGTTTCCAACTCGAGCAATCGATAAATGATCCAGAAATATCTCTAAACTATAGCCTCGGCAGTGGCTAAGTTTAGAGCCACCAAGGCACTCATGTCCCTGACGTTGAGCCACCTAGGCTATGTGGTGACTCCGGACTCCCGATGTTTGTCCAATGGTATCCAAGTTAATCCTTTCACAAAGTCCTTGTCTAGATCAAACATTTACAGAATGATTATAACATCATTATCATATCGAATGAAAGCCAAGTGTGTGATATATAGATATAAACTTCCAAACTTTAAAATCACAATGTGTAAGTTCACACATGTATACTCATATTTACCAAATCAGGTCATTTTCAAAGATAGGCATGCCCAAAATAGGACATACAATCCAGTAGATTTTCTCATAATTTTTATAGATCAAGTAGGCAATTCATTTCATAAATCAACTCATTTACAATATAAACGTGTAGATGAAAATACAGATATAAGAATAGTGTATGAAAGTATTTTTATTCCTATTAGAACCATGCAATCGAATTAACCCACTCACAGTCTTAGGAGAACAAATTCTCAACGGCGCTACTCCTTCGCTGGCTTCTTGCCTTCGGCTGAGCTCTCGCCACCAACACTAACACAAGCCACATGTGCTCAAAACCAAAAGAAAACACAAGAAGAACAGCAAGCATGAACTTTTTCATGCTATAAACCATGAAACCCTAAGAAATCTTTGGTATGACCTGAACGTGAACTCTAAGGGTTCCAAAGACTTTTCATGGAGATCAACTCTAAAACAACTAAGAATATACAGGTTTATAATGAATTTCTCGGTGCTACAGTAGCTCTGATTTCAAGAACAAGAGAAACAAGTTTCATCAAGGTAGAAATTGGTAAATCTTCACATCTACTTCATGATATAAGAAAGGGTGAATGAAATCTAACGAGGCTCTCAAGAAATCAACATCATCAAGCTAAGATTCAATAATAAAAAACCTAGGGCGGGCATGATTATTCAACAAAAATGAAACAAGGGAAAAGAGGAAGACGGAGAGTTTACCTTCAAAGCTCTTCAGCCAAAGGAAAGAGGAAGGTCAAGCAATAGAGGCTTTCTCTTATCCAAAACAAAAGGAACAATGCTAGGAGGAAGAAAAAAAAAGACATCGGGCGTTTAAGGCTCAAGTTCAGGACATTTTAAATGCCCTTGGAAGGGCACGGGCTGAACAAATTTGTGCTTCTCAGCCTCCTACCCATGCACTCACAAGCACGGGCATGAAGCACGGGCATGATTCAGCTCCGTGCACTTTACAAGAAAGCAGGGTGAGAAAAGTACGACTTCACTGCCAAAGCATGAGCAGGAAGCACATGAGTGCTTATGCTCGTGCACTTTAAAGAAAGATATGATGAGAAAGCACGTCTTCTCTGCCCCTAATACCCCCTTGCACTCACAAGCATGGCTGCAAGCACAGCCATGCTTTGTCCTCTGCACTTTATAGGCTGTTGGAAACAAAATCTAAATCATCCCGTGAAGTGCACGGTCAAGACCATGGTCACAAGCACAACCGTGCTTAATACGGGAACTGTATTTTAAATCCAAAACAACTAAAAATACTCTAAGGCTCAAGACACAACTATTATCTAAACAAGTTTAGACACAGGCTCTGAAAAGCGGAAACGCCACATCGTAAGTCTAAGTTCAAAGGGTCTATGTTGATGCTATACCGGGGCTTAAGGGTGTGAGGCGCTTAAAAGGGTTCCTCCTCTCATATATCCTAGGTTATGGGCCGTAAGAGATTAGTGATGCAAGCCATAAAGCTTACAGGATATCCCTTACGGCTAAATTACTGGACTAAAGTACCTGTAAGTGGCCTACTGTACTTACTCTTCGCGGTCATAAGTTATAAGGGAAAATAGTTTCACTCATAATGCTTTATGTGTGCACTTATAGGCTAGCTTATGTATTACTGATAAGTGCTTGTTTATATATATTTTATAATATCAGTTTACATGCATTGAGCATCACTTCATCAGGTTTTATCATTGACAATGTGTGTTTTGTGTTCTTTTGTGCAAACAGAGCTTTGGAGATATGAAGTACAAGAAGAAGCAAAGATAGGGTGTGATGACACATTTCAAGGCCACAACTAGAAGCTGTGTTCATATGCATGGATGTGTTGCCAACTTTAGGCAGAGTCCAAGTCACTACACAAACCGAAAGGGCACAAAGGCAATAGTACGTCCATGTCCCAGCTTCTGTACCCAAGCAGAAGAAGGTTCTTGACGATTTCAAAGCATAGAAAGCCACGCATCCTACCACACGAGCGTGTGCCCGACTGTGTGGACTCAAAGGAAGATTTCGGGGGGAAAAATGAATGTAGCATTTCCTGTAGAAACGAACTGTAGCAAAAGTACTGTTCACGCCCCCGTGTGGAATTTCCACACGGGCGTGTGGCTACAGTACACGGGCGTGTGAATGCTCGTGGATGCCCGCGTAAAGCCCCGAATTCAAATTATAAAAGCTGCCTTGTGATAAATTTTAGGGATCTTTTCGGCTACTTTCGAGAGACAAGGCGGCTAGGGTTTCGAAGGAGTTCTTTGCGGCTTTGGGAAGCTTTCCTCACCAACTTTGATCGACTTCTCCTTCATCATATCATCAAGGAAGCCATCGGCGACCTAGATTCGGAGTGGATTCAATCTAGACGTGGAAACTACCCATCAAGACCGTCATCATGGATTTAGGGGGTTTATTCTTTATGTCTTTGGAACTTATTTCTCAATTCATTATTTGTTTTGTGACTCACTCCATGGAGAGCTAAACCCTTAAAGGGTATTCGGACATGTAAACCCTAGGATTCTTATTTTCATTAGATTTACATTGTGTTTCTATTCGAATTTATCAGTTTGAGTTTTACTCTTGAGTTCTTAATGCTTGCTTGTGCTTTTGATTTCATTATTAATTGCCTTGCAAGTTTTATTCAATCTAGTGAAGAGAGAGATCACCGCTAGGTTTAGAATTACCAAGAGTAAAGAGGGTTGAGAGGGTGAGCCGTGAGATAGCGGAGTGTCCCCTTTCCCTTTCAATAGATATCTCCTATCTACATATTCCCTAAGTGTCAAGAAACCATACGTGGTGTAAGGCGTCGAGAGAATTCTCCGCCGGGACCTCGTAGGGGATTAGGGATCTTTCACCTGGAAGCAGGGTTAGATCTTTTAGGAATTGGTTATATCTTTGGGATCCCTAGAGTTTTAAGCAGTCATATGTGGTGTGAAGCGTCGAAAGAATTCTCCGCCGGGACCTCGTGGGGGAGTAGTTATCGGCGACCACGAGGCAGGGGCCGTTATATCTTAGGATTCCCACGACTCATTGTTTTCGTTTAGAAATACTTGTAATCTACATCCAACACCTGAATCCTAGGAGGAGCATTGTCCGGATACCTCACTTTTATTGATTGATAACTCTTTTCCTTTTTATTCCCTACGCACTTATAGTGACACTCTTAGGTTTGGCCACTAGATCATCACACACTACACTCATAAGGCTAGATAACAAGAGAGGAGCTATTACTAGTACTTCTGTTCCCTGTGATTCGACAACCTGACCTTTTGGGTCCACTATTATTACTTGACGACTCGTGCACTTGCGGTAACGCAAGGGTTGACACACATCACCCTGTTGTGTTGTTGCGCAAACACACGCATCAATTACGATAGGGTTTATGGGTGTAAGTTTGTTGTAAGCTTTCTAGTAATTTAAAGGAATGCCTCTTTGATAAGTATACAATTATGTTATATTTTACATATTTATTTGTATATTTATCGAGTTCATCTTAGAGTGATCTTATGGAATATGAGGCTAAATAAAGTGTGAATTATCTTTGCAGGCACCAGATGGAGTTTTAGGACAAAGGAGAGCCAAAGGAAGCAATTAGGAACCAAAATGTAGAAGATGGCGCTTTCCTGACATATTAATCTACGAGCCATAATTACTTACGGACTGCTTACGGCTAGAGTTATGGCCATAAGTCATATTCAGAAGGCATTGTAGGCATGCTTATACCTATAAGAGAAGAACCAGTCAGACAGAGGCACTTACGGTCATCCTTATAGCCGTAAGTGAGACCGTAAGTGAAAGATAGAAACGTTTACAGAAGCAGCTTACACACGTAAGGAGTAAGGCAAAATTATCAAGATGAGGTTTACGGTCCTCTCCTTACGGCCGTAAGTGGGACCATAACCCGATGGCAGAAACCTTTACGGGAGGGGCTTAAGCTGTAATCGGGGTCGTAAGCCATGAGAACAGTTGAAACCCCGATGCTTACGGCCAGGTTTACGCCTGTAAGCCGGCTATAAACTTATGAGTATATAAGGTTTTGCTAAAATTGAGAAGACAACTTTTAGGTTTTCAGATTTCTTTGGAGGAAGATAGAGGCTGGAGAAGGAAAGAAGGAAATTGCGAGATAAAAGGCAACTTCCACCCCTCCAAGGCAAGGAATTCGTGTGGGCGTCCATCATTATCGTCATTAATATTCATTTGGGCGCCATTGCGATCAAGGGTCATCACTTCACGAACGTTGAGGGGAACTTCACGTCGATTCTTGTATTCTTGGTTTTTGAGGGAGTGCTCATTAGTTTTATTATTATGATGATGAACAAGTTGAACTTTGTGATTACTTTGTATTGCATTATGAGCTAAAGCCCCATTAGGAGCTTCGACTTGAAAACTTAGGGATTTGGTTGAATTCTATTTGCACTCTTTTGTTCTCACTTGATTATGAAGTTTGATTGTGGGAATGCATATGTAGTTTGATTCAATTCTTATTGCATATTGTGTGGTTTTTTTTTGTGCGGTGAAAACCCATTATTTATCTAAGCTAGCGTGCGGTGAAAACCCATTAGTTCTTAAGAACTAGCGTGCAGTGAAAACCCGTTAAATCTGGTTAATTAGCGTGCAGTGAAAACCTGTCAAGATGCCACATTTCTATTCAATTTCTATTTTAATGGACTAAGGAATATTCATACAATTCAGTTCTTCATTGTTGTAAACCCTAAGGGAGTATTGTCCAAGTATTCCCACTAATCTTGATAGTGTTAATCTCTTGTTCTAAACTCCTTAATCTTTTAATAGCATTTATTAGACTTGTCCTGTGCCAAATTATTCAGGCTAGATTTCATAAGCTAAGGTTAGTACTAATAGTCTTGCTCCACGTGGTTCGACAGCCAGATCCTTTACCGGGTCCACTTTACTACTTGATGACCAGTGCACTTGCGGTGACGCAAAGGGCGTGTCACTCTTGGTCCAAGTGAATGCCTAAATAACAAATATAACCTGCTAAACATATGGTAGCACTTGAAACCAAACATACAAGACCAACTCATGAAAGCAAATAACACTAAACCTAGTAATCTATTGAAATACCCATAAATGGTATTTTACGTGGAAATAGTATTCTTGCTTATTTCGATGATCTAGTATATAGAAGAAGCAGTTCAGGAATTACTAAATATGGGACCGTAGAGGTAGATTAAAAAATATCTATGTAACCACGATTATATGACCAATTGTATATTACATTTTTGATTTGATCCAATAGAATTCTCCTAGGTCCCATTTTTACAAAAAAATTGATTATGTTCAAATTCTGGAAAGATGAATAAACAGTTTCTATTTTGACTTGCTCCACAGCCGTGATCGAACGAGAATGGATAAGAGGCTCGTGGGATTGACGTGATAGGGTGGGGATGGCTATATTGCTGGGAGCAAACTCCAGGCTAATATGAAGGACCATCCCTTTTTAGGCTAGATTTCATTAGCTTAAGGCAATACTAGTATGTTTGCTCCTTGTCGTTCGACCACCCTATCCCTTTTGGGGATCCACTTTATTACTTGACGATCCGTACACTTGCAGTGACGTGAGGGGCGTGTCAATGAATTTTCTATAGAATCTTGCATGCCCTAAAAAACTTCTCATTGCTACTAAAATATGAACTTGGAGGTGGTAATTTCTCTATAGTTGAAATTTTTGCTTTGTCTACCTCAATCCCCTTTGATATTTTGTGCCCCAAAACTATCCCTTCTTGGACCATGATGTGGCACCTCTTCCAACTGAGCACAAGGTTGGTTTCCTCACATATAGCAAGAACTTATTCTAGATTCTTTAGGCATGACTTGAATGAATCCCCAAAGACCGAAAAATCATCCATAAACACTTCCATGATGTTTTCCACCATGTCTTCAAAGATTGCCATCATACATCTCTAAAAAGTAGCCAGAGCATTGCATAGTCCGAAAGGCATATGACGGTAGGCAAAGGTACCATATGGGTATGTGAATGTAGTCATCTCCTGATCTTCTAATTCAATGGGGATCTGGAAATAGCCAGAAAATCCATCTAGGAAATAGTAGTATTAGTGTTCTGCTACTCGCTCAAGCATCTAGTCAAGGAAGAATATGGGGAAATGAATTTTTTGAGTAGCTTCATTAAGTTTTCAGTAGTCAATGCATACTCGCCACTCCGTGATAGTTCTGGTTGGAATCAGCTCATTTTTTTTACTAGTAATCACAGTCATTCCTTCCTTTTTAGGCACTACTTACATTAGACTAACCCATGCATAGTCAAAGATCGGCTAAATGATACCCACATCTAAAAGCTTGATGACTTCAGCTTGCACCATTTCTGGATTGAGTCTTCGTTGAGGTAAGGCCATGGGCTTGTGATTATCTTCCATTAAATTTTACGGGTGCAGAAAGATGGATTTATTCCCTTAATGTCTGCTATCCTCCAAGAAATAGCCTTCTTGTTCCTTTTTAAGACCTCTAACAACCTTCCCTTTTGTTCAATGGATACATTAGAAGCTATGATGACTAGCAACTGCATTCCCTCTCCAAGGAAGGCATGTTCAAGATGTTTAGGCAGTGTCTTCAATTCCAATTCAGATAATTCCTCTGTTGACGGCTTCAACCCCTTGTTCTTTGCCTTGTCAAGATGCTCAAATTCTCTCCTTTATACAGGGGTTAGATCTTTATCAGAGCCTTCACCCATGCCATAAGCATACTCAGTAGAGACTTCAGTTTCATCTTCTTGCACTTGAACTAGCTCAGGGTGATCTTCCACCCTTTAATTCAATAGTTGTGTAACAATCATAGCATCTTTATCATGGTGGGCAGCACAATAAAAATCAATGGTTATTTCTTGTCATTCCTCAATAATAGAAGCATGATTCTCTATTAGAGTAACACTTTTTGTGTTTAGAATACCTTCTTCGGATTTCATGAATTTCTCAAACACTACTTCTCAATGCTTGTCTTCACTAGAATTGAAAGAGGTTTCCATTAGCTTAGGTGTATTTGAAAGGTTCTCTTGGTAGTACAAGCACTGATTTTGCTTCAACCTCCATTTAATCCAATTTTCTAATAATTCTACTGTCCTTTCTAACAAAATGTTTGCGTTTGCCATGATGCAACTGTCGATATGATCTGTACAAAAGAGAAAATAATTAAGATAAAAAATAGATATAACACAAAAAGAATAAAGAATAAAGAATAAAGTGATTAGAGAAATAGGCTAAAAGTTTCCTAGTATTGCTTGTTACTCGCCGGCAACAACGCCAAAAACTTAATGTGTCTCCCGCAAGTATATGGGGTCCTCAAGTAAGTGTGCATAAGCACAAAGATCATATTCCTCAGGGCCAAGAAGCAACAATTACTCCTTGATCGCCTATTTCTAACCTAATAAATGGTTGGAAAGGTGATTAACTACTAACTAAAGAAAACAATAAATGAAAGCTAATGGGTAACACGGAAACAGGGTAGGAAATCAATGGGAGACAGAGGCCATGGATGTGAATTCCCTTGGCAGGTAGTCATCTCATTAGGATAATAATAAATTATTGAAATTGTGGTTTGGACTGAGAGGCTTCCTAATTAGATTAGCCCCAAATCCCTTGGCGATCAATCCCTAATCCCATACGAGTGTTAATCGGAATTCCATCTAGATCAACTCCTCCTACGCTTGCACTACACTCAAGGCAGTCTCTAACTAGGTATGAACCTAATTGTAGGTTTACACCTAAGTGTTGGAGTGCTATGGAATATCTGAATCTCTCAGCGTATCGGTACAAAGAAACCCCTTCTAATTTGTCCAAGATCTAGTACAAGTGAGCACCTCGCATCCCACGTCTACAAGTACAACTCATACAAGAATTACGGAGGTCTCCATATTTAATTCAAGACATTAAGGCAAGATAGATTAGATCACAAAACAACCAAATACATTAGAACAAAATAGATCATCAAAAATACATGCTTCCCCCCCCCCCCTAGGATTTACCTACATCTGGTGGCCTTGGGGTTTAATGTGCCATTAATTTCAAATCACAATAAATATGAATAAAACAACACAAATAAGCCATAATGAAACTCTCTTGTTGAGTGATGATGATGATGAGGAAAGATCCTCCTCTTGAACTTTTGATCTCTCCTTGACAATGCTCAAGCCTTCGAAGGTCGTCGCCGAGGTTGCGGAGAAGTATCTTCTAAATGATGCTTCCCCATCAAAGTTGCAAGCCTTTGAGCCCTCAAAACCTAAAAAAATCTTGTTCAACTCACGCTATTATCGTGAGCTATCTTCTTCTTCTTCGGCAGCTCAAAAGTCCCCCATTTTCCAGTCCTAAAATTTTCTTTTATACCGCGAAGCCATACGGGCTGCAAGGAGCCCGCAAGCAGCTCCATTGGGCTCTTTTCAGGGTCAAACCTGTGCCTTGCGGGTGCCTTACAATAGTGAAGATTTCTCTCAGGTGCTACCGTAAATTGTTGCAGTAAATTGCTCCAATAATGCTGTGGTGCCGCACTCAAAACTCGCTTCTTTTTCACCCAAATCATGTCTTCGAGTTCCCCAATGCTTCTTGGTGCCCTACAGAGCAAATAATACAATATTAAGCACAAAACGAGCATCAATTCTCTAAATATGCATCCTAAGTATATGCAAAATATATAAAAAAATAACTACACCTCGGCAGTTATCAATATACCTCTTATCCATGTTTTGCTTGTCTTTTAGCATTCATTTTACATATTTTAGTACTACTTTGAGTATCTTTGCGTTCTTATGCAGATTAGCAGGTCTTGGGTGATTAGAAGAAGTATTGGAGCGAAATTAGCATAAGAAGCACCGAGTTGCAAACAGCCAAGGTAAGCACCGCCTAAGCACAAGCGTGCTTTTTAGCGTGCACATTATCGGACTTCAAGAAATATTTAGAGAATGAAAAGCAAGCTCACTGCACAAGCACGGGCGTGCTTTTGGCCGTGCACTTTACTGTCTAGCAGAAACTTATTTTAATGAAGAACCCTAGATCTAGCCCGAAAGAGCACCGCTAAGAAGCACGGCCCAAGCACGCTAATTCTTGGGTCGAAAACTCCATTTTAAGTCCCAAAGTTAGGGTTTTGAAGGGGGTTCAGCTTAGGCATTTGAAGGCGACTGTTGGGCGGCCATCACCACCATCCAAAGAGGGATTAGAGCAACGATTCAGAGACATGATTTGGAGTGGAGCTTCGTCGATAGATAGATCTTTGGAGCACAATTAGATTGATTGAGAAGCAATAAAGAGTCAATGGATTTGTACTTGATTGTATTCTTATTCTTTCCATTGTTGTGTGAACCTATGAGGGGCTAACCATTCTCTGGTGCCCTGAATTCATGAAGTTAGCTGTTAATTTGTAGTTGACTTACTCTCTTGCAATGATTATGGAGTTCTATTGTTTTCTATGTTAAACATTGTGTTGCATAACTTGATGTCTGCGATTTATGTAGTTGTAATTGTAAAACTTGACGTGTATTGAAAGCTATAGTGGTAATCGCCATAGGGTAGTTGCAAAACTCGATTGGCATGATTCCCGTAATCACAATTACAAAATGACGTAGTTGATCACTATAGATGTGACAAGGCTTTGAGAGCACACGTAGAATACATAGGATGTATCTAATAATCATTATAGGAGATTTATTGTAGGTTTCTCTAAGGGATTTATATAGGGCGCTACTGCCCATACTACTACTTGCTAGATTTACCCCATCCCTTTCCATCCTTTCTTCACTTCTCTTCGTCTCTCTTAGATTTATAGATTAGAACATGTCCCCAATCTTTTAGTAGACTAGATATTGAAGGATAAATTAGTACTAAAATATTGCTAGTCCTTATCGAATCGACTACCTGATCCTCTATTGGGTGCATTATACTACTGTATACCACCCGTGCACTTGCGGATATGCAAGGGGTGTATCGGTAGCACAATACTAGACTATGAACAAGTTTTAGCTTTGCATAATCCAATAAAGTTCAAAGACGCTTCCCTTGCTCTAATGTTATATCAGAGTGTTCATCTTCCATTATTGGCTCTGCTGGCCCTGTATATCTTAACAAATTTGTCCTTGACCTTGTTCAAACCAAATATTAAAGTTGATATGTCATCTTCCACAATCTTCGATGACTAAATCTTTGGCACACTGTCGAAGTTCGACTTTTTTCACTTCTCTTGTGCTTTGTTTCTTGAGTAAAACTTTGTGTGGTTAAGTTTGTCGAGCGTTCTTTCTTGTTGAGATCTTAGTTAAGGTCCTCTTGAGATATAAAAAGGAGTAGGAAAAACCCTTGGGAAAGTGCAAGCAAGGCTTGAGACTTGTGGCACTTGATGTGCCGCAAGACCCCAAAAACAGGGATCCTTGAGGGCTCCCTTGCAAGCGCAAGGGAGTGCGGCCTACCTTGCTCCCGCAAGGGAGCCCGCAAGGATGCCCGCGTTTCCCCGCTTATTTAAACACCTTTTGAACCTTGTTGGGTCTTCATAAGACTTCTTTTCTCTCTCTTTTTCCCCTCTTCTTGAACCCTTATTCTCTCCTCTCTTAGATCATCATCCTTAGCCTCCAAGAAAGAAAAGAAATGACGATCTCTTCTCCTCCTCCATTGGTGAAGGTTTCTTCTAAGGCTAGGTGAAGCTTGGGGTGAGTTTCTTCCTCTTCTTTAATTTCTTGCTCTTGATGCCAATTCTTCTTTGATTTATGATGGAAAAGCATAGATCTAGTGTAGATATAAAGTTTAGAAGAAATTTGAGTTGTGAAATCATATTTTGGTGAACAATGAGGAAGATCCACCACCTCTAAACCTATAATCTTTGTAGCATCAAACCCAATTAGAATCTTCTTGATTTTCTTGTGATCTTGAGGGTTGTAAGGATTTCTTTCTTGTTAACTCTTCTAGTTACAGTGTTAACAAACCCTAGAAGCAATGAAATCTCATCTTGATGATTCTTTTCCTCTTGTTACTTGATTGCTTTATTGTGATTGATTCTTGATGTTCTTGGATGTTTAATTGCTTCTAGGGGTTGGAACTTCAAACAAGGGTAAAGAAAGAGTTGACAATTAACTTGGAGGGTTTGATCTGACCAAGTTTGTGAGTGGGATCTATTAATTGATGAGCTATGACCATACTTGTTTGAATACCCAATAATGCATGTTTTTGAATGATGATTTTCTTGTTTTCAAAGGACTCTTAAAATGATTTCTATAAAACCTAGAAATCATGATGATTTAAGATTTGGTTTATTTCTTTCTTATTGTTAGAAATTTTTCATATTTCTTGTGGGTTGAAAACCCTATGGTTTGAAATACATGTTTTTCAAGATTTGTGTCATTAGAGGCTTGATGTTCTTGATATAATGACCCAAGAAGGGACGATATGAATCAAAATGAATTTTCTTTGTGATGATGCCATATTTGAAACATATTTTCAAACAATACTTTTATATGATGTTCTTGATGAAAATCGTATCATTGATGATTTTTTTCTCAAGTATTCACTCTTGGATTGAGAGTTGCATTTTTTTGAGAACTTGTGATCTCTTGATGAGATATATGTTATCATATTGATGTTTACATGTGAGCCAACGGCCCGGATGGATATCCAAATGTCTGATAGTGACTTGTTGGGGATCCCCAGTGCCTACTACAGTATGGATCGAGTTTTCATGAACCGACCTAGTTGGGGTGGCGTGGAGTTCTCGGCTGACTATCACCTTTCAGGGGGCACGTAGAGAGCCTGAAAGGTGTGGGTTTGGTGCCCGGAATCACCACATGGGTTCCCCAATGGCCAACACCAAGATACGCACATCTTGGTGGCTCCAGACCTAACCACAGCCATGGTTAGTGATGGAGGGTTTTCAGAGGCTATTGATGAAACTGTCGATACTAGATTAACTTCATGTGTTGCTTTATAAATCCTCGAATCGATGAGTTTGTTTCTAAAGAAGTATCTTAAACTTGGACTTCATATTTGCACCATTTTATGAATGATTTCGAAGGTTTTTATTAATGCATTTCTTTGAGAAAGTTATGAAGCATCTTATATTGAATCGTGTATTCAAAGTATCTTTCATGTTAATGATTATTAAAGATGTATTATTGGCGTTGTATTTTGTTTATGCATGTGTGAAGTAAAACTCCAGGTTCAGCCCTCACTGAGTAATCTAGTTACTCATCCCCTCTTCTTATTCTTTTTTTTCCAGGTGTTAGAACAGCAACGGGGTGAAGCGTGAAGTGCTTGGCAAAGTTTTTTTTGCATTTACATTTGAGTTGTGTATGATTCTCGAACATGGTGGACATGTTCTAGATGGATCCACTAGGACGCATATTTTCATATTTGACTTTGTTTCCTTGGTTGTCTCCTAATTGGGTCAGTCAAGACCTTGTGATGTATGGGATTTATACTCAGTGATTGGGGAAGACTATTTTGTGGTCATGACCTTACCTGTGATTTTCGCAGGGTTATATACCTGATGTGAGTATCTTGACCTTGTGTGAGAGTGATGACTGCATTATATATATATTTCATCCATGTTATGCATATTCTTTTCATGGCCTTTAGCTATTATTTTCCTAGTTCGGTGCAATCTAGGGCATTTGGTACTATTTGTGTAGATAAATAGGTCTTGGGATAAATATAAGAGATTTTGATAAGATTTCAGTATAAAAGTACCTAAGGGGCAGCTCATCCAGGCAAGCACGGGCGTGCTCCTCAGCCGTGCAATTCACAGAAGTATCAAGAGGAGTGAAGAACTCAGAAACAAGGTCACAGTCCCCAGAGCACGGCCGTGCACTTCACTGTCTGGCGAGTTTTCTAGAAAGCTACTGGATTTATTATTTGCAATTAAAGTGCATGCCCGTGCTTGGGTTGAAACAAATATTTTAAGCACCGAAAATTAGGTTTAGAGGGGGGTTTTTTTGGCTGGGGAGCGACGGAGGAGCAAGAGAAGGGCCTTCATCAGCATCATCCATCATCCTTGGGGAGAAAAAAGGGCGAAAATCAGAGGGCATTATTAGGGTGGAGCTTTGTCTACGGCATAGGTCCTCGGAGCATAACTATGATGTAAGAGCATAGGGAGTTTATGGATTTCCATCTTTGTGCTTTTGTTATTAATTTTATACTGTGTGAACTCATGAGGGGCTAATTGTCTCTGGTGCCTCGGATCGTTGAAGTTGGTAATAGACTGTAATCGAGCACTTTCTTTACAATGCTTATGGAGTTCTATTGTTATCATGTTTAATCTTGTGTTGTATTACTTGATGTGCTTCATTAGTATAGTATGATTATAAACTCGGCATGTGTTGATTGTCTTCGCGTGATTGCTATAGTGTAATCACTTCCCTCGAAGTGCAAGAGACCCGCAGTATATTCATATTCCCCGATGTTTATTATTGCCATAGTTACAACAAGGCTTCCAGGGCACACATAGAATTCATAAGATGTACCTGATAACCATTGCAAGAGTTTAATTACAATCGACACCAAGGGATCGATCGGGGGCGCTACCCCTAATTAGTGCTATCTCGCTAGAAAACTCCCCTGTTTTGTTTCTTCTTTCATTGCCCCGTCCCTTTAGACTTTAGGTCACTTCCAACAAAATCTTTATTCGAATAGATATTAACAGAAGAAAGAGTACTGAAAGCTATACCAGCTCCTGTGGAATCGACTACCCGATACCCTTGGGTACACTTTACTACTTATACGACCAGTGCACTTGCGAATGCGCAAGGGGCGTATCAGAGAGTTAAAAAGAAAAATAAAAAATGGCCAAATTCATAAGACTTAATTGTTCCTAATATTCCTAAGTTCCCAGGCAACAGTGCCAAAAACTTGATGAGAGACACAAACATATGTGCCATATAAGAACTAGGAAATAGTAATAATAATTGCCGCACTATTTTCTAAACTACAATATGAGTGATTAGAGTAAATTGGGGAAATAATATTTAAGTGAAACTGATAAGTGTCTAAAAACACCGTTTTGTAACGGTGCATTACATGTACTTTCATGCATTATTTGAATGAAACCGGTGCCCTTTGATGTGTTTTTCGTGTTTTTCTATTTCAGTTCATCTACGAGCCATCTACGTGAGGAGGAGCATTTAGAGGATGAAATTCGAGTCCAAGGAGCGAAGAAACGAAGGTTAAACGAGCTCTGGACGTCATTCGGGCACTCCTACATGAAACGGGCCTATTCAGGCCCGTTTTCAGGCCCTGTGCGGCCCTATGTGCGGCCCGCACACCTGTGTGCGGCCCGCACACCCTTGGCAGAAGGGTGTGCGGCCTCATGTGCGGCCCGCATACCAGGCCGCACATGGCTCGGGTTTAAAAGGGTTTCTAGGGTTTTTTCGAGAGGCATCTTGCCACCGGCGCCTCCAAGCACCCCCGCGCTCAAATATTCATCGGAGGAGGTTATTTTGGAGTGGAATCAAGTGGGAGAAGAAGGTAGAACACATAGATCTTCATCCTAGAGCTTGCCGACGCGGATTCGGCAAGTTTCTTCATCAAACCTAGTCAACACGCTCAAGAGGGAGTTCTTAGTGCTTTTGTTGATATACTCTTTATTGTTTGAACTTTCCTTCTTATTCATGTCGAACTAAACCTCCCAAGGCCCCCGGGCAACCGGTGAACCTTGGGAGGAATACATGTATTGGATGTTGTACTTTTAATTCAATGAATGCATGGTGTGTTATTTGGTTTCATACTTTGTGTGCTTAATTGTAGTGATTTGCATGAGAACTCTGCATTTCATCTTATCGATTATGCTTGGTTGTGCGAGGTGCGCTCTTGCATTAGATCCACATAGTATGAAGAGGGATTCATTGTACCGGTACACCGGAGGTTCCGGGTGCCGGTAGCCTCCCGTAGGTTGTAGAGTTTATCTTAGCGAAATTGCTTATAGATAACTCCAACCAAGGCTCCTTAATCCCAATGACATCGTGTGAGTATCCTTTGGATAAAGGAACTTGTATTGGATTAGGGCTACACTATGGAGGT
Organism: Dioscorea dumetorum; assembly: GCA_902712375.1. Taxonomy (NCBI): domain Eukaryota; kingdom Viridiplantae; phylum Streptophyta; class Magnoliopsida; order Dioscoreales; family Dioscoreaceae; genus Dioscorea; species Dioscorea dumetorum. Next base: position 2,481,453 of record CACTHL010000561.1, on the reverse strand, counting down.
TCCGGGGTAGTCGACTTCCGAGCCTAGACGGACCAAAATATTATACTCCATGCATGCATTACCTGTTTTTACAATGTCCTTGCTTGTATTTCTCCCGGGGGAATCCTTGCCTGGAGCCTTATCGTTGATACTTGTTTTCCCTCTACATGCTTATTGTTTGTTGGTGGCTTGATCACTTTTATTGTTTTGTTTTCATACTTAGTTTTATTATAACAAAACCCATGTTTGGATCAGACTAAACAGCTAACCTAAGAGGAAGTAATAGTAGATCTCGGGACCCTAGGGAATACGACCCTCTTGTGCTCGCACAAGAGGTATTACTTGACGACCCGTGCACTTGCGGCCGGGGAGCCGTATGCCCGCTTTCTAGCGACGCGCGCGGCGACCATCAGAAACTAATTGATAATGCTATCTAGAAAGGTAATCAAGAATGAGATAGAGATGCCTAGGCATAGACTCCTCCTAGGATTAGTAATGGAGTTTTGGACAAGGTTGTGAAAGCTGATTGTAAGTCAATTGAACAAAAAGAGCTCCTGACCTCAAATAGCTGTAACGACCAACCTTTGATATGGTATGACTCTAATAAAAAGAATAATACAAAATAATAATATAAGCCAAGGTATAATTAAATACCAGATGATCAACATAGATACATAACACGTAATCCAAATGTAATTCAGAATACAAGAAAGTTAATCACAAATCGATCCCGCATATATGCACATATATCCAAGAGGTGTAATGTACACAAAACGAAATACAAATGATGCGTCTCCGCAACAACACAACAGGGTGATGTGTGTCAACCCCTTGCGTTACCGCAAGTGCACGGGTCGTCAAGTAATAAAAGTGGACCCAAAGGGACGGGTTGTCGAACCACAGGGAACAGAAGTACTAGTAATAGCCCCTCTTTTGTTATGTAGCCTAATGAGTGTAGTATGTGATAATCTAATGGCCAACACTAAGAGTGTCACCACAAGTGCGCAGGAAATAAAAAGGAAAAGAGTTCTCAATCAATAAAAGTGAGGTATCCGGACAATGCTCCCCCTAGGATTCGGGTGTTGGATGTAGATTACAAGTGTTTCTAAACGAAGACAATGAGTCGTGGGTATCCAAAGGTATAACGGCCCCTGCCTCCAGGTCACCGATAACTAGTCCCCTACGAGGTCCCGGCGGAGGATTCTCTCGACGCCTCACACCACATATGACTGCTTAAAACTCTAGGGATCCCAAAGATATGATCAATTCCTAAAAGTAGATCTAACCCTGCCTCCAGGTGGAAGATCCCTAACCCCCTACGAGGTCCCGGCGGAGAATTCTCTCGACGCCTCACACCACATATGGTTGCTTGACACTTAGGGAATATGGAGATAGGAAATATCTGTCGGAAGGGAAAGGGGACACTCCGCTATCTCACGGCTCACCCTCTCAACCCTCTTTACTCTTGGTAATTCTAAACCTAGCGGTGATCTCTCTCTTCACTAGATTGAATAAAACATGCAAGGCAATTAATAATGAAATCAAAAGCACAAACAAGCATTATGAACTCAAGAGTAAAACTCAATCTGATAAATTCGAATAGAAACACAATGTAAATCTAATGAAAATAAGAATCCTAGGGTTTACATGTCCGAATACCCTTTAGGGGTTTAGCTCTCCATGGAGCGAGTCACAAAACAAATAATAAATTCAGAAATAAGTTCCAAAGACATAAAGAATAACCCCCTTAAATCCGTGATGATAGCCTTGATGAGTAGTTTCCACGTCTGGATTGAATCCACTCCGAAGCTAGGTCGCCGATGGCTTCCTTGACGCTATGACGGAGGAGGAATCGATCCAAGTTGGTGAGGAAAGCTTCCCAAAGCCGCAAAGAACTCCTTCCAAGCCCTAGCCGCCTTGTCTCTCGAAAGTGGTCCAAAAGATCCCTAAAAATTATCACAATGTGGCTTTTATAATTTGAATTCGGGGCTTTACGCGGGCATCCACACGGCCATCCACACGCCCGTGTGGAAATTCCACACGGGCGTGTGAAGCACTCTGCTACAGTACTGCTACAGTAAATTGCTACAGTGCTTCGCTACAGCAGATGCTACAGTGATTTTTTCCCGAAGTCTTCCTTGGAGTCCACACGGTCGGGCACACGCTCGTGTAGTAGGGTGTGTGGCTTTCTATGCTTTGAAATCCTCAAGAACCTTCTTCTGCTTTGTACGGAAGCTGGGACATGGGCGTACTACTGCCTTTGTGCCCTTTCGGTTTGTGTAATGACTTATACTCCTCCGAAAGTTGGCAACACCCCCATGCATATGAACACAGCTTCTGATTGTGGTCTTGAAACGTGTCATCACACCCTATCTTTGCTTCTTCCTGTATGTCATGTCTCCAAAGCCCTGTTTGCACAAAAGAACACAAAACACACCTTGTTAATGCTAGAACCTGATAAAAGTGATGCTCAATGCATGTAAACTGATATTATAAAATATATATAATCAAGCACTTATCAACAAACCAAAGATTGATGCAAACTCAAGCACAACCAGCATGTCCACACCGCTATGGAGAGCTATCACCTAGAAAGGAAAAAAGATGAGTGAGTAACTACATTATTCATTGAGAGATGGAATACATATCGCATAAATATACAAGATATACGGTGCAAACCTTTTTCACAATTTTTACAAAATAAAATATCAAGGCAGGATTTACTATGTCCCAACACCCGTGCTCGTACTCGAGTAATATTAGTTTATCGAATAAAGTATCATAACTAAATAGTACGAATCATATATTGCATCATGTAATCATTATTACAATAACATATGAAAATACAATATGAACTGTGTAAAGTAAGCAATACCCACAAGTAAACATCCGTATTCAAAATACAATATTTTAATCAGTTTCCAATTGAATACTGAAAAGATGTATCAATCCACAGCCATGTTTTCATAACAAAACATAGAGATGTCAATAATACCCAAACCCGACTCGACCCGACCCGAGTTTGATTGGTAAAACCCTGTTTGATAGGGTTTCCGGTCGGGTTCGGGTAATACCTGATTAGTCTAAAGCGAGTGCGGGTGCAGGTATAAGAATTCTGATATCCGACCCGAACCCGTACCCGAACCCAACCCGACTATAAGAAGCAAGAATTGTGGTGAATTCAGGGAGTGATTTGTAAATAGCTAGCTATATGACCATCATCGAGATGGGAAAAGAGAGAGGGAGAGAGAGAGAGGAAGAAGCCATCGTGATCTTGCATTCCAGCTATGTGATTTTTTTTCTTTAATTCTTCCCAAATTCCTTTAATAAGTTTGTCATCTTCTTTGCTATCCATTGATGAGTAGATGTTTGCGTGTAATTAATTTAAGGGTTTCACCTCGATCCTCATTTTGTGTTTTAGGTTTTTGATAGGAAACGTCAGAGGGAGAGACAAAGAGAAGCCGCCGTGATCCCCGTTCTAATTAAAGGTGTGATTTTTTTTCTTTAATTCTTCCCCAATTCCTCTAATAAGTTTTTCAACTTCTTTGCTATCCATTGATGGGTAGATGTTTGCGAGTAATCAATTTAAGAGAGAGAGAGAGAGGGAGAACCCGCCGTGATGTTTTCGATCCTCATTTTTTGTTTTAGGGTATCGATTTGTTTCATTGATTGTTGGAATTTAATATTTATTTTCATATAGTTTTCATATTTGGAATTTTAATATTTATTTTGTTTTATGTAGATGAATTATTGGCAAGTGGAGCTACTCATGGATTGGAAGACAATTGATCTCTATGAAGATGATGATGATGATGATGAATGATGGTCATTTGAACAAAAAAACTATGATTTGAATGTATATTTTATTTTGAATTTGTATATTTTGTGTTGCTTTGAATGCCTATTTTAATTTCAACTTGATTTTTTAATTTTATTTTAAATATTTTTAAATAGGGCCATAGCCGGTCGGGTATCCTCGCGGGTACCCGATACCCATCAGGTGCGGGTGTGGGTTGCGGTTATGGCAAAACCTGCACCCGACCTGACCCATTGCCATCACTCATGTAATCATTATTCCAATAACATATGAAAATACAATACCAACAATGTAAAGTAAGCAATACCCACAAGTAAACATACCCACAAGTAAACGTCCGTATTCAAGTTACAATATGTTAATCAGTTTCCAACAGAATACTGAAAAGATGTATCAATCCACAACCATATTTTCATGACACAGTAGTTTGGCAAATACTAGAGTAAAACCTTGAACAAGTAAACAGCCCCAAAAGCTTCCATCTCTAGCCATGGTCATGGCTAGGTCAGAAGCAACCAAAGGTTATGCTTTTCAATGTTGGCCACCGAGACCTTATGTGCTAACCTTCAGATCTCTGTCAAACACCGTCAAATCCGAGATCTCTACGCAGCTCGCCCATGGCTGAAACAACTGGGTACCATTGCTATGCTCCACTATAGGTGGTCCGTGGGCAGTCTTACCGATAACTAGGTAAACCATGACCCTATGTCACTGACAATACCAATACACTGATCCTAAAGTATGCATATCAACTGTTCCCACTCACAGATGTAGGTGATATCAAGTTTGGCGCTACTCCTCCGGTGGTTCCTTGCCCTGCTTGAGGTCTCACCTCTTGGCACAAGTTAAACCAACGATCAAATAGATGTCAAAGGCTTCAAAAGAAAAAAAATAAAAAATAGAACCTATGACCCTAGTATGCAATAAAACCCCTAAGATTATCAAATTAACCTCTAAACGAACCAATGAGCAAACCTCACTCATAAAACTCCCCATAATGGTAGATAGAACTAAAGGTTCTCCAAGAACTCTTCACCCGATACGAGCTCTAACTATACCAATGAAGATTCGACTTCGAATCTTCGCCCAAATAAATAAATAACAAGGGATACAAATCCCTTGCTACTCCTAGCCTCATCTAAGGCTAAGTTCGCCAAGCAATTTCTTGATTTAACTCGAGAAATCGAAACCCAAAGGCTAGAAAAAAGCTTACCCTCAAACTAGAAGAAACAAGCCACAATCGTCAATTTTTTCCTAGTGAACCAGCATATCGATATCTAAAATGGTCCAAAATCAAAGAATAACAAGTAGAAGGATTTATATATAAGTGGCTTTTATGTAGCCTGGCCCACTTCCACCTTGAGATTAACCGTAACAACATGAACACAGAAACGTACCGGTCATCACACAATGTCTCAAAGTATAAATCTTAGGTTTCATCTATGCCCAAATGCTAATGAGCTTAGTTCTCCATTAATGAAGAACAATCGCACAATCCAAGAGAGGTAATAGAATCAATACAATATTAAAACCCCTTTTATCCTCTTCGTTGAGTGATTGATGATGAATACTAGGGATCTTCTACAATGGCAGTCAAAGATGTCCTTTACAGGCTACCTTTATGCCTTAGATCCCTTGGTGATGCTCAAATCCCCTTTCCAATGCCTGAGAAAAATTATTGCAATTCCTCTTCACTCTTCCCTTTATGTGGTCGTAGAAAGCACCACTCAAAACCCTTTATAAAATCCTTTATACTTAATGACTTACAGGCGCCTTATGAGCATAAGAATCTGTAAGAACCTGGAGATGAGAGGTTGAGTCTCATACAAGCATTTTATTGTCATAAGCTACACTTTTAAGGTCTTCTAGTCTAGCGTATGACCATAAACGCTCAATTGTAAGCTTCTCTATCAGGTGCTTGAAATCTTTTTTACAAGCACAGGTCTTGCTTATATGCTCCTCTGTCTGACCTTATGCCATGGCTTATGGTTGCGAGCCTCCTCGTAAGTGTTACTTTCTCACTTTTATGCTCTTGCTTACGAACATAAATATTCTCACAAGCTCTGATTGATATGTACGACTGTAAGTGATGGTCGTAAGAGAGCCTTAATGTGCCTAGGGTAGCCTTTTATTCTATTCTAATGCCGAGTGAGCACTTTTTTCATTGACTTGCTTCAAATTTTCTTCATTTGGCTCCTTCATGGTTATTATGCTCTGTCTATGTCCTAAAATAAATTAAACAAGTTAAGCACCATTTTCTAAACAAATGATTGAATATATGCCAACTGAGTGTTAACAATAATATGAAAAATATGCATATTCATGCCTTCATCATGATATTGCTTTGTCCACTGTGAACAGAGAACAACATCATTTTTAACAGAAACATATTTAAAACAATGAATTTAAACTTCGTAGTTGTTTGATTTTCTACATTACATTCTTAGAGAACAACAAAATGATCATACCGGATGGCAAAAGTTTTCAACCATATTTTTTCCTTGCTTCTTGCTACATTATAAGAAAATGTTGTGAGGTGAAAGCGATGTTATCAAATGGACCATGCCACGTAAATACAATTATTCTATGAGATGTAGATGCTTGAAATAATACAATGCTAACATACAAATATTTAAACAGACCGGAGCATATGGGTTAGATGGTTGAAATAATACAATGCTAAGAACTTGACAATGAACTTTCTAGGGGACCATTTATGTAGGGAAGTTCTCCCTTTTGGCATGAACATATAATATTATGGAAACATATATGCATTTTACAAATAAGGATTGGATTGAATGTAGAGATTATGTCATTTAAGTGATTTGAAGTTTAAATCTTTATGTATGTAAAAAATGCTTATGAAAAGAAGCTTATTCTTTATAGAGCTCGATATGATGGGTTAAAAACAAAAGCAAATTATATATATAGATTTTTAAAATATAAAACTCAAAATTATCATTAACTGATTGGTATTATATGCATCTATTTTATGATAGAAGGCACTTGTTGCGGATAGGGTTGTATAGGATTATCCCATGTAACTTCAAGTAAATTTAAATAATTAATCTTTTTAAAAAAATTTTATATTATTAAATAAATATCATTAATTAAAAATTCATTTTTAAAAGACTTATTTTGATCAGTAGCAATTATTGTCATTATTACCAGAATATGAATGTCTTTTCTCCCAACAATTTTAAGCATTCGAAACTTAATCTTCATTTTTTATTTTTTATTGTAAATCCTCTACCAAACCAAAGTACAGTATAAATAATCTCTAATTCCACCTTATTTCTCAAAACTTTGGCAAACATCCTAGTATTGAGTTAAATACTCCTATAACACTGTATACCCAAGTCATTTTAAGATAATATCCTTTTAATTATATTCATACTTCAAACTTAATATTTATATTTTATTATATATGACTTGTTAATTAATGTAATTAAGTTTTAAAAATAATTCGCAATAATTTATTTAAAAAATTTAGTTATTAAGATCTAATTAAAATTTAAAGATTACGAATATGGCCACATATACAATTTTATTTTGCGTATTACAATATCAGTGATATATTAATGGTAATTTGGTTAACCTATGAAAATTATGTTCTTTGAGATATAAACAAAGATAGCTTTTGATCCATTTTTAGGGAAAAACAAAAAAAACCAAGATTTCTTTTCATTGTTTAGACAAAAGGGATGAGTCTCTAGAAACAATCTCTGCACATTTTGGTCATCTTCTCAAGGTCGACGAGCTCACCACCTCCTTGATCTGGTCGAGATTTGCTCGGGTTTGCATTAGGATAGATCTCGCCAAACCTTTGAAGCAAGGTTTCTGGATCGGTTACGAGGAGCACAGAGTTATTGTGGTTGTGTTATATGAGAAATTACCTACGTTCTATTACCTTTGTGGGATGGTTGGTCACGGGTCGAGTGCTTGTAGCTGACATGCGTCAGAGGACCAAGCCTGCCTCTTGCCTCCTCCTCAAACTGTCTCTGGGAGTCAGAGAGAGTTGGAGGTAAGGAGGCCCAGGTTAACTCTGGAGCCGCCAAGGAGACGAGTGCTTCACTTGATGCTCCGACAACCCAGGGAAAGAATAATAGCATAGCCTCTCTTCCAGCAAACACTGTTGAAAATGATTTTGGCCCATGGATGCTGGTTACACGGCGGTGTAGCCGTGCCAAAGGCCGCGATGTTGTCCAATGAGGGTCCTCACGGGAGTGGCACATGCCTGAACATGTTGCCTACTACAAAGTCCAAAGTCTTGGATTCTCAAACAACAGTAATTGCTTTAACAATTGGAAGCTTCATGGGACGAAGCTGTAGCGGTCATTTCGGCAACAGAACCAACCATAACATGTACTAGAATTCTGAGGTAATGGAGACATGCAATATCAATTCTGATAGAGAAATTTCTTTAGCTTTAGCCATAGCGCCTCTTTCATTGGTCCTCGGAGATCCCAATGATCACGATGGTAGAGGCTTTATTGAGGCTACTGTTCCCAGGCTCCTAGGGGTCCTGACAAACCTAATGCATCTACGGCTAAGTAGGTAGCTCGAGGTAAGGAGGCTAGAACACCTTTCCCCCTGTTCTCCTAACCTCTACTAAGTCTCAGGTTGTTCCTGATCCTAAGAGTTCCCAAGATAAACATCAGATGCTCGTGGATTGTGTTACTGAAGCTCTTCAGGCTTCTACCACACCTCCGGAAGATAGTGATCATAATATGAGTGACCTAGAAAAATCAAAGGACAATGAAACGGATGAGGAGATGGATAAGGATATGCCGATGGATCAAGTTTAGCAGGATGTAAGAAGGGAAGCTTTAGTGAGAAAAAATTCACAGAATCTCGTGGTCCCACTAAAGAAAGGTCGGCTTGAGAAGACTGGAGATGGAAGCTAGTCTTCCGGGCTACTTCCTTCTCAGTCTTTCTTCGAGGGTATTTCTCTGTCTCCTCTTTTCTTAGGTTTCATTCTTCTAGTCTTAGTCCTTTGGTTTGTTTTTACTAATAACTCATCTATTATAAGTTGGAATTATAGAGGTATTTCTGGCCAAGACACATCCGCTCGTGTTCGGGAAGTTCTCAAAAAATATAATCCTCTATTCTTTGTCTGGTGAAAACTTGAGCTAATGATGTTTGCTTGAGATGCTTTTGCGCCAAGTTGGCAAAGAAATTGGAATGGGATTCTATTCTTGCTCAAGGTTTCTCAAGAGGCATCATCACTATTTGGAAAAGCCAAATTGGTCGGTTATCCCGGTTGCAATCTCTTGCAAAGCCTTGCACATGGTAATTTCTTCCAATAAACATTTTAGCTGTATCTTATGTGTCATATAATGACCCACGAGTGCAGGTACAGTAGCTTCTCTAGCAAGAACTCTCTGGTAATTTTTAATCTTAATCTTGCTTGGGTTATCATTGGGGATTTTAACGCTATTTTGTATTCCAATGATCACAAAGGGGCAAATTTAAATACTTGGCCCTTAAGGATAGCATCTTTTTTTATTTATTGCTTCTAACAATCTCTTGGCTGTAGGTTATGTGGGTTACTTGGTGCGACAATCAATCAGGCCTTGCTCATCGCTGGGCGAGGCTAGATCGTTGTCTATAAATTCGCTTTGGACTTCTTATAATTCATATGTTATTAGAAATCTCCCCATAATTTTTTCTGATCATGCCTCTCTCCTATTCAATTTAATTCCACACTGCTATCACAAGAATAGATTCTTTCGTTTTGATAATTACTGGCTGGACTATCTTGGTTGTCATGGTGATGTTAGAGTTGCATGGAACTTCCAACCTCATTCCAACCCTATGCATGCTTTTTATCATCTAATTGCTCGCACTAAGCATAATCTTATGGCTTGGCATTCTAATGGGATGAATTCTATTGACCAGGATATTAAGTATAAAACTAGCACCCAGGCAAAGCTTATGATTCTATATAGAAAATATATTGTGTTATAGGGGCAAAATTCTCTTAGATGGGCCCAGAGGACCCGACTGATTTGGGTACAGGATGGGGATAATAACTCTAAAGTTTTTTCATAATTGTGTTCGCATGAGGAAGCATTATAATACTATTTCTCACATCATGGATGCTAATGATAGAACATATACTAACCACCATAATATTGAAAATGTTTTCTTGGATTATTATAAACATCTCTAGAATGCTTCTTCCTAAGGTAACCTTTCAGATATTCTAAATATTGTGCCTTTCGATCATAAGACTCTTTCTGCTAGTGATTGTGCTACCCTCGCTCGGGAGGTCACTGAAAATGAGGTCTACCAAACATTACTCTCCTTGCTTCGAGTAAAAGTCCTGCACCTGATGGACTCAATGTTTTGTTCTATCGTTTCTTATGAAATGAGGTAGGTGACCATCTCTTCTCCGCTATTAATTTTTTCTTCTCCAATTTTGTTTTAGCTAAATCCTGGGGCAGAACTCACATTGTGTTTATTCCTAAGAAAAATAATCCTAAACTTATCTCAAATTTTTCCCCGATTTCTCTTTGGAATGTTTGTTATAAAATCATTTCTATGATTTTGGCGAATAGGCTTAAACATGTTCTTCGCAATTTCCTTAGGCGAGAACAGAGTGGTTTTGTTTTTGGCCGTAACTATTTTGATAATATCATTGCTTTTCAAGAAATTCTTCACTCCTTTAATAGAGATTTTAACAGCCCCCCCCCTAGGATGTTCTCAAAAATTGACATAGTTAAGGCTTATGATACTCTTATTTAGAATGCTATTCTGGCTACCCTTACCAAGATGAATTTTCCTAGTATTTGGATTTCCTGGATCAAAACCTATCTTATTTCAACTTCTTATTCTTTGATCCTTAATGGCTACCCTTCTCCTCGGATCTCTTCCTCTAGAGGAATTAGGCAAGGAGATCCCATTTCTCCGTATTTTTTTATTCTTATGGCTCAAAATCTCACTGCTATACAGAATTTTGCCTTGAGGAATAATATGGTCCCTGGTTTCAACAGTAATCTTAGATAAGATTTTAATCATCTTATGTATGCTAATAACTTAATCCTTACTTCCCATGCAGATAGAAAACCTGCTAGATGTATTAAGCTATGTTTGACCATATATGGGTTGTTGACTGGCCATGAACCTAACAACGCTAAATCAGAACTCTTTTTTCCAGCCTGGGCTAATAAGAAGATAATCAAAAGAATTAGTTCCATCTTATCCTTTAAAGTTGGTTCTTTTCCTTTTACATACTTAGGGATCTTGATTTCCCCTAATAGAATTGCTTCTACCTTTTGTTTATTAGATGTTGGATAAAATTGAAAAAACCATCGCTAACCGGAACAAGACCTATATTTTCTTTGCTAGCAAAGTTAATCTCATTAACTCTTCTCTCCTATCCATCCCTCGTTATTATCTCTCTGTTTATCAGATTCCAGATGGAGTATTGGACAGGATTTCTGATAGTGCTAGGAAATTCTTGTGGTCCAATAGTGGCCAAGGTAGTGGCATTAATTTTGTGAACCATAAAGATACTACACTTACTTTCTCTAAGGGGGACTCTCTATTAAGGATCTAAAAATCTCTAAGGTTGCTTAATTGGCTAAACATGTCTTTAGTTTCCTTAATACCCACGATCATATTTGTGTTGACATTTTGTTGAAGAAATATGGCAACTTTCATATTTGGGTTGATAACATCCCTACAAATTGTTCGTGGTTTACAGGAGTCTTTGTAAAACTGCAAACTCTTTCAAACCTTTTATGAATGACCCTTGGTGCTTTGAAATCCCCTTGGCTTTTAAACCAACTTTTCTTAACATGGACCTTGATCTGGGTGCTCTCACTCTTTTGGATTTTTTGGTTAACACTCACTAGAATTTGAGCATGATTAGCTTAGTTTTTGGCAATTGTTTTCATTCTCATGCTCTCAGATTTGGAGCAATTAATCCAAATGCTAAGACACACTAAGTTTGGTTCCCCAAATCAAATATTTCCAAACTTTCCTCTTCGGTTTACAAACACTTAATGTCTTATGGCTATGTTTGTGACTCTAAGAAAGGTTGGGAAAGGTTGTGAGCTTTGAAGTTGGCTCCTAGAGCCAAACATTTCTGCTGGCTTGTCCTTAAGGATAAAATTAAAACTACTGCCTTTTTACATGCTTTAAATATTAGTCCTCTTGATCTATGTGTCTTCTGTGGATTAAGCTATGAAATGGCAGAACATCTTCTAGACAGATGTCCTAAATATCAAGCCATTTGGAACACAATCACAGTCTGGTAGGAAAATCAATAGTCTTTACGGATGGTTTTATCTATGGTACATGGCTTGTGGATGATCAGTGTAATTATTCTAACTTCATAAGATCTATTATCACTGCCACATCTTGGTACATTTGGAACACCATATGTAATACTATTTTTAAGAATGAAAAGCCAGATTTTATCAACATACCTAGGAAAGCTTATGCTTTGGCTCAGGAGTTTTCGATAGCTTCCAAACAACAAGCACGAAAGAACGTCACTCTTACAAACTTTAATTTCTTTGATGGCCCTTTTTTATTCTGATCTAGGTTTTGTTCCAGGGATCTTGCTGATGGTGGAGTTGGATTCTTCACTGCTGACTCCAACTATCAAGTATTCTTAACTGGTTGCTGTCCTATATTAGCATATTCAGATACTGATGTTGAAATCAAAGCTTTATCTATTAGTCTTCATTGTGCTGAGACCAATGGCTTGAAAATTCAACATATTTTCATTGCATCCTCCAGCCTCTAGAATGCTCTTTGTGGTAATACTCCTCTGCAAGATTGGCAAGTTGAATCGGCAGTCAGCATTCTCAAGCAATTGCTTTTTGAAGCTAGGCAGCCTAAGGTCCACTTGATTCCCTTGAGCTGGTGTCACATTGCTGCTAAATTAGCCAGACAGCATTTCGGCCAGACCATTATCACTTTACCATCAGGGCAAAGATCTTCCTCGTTGGCTTATGAAGACTTTCCAATCTAATGGATTTCATTTGTAGCACTTCATTGATTTCTCCACTTTTTTTTTTGTTCAGTTTTGATGTTTGTTTCTTCAATTTTCTTCCTTTGTTATTTGCTCCTATGTATCTTTCTTTGTTGTTGTTAGTTTCAATAAATTACCTTTTAACTCTTCTTATCAAAAAAAAAAATTAGTGAACATGGCAATAATAATCCACACCCTGAAATTTCACAATTAGAAGTTTAGAATATTCAATTGAATTAACAACTTTACAATACAATATTTACTGCACATGTGAAATTATTCAAGCTATAAATATGCAAATTTATAATATACTACAAAACAAACTCACTCTTGATACTGAGATGGCGGTACACCTATAAATTTTGCTTAAAAAAAACAAAAAATCGGTGAAGAAAGTACATCAAACCTTGTGAGCCACTTGAGCAAGTTTACAAAAGTGCTATCACAAATAAAAAAAATAGAAAAAAATTTGCACCAAAGACAACCACATAGTAAGGACGTACATGTGTGAATCCTTCAAGAAGTCTTCTTGCATGTATCAGGTGAAGAAGCAGTAGCTTCAACTCCATGTCGCAACCATGTTTTTCTTCTAGTTACCACATCCTGCTTTGCCTTTTTCTTTGGGATCCTTATCTTTCCCTTGAGAATTAAGTATAGGAGCTCCTGCAGCATCTGATGCTGGTGGATTTTTTTCAGGCTAAGGGACTTTTTTTTTTGATAAAAAGTGCATGAAGCTGATTTTTTAAGAAAAGAAAAGAGGAAGTCCAAAACAATGGCTAACCTTGAAAGATTACAAAGAAAGAAGAACTAAAAGAGAAAGAGAACAGAATAAAATTGCATGTGAAAACCATCCTAATGCAATGCCTTAACTAACCAGTTTGGAAGAGCTTTGCCTTAATGAAACAGTGAAAGTGAATTACATAGGGTACTATGACCGGCTAACCTTGCAATGGCAATGCTCCAACTCTTTGGAATTAGGTGAATTTTGGGATTTCCCGCTTGTGCAAGGGTGAGTCTAAGGAGTCTAAGAGCAGGGATTAGAGAAAGCAATGAAGATGTGTGGAGTGCTGAACCCTTGCATTTGTGTGCATGGAATACTTAAGGTTAAGGCCTTGATTTCGTCTTCTTCTGAGGAAGTGATCATTGTTGGACAGCATCTGGTCAGGGCGACAACACGTCTAGAGTTAGACACTAAGAAACCAGCTCTGCCCGTTGAGAGATCCCTAGAACAAGAAGCTCTTGAGAACAAAAATGGACCATCTGCATATGAAAAAGTAGATAGGAATAAATTCTTCCTTTTTTGCTGTCAATGTGTGCCTCTGTATTCTTGAGCTAGAGCAATTGCCTTCTTAGGGATACAATTAAAATCTGGAGTTTCATTCCTAAAAATGGCATTGTACCTAGCTTTCCAAATGAGCCAAATAGTATTACTAATAACAGACTTGATAAAGTAGGAAAGTTTCCAATTATCATCATGAAGCCAGCTCTCAGAAGTAACCCCATTAGGAAAGGAAATATTCAAACCAACTAAATTACTCATTGAAGCCTATATACTCTGTGACTTAATACAAAGATAAAAGAAATGTTCTACAGATTCCTGTACTAGGCCATTGATGTGTTCCCACAACATGGAGTGATGTGTCAACCCCTTGTGTTACCGCAAGTGTACGGATCGTCAAGTAATAAAGTGGACCCAGTGGGTCGGGTTGTCGAACCATAGGGAACAGAAGTACTAGTAATTGCTCCTCTTTTGTTATCTAGTCTAATGAGAGTAGTGTGTGATGATCTAGTAGCTATACCTAAGAGTGTCACTACAAGTGCGCTGGAACTGAAAAGAGAGAGAGTTATCTATCAATGAAGGTGGGGTATCCAGACAATGCTCCCCCTAGGATTGGGGTGTTAAATGTAGATTACAAGTGTTTCTAGACGAGAATATTGAGTCGTGGGTATCCTGAGGTATATCCGCCCCTGCCTCCAGGTCAACGATAACTAGTCCCCTACGAGATCCCATGGGAGAATTCTCTCAACGCCTTAAAGCACATATGACTGCTTAGCACTCTAGCAATCCCAAAGATATGACCAATTCCTAAAAGTAGATCCAACCCTGCCTCCAGGTGAAGGATCTCTAACCCCCTACGAGGTCCCGACGAAGAATTCTCTAGACGCCTCACACCATATATGGTTGCTTAAAATTTAAGGAATAGGAAATAGGAAATATCTATTGGAAGGGAAATGGGACACTCCACTATCTCACGGCTAACAATCTCAGCCTTCTTCACTCTTGGCGATTCTAAACCTAATGGTGATCTCTTTCTTTACTAGGTTGAATAAAACATGCAAGGCAATTAATAATGAAATCAAAAGCAATTACAATTGGTGATTCTAAACCTAATGGTGATCTCTCTCTTCACTATGTTGAATAAAACACGCAAGGCAATTAATAATGAAATCAAAAGCAATTGCAAGCATTAAGAACTCAAGAGGAAAACTCAATGTATTAAACTCGAATAGAAACACAATGTAAATTGGTGGTGATCTCCCGCAACCGCACGGAGTTGTCAAGTAATAAACAACTCGCACAAGCATGAGTGGGTCATATTCCCAAGGGCCCGAGAATCTATTTTTACTTTCTTTTGGCAATGTTGTCTAGCCAATCGGACTTGAGATTAACTAAGAAAAAAAACAGTAAAGAAGTAAAGCAAAAGCAATTAAATTGCTAAATACCAAGGGCAATAAACGGGAGGAAACTCAGGGTGAGAAGATGGTCACGGATGAGGATCCCCTCGGGGTTACTAAAGTGTGAAGGATGTTAGATTAACATGCAAGTGGTTTGTTGGACAGAGAAAACCCTAGATTAGGTCAACCCGATGGTCACGACAATTGACCCCTAATCCGGTATTAGTATTAAATACGGGCTCTGCCCGTTCAAATCCTCCAACGATTGCAAAGCGCAAGGTGGTTTTCTCAAACTAAGGTTGAATTACAAATGAGTAATTAACCCTAGAATTAGAGGGGTACAAATACCTTATGGTCACGGCGTATTTATACGTATTTCCCTTCCAAGCTTGGTGAGTCTAACACTAGGGCAATGGTCATGCAACCTAGTATTGGCTAAGTGTGGATACACAGAGTTCTCATGCATACCCAATCATTCAAAAACACCAAACAAGGATCAGAAACAAACCAACAAGCATTAATTAAACCAAATTATCCAAACATCACAAGTTCACCCAAGGTTCACCTATATCCGGTGACCTTGGGGTTTTAGTTGCTCATAATCTCAAAATACATGAATAAAAGCATGAAAACAACTAAATCAAACATAAAAGCACTCCCTCCAAAGATGAAGGTCGAAGAAGCTTCCAAAGACGCCACTTGAAGGGGTGGCTTCCCATCGTCTTCAACTTCCTAATTGCAAACCCTAGGAGTAGATCTCGCTCAAGATGCGCTCTCTTCGATGATTCCTCCGTGGAAATGCCCTCCAAGCTCTCTTTCTTGGTCAGATCTGAAGATGGGTGTGTGGAGCTCCAAGAGAAGGCCAAAAGTTTTGAAAAGAATGCCCTAGAAGTCCTTAAAAAATTAAAGTTTGGGTGTCGTTACGGGCTGCCTCACGAGCGTAAGGTTCCCCGTGAGGCATCCAGAAACTTTCCCAGAAATTTTATCTCGGGTGCTACAGTACCCCCTTCTATAGCGTCGCTGCTACAGTAATATCACTCTCTGGATCGCTTGCGGCCAACCTCACGGCCGTGAGGTTACCCATGAGAACTTCCAGACTTAGCTATTTCTTCAAAATCTTCGCATTTCAGGGTGCTACGGTGCTGCTATCTCTGGATCGCTTGCGGCTAACCTCACGGCCGTGGGGTTACCCATGAGAACTTCCAGACTTAGCTATTTCTTCAAAATTTTCGCATTTCAGGGTGCTACAGTGCTGCTACAGTATCCCCCGGTGCTCTAAAACCTTGATTTCCTTGTCAATTTCTCCACCATTCGTGACTTTGATCTCACCAAGGCCTCATTTGTATCTGAAACATGAAATAAAATAAAATAATTTAGACCGAAAAGGGCATCGATTCATCGAAAAGATAACAAAATAATACATATGAATACGTATAAAATATGTATATTTAGGCGTTTATCATAAATCTAATAAAAATATGAACCCTAGGGTTTACATGTCCAAATACCCACTAGGGGTTTAGCTCTCCATGGAGCAAGTCTTAAAACAAATAAAGCAATGATAAACAAGTTCACAAGCCATAGAAAATAACCCCCCTATAACCGTGATCATGGCCTTGATGGGTAACTTCCACGTATAGATTGAATCCACTACGAAGCTAGGTCGCCGATAGCTTCCTTGATGCTATGACGAAGGAGAAATCGATCTAAGTTGCTGAGGAAAGCTTCCCAAAGCCGCAAAGAACTCTCAATAAGCCCTAGCCGCCTTGCCTCTTGAAAGTAGCCGAAACGATCCCTAAAAATTATAATAAGGCGGCTTTCATAACTTGAAATCGGGCTTCACACAGGCATCCACACGAGCACTCACACGCCAGTGTACTATAGCCACATGGCCGTGTGAAAATTCCACACAGCCGAACACAGTACTTGCTACATTATTGCTACAGTAACGACAACAGTACTTTTGCTACATTACTTGTTACAGTAAAATGCTACAGTGATTTCCCCCAAATCCTTCTTCGAGTCCACACGCCTCTGTGGTAGGGCGTGTGGCTTTCTACCCTTTGAAATCTTCAAAAACCTTCTTCTCTTTGTGCGCGAAAGCTGAAACATCGACGTACTACTGCCTTCTTGCCCTTCTGGTTCATGTGATGACTTGAACTCCTTCGAAAGTTGGCAACATCTCCATGTATGTAAGCACAGCTTCTATTTTATCTTGAAATGTGCCATCACTCCCTATTTTTGATCTTGTATTTAACACCTCCAAAGCCCTGTTTGCACAAAAGAACACAAAATACACCTTATTAGTGATACGACCTGATAAAAGTGAGGCTCGATGCATACAAAATAATCTTATAAAATATATATACACAAGCACTTATCAACCACAAAACACACATAGGTTCAGAGGACCTATGTTTAAAGCGTACAAAAAAATCAGTAGTTTTTACTTTACCCCTTATAAGAAGCCAAAGAAAGTGTTTAGTGATGAGTGCATTTTACATATATATGTTTCCCATTTTATACCCGCGATTTCTTTGTTCTCATATCATTATTTTCCTAGTTCAGTGCTATTTGAGGTATTTTCAGTTTATTGTGCAGTTAATTAGGTCCCAGAGCAATAACAACCATTTTCGAAGAAGATTTATAGCGGAAGGGCCTAAACAGAAGTTCGTCAAGGCAAGCACGGCCCTACTCCCAAGCCGTGCACACTACAGAAGAATTCAGGAATTAGAAACACGGTCTCAGTCCTCAGAGCGCGGTAGTGCAGATAGCAACACAGCCGAATCACGGGCGTGTTCTACCCCGTGTAATTCACTGGCTGGCGAAAATCAGGAATTTCCAATTACCTCAAACTGCACGGCCTAAAGCACGGATTAAGCACAGCCATGCTCACATCGAGAACTTGTTAAAAAAACACTGAAAGTTAAGGTTGCTGGGGACTTTTGGCGGAGAGAGGCAACTAGAGGCTAAGGAGCGAAGATTGTACAACCATCATCATCATCAAGAGAGGATTGAAGCGTGAATTGTAGGCCAATTGGAGGGGGCAATCCTAGCGACACCAAACCCTCAAATTTCAACAAGGATGCAAACAAATAGGGAGTCTTTGATTTCTATTGTATTTGTTTCCTCAGTTATCTTCTTGTTGACTGAACCTATGAGGGGCTAAACCCTTTTTGGGTGCCCCGGGTTGGGAGCTTGTGTGTTGGTTAAACTTGGATTCATTTATTGCAGCATTTATGAAGGTCTCTATTTCTCTCTGTTAGATCTTTGGTTGTTTGCCTAATTGTTGGTTGTTGAGTAAGTTGAATGCTTTGAGTTGCTTGATTTTTACTTAGCTCTTATATCTTGATGATTGATACGAGAAGTTAGGAATCGGCTCATACTCCCAATCCTACTACATGTATCTTCCACATAGCATAACATGACTCTAGAACATAGGGATCTTGAGACACTCCGGATAAATCCTGTAAGAATTTAAGTTGAATCGCACCAAGGGACTAACCCGGGGCCGTACCCCCTAGTTGAGCCAGGATCAATTATTCCTGTGATTCTTCCCTTTCGTTCTCTTTCCTGTCTAGGCCTTAGTTCTATTAATCCCATTTTTAATTGACTAAATATTAAGCAGCGAGAGAGTATTAGGAGATACACCAGTCCTTGTGGATTCGACTACTCGACCCTTCGGGTACATTGTACTACTTGTACGACCCGTACACTTGCGGATGCGCAAGGGGCGTATCATTTAGCTCTAGGAGCTACATTCAAAGACCAAATGACACTCCAACCTTTCCAAGAATCACCTTCAGACCTACTAGACTGCAAGTGAAGGTAGACAATTGAAGAAATCTTATTACTATATGATTTGGGGAACCAAACCCAATGTGGTTTCACATTTGGGCTAATTGTACCAAATTTGAAGGAATCAGGCAATTACCAAATAACCTACTACGCATAGAAAGATTCCAATGAGTATCTAAGTAAGAAATCCGAAAAAGAAAAGGAAGAGAGATCCAAATCCATGTTTAAATATGTTGGCTTATATGCTAAAGGAATCTCCACCAAGGGTCAAACATTAAGGAAGTTAAGTTAGGATTTAAGGCTTTAATTGACAGAGAAAGACTAAAAGATGATAGGAAGTTCTACACAAGCTACGAAGAAACCAAGAGCAATTGGCAAGAATGTTGTCTTTCCAAATATGAAACCTGCCATATTTGTGGTTGATAAGATCAACCCAAATACAATCACGATCATTAAAAAAACCAAAAACATGCTTTGCCATCAAGGAAATTTTAGAGATTCTCGGGCCTTTTACAGAGTGGCCCCCCTCGGCACAATCGAGTGTAATATCCTTAAAATTAACCAAAGGAATGCCTCTACTATGAGCACTGCTGGACTGAAGAAACTTCCTCGCATTGGCATAGATTTTGTCTAGGATACCATCAGGGATAGGATAGACAGAGAGATAGTACAGGAGAATGGAATTCAGGGAAGAATTAATAAGAGTAACTTTGCCCGCAGGAGATAGCATAGCTTTACTCCAATTGGCAGTAATTCTATTAATACTTTCCAGCGTAGAATTGAAATAAGAAGCAACAATCTTATTGGGAGAAATGAGGATACCTAAGTAGATGAGGGAGAAATAACCCACCGTGTTAGGTAGGATAGAGCTAATACTTTTAATCAAGTGTTTATTTGTCCCGGAAGGGAAAATAATCTCATATTCAAGCTGTTGAAACACTGACCTATTAGACTCCAATAAATATTCAAACAAAGCTTAATATTCCTAGCAGCTTTCCTAGTTGCATGGATTATAAGAATTAAATCATTGGCATGCATTATGTGCTTAGAATTGTATTTAAGGTTAGCATTAAAGCTAGGAATCATGCCATTCTTAAGAGAAAAGTTTAACAAGGCAATAAGCCTCTGAGTGATAATGATGAAAAGATATGAAAAAAGAGGATCTCCCTACCTAACATCTCTTGAAGTGGAGATCCAAGAAGTAGATTAACCATTAATATTTTAGGAAAAAGTAGCAGAGAAGTGACAACCTTTAATCCAAGACATCCAACGGCTAGGGAAATTCATTTTGGTCAGAGCGGCTAGTATGGCATTCCAGGCTATAGTATCATAAGCTTTCTTAATATCTATTTTAGCTAACATCCTAAGGGGCAAATGAAATCTCTATTAAAAGAATGAGCAATCTCTTGAAGAGCTATAACTTTATCAAAACAGTTACGACGGGAAAAAAAACCACATTGTTCTCTCTCAATAAGATGAGGGAGGGCAGTTTCGAGATGATTAGCAAGAATTTTAAAAATAATCTTATAGCACACCTTACAGAGAGAGATAGGTTTAAAGTCTGAGACCAATTTAGGATTTGGTTTCTTACGGATAAGAGTAATGTATGTTCGACCCCAGGAGGAGGCATAACATATGCAATAAGAAAGTAATTAACAGCCACATAAAGATGTTTGCTTATCTCATTCCAAAAGAACTTATAAAACTAAGCATTGAGACCGTCAGTACCAAGGCTTTTACCCGAAGAAAAGGAGAGTAGTGTTTGATAAATTTCATTTTTTGTTACCTCTCAGGTAAGAAGATCCCCATCAGTAAAAGAAAGAGAATTAAGATCATTAGGAAGAAATAGTATTGTAATGCCTAAGAATGAAAGCTGAGAAATATCGTGTGATAAGTGTCTAAATATACGTATTTATACATCTTATTCTAGTACTATTTTGCATGTATTTTGTTGAGTTGATGCCCGTTTCGTATTTAAATTAGTTTTATTTGTGTTGCAGGCCTTAAAGAAGCCAAAATAAGCTCAAGAACGTATTTGGGAAGAAATCCGTATCAAATACGACGTTTTCGAGCTTTTCATTACTGTAGCAATACTGTAGAAGGATTACTGTAGCAAGATTAATGTATCTGTACTGTAGCATGGCACTGTAGTACCGAAACGAGGTTTTTCTGGAAAAGGCTGGGAGTCTTGCGGGCAAGCATGCGCCCGCAAGGCAGCCCGTATGGATGCATGAAAAAGGGTTTTAAAAGCGAAGTTAGGGCATTTTTAAAGAGGATCTTCTACATCTTCTTCTTCTCTTCTTGGGCCGCCGCCCCACCTTCGCCGGCGGCGTTTTCCGGCGATCCACCACGTCAATCTTCACCAAGAGGGAGGAAATCGTTGGAGGAGGAAATAGGGGGAAGATCTAGAGCTTCAAAGCATCATTTGAGGCGCGATCTCAGCGACATCAACGATCTTCTTCCATCCAAGGCAATCCAAAGCTAGAGGGAGTGTTCTTTGCTTTTCTTTATGCTTGTTTGTTCATTGAATTTGTATGAGTGTTCCTCTTTCATGAGGAACTAACTTGTATGTGATTTAGGCATGATGAACCCTAGGGTAGGTTTGTTGTAATTAGGGATTATAATCATTTGTGATTTAGTGTTGGATGTTGAATTTCTTGTATAAGAATTTCTATGGTTTGTGATTCTCTCTATGTGTGTTTTACTGTCTTGGACCGCATGAGAACTCTGCTGTTCAATTTCTAGGTTGTACTTGGAGCGTGACCATCGCCCTTGTACTAGACTCACATAGACTGAAAGGGATTCATGTACCAATACGTCGAGAGATTCGGGTTTTAGGTACACCTCTGAATGTTAGGCTTAGACCCAGAAGAGTGTCTACTCCTCACAAGGGATTCCCTAAGCGCACTGCAATCGTATGAGGAATTGACCGGAAGGGATTCCGGTCAATACTCGTATGGGATTAGGACTAATCACCGAGGGATTCGGGATTAGCTTAATTTTGGAATCGCTCAGTCCAAACCACCATCACAACACATCATCCTTAATTCGAGCCTTAATGACAACCCTAGGGGGATTCTCTGCCCAAATCACGCCTTCTCCTGTTCGTCCGTCCCTTGTATGCTTATTTGGCGTCTAGTGGTAGTTTTATCCTTTTATTTATAGATTTTAGTAGATGTACTATTCTCTCGTATTGTTAGGCTAGGAAATAGATGAAGGGGAAGTAATAGTAGCTCCTTGGTCCCGTGGAATACGACCCCTGTGTCACACACAGGGTATTACTTGACGACCCCGTGCACTTGCGGGATGCTCATCATCCTGCCACAACTTACTAGAAAAATCAACAAAGGTAATTTCAATACCACTATGATCAGAATAAGTAGTACCAGTAGTATCAGTAATAGAAGAAATAGTATTGTAATGCCTACGAGTGAGAACAAAATTATGAAAAAAATTAGAATTATTGTCCCCATTCTGAACCCAAACAAGGCGAGCCCTTTGAGCCCACTTAATAAAGTTTTGATGTTGAAGAGCAGCATACTTTTTATAAAGAGATAGGAGACCAATACTAGTATTACCAATAACAAGGTAAGTACTATCAATTACTTCAAGATTAGGAATCCAAGTCTCAGTGTTGCTAATGCTACTATCAAGGGAGCTTAACCTATTAGAGTGCCAAAAAAATAAGATTACGTCTAGTACGAGTAATTAAGTGAGCGAAAGCATGCATAGGATTAGAGTAAGGTTGAAAATTCTAGGTGTTTTTGACTGCATAATAACAACCAAGATATTCCAACCAATAATTATCAAAACAAAAAATCTTTCTTTTATGAAAACAATGAGGAGAAGCTCCGAGGAGAAGAGGAGCATGATAAAAAAAATTCTAGGAAGGTGGGAGACAACATAAGAGTCAAAATTGGCGACCTGAAGAGGATTTAGCTAACAGCGATCTAGTCTTACCTGCCTCCGAGCCAGGCCAACTTGATTATTACACCAAGTGAAATCCGAGCCTATATACCCAACTTCAAGAAGGTCATTAGTAGGAATAAAATCAGCAAAGAGTCTGTCTTTATAAGCGTAATAAGAGTACCTACCTCCGCGATGATCATTCGAATGTAAACTAGTATTAAAGTCACCAAGAATGATCAAAGCTAAATTAAAGGAGGACAACTCAGTGAGTTCATGCCACAACATCCGCTGACCCAGAATTCAGATTGCATTATAAATGATAGAAAGGACCCAATTTTGACTATTATGATCAGAAATTACCATGTGAAGAGCTCTGTACGAAATAACTATTAGAGTAACTCTCTCGAGGCTTCTCTTTCGAATGGAAATTATGCTTCTAGAGTATCCATTTTCTACGACGGCAACCCAGTCCCTGTATTTACCAAGCTTAGGACAAAAACTGTTTAAGCGATTACAATCAGTTCCAATTTCTGCTGGACAGAAAACCAGAGGACGATGCTTTTTCAGAAGGATAGGAATTTGTGAGACTGTATCCTGACATGAAATCACCCTACAATTCCAACATAAAATAAAGGTACTATCCTTAAAAAAAATGTTGAATAAAACAAAAGTAAGAAAATGGTAATAGACTTCCTGGTAGGAAAGAGTCACAGAAGTGGGCTGGGAACTTGAAGTCAAGAACTAGGCACCTCTGTCTGACTTATCCACTGAACCCTTCTTCATTGGGGTCACTATGTTATGTGTATTCTTGGGCACAAGGACTTCACGTCTGAGGCCTTGCTGAGCTTGATCCAAAGTCATGCCATCCTCCAACTCTAGATCATCCATATCTTCTTCTTCGTGCATGTCCTTCTCCCTCATCTCCAGGTTGCTAAAGGTTTGCCAAGCCGAGGAAGCCTGGAGGACCTCTTTAACCCGATCTACTATCATGCTGTGATGATCTGGCACATGCTCAGAATCATGGACTGTTGTTTTCCTTACGGAGGTTAGGAGAATGGAAGGAAGGGAAAAAAGACAATGTCTTCTTACTTTTTGTCAAGAACAGTAGTGAAGTTTTGAGGAGTAGACTTTGGGACCTGGGAAAAGGAAACCTCAGTAAGGCCAACGCTTGCCTATGCATTAGGTTTTCAAAAGGCATTAACTGGGAGCAAGAGCCAGGATCCTTTCGAATCCCACTATCAGGGCCAGCTTGTTGGGTACGCAAACTCTCCGATCTCTATGTGACATAATGAGAGGTTATAGTCCAATGATAACTGCCATGACCATGGCTTCAATGCCCTCCATGTGGAACTTGAGAACCATCACTCTAGGAAGCGTGACCGTAGGGCGGGGCATTAAGCGGGCCCTAGCTTACACGTGTTGCACTCCTGAGGGAGCCGCACGAGTACCACCATGACGTCCGGTACTGTGGCATCACCATGTCACCAGCATCAATGGCCCAAATTCCATCTCCGAGGTGTCCATCGGCGGGACCGGCCTCTCTCCCTCCAATTTTTGCAAGCCTGGGACTCTAGGATGAACCCTCGTCTCCTTGACAAGTGTAGGTTAGGTTTAATCTTCCTCTACCTCCATCCCCTTTTGGTTCTCAGAACCAGGAAGGAGGAAATGAAGAGAAAGACCTTGACTATCTGACACTCACTAGCTACAAGAGTTTGCTCCATGTCCAACCACACCACAAACATAACAAAAAGTAGGAAGTTTTTCATATAAAGCAACAACAAATACCTTATGATCTTCATCCAAGATCTGGAGACCTTTCTCCAAGGGCTTGGCGAGGTCAATATCCACATAGACCAGAGTGAATCTCGATCATGACATGGATAAAGTAAGTTCATCAATTTTGAGGAAACATCCAAAACAAGCAACAATGGTTTCCAGAGAATCACCATCCTAGAAGTCAACTGGTAAATTATGAAGTTGCAACTAGATGGCTGCTGACAAGTCTTTTACATCTCCACAAATGCACTAGCCACCATGTAGTAAAGTAGACCCTGTGAAGGGTCAGGTTGTCGAACCACAAAGAGTAAGAATATCAGTACTAACCTTAAAAAACGTTATCTAGTCCGAATAAACAAGGTGGAAAACTACTAAACTAATGCTCGAAAGATTAAAAGACAATAAGAGTTGGATTAAAGTTGTAGACAACTATTAGGAACAATAGGGGTACTTGGACTATAATTTCTTAGGGTTGTAACAAGTAAGCACAAGGTCCCATAAATACTCCTAATTAAAATGGATGAAAATTGATTTAGGTAAATGACGTACTAATGGGTTTTCACCACACATTAATTTCCAGGATCTAATGGGTTTTCACCGCACGCTAGTTATCAAGAACCAACGGGTTTTCACCGCTCATTAACCTTTGGTAATTAATGGGTTTTTACTACGAGTCAATAGTCAAGCACAAAGAAAGATGAAAAGATTCAAATTGATACATGCATTTCAAAATCAAAATTCTTAAACCAACAAAGTCAAGAAGCAATTATAGAATCTGATACAAATATCACTAAGGTTTCAAGTCCAAGCCCCCCAACGTAAGTTTTAGATCATCATAGAGCGCAAAGCGAGTAAGTGAACATACAAGATCAAAATCATAGACATGATAATAAGCAACACTCCCTCAAGACTCAAAGAAAGACTGATCAACACGAAGTTCCCCTCGATGTTGACGGAGTGATTGCTCTTGACTACGCCGATGCCCTAGTAGATGATGATGATGATGATGGGGCTAAACACCGGCATGGGTTTTCTTGCCTTGAATGAGTTGAAGTAGCCTTTTGATCTCCTCTACCGTGGCTCTTCCCCTCAACCCTAATACCTCTTCAGCCATCTCCAAAATTTAATCTCCTTTTTTTTTCTTCATCAGTAAAATCTTTTATAACCTTAAGTTTATAGGCGGCATACGGGGGTAAGTGGAGGTCATAAGCCTCGGGGTTTCTATTCATCGCGTGCCTTACAGTCCCGCTTACGGCTCTAAGCTACTCTAGTAAGGCTGTCTATCTTCTGGTTACGGTCCCCATTACAGTTGTAAGTGTGAGATTGTAAGCACTGTCCTGCTAGTTTTTGTACTCCTCTTTACGGGCGTTAGTGTCCTCCGTAAGCCTCTCTGAGTGATCTTTACGGCCAGACTTACTGGCGTAAGGCCACCCATAAGTGCTTATGTTTTGGATCTCCCTTTTCTTACGGGCATAAGCATACCCGCAAGGGCTTTGTTCTAAATGTTATGGCCGTAACCCAGGCCATAAGTAACTCGTAAATAGTTTTGTCTTGTAGGCATTTATGTCTGGAAAACTCTATCTTCTACACTTTCACCCTTAATTTCTTCTTTCGGCTTTCCATTGGGATCAATGTCTACCTGGTGCCTGCAAGAATGAGTTGCACCTCATTTATCATTGTTTTTCACATAATCAGTCAAATACCTATCATATAAGTATACAAAGGATATATAAAATATAGTATAAAAGTACACTTATCAGCTGTCGTGGAAAGCTTCGTAAATGCAGGCTAGAAATAAGGTTGCCATTGTGCTAGTTGTCGAATAATCCCATTAACTGCCCATGGCCCATCAAACAGGATGTGCTACATGGTGTTATTAGTCTCGCCTCTTTTTGGTCCTTTTCATCAACTATATCCTCATCATTTCATTTATAATAATGATGCCTTTGATTCTAGCTTCTAGGATGTGGCGACTGTAATATTCACAAAAATTATTTAAGAGGATATCACACTTAAACTAAGTTTTGAAGTGTGCTCCACTCTAATAATGTGGTTTTATTTTTTTCATGTATTCAAATGCTCCAACAGACATCTCTATGATATTTTCCATTATTCTCTCATAGGCAAAATTGTAGGTTTCCCCAGAATAAGTTCATAATTGATCCTTAAGTGCGTTATCCCAAAAGGTCTTTCTAAAATTAGTGTGGACGTGTAATATTAGGCCCTTTCATCATGTCCATTGATTGGCTGCCACGCGACACAGGGTAACTCGCACGCAAGTGTACGCTCAATCATCGTATTACTCGCACAAGGCAACTCGCACGCAAGCGTACGCTCTATCATCATATCCATAAAGACTTAGTATATGCGTACTCACTCTCTTTGGGCTATCTAACCAAGAACACTACTTGATTTTAATTCACAAAAAGAAAATAAAATCAAGACTAAAAACAAGGAGAAAAAGGTGGAAATCAATAAGAATAAGTTATCCCGGATTAACTTCATTGGGTTAATTAGAAATGATGCACAATTGTAATTTAAGATAGATTGACTAAGGGTAAATGGACCGGAAGGTATCAATGATGCAATAGGTGCTCTCTTATGATGTCCTAATGCTATGCAATTGAAACTAGGACTCCCTGTCCAGAAACGGCAATGAAATACCGAATACTAGCCGAAAGGTGTGTGACTCCTCTACTATCTATAGCGGAGTTCATCAACACCTATTCATTCATGGGTGTTCTAATCACATGGATCTCTCGACACTTAAGTAATAACAAGATGGTAAGATCTCTCTCGACACATCAAAAAAATAAATAAAACATGAATGAATCCAAAACCAAAGGACAATCTATATTAAAAAGACAATAAAAACATATAAAGTACTCCCCAACTACATTAATCCGGGCACCAAAGGAAGTTAGCCTTCCATGAGGCCTACGTTTATTGATACAAGATTCATCTATATCCTAGAAAGCATAGACATCAATTGGAAAAACCCCCTTCAATGGCTATGGTGATTTTAGAGCAGATGTGTGCCACTATCGTCGCCAGTGAATGAATCCCCCTTGACTCCTTCAAGCTCCCCCCTAAATCTTTGCTCTAGTCTCCCTTCAATCACCTCCAAAAATATTCTCCCTTCTACAGCCATCTCTTTCCCAAAAAAAAAAAGAACCAGGAACTAGAACCCTTGTTTCTCCTTGAAACAGGGTATTTATAACTAAATAAAACCAAACGGTACATGGGCAAGTACACGGGCATGTACTTGCTCGTGTATCTCAGAAAAACCTGGAAAATAAAGTCTATGAGATACATGGCCAAGTACCCAATCGTGTATCTTATCTTCTGCCCGTGTAACTCTCAGGTTTTCGTTCCCTTTGCTTTAGTTCGGGGTTTACAAGTTCATGCACTCTTCCTTCACCCGTGTAGCTATCTGGAACACGCTCCACTGTTCTTCAAATGTACATAGGTGTGTGCTTCAACTACTCGCCATGTAGTTCTAGGGTAGGAAAGAGGAACGGGAACTGCACTGATGACACGTGGCGTGCCCTTTTTCCTCTGAACTTTGTCCAAAAAGTGTTTTGGCAAGTATAAGGGCATGTACTTTGCCCGTGTAACTCACTGTTTTGCATTTTTGGTGCCGATTTGTTCCCGATTTCCTTCCTTAGGCCATTATTGCGCTTCTCTTCACCTGTGGAGTACAATGAAAGAATTACGTACCAAATATCACCAACATACACAATTCAGGGTTCAATAAGTACTACAAATAATTGGTAAAATATAGAAAAAATAGCACTTGTCATCAATACTTGCATTTAGGGCCGAATAGCCCCCTAAACCCCTTAGTTAGTCATTCTGATTGTTTTGGAGAGCTAAGGAAGTTTAAGGAAAGTTTCCATTTGCAAGAGCCAGTGTGTTGCCGCACGTATGGTGTTAGGAAGTAGGGCAGGCCTATCATGTACCCACATTACTAGTTGCATGCATGATACACACAAAACATGAGATGATGTATCAACCCCTTACTTTACCGCAAGTGCACTGGTTATCAAGTAATATAATAAATGCAATGGATCGGGTTGTCAAACCACATAGAACGGAAGTGCTAGTAGTTGCGACTTCTCTGTTATCAAGCCTAATGAATATAGTGTTGTATTGATCTAAGTGCAAACTAGAGAGTGTCACTGACAAGTGTGCAGGGATAGAATAAAGGGAAGTCTCAATCGATAAAGGTGTGGTATCTGGACAATGCTCTCCTCAAGACTAAGGTATTAGGTTTCGGATTTACATGTATTTCCAGATTAAGTAATTGAGTGATGGGTATGCTAAAGTATATCGGTCCCTGCCTCAAGACCAACAGTAACTAGTCCTATATGAGGTCCTAGCTGAGAGTTCTCTCAATGCCTCACACCATATATGATTTCTTAGCACGCTAGGTGATAAACGTCTAAAAGTACGTATTTTACATGTATTTGTTGTGTATTATTTTCATATCTTTTTGTTGAATCTATGCCCTTTTAGATCTAAATTGCTTTATTTTTGTATTTCAGGCCAGCCAGAAGCCCTGGGGACTCGACGACGAGATGGGGAGCGATTTCGACATCAAAACAGCGTTTTCGAGACGGGGACACTGTAGCACGGTACTGTAGCAGTCACTGTAGCAGTTGCTGTAGCTCATCGCGGACTTCTTGGCAGAAAAGTAGAAATCCCGAGGGGTCAGCATACCGGCAGTATGCTGACCCGTTTACCCATCGGGATTTGGGGTTTAAAGGCCGATCTAGGGCATTTTGAAGAGGACTTTTGCACCTTCTTGGAGAGAGCTTTTGGGGGAAAATATCGGCTAGGGTTTGAGCATCATTTCTACACCATTTTGGAGGGCAAAAGGAGAGGAAATTCGGGTTTTCTAAGGAGAGGAGAGCAAGATCTTGGAGGATCCACTTCAAAAGCTTCATTGTTTGGAGGTTGAAGACAACGGGAAGCCACCCCTTCGAGTGGCGTCTTCGGAAGGTTTTCTCCGGGGATCCAAGCGGCATTCGACCTTCACCGTTTGAGGGAGTGTTCCTCATGTTTACTTTGGTTATTTGCATGGTTTGTGTGGTGGACTTGTTGAACATGAATAACTAAACCCCAAGGTCACCGGATGTAGGTGAACCTTGGGGGCAAAACTTGTGATGTTTTGGATTTTTTGAGCTATTTATTGTATGATTGGCTTGTTGTGATCCTTGTTTGGTATTCTTGATTGTTTTGGTACATATGCTTAATTGTTGTATCAAATTCTTGGTAGCACTTTGTAGCATGATCATTGCCTTAGTGCTAAACTCTACCAAACTTGGAAGGGATTAATGTATAAATACATCGTGACCATCGGGTATTTGTACCCCTCCATTTCTAGGGTTGAAAACTAACTAGTGTTTCCACCCTAACTTGAGAAAACCATCATTCTCCTTGCAACCGTGTGAGAGGTTGAGTGGAAGAAATTCCTTATTCAACACTTGTACCGGGTTAGGGGTCAATTGCCGTGACCATCGGGTTGGCCTAAGCTTAGGTTTTCTCGGTCCAACTAGCCACATACTTAATTCCTCATTTATCCTACTCACTTGATTAGCCCCCTCGGGGATCCTCATCCGTGACCGTTTTCCATCCCTGAGCATCTCCCGAGTTTTGATTCAATTGTATTTATTAAGAAAATTTCTCTTGTTGCTATTCGTTTTCTTTCTTAGCTATTCTCTTAAAAAATGGAATCGGTGAGCTAAACAACAAGTGAAAAGTGAGTAAGGTAGCTCCTCGGGCCCCTTGGGAATACGACCCACTCGTGCTTGCACGAGTGGTTTATTACTTGACGACCCGTGCGCTTGCGGGTGTTGACACATTCCGTGTCGACCACTAGGAATCCCAAAAAGATAACCGATTCCTAAGAATAGATCCAACCTTGCCTCAAGGTAAAGAATCCCTAACCCCTACAAGGTTCCGGTGGAGAGTTCTATCGGAAGGGAAAGGGGACAGTTCGCTATCTCTTAGCTCACCCTCTCAACCCTCTTTACTTTTGGTAATTCTAGACCTAGCGGTGATTTCTCTCATCACTAGAGCAAATAAAACATGCAAATCAATCAATAATAGAATCAATCAAATTTGCAAACATTAAGAACACAAGAGTGAAAATCAATAAATTGAAATCAAATAGAAACACAATGTAAATCAAATTAAAATTAGAATTCTAAGATTCACATGTCCGAATACCATCTAGGGGTTTAGCTCTCCAAGGAGCAAGATACAAAAGGAATAATCAAGAGATAAATGTATGTATAAGCCATAGAAATTAACCCCCTATATCCACGACGATGGCCTTGATAGGTAGTTTTGAGTCTAGATAGAATCCACTCTAAAGCTAGGATTGCCGATGGCTTCCTTAATGCTATGACAGAGGAGGAATTGATCCAAGTTAGTGAAAAACATTACCATGGTCACAAAAGCTATTTTGCAAACCCTAGCCGCCTTGCCTCTCAAGAGTAGCAAAAAAGGCCTATAAAAATATGGCAAAGCGGCCTTTTATAAATTGAAAGCGGGGGATCACACGGGCTCCCACACGGCCATGTATAGTAACTTTGCTATACGCTACTGCAGTATTATACTACAGTACACGACAGGGGCATTCTTCTTTGAGTCCACTCAACTGGGCACACACCTATGTGGTAGGGCTTGTGACTGCTAGTAAGTATATAATTATGCTATATTTTATATATTAATTTGCATACTTATCGAGTTACTATTAGAGTAATTTTATGGAAAATGAGGCTAAATCAAGTGTGAATTATTGTACCAGGCACCATAAGGCGTTTATAATAAAAGGGAACTAAAGGAAGAAATTAGGAACCAAAATGTAAAAGATGGCGTTCTCCTGACATATTAACCTGGGAGCCATAACCACTTACGGGCTGCTTACGGCTAGGTTTACGGTCGTAAGTCATATTCAAAAGGCATTGTGGGCATTCTTATGCCCGTAAGAGGAAGAAGCTGTCAACAGAGAGACTTACGGTCTGCCTTACGGCCGTAAGTTGGACCGCAAGTGGAGACAGAGGAGTTTACGGAAGCTACTTACTCCCTCAACAAAGAGGGTAAGATCAACAAGATGAGGCTGATGGTCATCCCATTATGGCCGTAATGGAGACCGTAACCCGAAGGCAGACACCCTTACGAGAAAGGCTTACGACCGTAAAAAGAGTTGTAAGGCACCATATCAGATGAAACCCCGAGGCTTACGACCGGAGCTTGCGCTCGTACGCCGGCCGTAAACTTACTAGTATAAAAGTCTTTACTGAATTTGAGAAGGGAGTTTTTTAGGGTTTCATATTTCTTTGGTGGAGAAGAGAGGCTGGAGAAGGGAAGAAGGAGGTTGCGAAATTAAGGGTGATTTCAACCCCTTCAAGGCAAGGAATCCACACGGGCGTCCATCATTATCATCATCATCATCCATTAGGGCGCCATCGTGGTCAAGAGTCATCTCTCCACCAATGTCGAGGGGAACTTCGTGTCGACTCTTGTCTTCTTGGATTTTAAGGGAGTTCTTATTAGTTTTCTGATAAACGTCTAAATGTACGTATTTTATACGTATGTATTGTGTTTTATTGATGTGCTTTGTTAATGAATCGATGCCCTTTGATGGTTTAATCGGGGATTTTTCTTGTTTCAGGCACAAAGAAGCTAGGGGAGCTCGACAACGCGATTTGAGAAGAAATCGGCATGGAAAAAGGCATTTTAGGATCGAGCACTGTAGCAGGCACTGTAGCGGCACTGTAGCAATCACTGTAGAACTTACGGGAAAAATCAGCAACATTTCAATGGTTCTATGCGGGCATGTATACGGCCCGCATACCCGGCCGCATAACCCCCCGACTGGGGCTTTTAAAAAGAGAAACAAGAGTTTTAGAAGAGGGGGAGACCTAGGGTTTTGGAGAGCTTCTTCTACCAACTTCCGATCCGACCTTAGGGAAGACGAAGGGAGCCATTCTAAGGTGGAAAACGACGGGGAGAGCAAGATTTGAGCAAGATCTACTCCGATTTTCATCGATTGAGGAGGTAGAAGACAAGGGAAGCCACACCTTGAGTGGCGTCTTCGGAAGCCACTTCTTGAGGAATTCCAAACGTCATTCGGCCTCCGGGTTTTGAGGGAGTTTTTCTATGTCTTTGTTGGTTGTTTTCAAGATGAATCTTGTTTGTAGACTTGAGATGAACACTTAAACCCCCAAGGTCACCGGATGTGGGTGAACCTTGGGGGTGAACTTGTGTATTTTTGGATGCTTTGATTTATTTATGCTTTTGGTTGGTTTGTGAATCCTTGCTTGATGAGAATTATTGCCTTGATATGCATGAGAATCTTGTTTATCATTTCCATGTTTCTACTAGGATTGCATGAACATTGCCCTAGTTGTAGACACTTTCAAGCTTGGAAGGGAAGTTGTATAAGTATACCGTGATCATCGGGTACTTGTACCCCTCCGTTTTAGGGTTGGCTTCTTTGTGGAGTTTTAACCCTAATTTGTGAAATCCACTACTCTCTTTGCAATCATGGAAG
This sequence comes from Dioscorea dumetorum, assembly GCA_902712375.1. Classification (NCBI taxonomy): domain Eukaryota; kingdom Viridiplantae; phylum Streptophyta; class Magnoliopsida; order Dioscoreales; family Dioscoreaceae; genus Dioscorea; species Dioscorea dumetorum. The sequence continues at coordinate 2,447,943 of CACTHL010000561.1, read as the reverse complement.
GATGTGGGGTGGAAGGAGTTCTTCATCCACTACTTCTATTGGATTTGGGGTCAACACCGTGACCATCGGGTTGACCTAGCTTAGGGTTTTCTATCGGTCCAAATTGCCAAAAGCATGATAATCTTAGCCTCCTTTGCACTTTAGTAGCCCCCTTGGTGAGCCACATCCGTGACCATTTCTCTACCTTGATCAAATCCCGTTGTGAGTTTCTTGCTATTTTCTTATTTAGAGTTTTAAATTGCTTTGCATTAAATTACTTGCTTAAACTGAACATGATTAGTTAAACAACAAGCAAAGAGTGAGTAAAGGTAGCTCTTCGGGCCCCCTTGGGAATACGACCCCTGTGTCACGCACAGGGTATTACTTGGCGACCCGTGCACTTGCGGAGTCTGTGTGTTACGCACACGACCAAGTTTTTGGCGCCGTTGCCGGGGATTTCACCGAAGGATACTTGGAAAGCTTGAGCGGGTTGATTTAACGTTTTGTTTTGTTTCGTACTTTCCATTCCTGTTTATATTTCGCCATTCTGTTACTACTGTTTTTCTTTGATTGCTTTCTTCACTTTCTAAGCCTCGACTTGAACATTCTTGCAAGGTACCCGTCTTATGACACGACCAAGTTTTTTTTTTTTTTTTTTTTTTTTTTTTTTTTTTTTTTTTTTTTTTTGTTGGTGTGTTAGTTTCCGTACTTGTAAATATTCACTCTTTATTATCTTTTTCAGCATGACTCCTACTAATGATCGATATGGCTACTTGTATCCGCAGGAATCTTACGGTTACCATTCATATGAATCAACGGAAGCGGGAAGTGTTAATTTTGTTGATGATGAACAATGGAGAAGACGATACTTTGAGGACTCGACCAATCCTAGTCCGGAATACCATTTGCTTCCATCATTCTTTGAGAAATACATGGAGTCTACAATAGAGAACCAAACTGAGATCATACACTCACTAAGTCGCCAATGTAACCCCACGAAGGTAGGGTTGAGAGACCATTCACAAGAATACTTAGAGTCGGCATGTTTGTGTGAAAAGGAGACAAACCATTCGGTGGATGAACCTTCGTACACTATGGATTACCTACACGGGGATGAGTTAAAGAAGCATGATACCCCAATTCAATTAACAGAGGGATTGTATGAGCAAGTGAAAGTTCGTCGAAGGGGAAGATGAGAAAGAGGAAAAGCATGATTTGGGAAACTATGGAAGATTGAAATCATCAATTGAGGAACCCCCGAACTTGAATTGAAGCCACTCCCGGGACATTTGGAATACGCTTTCTTAGGTGAGAATGCCATTCTCCCTGTTATCATTTCATCGGACCTAACTAGAGAACAAAAAGATAAACTCCTCGATGTTCTAGGGAAGCATAAGAAAGCAATTGCATGGAAAATCTCTGATATCCGCGGAATCAATCCATCTTTTTGCACTCACAAAATCTTGATGGAGGACAATCACAAACCCACAGCAATCCCTCAACGAAGACTCAACCCCAACATGAAAGAGGTTGTGAAGAATGAAGTTATTAAACTACTTGATGCAGGCATTATCTATCCTATCTCAGACAGTGCTTGGGTAAGCCCAGTTCAAGTGGTTCCAAAGAAGGGGGGCATGACAGTCATCATGAATGAAAAGAACGAGCTTGTCCCTACAAGAACAGTCACGGGGTGGAGGGTTTGTATTGATTATAGAAAGCTTAATGATGCCACTAGAAAAGATCATTTCCCTTTACCCTTCATAGATCAGATGCTTGAACGATTGGCAGGACACTCCTATTACTGTTTCTTGGATGGCCTCTCCGGATACTTCCAAATTCCGATTGCACCAGAAGACCAGGAGAAGACCACTTTCACTTGTCCTTATGGAACTTTTGCCTATCGCCGAATGCCCTTTGGGCTCTGCAACGCCCCTGCTACATTCCAAAGATGCATGCTAGCCATTTTCGAAGACATGGTTGAAGACATCATGGAAGTTTTCATGGATGACTTTTGAGTCTTTGGGGATTCGTTTGATTTGTGTCTCAAGAATTTGGAGCGAGTCCTAAGAAGATGCGAAGAAACAAATTTGGTGCTTAGTTGGGAAAAGTGCCACTTTATGGTGAAGGAGGGCATAGTACTCGGGCACAAAATTTCAAAACAAGGGATCGAAGTAGACAAGGCAAAGGTTTCTACGATTGAAAAATTACCTCCACCAACTTCAGTGAAAGCTATCAGAAGCTTCTTGGGGCATGCAGGCTTTTATAGAAGATTTATCAAGGATTTTTCGGCAATCGCTCGCCCATTGACGAGGCTTTTGGAAAAAGATGCTCCCTTTGATTTTAATGAAGACTGCATGAATGCCTTCCTTACTCTGAAAAATAAACTTGTGGAGGCACCCATAATAGTTTCCCCCGATTGGAGTATGCCCTTTGAAGTGATGTGCGATGCAAGTGATTATGCAGTAGGAGCTGTGTTGGGGGCGAGACGGGATAAGCACTTCCATCCCATTTACTACGCAAGCAAAACTTTGAACAATGCTCGGGAGAATTATACCACTACCGAGAAAGAATTACTTGCGGTGGTCTTTGCATTCGATAAATTTCGATCATATCTAGTCTGTGTCCAAGGTAATTGTGTACACCGATCACTCCGAACTCAAGTACTTGCTGAACAAATCGGATGCCAAGCCCCGATTGATTCGTTGGGTGCTCCTGCTACAAGAATTTGATTTAGAGATAAAGGACAAAAAGGGAGCGAGAGAGAATTTGGCTGCAGATCACCTTTCTCGCCTAGAGGGCAACGATGATAACACCTTGGGAAGAAAAGAAATTGATGACACATTTCTGGGGGAGCAAGTTATGCAAGCATTCAAGTAGTGGAAGAGGATGAGACACCATGGTTTGCTGATATCGCAAATTACTTGGCAGCAGGGGTTTTCCCAAAGTGGCTCACCCATCAACAAAGAAAGAAGTTCTTTGCCGACCTGAAGCACTATACTTGGGAGGATCCATACCTGTTCAAGACTTGTTCGATCAAATTGTCGGGAGATGTATCTCAACAAGAGAAGGACATGACATCCTCGTTGCATTGCCACGCGGGCCCAGGCAGGGGGGCACTACGGTGGAAACAGGACAGCGAGGAAGGTACTTGATGCAGGATTTTATTGGCCCACGATATTCCATGACGCTCGGATGCTTGTGCAAAGACCTTGTGATAGGTGTCAACGCGTGGGTAACATATCAAAAAGAGACGAGATGCCGCAAACTTGGAATCAAGCTTGTGAAATTTTTGATGTTTGGGGGATCGACTTCATGGGACCGTTTCCTAGTTCTCATGGCAATAAGTTTATTCTCGTCGCCGTAGACTATGTCTCCAAGTGGGTAGAAGCGCAAGTATTCCCAACTTTGTGATGCAAGAGTGGTGGTAAAATTCCTTAAAAAATTGTTCACTAGATTCGGCACTCCAAGGGCGATCATCGGTGACGAGAGGCACTCATTTTTGCAATTCACAATTTGAAAAAACTTTGAAACGCTATGGTGTGTCACATAGAATTTCAACCGCCTACCATCCTCAAACTAATGGCCAAGTGGAAGTGTCTAACAGGGAGTTGAAACGAATTTTGGAGAAAACTGTTAGTCATCACAGGAAAGATTGGTCAGATCAACTTGACGATGCGCTCTGGGCTTATAGGACAGCGTACAAAACCCCTATCGGCACCACACCATATAGATTGGTCTTTGGAAAAGCTTGTCATCTGCCTGTTGAACTAGAGCACAAGGCATATTGGGCCATTAAGCATCTCAACTTTGATCATCACCTTTGTGGTCACAAGAGGAAGTTTCAATTAAATGAATTAGATGAATGGAGAACCTTAGCCTATGAAACTTCAGTGCATTACAAAGAGAAAACCAAGGAGTATCATGACCGACATATCAAGCAGGCTAAATGCTTCCAAAAGGGAGATCAAGTGTTGTTATTCAATGCCAGGCTAAAACTTTTCCCAGGGAAGTTGAAATCGAGATGGCATGGGCCGTATACTGTCACACAAGTCTTCCCCCATGGCGCAGTAGAGATAAACAACCCTAAAAATGGGACATTCAAAGTCAATGGTCATCGTCTAAAGCACTACTTCCCGGGTAACAACTCCTTGTCAAAGAATGGAGGTAAGTCTCCACCATCTGCTCCACCATGAATTCGAGGATTATCATAAAAGGAGCTTCACTCTCACCACCCCTCGATGATTGAACTTACCCCGTATTCGTGCATGTATTGTCCACTCCGAACCGAAAATGGGGAAGTTTTCTTCACTCCATCTTTTAATTCTTGTTATGTTTATTTTTCACCTTGTGCTGCTGATTTATGTACATTGGGGACAATGTACAACTTAGGGTGTGGGGATGGAGACCCTATTTCATTGCATGCTTGATCAACCTATGATAGCTATGATTTCACTGTTAAGAACTTCCTAGCTTGGTAGACTGATAGTTGTGAGTTGTACTTTTACTGTGCTTGAATGTGGTTCTATTTCATCTGTAGTGCACACTTATACATGCTCACTGTACTTCTACCTTTGACACTCTAACCAACCCATCTTGTTGATTTTAGTGTTAGATTGTTAAACTCTACTTTCAATGGTTATTTAAGAACTTTTGTGTCTCTTGTTTTTGCTTTAACCCTAAGTGAAGTTTTTTAGCAGGGAGTTTATCAGGCGACATGAGATAGGATGTATATATATTTTTATGAAAAAAAAAAATAGTAAATGTTGAAAAATGAGTTTATGTCAGTATTCCTCTGCTGGTAATAGCATGAATGCGTATATGTAGCCTTGTAATCAAGTAAGTTGGGTGGCTCTTGTGCACGGCCGGCATGTGCATCCATCTGAAAGATTGAAAAGAAAAAAAAAAAAAAAAGTTTTGTGTACGGGCTATGTTAGGCGGACTCGGAAAAAAAAAAAAAAAAAAAAAAAAAAAAAAATGTGTGCTTTAATAACCTATTGATCGCCTGGAACCTGTCTGTTTACTTTCACTCAAGGTTAAAGTTTTCTGTAGAGACCAAAAGATTCTTGCTTGACCATTGAAAGGGTTTTTAGCTGTCTAACACTATTTTTAACTTGTGTGGGGTGAATGGTTGTCCTGGGGTAATCCGGGATATGGAGGTCAAGGTAGGAGCTAGCACACACTCACATGAGCACTTTGGATGAAACAGAGCTATCATTACTTGACTATTCATTGAACAACTCACTTCTTGATTTCTGTCCATCTGTGCTTGTGGAGTTCTTTACTGTTGAGCTTGAGGTCGTGCATTTAGCCGTTTATCTTCTTGCCCTCTGTTTCTCATGTGTGTTTGCTTGGGGACAAGTAAATGCTTAGGTGTGGGGATGTTTGATAAACGTCTAAATGTACGTATTTTATACGTATGTATTGTGTTTTATTGATGTGCTTTGTTAATGAATCGATGCCCTTTGATGGTTTAATCGGGGATTTTTCTTGTTTCAGGCACAAAGAAGCTAGGGGAGCTCGACAACGCGATTTGAAAAGAAATCGGCATGGAAAAAGGCATTTTAGGATCGAGCACCGTAGCAGTGCTTGTAGCGGCACCGTAGCAATCACTGTAGAACTTACGGGAAAAATCAGCAACATTTCAATGGTTCTATGCGGGCATGTATACGGCCCGCATACCCGGCCGCATAACCCCCCGACTGGGGCTTTTAAAAAGAGAAACAAGAGTTTTAGAAGAGGGGGAGACCTAGGGTTTTGGAGAGCTTCTTCTACCAACTTCCGATCCGACCTTAGGGAAGACGAAGGGAGCCATTCTAAGGTGGAAAACGACGGGGAGAGCAAGATTTGAGCAAGATCTACTCCGATTTTCATCGATTGAGGAGGTAGAAGACAAGGGAAGCCACACCTTGAGTGGCGTCTTCGGAAGCCACTTCTTGAGGAATTCCAAACGTCATTCGGCCTCCGGGTTTTGAGGGAGTTTTTCTATGTCTTTGTTGGTTGTTTTCAAGATGAATCTTGTTTGTAGACTTGAGATGAACACTTAAACCCCCAAGGTCACCGGATGTGGGTGAACCTTGGGGGTGAACTTGTGTATTTTTGGATGCTTTGATTTATTTATGCTTTTGGTTGGTTTGTGAATCCTTGCTTGATGAGAATTATTGCCTTGATATGCATGAGAATCTTGTTTATCATTTCCATGTTTCTACTAGGATTGCATGAACATTGCCCTAGTTGTAGACACTTTCAAGCTTGGAAGGGAAGTTGTATAAGTATACCGTGATCATCGGGTACTTGTACCCCTCCGTTTTAGGGTTGGCTTCTTTGTGGAGTTTTAACCCTAATTTGTGAAATCCACTACTCTCTTTGCAATCATGGAAGGATGTGGGGTGGAAGGAGTTCTTCATCCACTACTTCTATTGGATTTGGGGTCAACACCGTGACCATCGGGTTGACCTAGCTTAGGGTTTTCTATCGGTCCAAATTGCCAAAAGCATGATAATCTTAGCCTCCTTTGCACTTTAGTAGCCCCCTTGGTGAGCCACATCCGTGACCATTTCTCTACCTTGATCAAATCCCGTTGTGAGTTTCTTGCTATTTTCTTATTTAGAGTTTTAAATTACTTTGCATTAAATTACTTGCTTAAACTGAACATGATTAGTTAAACAACAAGCAAAGAGTGAGTAAAGGTAGCTCTTCGGGCCCCCTTGGGAATACGACCCCTGTGTCACGCACAGGGTATTACTTGGCGACCCGTGCACTTGCGGAGTCTGTGTGTTACGCACACGACCATTTTCTCATTATGATTATGAACATGTTGAATTCTGTGATTGCTTTGTATTTCATAATGAACTAAAGCCCCATTGGGAGCTTGGATTTGAAACTTAGGGATTTGTTTGAATTCTATTTGTACTCTTTTATCTCAATTGATTATGAAGTTTAAATGTTGAAATGCATGTGTAGTTTGATTTAATTCTTATTGCATGTTGTGTGGCTATTGATGTGCAGTGAAAACCTATTGGTTCTTAAGAATTAGCGTGTGGTGAAAATCCATTAGATCTTGGTAATTAGCGTGCAGTGAAAACCCTTTGACATGTCACATTTCTATTCGACTTCTATTTTAATTGAGTAAGGAATATTCATAAAATTCTATGCTTCACTGTTGAAACCCTAAGGGAGTATTATCCAAGTACTCCTGTTAATTTTGATAGTATTACTCTCTTATTTTAGCTTTTATCCCATATTTAATCTCTTTTTAGTAGTAGTTAATAGATTTGTCCTGTGCTAAGTTATTCAGACAGGATTTCAATTGCTAAAGTTAATACTAATAGTCTTGCTCCCTGTGGGTCGATAACCCAACCCTTTACCGTGTCCACTTTATTACTTGACGATCCGTGCACTTGTGGTGACGTAAAGGGCATGTTAACTACCTTCATGCCCTTTGGGTTCATGAATTACCTTGAAAATCTCTGAAAGTTGGCACACACCCATGTATGTCATCACGGCTCATATCTTTGTCCTTGCTCCGCACAAAAGGGTCTCAAAAAGTGCTACCATGCCTTATCATTGATTCTCTTGTTCATTTCACACATTTATAGCATTATTTGTAAGAAAAAACACAAAATACACTTGATAAGGATAAAACCTGATAAAAGTAATGCTCAATGTATGTAAAATGGTGTAATGAAATATGTATAATTTAGCACTTATCAACGAGCCGGCCAGCGGCCTATGTAGCCCGATTATGTGACCCCACCGGAGGCCATTTTGGTGTTTTTAGGTCAAGAGGCAAGGTTATCTTAGTGATTTCTCACCTTAACCCCTCTGCTTCTTCTCCTCCCCTGTCATTTTCTCATTCTAATTGTTTTCTCTTGAATGACAAGAGGAAACCCTTCTATTTCCTTCATCTTCTCTCTTGATTGAGTGTCTTTCCTCCATCTCATCTCATTCTTAGGCAAGCAAGGTATACGGTCTTTTCCCTCATTCTTCTCCTTGTTTCTTCCTTACTCCTTCATTCTTTGATGAGAAATCTAGGGCTTGAGATTTGAGATTGTTGAGATCAAATCCTTGCTTCCAACTTGCATAATTGACGTTAGGAATCTAGGCATTTGTATTGTCCCCTTTCTTCCAATTTTGATGAAATATTCTATGTAAATTCGGGACTACTGTAGCATAATAAAATCCTATTCTACTACCTTATTGTCTTTGTCCTAAATGGAGTTAGTCCGCATGGAAAATCTTTGAAATCTTTAGACTCAACATGGAGTCCTAATCAAGCCTCTATTAGGGTTTGCATACCCTATAGACTTTAGGCTTCATTCTTGCTTCCTTTATTTCATCTTTGCTTATGTGATGAGGACATCACACCCATGGCAATTACACCACTTGTACATGGCCAAGATCAAGGACCAATTACATGAAGTCATGCTAAACAAATTCAAAGCCAGGTGAATGCTAACTTAAGTTTATTATCACATTACATTAATACGGTAGTGCTTACAATTTGTTCTAATTTAATTGTACTTAGGTGCATTGGAAGTGAGGACATCATTGAAGACTTAGAAAAAGAAGAAGATAGCAAAAGAGGAGCATTTGAAGAATCTTATTTATAGAAAGAGAAAGAAATAAAGGAAGACAATAAAAAGAAGAGAAATCAAATCAAAATCAGCCTGGTAACAAAGAAAAGAAGTATTGCAAGATTCAGAGAGCACGACCTAAAATAACCTTGCCTACAATATGCGTGCTACAGTAACCGCGGCTACTACCTATATTTAGACTACGACCTAAAATAAACATAACTACAATAATTGCTACAGTACCACGTCATTAATATCTCTATATTTAGATTTATTTTATTAAGTAATTTGTAATAAGATGCTTTTCCTGCATCCCAAGTTTTAGTTGTCTTTAAATAGTCTTGTATTTTCTCTTTTGAAGGGAACTTTGGATCATTGGTTTTTTCAGATATAAGAGTGTTCTTATTACTATTGTTCTTGTGAGTTCTCTTAAATTCGCGAGAGGAAGGCCTCGGCTTTCCCCCTAATTCGTGCTCTACGCTTCCGGGCGTTTTGTGTGGGTTAATTCCGGTTTGTGGTTCTGCGATTGTTCAGACAACGGGTCAGAGTTCTTAAAGCTTCGGATCATCTTTCCCCATCGCACAGGTCGCATCCACCCCAGGTTGTTCGCAGCCAGTTATCCTTTAACCTTGATCCTACGTCATAAAGATCGGGCCACCCTCAAGGCATCTTTCTATTTTCCCAAGTTGGAGCCTATCATTTGGTACCAGAGACTCCGTTGACACGGTGGGATCAGTCTTTCCTAAATTACCCTTTTCCATTAAATCTTAGTCTTTTCCTAAACATTAATATTTTTAGTTCCAAAGTCCACAAGCCTAAAACATTAAAAAAAAAAAAACCTAGCCCTTGCAATAGTACTGTTACTTTAGTATTGTATTTTGAGTTTTTAATCTGTTTTATTTTTCTTTAGTTGCTGATAAAAAAAAAAAAAGAGAAGAGGAAAGAAAGAAATGTGTGTTGCTGTTATTGTTGCCATAAAAGGCAAAGGAAAGAAAGAAATAAACATTTGTTTGCTGTTGCTAGTTTCCATAAACGAAAAATAAAAAATTCAGATTATAGTTTCTAGGTTTTGGTGTTAAGACCAACAATCTAGAGACTATCTTCATTCTAGGTTTTGGTGTTAAGACCAGCAATCTAGAGACTATCTTCACTCAGATTATTACTCGTTTGCATATACTAGATTACAGTACTATACCTTTTCTTTGTTCTAGCCTACCACGCTCCACTTAAAACCGAAGTTAGTTCTTTTGACTCCTGCTGTTCAATCGCTTAATCACATACAAAGAACTACCACCAAGAACAACCATGATCCAACGAGAAGGCATAAGAACTTTGGTAGGTAAGAGGTGAGATTTGTGTGATTCCACATATATTCCTCTATTTTTTTTAGATCTACTAACATGGTCGGTTCCGATGGTAGTGGTCATCATGATGACCTTTCTGGTTCACGCCACGAGCCCGATGCACCCGTCACACGGGCAGAGTATGATGCATTGGTGAGTCACTTTCAGCTTGAGCTGAGAGTATCAATTATGTCAATGCAGGAGGAGATGCAGAAGGTCATGCAAGATATCTTGCGTTAATCTCTTGACAAGGTTCTCGCTGAACGCATTCCGACCCAAGTTGGGCTTGATGGCCGTCATGACCACCACGATCCCGGTAATGTTCGTTATAGATAGCAATTATTTGCACGCCGTGACATTGACTTCGGCGATGACGTGCGAACCCACAGTCGTCGAAATAGAGAAGACCCTGATGGTATGGCAAAGATTAAGATGAGCATACCGCCTTTCAGCGGCAAAGCAGATCCCGAAGTTTACTTGGAGTGGAAGGCGAGATGTGATCAGATTTTCCGGATCCATGGGTTTTCTGATGAAAAAATGGTAAATCTTGCTTCTCTTGAGTTTACTGATTATGCACTGACATGGTGGAACCAGTTGCAGGAAGATAGGCTCTATGCGGGTAATGGCTATACTCGCACGTGGGACGCTATGAAAAGAGCTATACGACACCGCTTTATTGCACCACACTTTCAAAGGGATCTATATAGCAAGCTACAACGGCTTGTTCAAGGCGAACATGTCGAGGTTCTTGAACGGTCTTAACCATGATATTGCCGATCATGTGGAGATGTTTCCCTACAACACTCTACAAAAACTAGTGCATCAAGCAATGAAAATGGAGCAACAACAGCGGCGTGAGGGTCGGAGTCGCACCTCACCCACTTACCCTACTGCCCCCGCCTGGCGCCACCCTCAAGGTGCCTTAGGAGGTGGAACCACCAGTAGGCCGACCATGGCCCCTTCTACCGCACCTATTGGCAGGTCATCAACTATGCCAGCTTCCTCACTGGTCTCCCGCCCTAGTGACCGGCATTCCACTACTTTGGCAACACCCGTGGCATCTTCTCGCAACCGCGACATTGAGTGCTTCAAGTGCAAAGGGAGAGGGCACATTGCTTCTGAGTGCCCTAGTAGGAGGACCTTGCTTATTAATGAGCATGGTGAGTGGGAGTCCGAGAGTGTCCCCGAAGATGATGGTAAGGCAAATGAAGAGATAGCAGCTGATGTTGATAATGACATTCAAGCTGATGTGGGTGATTGTTTTATTTCTCGGCGTGTGCTTAGTGTCAATGTTGTTGAAGAAGATAAGGGACAGCGGCATAACATCTTCCACACTTGAGGCACCATTAAGAACAAGGTATGTAGAATTATTGTTGATAGTGGTAGCTGTAATAACATTGCTAGTTTGGACCTGGTGGAGAGATTGGGGTTAAAGCAGTGGCGTCACCCTAGTCCATACAAGATTCAGTGGCTTAATGATTGTGGACCATTGCGTGTTAGCAACATTGTCACCGTTCAGTTCTCCATTAGGAAGTATCAAGATCAAGTTGAGTGTGATATTGTCCCAATGCAAGCATGTTAATTGTTATTAGGACGTCCTTGGTTGTTTGATCGTGATGTTCACATTAGCAACCGAGCTAATCGGCTCACTTTTCAAGAGGGGGAGGATGATGAGGACATCACACCCATGGCTATTACACCACAAACTAAAACACTTGTACATGGCCAAGATCAAAGACTAATTACATGAAGTCATGCTAAACAAATTCAAAACCAGGTGAACGCTAACTTAAGTTTATTATCACATTATATTAATACGGTAGTGCTTCCAATTTGTTCTACTTTAATTGTACTTAGGTGTATTGGAAGTGAGGACAGTATTCAAGACTTAGAAAAAGAAGAAGATAGCAAAAGATGAGCATTTGAAGAATCTTATTTATGGAAAGAGAAAGAAATAAAGGAAGACAATAAAAAGAAGGGAAATCAAATCAAAATCAGCATGGTAACAAAGAAAGGAAGTATTGCAAGATTAAGAGAATACAACCTAAAATAACCTTGCCTACAATATGCGTGCTACAGTAACCGCGTCTACTAACTATATTTAGACTACGACCTAAAATAAACATAACTACAATAAGTGCTACAATAACCACGTCATTAATATCTCTATACTTAGATTTATTTTATTAAGTAATTTGTAATAAGATGCTTTTCTTGCATCCCAAGTTTTAGTTGTCTTTAAATAGTCTTGTATTTTCTCTTTTGAAGGGAACTTTGGATCATTGTTTTTTTCAGAAATAAGAGTATTCTTATTACTATTGTTCTTGTGAGTTCTCTTGGATTCACGAGAGGAAGGCCTCGGCTTTCCCCCTAATTCGTGCTCTACGCTTCCGAGCGTTTTGTGTGGGTTAGTTCCGGTTTGTGGTTCTGCGATTGTTCGGATAGCGGGTCGGAGTTCTTGAACCTTCGGATCGTCTCTTCCCAACGCACGGGTCGCATCCACCCCAGGTTGTTCGCAGCCAGTTATCCTTTTACCTTGATCCTACGTCGTGAAGATTGGGCCACCCTCAGGGCATCTTTCTCTTTCCTCAAGTTGGAGCCTATCATTATGGTTAAGCTTCATGGTATGTAGTTTGCTTTTTGGTGGTGAAACTTCTGCTAGAGACAAAAAAGCCAACTAAGTAATAGCACCATTAGGAAGTTGTTCGCATTCCTGTTTGTGAGTGGGTTATGAATGTTGCTTTATTCTACTATAACTGAATGTTTTCATTCATTTTTGATTTGCTATATATGTGTTTTCCGTATTAGAATGATACTTCATTGACTTGGAATTTGTTTTGCTATGCTATCAATTTATATATATGACTTGCGAAGACTATATATGTGTGATCCTAATTTCTATTAACAACCAGAAGCCCATTAAGCATGTAAACAAATTACATTGCCACAAGCATAAACCATACATGTAAATAAATCATATTTATATTGTACACAAATTCTATATACATTAAAACAAGCACAAGCCCATCAAACACTCAAACAAATTCTATTTATACATACATGCCTCTTCCCATATTCAACATGAGATATTGATCCTCCTGATTAGTGCTAGATTGTACAAATGCTCATATTTTTGTATTGCACTTTAAAATTGTCCTCGAAGTATTTAAGAGTGAATTGATACTTAGTTTTATTCCATTTATTTGTTAAGGCCAACATAGATGCAATTCAAGCCAAAATGCAAAATCGGGAGTGAAACATAGCAAAATAGAGTAAATGGGAGTATCCAAAAAGATAAACGGACAAGTGAAGAAAATACACACTCGTATACTTGGATGTGTAGATCTCAAAGAATCATAAAACAATTTCAAAAAAGATATACCGGCTGAAGATAATCGACACGCCCATATACCTATCCATGTAACTCTCAACACATTTCAAAAAGATACACGGGCAAAGAACACACCCATGTACTTTCCATTGTAACTCCTAGGTTTGAGTGACTTCAGAACTTTGTTGATAATTGCGTTGAAACTTGAAGTACATGGTCAAGTACGCACCTATGTATATGCTCGCTGATACACCCCTTGCCTAACAGCAAGTGCACTGGTCGAACAAGTAGGACAATGTACCCGAAAGTCGGGTAGTCGGATCCACAGGGACTGGTGTATCTCCTAATACTTTCTCACTTCTTAATATCTAATCAATTTGAATTGAGATTAAAGACTCTAAACTTGGGAATGAGAGAAATTTTGGAAGAAGAACCGTAGGAGAAGATGCTTAGGGTTTGCTCAATGGAAGGGATGGGGCCCCGGGTTAATACCTTGGTGAGATTCGAAACTCAGATTCTGCAGAATTTATCAGGCGTGTCTAAATCAATCTATGTTCCAGAATCTTGTTGCCCTAATATGGATGATGCACGTAGTGGGGTTGACAGTATAAGTCTATTTCCAACTTCTTGTATCAATCATTAAGATATACAAGCTAAGAGAAAATCAAGTAACTCAACAATCAAGCCACTCAACAACGAACATTCAAGTAAACAACCTAAGATCTAATAAGGAGGAAGTAGAACATCCATAAATGTTGCATTAATTGAAACTGAGTTTAACACAACCTATCCACCAACCCGGGGCACCCTAAGAGGTTTAGCCCCTCATTAATTCAACAAACAGAAGGAAAACAAAAATAGAAAATATAATAAAAACCAAGAACTCCCTCTTTACTTTCAAAAGCTTGAAGGCTGGCTTCAGTGTTTTGGATAAATTTGGCCAGCATATCCTCTAAACTCAATTCACCTTCTTGAGATTGTTCCTCGAAAGGGGCCTTAGAACCCTGAGCATACCTTGCCAATAGGTTTTCTAGCCTAGGCTCTTGCTCTTGTGGTGGATCTTCAGACTCAGAAACACATTCTTCCACTTTAATTATTGAAAATTCCCTGTCTGAGCTTTTGTTTCTGTTATCATCCATCTCATCACCTTGAATTGAAGTAACCTGGAGGTCTCCCTGAGGGGTTTGCAACACTATCAATTGGTCATAATTTTCATCTAAGACCTATGTCATACCCTACATCACCTCCATTGACATCGGCATGACTTGTTCCAGACTCTATATCTCTCCTTGATTCACTTGGTACATAGGGTCCCATGGATTTACTGCATATTCCCATCGTAGTGATTTTTCTTGATAAGAGGATATGACCTCCTCTAGGCTGGTAGCACCATGGAAACCCTCAGCACTACTGTCATAATCATCTTGAGCAAACCGAGATAGCAGATCAACCAAATTTGGCTCTGGTTGGAGGTAGTTCGGATGATGGCTAAAAGAAGAAGAAGAACAATGATTGTGTCCCAAGGCTAGTAGCAATTCTTCCATATCTTAACCCTCCTGAGGTAGAGAGTGCATGCAAAACAAATTAATCAAAAATCAAAACAAACAAAAGAAGAGTAACCGAATGAAATATATACAGAAGTAAAGAAAAATGGCTAGATTACTATAAATGTGAACTTTCTCAAACGTTGCCAGTCCCCGGCAACGGCGCCAAAAACTTGATACGCCCTTTGCGTAACCGCAAGTGCACGGGTCGTACAAGTAGTAAAGTCTACCCGTAGAGGTCTGGTAGTCGAATCCACATGGACTAGTATAACTTTTGATACTCATCGAATTGCTAATATCTAGCCGGCTCAATAATTTGGTTTAAAAGCTAATTACAAATAAAAGTAAAGAAAGTGAGGATAACGGGACAAAAACAAGGTTCAGGTAATGAGAGATCAATGCTAGGGAGTAGCGTTCCGGATTAATCCCTTGGTGTCAGTTGTACTTAAATTCTTGTAAGGTTTATCAGGTATGTCTCAGAATTTCTAAGTGCTCTAGAAGCCCTATTGCAGCTATGGTGAAGAAAAGCGATAAGGAATTGAGGGCACTATGCAATTTCAATTCCGTGAGAGGACAATCACTAAGGAGATTGCTAAGAAATCAACACGCATCGAAATACACTTGAGTGGTGCTAATCAACCAGCTCGTCAAGCATACAACACAAGGGTTAACACAAGAAATAAAGACTCCATAAATATTGCCATAAATGTATTCGAGTACAAAATCTACCAAGTTTCTAATCCGGGGCACCGGAGAACGGTTAGCCCCTCATGGTTCTACAAGAAACGTAAGGTAAACAACAAAAGAATAAAATGAAAATCATAAACTCCCTTCTTGCTTCACAATCTTCCTCGGAGGGCATCCAATGATGATCTTGCCAATGTTCCTCCACTCCCACAACGATCTCTCGGTCCGGATCTAACCCCCAAAGGCGCGCCTCTTTCCCCTTGAGTCGCCTCCCCCAAAAGGGAAGAAAGATAGAAAAACAACCTCTTTGAAACCATAACTTTTTTTGTTTAAAAAGTGATTTCTCGATGCCAACATGGCCGTGCTTAATTCTGCACGCCCGTGCTCCAGCCGTGCTTCAGCCTTGGCAGATTTCAGGTTTCTGAGTTTTCAGTGCTACAGTACTTTGCTACAATACCGGCTGCATTACTTACACTACAATACTTTTGCTACAGTATTTTACCCCAAAACTTCGCCAAGCTGTAAAGTGCACGGTCTGGAACACGCCCGTGTTGAGGCCATGCTCCAGTCTGCACACCCGTGCTCAGGGCACTCTGACCGTGCCTCCTCGTGCTTGCTAATTCCTGTGAACAGCACGGCCAAGAGCACGCTCGTGTTGAGGCCGTGCTTACCTTGACGAACTTCCCTTTAAGTCCTTTTGATGTGAATTCTTCTCTAAATCACTTCTAATTGCTCTAGGACCAAAATATCTGCACAATAAACTCAAAATACCTTAAATAACACCGAACTATACAAGTAATAGCAAATGGACAAATAAATATCGGGTGTAATGTGTATGAAATATATATATATATAAAGCACTCATCAAATACCTCCACACTTGAAATATTGCTTGTTCTCAAGAAAAAACTTAACTTACAATAAAAGAATGAGTGCATGACCTCTAATCTCAGCAAGATAAGAGTTTCTAAGATTAAGAGAGATTGTAAGTAGCAAGTGTATATCTCAATTGAAGGCTTATGTAAAGTTTCACTCCGGATTAATCCCTTGGTGTCAGTTGTACTCAAATTCTTGCAAGGTTTATCAGGTATGTCTCAGGATTTCTAAGTGCTCTAGAAGTATTGTTATAGCTAGGGTGTCGAAAAACGATAAGGAATTGAGGGCACTACGCAATTTTGATTCCTTGAGAGGACAATCACTAAGGCGATTGCTAAGAAATCAACACGCGTCGAAATACACTCAAGCGGTGCTAATTAACCAACTCATCAAGCATACAACTCATCAAGCTATAGTACTTACGCTACAGTGCCTTTGCTAAGTGTTCCCCCCCCGGGGAAAATTCGCCAAGCCGTAAAAAACACAGGCTGGAACACGCACGTGTTGAGTTCGTGCTCCAGTCTGCACACCTGTGCTTAGAGCACTCTGACCGTGCCTCCTCGTGCTTGCCAATTCCTGTAAACTGCACAGCCAAGAGCACGCCCGTGTTGAGGCTGTGCTTACCTTAACGAACTTTTCTTTAAGTCCTTTTGATATGAATTCTCCTCTAAATCACTTCTAATTGCTCTAGGACCTAAATATCTGCACAATAAACTCAAAATACCTTAAATAACACCGAACTATACAAGTAATAGCAAAAGAACAAATAAATATCGGGTGTAATGCGTATGAAATACATATATAAAAAGCACTCATTATTGGTTGGATTCATTTATGTTTTTACCAAGTTGGATTTAACTTAATGAGAGCGGATTCTTTATTTTGATTGAACAATAGATATAGAGATATTCATTGAGTACAAATCTCCTATAAATGAAAAGAATCGTCAATGTGCATTAGAGATAGGCCGCCGGAATTCTTCTGATTATGATCATTGTAGAAAAAGTTTCAATCCTAGATGGGGGTAATGTATCAACCCCTTACGTCATCGCAAGGGCACGGGTCATCAAGTAATATAATGAACTCAACGGGTTAGGTTGTCAAACCACAAGGAATAGAAGTACTAGTAATTGCTACTTCTCTGTCAGCTAGACTAATGAATGAAGTGATCTGATGACCTAATGCGCAAACTAATGATTGTCACTAACAAGTATGCAAGGATAAAATTAAGGGAGATCTTAATCGATAAAAGTGGGGTATTCAGATAATATTCCCCTAGGATTCAGGTATTAGCCACTGGATTTATAAAGTGTTTCTAGATGGAGTAGTTAAGTCATGGGTATCCTAAAGTATACTAGTCCTTGTCTCTAGACCACCGGTAACTAGTACCCTACAAGGTCCCGACAGAGAATTCTTCCGACTCATCACACCTCATATAACTATATAGTGCTCAAGGAATTTTAGAGATATAATGGATTCCTAATAATAGATCTAACCCTGCCTCCAAGTGAAAGATCCCTAACCCCCTACGAGCTCCTAGTGGGGAATTCTCTCAACATCTGGCACCCCACATGGTCATTTAGAGCTTAGAGAACACGAAGATAGAAAATATCACTCAGAAGGGAAAGGGGACACTCCGCTATCTCATGGCTCACCCTCTTAATCCTCTTCACTCGTAGTAATTCTAGCCCTAATGGTGATTATCGTTCGTAACTAGGGCAAATAGAATATTCAAATTCATCAACAACCAAGTCAATAGAGCAAGCAAGTATTAAAAGCATAAGAATGAAACTCAACAAAATCGAATCAATCATAAACACAATGTAAATCGAAACAAGATTAGAATCCTAGGATTCACATGCCTGAATACCCTCTAGGGGTTTAGCTCTCCAAAGAGCTAAATACAAAACAAGCACTCAAAAGATGAAAGTATGTAGAAGCCATAGAAATAAACCCCCTATATCCGTAGCGAGGGCCTTGATGGTTAGTTTCAATGTTTGATAGAATCCACTCCAAAGCTAAGGTCACCAATGGCATCCTTGGCACTATGACGAAGGAGAAATCGATCAAAGTTGGTGAAGAAATGTCCCCTTGGCCGCAAAAAACTCCTCTCCAAACCCTAGGCTATTTGCTTCTCAAGAGTTGCGAAAAAGATCCCTAAAAACTTTGTAAAGTAACTTTTTAAAACCTGAAGCCTGGGCCTCACATAGCCTCCCTCACGGGCTCCCAGATTGCGTGTATAGTAGCCACACAGCCATGTAGAACACGGGTACACACCGAGGGATTTCTTCTCAAAGTTCACATAGCCCATGTGGTATGGTGTGTGGCTTTCTGTCCACCACAAATCCTGAAAATCCTCTTAAATTCCGCACATGAGCTGGATCACAAATGTGTGATTGCCTTTGTGCCCTTTCAACTTATGAATTGACTTGAAAATCTCCAAAAGTTGGCACACACACCAATGTACGAGATCACGACTCATATCTTGGTCCTTGCACTAAACAAAAGCACTATTTCATGCCTATCATGTAGTTTGAGCAGCCACTAGTCACAGGCAACATACTGCATGGGACTTAGTTAGCTTCATGATTAGCCATAAAAAAGTTGCCTCTTGTTCTTCAGCAAAGTTCACAGTCTTCTCCTTGAACCAACACTTAGCTTTTACATGCGTGTACTTCTTGTAATTATGGCATTGAGTGTTGCTTCTATAGTTCTTTGATGATTCATGTACTATTACCTTGAGTCTATGCTTCTCCCTCATCCTCTGCCATGACTCCTCCCTCTGAACACTCCTCTACCTCTACCTTTTTCAATTACCCTATCAAACTTCTTTGAACTTGATGGCTCATCTTCCATATGAAAACCCTTGGACTCCTCTATAGCTGCCACTACATGGCCAAACCTTACAGTTATACTCCTTAGGAATTTTTTCACAACGGTATGTTCAGAGATAAGATTCCCGTACATCCTCATTTTGTTGATCACTCCTGTCACTCTTGAGGTAAACTCTTTCATAGCCTCACCTCTTTTCATTTGCAAGGTGTTGAATTCTTGTCGTATGGTTTGTTGCTTCACCGTAATGACCTTAGATGATCCTTGAAACTTTGTCTGTAGAGTCATCCATGCATTTCACTTTTGTGACTACCATGATCCTTGAAACAAATGGTCCCATATTTATCTTACTAGATGAAGAAAAGAGCCTTCGAGACTCTTTTCCGGTTATACTTCACTTAAGCTTCTTCATCTTGATTAGACACCCAAACTCCACTAAGTCCCATAGATGTTGGGACTTGCATAAGGTGTGTATCTAGCTTCTCCAATATTCATAGCAGTCACCCTGGAATACTAGTAACATGTGTTGAGAAAGACTCATAGCTTGTTATTGATCAATCGCCAAAAATATTTTCAAGTACTCGCATGAGACTCTGATACCACTTATGTTGGAAAGGAAAAACGTATTTAATATCGAGGGAGAATGAGCTATCAAGAGGAGAAAACAATTGAATTAAAAAATGGCGCACAATTTGAGAGTAATACACTATTATTCACTTCCACCAAACACGACAAAGCAACACAAAGTTTAATAAGGCTACAACATGCACTAGATTACATGACTAAGAACATAGGAGTTTGTCGCTATGTATTTGACCAAATAGGAAAGCCCAATTCCTATAAAACCTATTACTAAAATACCCCTAGAAGATGATAGGGCTAAGTAGAGCTTACATAACTAACTTATGGCAAATGACCAAGCCATTTGACTTAGTTATTCTCATGAAATACTTCAAATCAGCATTCACATGCTTGCTACATCACAACTTTTAATTATATTCAACAGTTATAACCACTTCTAAATACATAAATATGCTTTAAAAATTATTGAATTTTGATGCGATTATAACGGCCTCTAAAACCAAGAGGATTTAAAAATTATTAGTCTTTGAGAGAATTATAATTACAAAAACGTAACTACTAGTCCCCCTATAGTTTGCATAATCTCAATAAATCCCTTCAAGTTTCGGTATCTCTAAAAGGTCCCTCCTTATATGTTTTTTTGCCTTTTCAATCTAGATGCTTCAAACGGAGGTGGAAACGCCGTTATTTGGCACAAAAATTTACTAGATTACCCCTGATCCCTTAAGCAAGAGGGTCCAATCCAAATTTGAGCAAACTTTTTTAAGCAAAATGGATAACCGGCACCGTGATGCAATTAAAGAACATTTGTATAAGCTTGTACGCAGCAAAGACAATGAGAAGGAGAGATATGTGAAGCTCCTCGTATTATTTGATCCAACACTCACAGCAAGGTACGCTGACGATCTGGCCTGGCTCATCCGTTATGCCTAGGCACAAGCTATTCCTAGGTGGTTGATAGCCAATGTCCCTTTGACGGCCACCTATGTGCACTAATACCATATGATTATCCAGGTACTGTGCAGGTCTATCGTGAGGCTCAGAAGAAGCCCGAAACAAGTTTCCTCCCAAAGAAGATGAAATATGCAGATTTCAGTAGGATGAACCAAATCGAACAAGAGGCCATCTCGATCTACTTGAACACCCTTGTTAACATGTAACTTTACTCTCTATATAATATTGTTGTCCTGTGTCGAATCGGCACTTAATGTGTATTGTTGTCAAATCTTGTGTAACACATTATGTTCTTGTGTAATTATGTCAAATAGTACCATCATTTGGAGAGATGACTATGGGTATACGACCCATGACAACCTCTACATCCTCCTCGAAGGGAAAGATCAAGTCCCTAATGATGTCGTTGATGTCCTTGTCCTCAAATTCTGCCAAGAATTGCTAATAAATCCATTGGCGTACAAGAAGCAGGCTGTTGTCACGCTGCCACTGGCACTTGATTTGCAGAAACTGCAATTCGTGGCTGATCAGGCATTATATATGATGGAGGATGCTATGTTTGGGCACAAGCAAGCAGAACTTATACTTATGCCCATCATCTACAACGGTCATTACGATCTGCTCATCCTTGACATTCCAATCCAGAAGTACATACACTATTCATCCCTTATGTCGCACGTATATGATGCCGACGCCGTAGCCATGGTCAGTGATTCCAACATCATTTTGAACCTTTCAGAGGGATCTCTTTAAACTGCGCATCAAGATTAATTCAGGGTACAACAAATTTAAAAACCTTTCGCTGGAGCAAATGGGACTGCTCCCCATAGGCGTTGACTATCAGTTTTTCTCGTGCACTATATGTAGCAACTTTTGAATGGGAAAAAATTGGGCATATTTCATTGGACATCCCATACCTGTGGCTCTATTATGTTGCACGAATATTGGTTGACGGCATAAGCAAAAACGTTATACCGACTGCAGATGTGATAGAGGTCACAGCCCCGAAGGAGGACACCACCTGGAAAGAGGAAGAAGCCAAAGAGGAGACTGCCGTAGGAGAGGAGGATCACGCAGGGAGAGAGGAGATTGCCACCGGGGAGAAGGACGCCGCTGCAAAGGAGGACGCTGACCCATCCGACAACTGCTAATGTTGCTGCATTTCTCTCATGTGTGGTCATAAACATTTGTACTAATGTATATTACAAGAAAAAATTACACAATGCACACCAACATCAAATGCTATATAGAAAAGGCAAATAATGCATAGGAATAACAACTAATACACATGAACAATAACTAATATACCGAAACAAATAATAATACTCAACAATAACCAAATGTACACTATTCATGATTATATCATACAGAAATGCTCTCTATAAAAAATCACAAAAAATTGAAATATCCCCACCCATATTACGCATAGCGCATTTAGTCCGCTATGACTACAATACATGATCAATGATTATGACCAATTTGATGGCACCGCCTATAATGTAAATCGCGGACATCTCCAACCTGTGACTATATTCTTTTTCTTCATGGACTGCTAGGCCGTTTCTTCGATATTGGTAGCTAGGGCTGTAAAGGAACCGATGCATTCGTTAAAGCTGTAAGGCTCAGCTCGTTAAAGACTCGGCTCGTCTCATTCATTAAGCTAAACGAGCGATTCTCAAGCCGAATTGTTGAGCTCATAAGATAAACGAGCCGAGCCTAAGCACCACTAAGCTAGGCTCGTTAAGGCTAGTGAACAAACTCATTTACTATATTGTTAAAAGCTCGTTTACAAGGATCATTAAAAGACTAGTTTATTGTAGCGTTAGAGGCTTATTTATAAGAATCATTAAATAACTTGTTTACTATGCTTAAAAGCTTGTTTATGACAATCTTAAGGGATTCATTTATAGCATCATTTACGCATGTATTTATGAGAATAATTAACGGAGCTATTTATAGCATCATTAACAAGCTTTTTTGCATGATAATTAATAATGTTATAACTTATAAAAAATTATATACTCTCAAAATAATTTTCTCATCAAAAGTTGTTACAGTTTCTATTTTATATAAATATAAATTTTCAAAGTTAAATTTTATTATTCTATATATTAATAAATATTATATTTTAAAAATATTTTTATAAACAAATCTTAAATTAAAAGTAAGCTTCTGTCTCTTTTTGCTCTTTTAGTCTTAAATCTATTGAACCATTGAATGATCTTTTTATGGCATTTTAGATTTATTTCTTTATTCAAAAAATTATTTTTAACTTATTGGTTCTAAATTAAAAAAGAATTAAACCTAAGTCTATCTTCTTTGTAAGTAAAAGTTTATTTAAATTTGTGTTAATATATTTTTTAAAATTAAAAAAAATCCATCAGTAGCAGATTGCTAGAGTAACTAGTTTTATTTTTAGATTGGTATAAAAAAAAGTTATTTATATAAATCGGTAAAGATGTGAGTAGTGAAACACTGAAATCATATTATTCAACTTAAGTTAAATTGTATATATTGAGTAAATCATAATAGAAGCATTAATTAAAGTGAATATTATTTTGATTTTTTAGCCAAGTTTTTATTAGGTTTCTAAGGAGCTTGAACTCAAGATTAAACTTAATCAAGTTAAATTGTATATATTCAGTAAATCATATTAGAAGCATTAACCTAAGTTGGCATATTTAATGAGGTTTCTAACGAGCTTGAACTCAAGCCTAAACTTGTGCCAAGCGGCCCAAGACTTAAATGATCCTCAAGCTCAAATCGAGCCGAGTGAGCATGATAATGATTCATTAAACGAGCTTCAAACGACAAACTATTGAATACAAAAGTAAAAAATAAAAAAATTGTCGAACCTTAATAAAGCTAACAAGCCGAGCCTGGGCCTCAAACTTTCTTAACAAGCCAAGCCCGAACCTCAGTAATTGAGCCTGAAATAAGCTCTCTCGAGCTCGAGCTTAGTTGAAATAGTAACGAGCCGAGCTTGAGCATGACAAAGCTCTGCTAGGCTCATTTACAGCCCTATTGGTGGTCGCAATCGGAGTTCACTATTGTCATGACATGGCTTGTCACTGTCAGGAATCAAGTATATTGGGTCGGCATATGCACAACAATACCAGTATCGTCTACGTAATAGTGGACATTCATATCTGCCTGCATAATCGCGGCACATGCTTGCTTGCACGCGAGGCCATGCACTTTCCATCTTCTGCAGGGGCACTTTCGGATCTGGAGGCTAACTACACTGTTGTGTTCATCAAGGTGTCATCACTAGATCCGGCCACCCTCAAATAACAACTGTCACGTCCCGACCCTCGAGTCCCGGCCCATGACACTACCGCCACGACAACCCAGGGGAGGTCATACACCTGCCTTAACCCTAGATCGCCATAAGACTAACCTGTTACCTGTACAATATCAACATCACAACAATAATATTCTAAATCTAACAGTATTCAACCGCAACCCTGTACAAAATCAACATACTCACACTAGGTATATATCCCTAGAAATCACAACATCAATGATTATGAACACAATCATAGTCTCCACCAAACACTGTGTGTAAAGCTCATACAACCTAAGGTCTTGACTGAACTAATCAAGATTATTCAAGACCAAAAAGGAAATACGAAAACATGGGTCCTAGTGGATCCATCTTATGCATGACAACAATGTTTATGAATCATACACTACTCAAAGGTAAATACAGGAATAACTTTGCCAAGCACTATCACATCTCACGCTCTGCTGCCGTGCTAACACCTGTAAAGAAGAGAAGAAGAATGGGTGAGTAACTAAGTTACTCAGTGAGGGGCTGGACATGGAGCTATACTTCACACAAGTAAGAGTCTAAAAGTAAACCCAATAACAAATCTTCAATATTCAATAACAAACAAAGTACTTACTTTCAATATATATATATATATATATATATATATATATATACAATTCAATATAAGTAACTTTCAAACTTCCTCAATAAAATGCATTCATAAAATCCTTGAAAAGTCATTCATAAAATGATATAAATCTGAAAATTCAAATTTAAGATACTTTTTCAGAATGCTCAACTTTTCAAGGTTTCATAAAGTAATCAATGTAGTAAATCTCGTATCACGAAATCCAAATTCCGAAAATACTCTTTTCTTACACAACGACCTAGGTATTGATAAGATAATCACAATAAATCCGGTATCGCTAGTATCACCAGCCTATGAAAACCCTCTGTCGCTAATCCGCGGCCGTGGTTAGGTCAGGAGCCACCAAGATGCGGGTATCTTGGTGTTGGCCGTTGGGAATCCCAGGTGGTGACACCGAGAACCCAACACGGCTCTTCAGGATCTCTACGCGCCTCCTGAATAAGCGAGTCAACCAAGAACTCCATGCAACAGCGACTAGGTCGGTCCATGGAGACTCGCTTTTGCAGAAGATACCAGGGATCCTTCCCCTTCACCATCAATATTTGGGATATCCATCTCGCCCGTAGGCTCATCATGAACACATCAATATGATATCATATATCTCATCAAGAGATCACACATAGTTCGTCTATAGGCTCATAAAAAACATATCAATATAAAATCACATATCTCCTCAAGAAATCATAAATTCACATAAATGAAACTCTTAATCCAAGAGTAAATACTTGTGCAAAACATCGTCAATGATGTCATTTTCATCAAGAACATCATCACATGAGAATTCTTTTGATCGAAAACTCATTTCAAATACGATATCATCGTAAGGAATCTTAATTTGGTTCACATAGGCCTTTCTTGGGTCAAAAAAACAAGAACATCGAGTTCTTAAAATCACAAATCTTGGAAACATATAGTTCAAGCCATAGGGTTTCCAACCCTCACAAGAAATATGAAAACCTTTAGAATTCTTTGGAAACATGTTTTAAATGCGACATCATCACAAAGAATTTCATTTTGACTCACATCAGCCCTTCTAGGGTTTTTTTATCAAGAATATTCAACCTTTAACAATTTCTTTGAAAACATGAAATTGAAATCATCGGGTTTCCAACCCACTAGATATAAGAAAGATCTTTCATCATAATCAAGAAGTAATTCAAGTCATATAGAATCATAATTTCAGGTTTCAAGAAACAATTCCATAATCCCTTGAAATCAAGAAATTCACATTTCCAAGCATGCATTATTGGGGATTCAAACAAGCATGATCATAGCTCTTTAATTAAACAATTATCACTCACAAACTTGGCGAGATCAAACTCTTGGATCACTCGCCTACTTGCTCTTTACCCTTGCCTTTAGATCCACCTCCTTGATGCCATTAACCATCCAAGAAAAATAAAAATCAATCACATAACCCAAACAATAAACAAGAGAGAAAAGAATGATCCAAAATTATATCTCATGGCTTCTAGGGTTCACTAGATATTCTAGATTCAAGAATTAACAATAATAGTATCCTCAAACCCTCAAGATCACAATAAAATCAAGAAGAGAGGGAAATGGGGTCATATGAAGACCCTTTGAGTTTCAAATTGGGTATTTATAGACCCAAAGTGCGGGAGGGCTCGCTGGCTCCCTTGCGGGCGCATGGGAGGCCACGAGGCCCTTTTCCAGAGAGCCATGCGGGCGGCCATGCGCCCGCATGGGGGCCGCATCCCCCCTTGCGGCCTCCCATGAGGCCCGCATGGGAGGCCGCAAGGACCCTTGTTTTTGGGGGGTTCTTGCAGCATCTTGATGCCTTACACCCTCCACTTAAAAGCTGTTTCCTCAAAGGTTTTTCCTCCTCTTTTCTACTCTAAAAAAAGCCTCAACTAAGATCCTAAACACGAAAAACACCCGACGAAAATTTAAACATACAACTTCTACACAAGAAAAACCAAAACACAAAAGAAGCAAAAAAGGTCGAACTTCCACAACACCTGTTTGATGATTTGCGTCTTTATGCCAGCATATTCATAAGTTTAAACATGCGAATAAACACATAATATACACATTAACTCTATATAATACATATAAAAGGAAATCAATAAAATTAAACATTATTTATGAAACAGTAACTTGGTATATTGCATAGGAACAACAAATATTATGCAATAACACATTAGAATACACAAGAACGAGCCTAATATTATGGAATGAACCATGCTTGTTAATGGTAGATGCCGCACCTCTTTGATCCAGGCGTTGAAAAACTCCACCATATTAAAGTATATCTACACAATCGCACAACTTTTGTTGGACCAATGATCAATGTTGGCTTTTTCGTGCATGCGTTGTTATTTAAATTGTCTTAGATTAAGTTATGTCTTGAGTTTTGACTCATTTTTTGTCGTTTTCGGCTGAAAACCAGTTAAAGTATAAGTTTTGTGAAAGTACATGGGCATGGACTACTTTGCACACCCATGTACTTGCCCTTGTAACTCTCTAGAATGAGTTCTGATGCGTCTCCGCAATAACACAACAGGGTGAAGTGTGTCAACCCCTTGCGTTACCGCAAGTGCACGGATCGTCAAGTAATAAAAGTGGACCCAAAAGGGTCGGGTTGTCGAACCACAGGGAACAGAAGTACTAGTAATAGCTCCTCTCTTGTTATCTAGCCTAATGAGTGTAGTGTGTGATGATCTAATGGCCGAAACTAAGAGTGTCACTACAAGTGCGCAGGGAATAAAAAGAAAAAGAGTTCTCAATCAATAAAAGTGAGGTATCAGGATAATGCTCCCTCTAGGATTCGGGTGTTGGATGTAGATTACAAGTGTTTCTAAACGAAAACAATGAGTCATGGGTATCCTAAGGTATAACGGCCCCTGCCTCCAGGTCGCCGATAACTAGTCCCCTACAAGGTCCCGGCGGAGAATTCTCTCGACGCCTCACACCACATATGACTGCTTAAAACTCTAGGGATCCCAAAGATATAACCAATTCCTAAAAGTAGATCTAACCCTGCCTCCAGGTGAAAGATTATTAACCCCCTACGAGGTCCCGGCGGAGAATTCTCTCGACGCCTCACAAAACATATGGTTGCTTGACACTTAGGGAATATGGAGATAGGAGATATCTATCGGAAGGGAAAGGGGACACTCCGCTATCTCACGGCTCACCCTCTCAATCCTCTTTACTCTCGGTAATTCTAAACCTAGCGGTGATCTCTCTCTTCACTAGATTGAATAAAACATGCAAGGCAAATAATAATGAAATCAAAAGCACAAGCAAGCATTAAGAACTCAAGAGTAAAACTCAAACTAATAAATTCGAATAGAAACACAATGTAAATCTAATGAAAATAAGAATCCTAGGGTTTACATGTCCGAATACCCTCTAGGGGTTTAGCTCTCCATGGAGCGACTCACAAAACAAATAATGAATTGAGAAATACGCTCCAAAGACATAAAGAATAACCCCCCTAAATCCGTGATGATGGTCTTGATGGGTAGTTTCCACGTCTTGATTGAATCCACTCCGAAGCTAGATCGCCGATGCCTTCCTTAATGCTATGACGGAGGAGGAATCGATCCAAGTTGGTGAGGAAAGCTTCCCAAAGCCGCAAAGAACTCTCTCCAAGCCGTAGCCGCCTTGTCTCCCGAAAGTAGCCAAAAAGATCCCTAAAAATTATCACAAGGCGGCTTTTATAATTTGAATTCGGGGCTTTACGCGGGCATCCACACGGGCATCCACACGGGCATTCACACGCCGTGTACTGTAGCCACACGCCCGTGTGGAAATTCCACACTGGCGTAAACAGTACTTTTGCTACAGAACTTCTACAGTGCTTTGCTACGTTAAATGCTACAGGGATTTTCCCGAAGTCTTCCTTTGAGTCCACACGGTCGGGCACACGCTCATGTGGTAGGGTACGTGGCTTTCTATCCTTTGAAATCTTCAAGAACCTTCTTCTGCTTGGGTACGGAAGCTGGGACATGGATGTACTACTGCCTTTGTGCCCTTTCGGTTTGTGTAATGACTTGGACTCCGCCGAAAGTTGGCAACACCCCCATGCATATGAACACAGCTTCTAATTGTGGCCTTGAAATGTGTCATCACACCCTATCTTTGCTTCTTCTTGTACTTCATGTCTCCAAAGCCCTGTTTGCACAAAAAACACAAAATACACATTGTCAATGATAAAACCTGATGAAAGTAATGCTCAATGCATGTAAACTGATGTTATAAAATATATACAAACAAGCACTTATCAAGTTCAGAAGAAGTACACGGGCTAGTCTCGAAGTACACGGCCTGTACTTGCCCATGTAACTCTCTAGATGAGTACATGTGGAAGTTCATGATCGTGTACTTGCCCGTGAAGGGGGGGTTCATTTTGGTGAAAGTGGGAGTATGTCAGGAATTGGGGAAGTGCCACTTCCCTGAAGTGGTGGAAAGTGATGGAAGTAATATGACTTCCTTACTTCCTGTGTTCATTCGGTAGGAAGTGTCTCATCTATGAAGTGCTCATTTTTCCACTTCTAGTATTTATTTCGGTGTAAATAGTGTCACTTCTGATAGGACTTTGGAAATGGGGGGAAGTGGACTCTATAAGAAACCCACTTCGGTGTAAAAAAATACCTAAGTCGGTTTTAACAAAACCTCACTTCAGTCTGAATTGAGGGAAGTGGCTACTTCCCCACCTCAGAAGAAAAGAACATTAGAAGTGGAGGAAATCAGTCTACTTCCCCCCACTTCTCTCCACTTACGCCGAAATGAACGCCCTCTAACTCTCTGGATGAGTTTAATGGAAGTACACGGGCCAGTATCGAAGTACATTCTAGTGTACTTACCCATATAACTCTCGGGATGCACAATTTTCACTCCATTCAGAGAGGTATATGGCAAAGCTAGAATTTACATAACCATATACTTAGCCGTGAACTGCTAGGAGTATTTATAAGTCCTAAACTTGAGCCCTAACTCCCTTGATTATTTTTCTTCTTCTTCTCCCTTACTTCATTCTCTTTGCGTTGGATGAGGGAAAACCACCATTGCTTGACCTTCCTCTCTCTTTTGGTTGAAGATCCCGGAAGGTAATCTCTTCTCCTTCCTCTTTTCATCTTGTTTCATGTTGTTCGGATGAGCATACTAACCCTAGGTTTAGATCTTCAATCTTGGTTTGCTATTGATGAATTTTTTGATTAGTTTGATTGTTTTTCTTCATTCTTCCTTGTATTCTGAAGTTGATGTAAATATCCACCCTTTCTACCTTAATGAAACATGTTTCTCTTGTTCTTAAAATCAAAGTTACTGTAGCACCGAGAAATCCATTGTTAAACCTTTGTATTCTTAATTGTTTGGAGTGTTAATCTCCATGGAGGTTCTTTGGAACCCTTAGGGGTCGTTTAGTTCATGGTAATGTGAAAAGATTACCAGGAATCTGGTCGTAATGTGGTTAGATTACCATCTTTGGTACTGTAGCAATTGTAATGTGATATTACCAATAGTGAAATATTGCCAAATAAGGTGGTATTCTGATTACCACCAAAATAGATGTCCATCCAAATTACCATGTTGGTGGAAATCTGGAATATCTTTTTTCCAATCATACCCCCGGTCATTCAGTTTAATTACTTATTATACCCAAAACCCTAGTTTTAATTCATCCGACACCATCAAGCTGTTACCATCTGTCTCACCTCCATACGCGCTGCAGTCCGCTCTGCCATGACACCTCGTCTCCCTGCTGCCCTGTTATTGTGCCATCTCTCCTTCGTGACGCTGCGAAGCTTGATCAAGAGAGACACCTCCATTCAATCCTCAGGTTTTTGTTTTTTTTTTCTTTCTTTTTTCTTTGAATTTATGAGATTTAATGTTATTTCTATATGTGATGCTGGTTTCAGGGATTTATTTTGTGATTTATAAAACTTTGTTGAGTATCTAAGCTTTTTGTATCATTTTCAAGGAAGTGTGGTGTGATATTTAGTTTAGCTGTAGGTTTTCAGAAAACAAAGCTTATCAAACATCATCAATTCATTGTTGCAATATGATCCAATGCCTAATTGAATACCTGTGATGTTTTGGAATAGTTTTAAAGTTACTCAAAAGCAAGGAATTGAATTGTCACAATATATGTGATAGAACATACCTTAAACCAAGAGCACTAGTGCAAGGTGTGCAAAACAGTTATATCCAGAGTGAATCAACTAAATAGGGAAGGAAAAAAATGAATCATCGCAAAGAACACAAATTAGAAACTTCATACGCAAAAATCATTATATATATACATACAATCAGTTAATGCTATCCATAATTGATTATCTAAAATAACTCATTAGTCATTGAGTCCAATTTAAGAGAAACACTTTATTAGAGAAACACTTTCTCAACTTTTAAATCTCTGCCATTGACCAATCTAGCATCATTCTCAAATATCTTGCAATTAGGAAGAGATCAATGTGATTCCTAAGCCCCAAAAAACCTTTCTTATCTGCCACCATGATTTTGGAGTCAAATAGATAGATTATTGTTTTGTTATATCTAAGAAACCATAAGATACTTGACCATCCATCCCTGCAATTTGCAGGATTTAAGAATATAAATGATGCACCAAGATGAAAAGAAACACCACTAATGATATTTGAATGAAAAAATGAGATCGTGACTAATGTGTTAGGTGTATGCTCTGAAGACATGCAATTTATTTACATTCTACTGGGGTGGGAAGGTTCAGCAACTGATTCTAGGGTGTTGGTGATGCGATTTCGAGGAGAAATAGGGTAAAAATCCCACAAGCTATACTATTGCTTAGCATAGTTAGCTTTCAAATTTGGTTTAGTTAAAGCGCTAACAACCTTTAACATGGTTGTAGGTTACTATTATTTATGTGATGTTGGTTACCCAAATGGAGAAGACTTTCTTACTCCTTTTAGAGGACAAAGATACCACTTAAATGATCGGAGGCAAGGTAACCAGCTGATAAGTGCTTGCATGTACAGAATAATTGAGATGTTTTTCATGCATGAGCGTTACTTTTATCAGGGTATATCGCTCATTTCGTGTGTTTTTGTGTCCTTCCCTGCAGATAGGGTTGTGAAGAGTCTTCTTTGGGAGTTCAAGCAAAAATAGGTCATGATGGTGCCAAGTGGAGTTCTTTTGCGTAATTACAAAGATCAAGACACAAATCGAGGTCAAACGAGAGAGTATGTGCCAACTTCTACAAGGTTCGAGACAATTCTTGTAGAAGGACACAGAGGCAGTCATACTCGCTCGTTTTGATTTGTTTGAAGACTTCAAAAGCTCTCCAAGGGGGTTCTCACTATCAAGAAAGGCCTCATGACCTTCCACACGAGCGTGTGTCCGTCCGTGTGGCCTCAGAAGCGAAAACGAGCGAAATCGGGGACCTACAAGTGAAATTATACCAGGCTGAAATTCCACATGGGCGTGTGGAGTTTCCACACGCCACGCCCGTGTGGATCCTCGAGATCGTATTTTAAAATGCCGTTCTGAAGCGTTTTAAAGGGATCTTCTTCCCAACTTCTGGAGAGAGTTCGGCTAGGGTTTGGAGAGGTTTTTGCTACGTTTTGGGGCGCTTCTTCACCGATTTTCAACACCGATTCCTTCCAAGGAGAGCTATTATGGGAGCCTTCGACGACTTCGATTCGGCGAGGTGTGCCCTAGGCTTGGAGGAGGGATTCGTGGAGAAGAAGGAGCAGGCTTCATAGACCATCAGCACGGAGCTTAAGGGGGTTTTCTCTATGGTTTATTTTCATTTGTTTTCAATTATTTTGATGAACTTGTATTGCTCCATGGAGAGCTAAACCCCTAGTGGGTACTTGGACATGTAAACTCTAGAATTCTTTTGTTTCAATGACTCTATTGCTTTTATTTAAATTGAGTTTTGTTTTGAGTTTCAATCTTGTGTGCTTAATTGTTTCTCCCTTAGAGTGACACTAGGGTTGAGGGCTAATCTAATCATCCTTTTGACGAGTGACCATCACCATTAGGATTAGATCAACCAAGATTGAAGAGGGTCGAGAGGGTGAGTTGAGAGGTAGCAACACATCCCCTTTCCCCTCCGGTGTGGTTTACCCTACCTTCTTATTCCAAGAATTAATTTTGATCTCAAAGAGAGTTAGGCGTTGAGAGAGGCCTTTCCGCCGAGACTTATTTGTGATTAGGGATCTTTCACCTGGACCAAAGGGATTGATCTATAGTTGGGAATAGGGTTTATTACTTGGAATCCCTAGAGCTTAGCGCGGTCATACGTGGTGTGAGGCGTCGAGAGTTTTCTCTCAGCCGGGACCTCATAGGGGACTAGTCAAGGTTGACCTTAGGTTTGGGACCTTGTGTCTTTGGATTCCATGACTCATTAAATCTCAATTGAGTAAGAGTAATTGAAGTCTTGCACTTGAAACAAGGAACCTAGAGGGAGCATTGTCCGAGTACCCCACTCTTATCTTGATATTTTCCACACCTCTAGTCATTGCTTTCACTCTTTCTTTTCTGTTTATATACTTTCAATTCAATCTTTTCACACTTTGAGTTTCTATTGACTAATTGGCAAAGTGTATTTGTTTCTGACGTCTACTCCCTGTGGATTCGAACACCCACCCTTTGGGTATTTATTACTTCGACACCGGTGCACTTGCGGAGCACACAAGCAAGGGTGTGTCACCAACCCATCACACCTGAAGAGTTCTTTAATGACAAGCACTCGTCTGCTAGAAATGCCATCGAGAGATGTTTTGGTCTATTGAAAGGAAGATGGGCCATTTTCAGGGGAAGGTCATACTATTTTGTGAAAACACAATGTAAGATCATATCTACTTGTGCGTTGCTAGACAACCATGTTTGGAGAGAAATGCCTATTGATCCTTTAGAAGAAACAATTGGAGAAGATATTGTAAGAGAAGACCTAGATGGTGTTAGATGGTGTACATCTGGTATTATGATTTTAAAACTTATATTTTATTATTCATGAGTTATGACTATTAAAACCTTATTTGAGCAAAGTAGTTTGGTAATGCTTTGCATGTTTTTCTTATACTTATGTTTATGTTGATATATATATACATATATACACTAAAATGCTCTGGACTATATATATATTTATACAAAAGCTTGTGCTATCATTTTATCGATTATTTTGTATTCCTAGGATCTATGATAACCCATTCACTAAGTGACTTTAGTTACTCACCCTCTCCCTCCTTTTCAGGCTCTAGCTAGTAGTGGTAGTGCGGTGGATAGGAGTGCAATGCATTCTTCAGCTAGTTTGTTCCTAATTTCTGTTTCATATACACTGTTTTTTAAACATGCTGCACTGTATAAGGATATAGATCCACTAGTGTAATTGTTATCCTTAACGCTTGGCTTGTATGCTTGTTTACTTTATTGGAAAACTTGTTGTATTTATGACAAGCATGTTCCTTTAAACTTTATATTTAGGCTTTGGTTTTCTTTATCTGCTTTCTCTGTGCATCCTTGTACCCTATTCAGATATATTATTTCTTGGTTATGGTAAGCCTTGTGATGACTCGAGGGTTGAGTGGCATGGGTGTCACTCCACGGGTTGTTGAGGTGGTTGTCGCGTACCGGTCCTGAGAAACAGAGCATGACAGACTGCATCGTTAAACGCTTTTGATGTGTAAATGTATGCAATTTTTGACGATTACTGCCCAACACTTCTCTCTCAATGCTTTCCCGAGTCTAGCGTTGGCCTTCATGAAGTTCGCCTCCAAATGGCGTGCGTAGGCAATAACTATGTGGCGATGAGGGAAAAATCTATGCGACGATGTCGACTGGACCCTTTAACTGATCTGAGATGAATGTTATAATTTTATCATAGTCATCTTGATTGTACAATGCCTCCCCAAAAGTAGCAAAAAACTAAGTTCAGTTCTCATCAGTTTCGTTGTTGACGATGGCGAATGCTATATGAAACAAGTCCTCATTGCCATCTTGGCCCGTTGCCCTAACAAACTAACATCGTACTTGCCCAGCAAAGGATGTTTGTCAACAAAAAGCAATGGCCTGCACATTTGCTTGAACCCCAACAAACAAGACCTGAAAAAGAAGAACACACGCTTAAACCATTCTTCGTCTTTGTCAATGGTGACGACGCTACGGGGATTCATCTCTGTCATTTTATCTACATACCAGAGAAGCAAATCGTAGCTATTAACCTCGCTACCATGGATAGCAGCCTACAATCTCCTTCCCCATCCAAGCACGGTTGTACAGTGATGAACACCATGGTCCCTCAATATGTCTTTCTAAATGTCGACAACTCAATACAATTGTCGCTCGTTCAGTTTCCACATGACACGGACACAATCCCACTTCTTTCTTGCTTTCGGTGCATTGTTGTACCAATGCCTCCACCTCAAAAATGCATTGCTTACATTGTCTGCATTCAAATGTGTCTACATTTCCATCTTTGGATGCATGCACCCTCCATTGGCAATCTGGTGCAGCGCACCTGACAGTCACCCAGATTTTATCATTTTTTATAAATATAAAGTAAAACTTTGTCTTATAGCGATGCTTTGTGAGGCATCTTTGAACTGGTCTGCATTCTAAAAATATTGGCATACTTTCAATATCTATCCATCATATGTTTGGGAACACCCAGCAATACTGAGCACCCCAAAAAGAGGTTATTGGGAAAGAAAAATATCAAGGTCGGTGTTCATGCATTTTGAGAATGATTCCCTAATTGGCAATGCATATTACAAATAGAAAAACAGTTAACAAATGACATACAATACACATAAGACGCAAAAACTAAGCAGAAACATAAAGTGATACACAGGAACCGTGTATTTTACATGCAAATACATTGTAATATACAGAAACATCTAATACTACATATGAAAGTAAGGTAATACAAGAGAAACCTTTTTAATACACAGTAACACACAAAAGAAAAGTAGCCAACAGAAGCACTCATTGGTGTATTACAATGGGATCAAAGTGCACGAATTTCTATCTGCTGACCCACTCACTTCCTCAATGTCGATGTCCACTTCAGTCTTGTTGAAAGTGTGGTATATATGACACATGCGTTAAAAGTCCACATCCAACTCAGTTGGACAAAGTGTTCTGTATGAGTCAGGTGTCACGAACTTCACTCTTACCTGAGAAACACCCAGTGCCCAACTCTGACGGTGAATTGAAGCACACGTTCTTCTTCTTTGTATCACGTCACAACATAGAAAGTTTTCATTAACGATGAACACCTGCACCATATTTGGAAAAACTCGTGAGGTTATCAGCTATTACCACCACTCTTACTATAAAAGTAAAGACGATGCAAAACAAAATAAAGCACTTTCCATAGCCTTGAAAAGATGGAAAATAAGGAGGAGAAGAAGAGAGAAACAAAAGGACCAGAAGGACTTCGCTACAAATTTGAGCACCTAGGAAGGACAAAAGCAAAAATAAACCACGCTTGAAACCTCGTCAAGAATCCGAAAAGGAGGAGGAGAAAAAGAAGAAGATAAAGAAGAATAAGATGAAGAAGAAGAATGAGGAGAAAAATCAAAAGCATCTGACATGGAAGCTTCTTTGGGATTTATTACATACACCAAACGAAAGCAAACGTACACCAAACGAAAGCATATATGACTTAGCTGAAGAAAATTTACGAACTTTTGTTTTTATCTCACGAGGGCATTCCTGTTAACTTACATGAAATTAACTAACGGATTTGATGACAAGGATTTTAATGAAAATGGCTGAATAAATGAAGGACTATATTGAATATCGGAAAGTCAGAAGGACTGAACAGAAAAAATAAAACTTATCTGGGATTTATAAATAATTTTCCCTTATAATTATCTCTTAAACAATAGAGGAGGGTAAAACCGTCTCATACACTTTGAAAACCACTTCCAAAACCTTTTTCTTGAGTAGTCACAAATTCTGCAAACAAATCATAAACATTTAGTTTCTCTTAATTGTTTATCATAAAAAGAAAATATGATTTATTAGAGATTTAACAAGTCAACAATGTATGTTGACCAAGAAGCCAAATTTAAAATTAGAAAGAAAAGAAATATAAAAAATTAAAACACATTGACATCAAAAGATTTAATAATAAAGCACAAGAACCAATAAAGAATGATTAGCATCAATTCAATAAACAAGCATTAAAAGATTTAAAAACTATGTTCTCTTAAAAGCCAAATTGAAAATTAAAAAAAAAAAAAACAAAAATCAAAACTCACATTGAGAACAAGGAAAAGATGTGATCATAGCAAGAGACAATAATATCTGCGAAAAGCCTGGAGGAAAAATAACATATATATATATATATATGGGATATGTCTTCAAAGGACGTCCCCATAATCCTTATCCGGGGATGACCCTAGTAGCCGTTAGATCATTTGATCTAACGGCTCCTATCATGGGCCCCAAAATCACAATAACTCCCGAGGATCCTAAGACACCGTCCTCCCCCACCGCCGCCGCCTCTCCCTCCACCACTCCCGAGGAGAACTCCATCCCAGCCCAGCCATGGAATCTCCGCACACGCCGCGCTGCCTGCAACTCTCCGATGGAGAAAGTTTTTTCATCGTCGTCGAAGTCCCTGTCACCGGCGCCGATGGAGAAGGCCGGCAACGGCAGAAGGTCCGTGCGGTTGAGATCGGATAGTTCGGAGAGGAAAAAGTTCTCAGTTCAGCTGACTAGAGATGAAATCGAGGAGGATTTCTACTCCTTTAAGGGAACGAAGCCCTCTCGCCGGCCAAAGAAGAGACCGCTTGTTTTATTTATTTCAAGCCATGGTTATTTATTTCAGGTTTTTTTTTTATTTCTCCAGTTTCTGGTGTTCAGAGTTTTTGCTAGACATCCAAGTTTATTTCAGTAAATATCTCCTTTTTCTTTTTTGGGAGTGATAGATCTCGATCAAAATTCCCTTTCTAAATTGTTACTTTGGAGTATAATAAATGTTCATATTGTGTGTGTGTGGGTTGCATTATTGATTCAGCCATTTAAATGTTATTTAATTCAAATTTTTTGTTATTTGCTACATTGTGGTAATGGTTTGCTTAATCTGTTGTCATGGGAGTGCAGTGCAATGATGTACATTTTGCTATACCTCCCTGAATTTCATGTTCAAATAATAGCAAACCACCTTAATTATCTTAATGCTTTAATTACATAATGTATTGAGTAACATAGTGAAGTCGAATGAATCCATTACTGACAGATAGATGAAAGATCCTGCTTGTCAGTTTTCTATCCTGTGATAAAAATATGAACTGCTTTTGATATTATTTTCATTCCCATTTGTGGTCTCATTTTTTGCTGGTAATCCCCTCTGTAAACATATGATCGTGGTCTTTTAAGGTGTTTAATGCTGAAGAACACCTAAATTCTTAATGCCTTCAGCAACATATAATTGTCACTTGATGCCTTGTCATATGACTTGTATCTGCAAAAGTGATCCTCCTTCAGGTTGCTACCTTCAGCAACATTGGTTGTTTTGCGTTTCTACTTGTTCAACTGGTGATTTTTTTGTCTAAATACATTTCCAGGAGACTTGGCTGATGATGATGAGTAGTTATTCATGTTTGGAGACTTCTATTTCAACTAGAGTTCCTTGAATGATCTTCATATTGTGTGGAGACTTCATATCTCAACAAGCATGCACACAGGCACCAGGGGTTTGTACATAAAACTGGGAAATATACCTTAAATGAAAAACACTGATAAAAATATTAAAAAGAAAAGGTTGTATTTTCATGAACGAATCCAAAGATAAGAATGTTGTACCTTTAACTGGTGGAACTGGAATGCCCAATACCCCACACACAATTGCTACTTGTCAATTGCTTGTATGCATACCTGTTTATTAATCTCCAAATTCAAGCATTATTTTGCTTGAATGCTTACTCAATTGCTTATGGGAGCAAGTGGATGAGAATTTTCAAATGGAAAAGGCTTGGTCTACATATCTCAAGACATCTTCAACACAATGCAAATTCAATAACCCCAACATACTCTGTAAACCATTGGTGCACACAAGATATAATATACCAAAACCATTCAATAGGTCAACTAACTCTGAAATAAAACATCCATCAGCTAGAGTTTGTGTCTCAAAAACTTTGTGTCTCAAAAAATAATACAAGATCTTTTTGACAATAGAAAAACTGCATATTAAAAGCGGTATAGGTTTAACATCCATTAATAGAAGTAAACTGAAAACACCATAAGAAATAACCAATATTTTGGCTTGAAAAAGTGGTTGTTTCTTGTAGATCAAGGTAGACCTGTGTTCACAAATAACATGTTTCATCAGTAAATGATTGAAAATATGAATCTAATTGATACAACACTTAAAAAAAAAAAAAGGGACTTACCAGATGTGCATGTGGCCATGTAATGACCCTTTTCCCTACATCTACTACAAGTCCTTTTTCTCTTGCTTGATAATTGAAGGTCGATTCCGGATTTAATCCTTGTATTTTGTCACGCCCCGACTCTCGGGTCCCGGCCCATGGCACTACCGTCACCACAACCCAGGGCAGGTCAAGCACCTACCTCAACCCCAGATCGCCGCAAGGCTTACCTGTTACCTGTACAATATTAACATTACCACAATAATACTCTAAATCTAAGGTATTCAACCACAACCCTATACAAGATCAACATACTCACACCAGGTATGTACATATATCCCTGAAAATCACAACATCAATAATCATGGACACAATCATAGTCTCCCCCAAACACTAGGTGCAAAGCTCATACAACCTAAGGTCCTAACTGAACCAATCAAAATTATACAAGACCAAAATGAAAATACGAAAACATAGGTCCTAGTGGATTCATCTTATGCATGACAACAATGTTTATGAATCATACACTACTCAAAGGTAAATGCAAAAATAGATGCCAAGCACTATCACGTCTCACGCCCTGCTGCCGTGCTAACACCTAAAAAGAAGAGGAGAAGAATGGGTGAGTAACTAAGTTACTCAGTGAGGGGTTGAACATGGAGCTATAACTCATACAAGTGCAACGAATGATATGCCGAAAATATATGTATATCTATATCTTTAATAACCAACAACTTACAAAATGATTTCAATACACATTTCAATATAAGAAGCTTTCTAACTTTCTTGAAGAAACGTATCAATAAAACTCTGAAAAATCATTTATAAAGAGATTCAATACTGAAAAATCAAGTTAAAAGTACTTGTTAAAAGATCAAACCCATCGAATCAAGGACTTATAGTTTAACACATGCGGAAATCCTCTATCGATAGTATCATCAACAGCCTATGAAAACTCTCCATCACTAACCATGGCCGTGGCTAGGTCAGGAGCCACCAAGATGCGCGTATCTTGGCGTTGGCCGTTGGGAATCCCGTGTGGTAACTCCGGGAACCCAACACAGCACCTTCAAGTTCTCTACGCGCCTTCTGTAAGGGCTAGTCAGCCAAGAACTCCACCCCACCCTAACTAGGTCGGTCCGTGGAAACTCACTTCTGCAGAAGACGGGGATCCCCCCCAATGTCACCATCGAAACATTTGGGATATCCATCCCGCCCGTAGGCTCATCATGAACACATCAATATAACATCATATATCTCATCAAGAGATCACAAATAGTTTGCGCGTAGGCTCATCATAAACGTATCATTATAAAATCATATATCTCATCAAGAGATCACAAATTCCCATAAAATAAAACTTTTAATCCAAGAGTAAATCCTTGTGTGAAAGCATCCACAATAATGTCATTTTCATCAAGAATATCAACACAAGCGTATTCTTTGAAAACTCATTTCAAACACGATAACATCGTGGAGAATCTCAATTTGGTTTACATAGACCCTTATTCGGTCAAAATAACAAGAACATCGAATTCTCAAATTCACAAATCTTGAAAACATGTAGTTCAAACCATAGGATTTTCCAATCCTCATGAAATATAAATAATCAAGAATTTAAAGAGATCATAAACTATCATGGTTTCTAGGCCTCAAGGAAATCATCTCATGAGCCTTTTGTAAAAGAATCAATAGTTAAGCAAGATCATAAACATCATGGTTTCTAGATCTCAAGGAAATCATCTCATGAGTCTATTAAAATGAAATCAAGAATTAAGAAGATCATATAGAATCATAATTTCAGTTTTCAAGAAACACTTCAAGAATCCATTGAAATCAAGAATTTCTCATTTCAAAGCATGCATTATTGGACATTCAAACAAGCATGATCATAGCTCTTTAATTAAAAAATTCCCACTCACAAACTTGGCGACATCGAACACTTGGATTACTCGCCTACTTGATCTTTACCCTTGCCTTTAGATCCACCTCTTTGAAGCCATTAACCATCCAAGAAAAATAAGAATCAATCACATAACCCAAACAATGAACAAAGGAGGAAATAATGATCTAAAATTAGACCTCATGGCTTCTAGAGTTTACTAAGTGTTCTAGATTCAAGAATTAACAATAATAGAATCTTTAAACCCTCAAATCAAAATAAAATCAAGAATATCCTAATTGGGTTCGGGTCTACAAGAATCAAGGGTTTAGAGATGAAGGATCTCCTTCATTCTTCACCAAAACATGAAATCAAGACTCCTATACCATCCAAACATAAGATCTATGGTTAAATTTCACTTAAACATTAGATCCATACTAAATCCACACTAATTCTTCATGGATCTAAAGAGAATTGAATAAAAGAACAAGGAATTGAAGAAGAGAAGAAAACCCACCTCAAACCTTGCTAGAACTAGAGGAGAATCATCACCAATGGTGGAGAGGGGAAGATCAACACCTTTCTTCTTTCTTGGAGCTCAAGAATGAAGATGTAATGGAGGGGAGAATGAGGATTCAAGATGGGGAGAAAAAGATAGGTAAATGGGGTCTTATAAAGGCCCTTTGAGTTTCAAATCGGTATATATAGGCCCCCAAGCGCGGGAGGGCTTGCGGGCTCCCTTGCAGGCGCAAGGGAGGCCGAGAGGCCTCATCCTGGAAGCCATGTGGCCTCCCATGCGCCCGCATGGGAGCCCGCATGGTCTTCTGGCCTGCGGTCCTTGCGGGCGCATGGGAGGCCACAAGGCCCCTTTTTCGGCTCCTTGCGGGCACACTAAGTGCCCGCAAGATTCCTTCCTTGCTTACACCTTTTAAAACACTTTTCCCCCATCTATTAACCTCTCAAAAAGACCTTAACTAAGATCCCAACAAAAAAATAAAACTCAACAAAAACTTAAACACACAACTTCCACATATTTACTCTTGGCCGGCCTTTGCTCTTGACAGGTTTTGGATCAAGAATACTGACATGTGACCCATAAACATCATTATCACATGAGAAGGTAGGCAAAGAACAAGAACCAATA
This sequence comes from Dioscorea dumetorum, assembly GCA_902712375.1. NCBI lineage: Eukaryota > Viridiplantae > Streptophyta > Magnoliopsida > Dioscoreales > Dioscoreaceae > Dioscorea > Dioscorea dumetorum. Next base: position 2,405,957 of record CACTHL010000561.1, on the reverse strand, counting down.
ACCTCTTGATTTTCCTCATTTTACTTGGTGCGTAATGTATGCTCTAGTGTATTTGACGTTTCAGTAACAATTTTGAATATATCATTTAGCTTAGGCATAATTTTCTCATACATCTCTTAGGATGATATACTCTGTGCAATTTGGAAACACATATTTTGTGCACTCCACTTCATCAATGGTGTAAAGGCATTGTTGTGGGTCTCAACCATCATAACACTTGACTGATACCTTGCATCCATACTCCAACGACGTAGAATATATTTTTTGGGAATCTTCGGCACCTCTTTTTTGTTAAATATTTTCAATATGTGGTAACACAACACGCTCTCTCTCTCTCTCTAACTTCTTACACGAACACGTAGTGTAAGGTTCCCCATCTTCAATACAATTTTTATCAAATACAACAACATGATTGCAAATTGCATATTTAGCATTATCGAACCCATCTCGAATGCACTCAGCAAGTATACTATCACTTTCTCACAATTCTGCCTGAAAAGTATTAAACATAGCTCTTGTATACACTTCTCTTGCATGTCTCTTAATTGGATGACCCGTATAAAAGTTAGCTATAGAATTCAAAGTCTTGAAGTCTTTGCTTTCTTCAACATTTCCTCGTGATGACAAAGCCTTATCATACTGCATAACAAACTCATTCAATGGAGTTTGTTCATTAACAAAGCCATCAAAAAATGAGTCGATACTTTCACTACGTTGTGTAGTATTCATTCCTGCTGTAAATGTATCTTGCCAATATAGAGAAACCCATTTGCTCCGAATTTCATGCATCCTACTCAACCAGTGTTCGTCATCAATGTTGTATGTTGCCTTAAGTTCACCCCATCTATCCTCAAATACTTCAATCGATTCACTATGATGCAACCAGTTAGTGTAATCCCTCATAAAGCCATCTTTGCTCTTCAAATCTACTAAATACTTCATTGAATTTCTCCCAATGTGTCAAGGGCAAAGCCGATGACTAGAATTTGGAAAAACATGTGCAATGGCATTCCCCATAGCCAAGTCTTGATTTGTAGTAAATGTTTGTGGATTGTTTCCTAGCATGCATTTCAGCCATGTTTGGAATACCCACAAAAAACTTTCTTCTCTTTCATCTGCCATGAGAGCACAACCAAATAAAATAGACTGCTTATGACGGTTGACTCCAACAAAAGGAGCAAAGGGGAAACAAAATCTATTGGTTTGATAAGTAGTGTCGAAAACAACAACATCTCCAAATTTTGAATATGCAACTCTAGATCTTCCATCTGGCCAAAAGACACATCTAGTTTGACCAAACTCATCAAGCTCCATATCAAAAAAACAATATCATCATTGAGTTTTTTTTCTTTGAAAAACTTAACAATAGCCATGCATTCTTACCCAATATTATTGCTTCGAACTCCCCTCAAATGATTTGAACAATCATTTGGGGTAATAGTTGCAGACCCGGTATTTGAAAGTGTTTCATTCAATATTCGAGATATTTGACTCGGTCCCACTCTACTCTTATGCAATGTCTCCATTAAACTTCTACAAGTCACACTGATATGGCGGTCAGACTGCCTCTTCATCACCTTAGACGGAGTTCTTAGTAAATAATGGTTATGAACATCTTCAAAAGTCTTTACTATCCATAACCCATTCTTCATTTTTGACACTACCATCCGAGCTTGGCAATTTGTCCTTGTATCTCTACGACTTTGAACAATTTTTCCCAACTGTCTTTTGTCTGCCAACTTGGCTCCTTCCTTATCATAAACAAAGTGTCGACATGTAATTAATTGAGAGCGAGACAAACGATACACATGACCCTTTCTTACCCCAAAACCTCTGGACTTTGCATAATCCAAGTAATATCGAAATGCTTCCTCCTCATCCTCAAACTCCATACCAACAAATGGGATTCTTGCTAATTCTTGTCCATCTCAAGACTTTGGACTCATTGCCAATTCTTGAACATCTTGTGTTGCCAAATCATCTTCATTTTCAAGTTGTTGGCTATCATTCTCTTCTGTCACACTATCACGTTCTCCATTTAACCCGAGCTTATTCAAATCTATCCCATCAGTGGTATTGACCATGATATCCTATTAGGAAAATTGCAACCAATTAGAATATATCAAAGCTTATAATTGAAAGAAGGGGGAAATCAGATAGAGATCAACCTGTGCTTTTTGAAACTCCATTAATGTTGCTATAAGCTTCTTCTTGCTGGGTCCGCTAGCCCAAGTCTAAACAGTTGGCCTGTTGTACTTTGACTAACTCTGCAAAGATGTTTCCAATTATGCTACATACAAGGATAGAAAAAAAATCAAAGATACCAAACAAAAACTTGACTCTATTAGACCATAATGTCAACATATTTTCTCTAGAACAATTGAAAATCACCGCGTTGCTTAATTACTTAAATACAAAGCTGCAAAAGTTGAAATTCAAATGACGCTTTAAAAAAATGAATCAAATGGCAGATCAACATTAGTATTTTTAAAATGCAATTAAATTGATAAATTATTCACATTATCGTCATAATAAATTATATATAGAAAGAAGTCCATTGATGACCTTCGAAATCAAAACTAATCAAACAATGGCTCCTATATATATATATATAACTGCATGTCATTAACTATCAGGATAAAACCTAATCCTTTTTATTTCAAATTCCAATTTTACTAATCTAATCATAAGATTCAAAATAAAAAGAAAAACAAAAAAGAATATGTGTACCTTAATTATTATAAACACAAACAACTCCATCAGAAACTTATAAAAGTTGATCAAGTGTGAGAACGGCGAATCCAACATTGCTCTGAAATCCCGAGTTGAAGGTGGTGGAGACGTTGGTGGAGATGACAGGCAACGTTGGTGGAGGCATTGGTGGAGACGACGGGCGGCGTTTGGAGGAGTTGGTGAAGACGAGTGGTGCGGATCCAGCAGCGAGCTTGGAGCATCGGAGAAAGCGAGTGGAATCCCAGCTTGGATCCTCGTAAGTTATTGTGATTTTGGGGCCCATGATAGGAGCCATTAGATCAAATGATCTAACGGCTACTAGGGATCTAGGGACATGCCCATATATGGATTATGGCGTCCCTAGAAGACGTATCCCCATATATATATATATATATATATATATATATATATATATATATATATATATATACGTGTTAGGCATGAAGAAGATATCCACCAAATTAACCATACTGTAACAATTTAATGGATGTTATATTAATACCTCACAAAAGGGCCAAAATTAATCTTTCTTCTAATTTGCTATTGTTTTATTAAAATCGAATTTGACGGTGAATTATATAAATTGTTCCAACACAAGTCTTTTCTAATAATAATATTAGAGCATAAATATAAGATTATTTCTAACTAACAACATGTCGACAATCACTAGATGGTTTAGTGATAAATTATCTTTATAGTAGGTGAATGACAACTCGACTCCCCTATATAGGTATTGTACAATACTATGCAAATATTGTAAAAATTCTTTAATCATATTATAGTAATATTATTCATCCCCTATTCACTAAATCTCTCGTTTGAGGAATTGTATTCTTTGCACTTCCAATGTTGAAAACAAAAGAGATATATTACTATGGGATAAATCTCTAAAAGGAGTCATTAAACCGCAATTATTGATGCACAATTGTATTAGTATATTCTTTTAACAACCCCTTATATGAGACACTTGTCATCTTTATTGAAAATAAAAACAACAACACTATCGAAATCAAAGTTTCTAATATACTAAGGTAGTGTTTGTTTGATGGGTTTTAGAGTTACATCTAACTTGAGTTACGGGATTTTTGAAAATCCAGTGATTGGTTAGCAGGATTTTAAAAACTCATGTAACTCATTCAATAAGGGATTTGATTTTACCGCCAAATTAGTGATGAAACCAAATCCATTATGTTTTTACTTCCTCACATGCATAGCATATGACCTACGTGTGACCAACTATGGAAAAACAAATATTATCAAATACTCATGGATAGTGAAAAACTTATAAATTCTAATAATAAATTTTATAATTAATTTAATAATAAAATTAATAGTTAAACTAAACGGTATAATAATTAAAACTATTAAATAACTTGTTAAAACGGATGAAAATCTTAAAAATGCTCTCAAAAAATTTTTAAAGATAATAAAATTTTAATAAATATACTGATAAATTTAAATTTAATAGTTAAACTAATAAATATGTAATTAAAATCACTAAAATAACATTGCATCTTATAATACAATATTTTCAGATTCACCCATTGAAACACTAGCTCTGATTTTATTATTGAATTTTAAAAAAGAACTACTTCTAGTTACACTGTAATTATAAACACATTACACTTAAAGTTACATCCAACCAAAGAAAACCTAGTATACTAATCATATTTGATACTAAATATAGAGCGTCTTTAAATCATAAGATACCAAACATGTATCAACATCTTAAAATTTATAATACACTACAAATAATTTGCTATGATGCAACATGACTCATATACAAATGCCAATGTCTTTCCTATATATATATATATATATATATATATATATATATATTCAAAAAAAACACAAAAGAGATCAAGCCTAGACGCAATCTCCAAAATGATGAAATGCTATCAAAATATGAAGAAAATCTAGTGATCCACGTTAAGGCCAAGTTGCATGAGACGATGGTACATGTCAGGAGGATGTTCATCCATCTTTTGCCTCTCTGGCTGCACCCACCTGCCATCTCCTGATCTAACCATCCCCTTGTTCAAATCTTGCCTCCAATATGGTGGAACCATGTGATGGTCTTTAAGGAAATCACTAGCCTTGTTAATTAGAGCTGGATCTCTTCCACTTGCTAGAACAAATCTTTCTCCCTTTCCATGGTACCTGTTACAATGATATTTTCTTATTAAGTTTTTCAAGGTCTGTAAGAATCTATAGCATGAATTTTTTTTTTATACTTTATATTATAGATTAAGAGATTTAACTTTGGGACAGTTTGAATTCACTAGTGTAACAAGTGCATGTGTTCTACCTATCCTTTTCTTTAGTGACGAGAAGCACCAAAATTTGATTATTTAAATATATGTATTTAAATAATTAAATTTATACATAAAAAAAAATTTGATGATATATAATTCTTAGGTGTTTAGGTTAAAAGCGATATCAATTTTATCTCTTAATCAAGCACCTCTCTTTAAATCTCTCGCTTATCCTATTCTTATGACCTTATTTCTAATGGGTTGAACTTGAGCTTTTACACTCGATTTGATTGCTAAAATTTAGAATTATTTTAATTTCCAATTAAATTCATAAAAACAGTTTGTGAATGTACTCGAATCGGTTAAAGAATTTAATGAGTTCAAATTTTTTTATTACATTATTTTTATATGCTAAAACTCAAATTAAATCTAATCAAGTTTAACTTAGCCTAACTACATTTCGATGAACCTAAAATTACAGCAACACTGAATGATAATTAATGTGGCCAAGCCCCATCTTATGGTTCAGTTTACCTCTTATATTTCAATTAAAAATCAATAAAAATAATTAAAATATCACTTGTATCTTTTACAGCCTGTAGTCGTATGTCAAAATATTTAATAATTAATATACAAATATTCTATATTTATCCAATTATCCTTATGTAATAATTATATTTATATATATATATATATATATATATATATATATAAAGAAAAAGAGGAATAGTAGTACAAACCCGTCAAGAAGGTGGAGATGAGCCTCGAGGTTATGGAAGCAAGAAGGATCCCCAGTGTCCTTGAGAAAGGGCGAGCTCTTGTGATCTAGCGCCAGCTCCACCCCAACATGGCAGTAGCTCCACGGCAACCCTTCGGCCAACCTCTGCAGCAGCGCCGGCACCCTCTCATTGAACAAAATCCCCGGCACCCTCGGCACCGTATCATGAACATTCACCACTCTCAACGCCTTCACCCCCAACCCTTCAAACCTCTCCTTGAACGCCCTGTTCCCAACCCTCGGCCCCGAGAACGAGAACACGCACACCGATCTCCCTCCGGTCACACCGGTCTCGACCAGATCGTACGCGCTGAGCATGGCCAGCGCACTGCCGAGACTGTGACCGGTCACCGAGATGCTCACTTGTTCTCCGTTTTTAACGGCGTGGTGGTCGATGAGCTTCTTCACCTCAGCCAGCACCTGCTCGCGAGCGGAGTACTTGCAGAACCGGCAGGACGGATCCTTATCGGTGTACAGATCTATGAATCCTGATTCGACCTTGACGGCCGGATCTGGGCAAGGGATACCCTCCAACGAGATAGGGCGTAGGAAATCCATGAGATCTGCGATCCATTCGAGCTTGGTGACGGTGCCGCGCCAGGCGATGACGATGTCGCGGCGGCCAAGAAGGGCGGTGGTGGCGTCGGAGGAGACGGCGATGTAGCCGATCCAGTTGGCGCGCTCGCTCCAGGTGCGATCCCAGCGAGATCGGGAGAAGAAATTGGGGAGATTGATGTTGGAGGTGGCGTAGAGGAAGCGGGAGACGTCGTAGCCGCAGGAGCCCATGGCGAGGCCGGAGAAGAACCTGCGGCGAGGGTATTTGGAGCTGCCACAGTAGCGGGAGAAGGGGTCGAAGTCGAAGGCGTCGTAACAGGCTTGGGCGAACTCGCCGTAGCGGATCAGCTCGGATCGAAGGAGTGGGTCGATGGGGTCGAGAAGGCCGGACCAGTCTTGGTCGCCGTGGATCTCCGGCCATCGGGAAGGGAGATGATGATGCTGGTCGTGAGAAGGTGAGAGGGATCTGGTTGTGAACTCGTCGGCGTCGATGATGGGATCGTCTTCGAGGTCGGAGAGGAGGGAAGTGAGGGAGGAGTCGTCTTTGGTGGTGGCGGCGGAGAGGTGGAGATGATGGGGTTTAGGAATTAGGGAGGGTTTGGGAGGGAATGAGAGGAGAGATGGAGCGAGATGGAGTGGGAGGGGAGGAGGAGGGGGGTGATGGAGAGGAGGAGGTTGGAGCTTGATGAATGGGATCGCCATGGAATTAATGGAATGGTGGTGTTGGGGTAGAGGCTCTGGATGGACCGATCAGGAAGGGGGACTTGATTTTTTATAATATCATAACATTATGCATGGCTCGTTTGGTCCATGTCAATAAAAATTATGAACCGCGACGCGACGACATGATAGCGAAATTTAACTTTTTTTTTCCTTAAAAGAATAACTTATTTGTATAATCTCGAAAACTATTTTAGATTTTAGCCTGCACAAATGTTTATTAAGTTTATGATCCGGCTCTACATTTGTACATGCGACTACTATTTACATAAAAAATTAAAATAAATAAAATAAAAATTACTGATGAGTTTAGTTGATTATGGGAGAATCAACAGAGGCAATCAAAGCGATAGAAGGCTTCACATAATGTAAGGGTGCGTTTGGTACAATAGAAAGTAATAATTTTTTCTGCAAAATAAAAGAGATGAATTCTTTTCATCAGTTTGGATTTTAAAAAACAAAGGGCTCCTTCCAATCACTTTCTCTTTGACTAGAGAAAGTGATTCACAAAGGGGTGGTGTGAATGTGAAAGTTGAATAAATATGGAATTACCATATTACCCTTTTATTATATAAAACATCTTCATCGTTTCTTTTCTCTTCTCAAAAAACTCTAACGCATTTGGCATCGTCTCTTCTTTCAGATCGGAGCAATTCTGGTAATTATTTTTCCCAAATTTGATTATCATCTTATTGAATGTTGTTTATGTTTTTATTTTGTAATTTTTGTTTTAAGTAATTTTATTTGGATAATATTTTTTTGGAAGAATATCTATTTTGAACCAAACATGTATTGATATAATTATCTAATAGATAAGATAATCATGAAAAAGAGAGAATTTAGACATATATATTTGACAATTGTTTTATGAATTAGAACAAAAAATACATGTAAATATATGATTATCTCATATATTTTATATTTAACAAATTATATATATATATATATATATATATATATATATATATATATATATATATATATATATTTGATTAACCAAATTTAAAATTCATAAGATAAGCCTATAGTGTGTGTGGATATATATTATTAACTAAATATAAAATTGATAACATAATATGCTTTGATTTAGATTGAAAACTTAGATTGGCTCAAGCAACTCCTCAAAGATGATGGACAAAAATTTAGGAACACATAGTGCTTGAAAGCCATATTTTTTTTAGTGTACTATAGAGCATAAAAACCCAATTTAAATTAAAAAAACACTTATGAGGAAATGGTTAATTATCATTTAGACAAAATTAGTAATATCATTAGAGTTTATTAAAAACCCGATTTTAGTAACTATAATAACTAAGGGAAAAAATGAGAATAAACTTAACTTTACAATGAACATGCATTCACACCAAACAAGAGAATTAGGTTTACATGCAATTAAATTACAAGTTTTATTAAACACACCAAACATTGTAATGTTAGTTTGCAGGGAAAGTAATTGCATGCAAAATCTTTCCCTGCAAAAACTTTGCATGCAATTAGTTTGCCTGCAAAGCTCCAAACTGGCCCTAAATGAATTTTCGATAAATAAAACATATATTAATTAACAATTATTAATAATACCGAAAATGAACAAAAAATTACTCTAAAATTCACTTATTCATAAAAAATCCTTGATAATTTCATTATTCACATAAAGTCTCTTTTTTTATTTGTTTCCATGTGGATTGACTATTATACCTCTCCACTCATGTAAGATGCAGGTGGTTGGGGTGGTGCGTTTTCCGAGATAGTGGATGTGATTGCATTTATTGCATGTGGTTGTCTTCTATTCCTGAACGGTAATAAGAAAAACTACTTTCCTCTTGTTAGAGACCAAAGCTCGACCAGAAAACCCTTCCCACATCACCGGTTTATCGAACACCTCCCAAACCTGGATGTTGCGACTGAAGGTATGAAAGTAAGTTATCGGTTCACCAGAGACCTCCCGTGGAACAGTGCTTCTCTTCTATTACTTTTGATTCTGTTGTCTTTATGGTTTAGCGTTGTGAAATCATGCACTCTAGTTCACGTTTTTACAACAATCTGGCTTGGTTCTAATGGTGAATTTCAAAATGTGCAATTTTTATCTAGGAACCATCTCAGTTCCCCATCTTACCCCCCCCCAACCCAAATCACCCCAAAAGAAAGATGTCAACCAAAATCCCCCACACAATTATCAATGTTGTACCTGCAAAAGAAACAGAAGAGCAGACTAACGCTAAAGAGCCACGTTAGCCCCCCATCGATGATGTCTCCATCTTCGTCATTGAAAAATAAAAATCAACTATGGTCAAGACGGATTTCATCTCTAAAAAGAAATTACTAGCTAGCTTTTGGAGGCTAGACCAACTTGAGCAAGTGACTATAGCCATGTTTTTAAACTTCTTCATTGACAAATAAGCTTCTTCTCACTTACTGCGTTTGATTTTCATTTACAATGTGCATTTATAGTTTAGTTCGCCTAGTTCTTGCTTACAAGGCTTAGTTACCACTTCCATATATTTGTTACCATTTAGCATTTCGCTTTTTGCATTAATCCGTCGCATTCCTACTTAGCATCGTGATTTACCATTTATCCATACACAAGACCGTCGTGTGGAACAATAATCTATCAATGATCACTACATAAGACCACCTGTTCACATTGGTGGATTGGAGTGTCGTTCCTGACGATGTGCTGAATGTCTTTGTCTCTTTTCCATAGTGACAATGTGCCACTATTGCGTCTGTGGTTCGCAACACAAATACTGATGGATGGAATCGCGAGAAGTAAGGGAAGGCAAAAGACAGAGTCAAAGAGAAACTCTCACAAACCTTAATTTGACTTTCCTTCTTTAAAATTTGTCATTTCTGTTTATGTGAAATTGTTATTACTTATTTTTCCGTGACCTTTCAAACAGCGCGATAATATTTAACATGGAATGTTGCCGCTTACTATTAGATATTGTTACTTATTTTGATTTGATTATCTTTAGAACAGTGTGTTAATCTTTAACATGAAGTATTGTCGTTTACTACAATGTTATTACTTACTTGTCCTTGATGATCTGTAGACCAGCGGGATAGCACGTAGCACGAAGTGCTACTGCTTACTAGTAGATGTTATTATTTACTTCAACTTCGGATTATATGCCAAAACAACGCAACCTTAAACAAAAGTACAAATTAACATCAATTACTCCATGATTGGTGGATTACACAATCTACGATTATGGCACTACATACAAACATAACGAAATAAACTAGAACGGATAAAACAAAATGGAAACATCTATACATAAGCATGATATTGGTGTACTAAGTGAGAAATGTGAGTCATAAACACTAACAGTGATATTTAAATGCCAAACAAAAGCACTATATACTAACATGAGGAAATAAATGGGAGCCGATAAAACTAAGTGGAAACATCTATATATAAGCGCAATATCAATGTGCTAAGCGAGAAGTGTGCGTCATAAATACTAACAATGATATTTAAATGTCAAAAGAAAGCGCTAGATCAAGAGAATGACGTAAACAACAACGGACAGTACTAAAGGGAACCTTCTATATATAAGTGCGATAGTGATGTTCTACTAACACCACTGTATGAGAATTATGTAAGCTTACCGTATCGAGTCCATCATGTTCATCACAGGGAGGTGGCACTTGTGCACTAACACATTTTTTGGACGCTTTCAAGTGTGCGATCGTGCCAATACCCCCGTTGCATGTGTGTGTAGGGAACATCGTCCTGGTCCTGAATGTGTCATGGTTACTATCCTTAGATGCGTGGACACACCATTGGCAACCCGTGGATGCACATTGGACAGTTACCCTCTACTTCTCATTTTTCACAAATGTGACGTTAAAATTCCGTCCAATGGCAAAACTTCTTACCGTGTCCTTAAGTGTTCACCATCACGGAACCGTTGGTCAACCTCCAAACCTGCACTTTCAGGTTAGTCTACTACTATCAATAGGCCACCTGTTGTTTGTTGTTGGGATTAGAATATGCATCTATTGAATCATAAGCTCTCTAAAATTGAATCTCTCCTTCTGATATACACAACAAAATCTAAGATATGGAGAAGCATGCAATTGATCTACAAGAGGAAACTAAACAAATTAAATAGCACAACGACAGAGTACTAAGCATTAAAATCCATACTAAATGGTAAACTCCACAACTAAGAGGAAAAAATTCGTGTGCATGCAAAAACCAAGATGTAAGTAGAAAACATGTTTACCAAGTGAAATTGCCCACAACTACACCGTAATTAGATGTACAAAATGGAAACACATGCTTCGATGACTGGTCACCTTAATTGTATGCATAAACAAAGATACGATATTTACGATGGAAAAGAGGAACCGGGGCCCATCCACCGGATCCTCAGTGTATCAACAATAAAGTCGACTGTAGCGCTGTTGAACATATGGTATATATGGCATATTCGCTAGAAATCCACCTCAAAGTCAATGGGACAGACCAATCGATGTGCATCCGGCGTGACAAACTTCACCCTAACTCTAGAAATTTCGAAGCTCCATCTTTTACATATCTCCCATAGCGATGACTCCTAAGAAGTCCATACCGTGAACTGCAATACTCGACCCTCTTCCTAATATGTAGCTACTACATAGAAGGTAATTATTGAATGTCTGTGGCATAAAAGCCTCACGCAGTCATGGATTAGAATCAAACAAACATTTACAAATTGTCATCAAAACAAGGTAAAAAAGTAAACATTCTTTCATGACACCCTTAAATGGCAACAAATGCAGTTGGTCTTTGGGAGCAACTTAGACACTTGTAGAAGAGACAAATCTATCCTATGTAAATGCAAAACAAAAGGGAACAAAAGAGATTCTGAAAAATAAAGAAAAAAAAGGGAATCTCATTTAAAATAAACAAAAAGTACAAGTGCTAATGAAAAGCGGGTAAAAAGGCTGCAATTTGTGATGTTAACTATACATTTTTATCAAAACCTGACAAGACATAATGGGTTTTTCCCACCAATGGCAAGGGCAAACTTGGCATCATATAAAAAAAAGGACTAACGGAGTTGGCTCGAGGGACTAAAAAATATGAAAACTGAAAAAAAAAATCTGACAGTGAAATTCAAATATCATAAGGATTGATCGGAATTTTTCAAAACTTTCAAATACTAATAATAAATTTTCGTATAAAAATATTACATATATAATTTCCTTTGGCCTCGCGCATTACACCGTATCTAGACAGGTGTGGGGGTGCATGGGACCTTCCTGGTTTCATAGTAATGATAGTTTGTTGATTAAAGTAATATTTTTATTAATAATAAAATACTGTTATTTTAAATAGTTTTAAGTAAGTCTATATATATATATATATATATATATATATATATATATAGTACTTTTTTCCAAACTATTGAATTTGATTTTTTTTTTCCTTAGTTGAATCTGTTAATTAAAATTAATTCCTAATTCTTCAAATAATATTTAATTTGATCTTCTCTTTCATAAGCGTATGTGATAGTTTACATTGTTTATATATATATATATATATTTGAATTTTGAATTTCAAAATAAAAAATAAATAAAACAATTTTAAAAATAAAAAACCCTAACCTACGGGGGACTTGGGCGATGGGGAGGTTGAAGAAAAAGGGGAATTAGAGGAGGAGGAGAGGAAAAGAAAGAAGGAAGAATGAGGATAAGAAATATAAAAAAAAAAACTCCTGATAACAAAGAAGAATTTATGATTTTTTTTTTAGAAAATTGAGTCATAATCATGCATTCTTCTAATGTCTCAACACATCATGATATTTTAAAATATGTTTGTTTAATTATCTTATGCACATGTGTTCAATCTTTTGGTCTCACGTGGATAATGCATACATAGTGTTCCTTTTTTTCAAATGCTTTAGATGATGGCTACATGTTTAAACTTAATAACATGCACAACAAAAGAATAGGACACATTGAATAATATTTTGGACCAATAATCATGTTTTAATTAGACATCCTATTTATTTTCATGTACTCATAGAATCTAATTATCATGTATGTATCATGTTGCTGTTAATGCTATGGCCACATAAAACCAAAAAAAATTAGTGATGGAAAAAAAATTCCAAAACAAATCTCCCCATTTTTGCAAACATGGTTACAAAATATAAAAAAAATGAAATGAGGAAAATTTTGGGTCTTGTTGCAAAATATGGGGAAAAAATATGAAAAGTAAGAATTTTAGGGGTTTATTCACAAAATTGAAATTTCAGGGCTCATTTGTGAAATGTGAACAAAATTAAGAAGACTCAGAAGAGTGAGAATTTTGGGAGCTATTTGCAAAATAGCAACAAAAATGTGAAATATATGTAGAATCAGGTTTATTTACAAAAATATTAAAAATGAGAAACTGAGATAACTCGGGGGTCTAGTTGCAAAAATGTCAAAAATTGTGAAAAGGGAATATATTAGGGACTAATGGCGAAAGAAAAAGGGGCATAATAGGTGTAAAACATAAAAATAAAAGAAAATAAAAATAAATAAATAATAATAAGGAGAGAGTGGAGACTTGTATAGAGGAAGGGGTATTTTGGTAAATTAATGAGTTTTCTAAAGAACTCCTAAAGCCAGTTGTGATGTCTAATGCATGGCGACTAGTCTTTTTGAGAGAGTCTCGCCATGGTTATTGATAGTCACATGGCTGAAGGGGTTAATGAAGACCTTTGAAGATTTTCTTTGAAGCTAGCTATGATGTCCAATGCATGGCGACTATTCTCCTTGAGAGAGCCTCTCCATATCTTTTGACGGTCATACGAGCAAAAAGGTTGATGAAAATATGATGAAGGTCACTCTTGAAGCTCGCTATGATGTCAAGTGCATTGTAACAACTCTCCTTTAGGGGGTCTCTCCATTGCTTTTTTACATTCACTCGAGCTTAAAAAGGTTGATTAATACTTGATGAACACATTCCTTATTGTTCACTGTAAGGTCAAATGTATGGCACTCTAGTGATGGATGGACATCATAAAAAAAAAAAGAACAAATCTTAAAATTTCTCTTGAAGTTTACTGTGAGGTGCACTGCTTGACACTCGTAGAGGTTCTAAAAAAATCTCTGAAAAATTCCTTAAAGGCTACTGTAATGTCCAATGTTTGACACTCCAGTGGTGGATGGAGCTGATAAAAACTCTTAAAAACTTTTCCTTGAAGCTTACTGTGAGGTCCACTACTTGACATTCACAGTGATACTAAAAATCTCTAAAGAATTCCAAGAAACTCAGTGTGAGATCTAAGACATTTCAACTCTCATAAGGGTGACTTGAAAAATAGCTTTAAAAGCTCTATCAACGGTGATCAAATTCATTATTATATCTTGAAATGAATAAAAAACACAACAAATTAAAGACTCAAGTGAACTAACAAATGAACTCTAAAGTTTCAAGACGTAAAAAAAATCGCGAAACCAAGAAGTTTCACATGTCAAAGATTGAAAGACTTCATAAGAATGGAATGCTGAGGTTGCCAAATATCATATTAAAAAGGATCAAACTGTGACTCACAAACATGGAGAGATTATAATTTGCGACTCAAATCACGTCTAAGATACAAAACTTAGGAACATGGAAAAAAAAACCAAAGTTAAGAGAAAAAATTCAAATATTCTTTTTAGCGAAGGAAGTGAGGGAAACTGAAGTATCCCGACCTCTATTCACTAAACAAAATCATGTCATGTGAATATAAAAAAATTACAAAGCAAATAGGGTTAAGAAAACTTGAGTATCTTGTCCTTGTACTCACAATTAAATTCATGTACCCATATATTGTTTTTATCAATAAAATCGATTCTATATTTCTTATTCACACTCCTTTTTAATAGGAGGTTCTAGAGACTGTCCGAGGTAATTAATATTGGGGATTTGATCTTAGTGAAAGTCATAAACCCACAATCATTTGAAATTATAAAGAACTAAATTTTTTTTATTTGTGATCTATTTATTTTTAACCAATTAACCCCATTAAAAACCGGATAAAAATAAGCACATAATATATGAAATGGTCCATTTTGACCTCTGGCATTTTATGTGCATAATTTCTCTAAGAATATAGTCATCTGAGTAAAATTATAATAGATATTTGTTCAAATGATTATATATAATTTTCCAATATATGTTATTTAAAAGACAAGTGTGGTTGAGATGAAAACTTTGCGATAGATGTTGGGCATCAAGAATGCTTGATTGAGAAATGAGTTTATTCATTATTGATTGGGAGTAGTACTTATAATTGACAAATAAAAAAAGAATTAATTAGAATGATATGGGCATCTGCTTAAACGAACTCTAGTTGTCCATAAAAAAAAGGGTAGAAGCTCTCCAAGTGAGGTCATCGTAATGGGAAAAATACACTTAAAACATATTTAGTATATACATTACGTAATAATATAATATAGTTTTTTTATTTTATTGATATTAATAAAGCAGCATGAAAGAACAAGATTTATGGAGTCAATCTCAAATAGTTAGGATTAACTGTGTGTGCTTACAAGTGCTACATTGCTAATAGTAGGTGGCATAATTAATGACCAAGTTGAGCATTAGTTGCTCAATGGAAAGATAAAAATAAACAATTTTTTTTAATTTAAATAATTATAATTCAATTAATTTTTGCAACATTACTAGTTAGTTATCAAACTTTCTTATTTAATGAAACTTGGACTCAATTAAGTAACAACATGAGATAGCCAACTATAAAGAACAAACTATTAGAGTTGCAATAATATCTGTACATATATATTGTATTTATACATATATACATACTCATGTGTACACCATTTTTATATTTATATGGGCTACTTTGCTCTAATGAAGCTCATTCATTTCTCTTTGCTGGTCAAGGTTGGCTGCAACTAACCTTTAGTCAAGGTTGGCTGCCAGCAACCTTGTTAAGTTTATTAACCTTTCATTAAGCCACCTAATCATTCACTTAATCACCCATGAGTTTCTTATAAATAGAGGCCTTCATATCAACTCAAGACACAGCCTCAAATTTGAAGAGAAGAGTGAGGGTGAGGGTGAGAAAGTGGGAAAAATAGTGGGAAAAATATTTTAGAGAGTTTGTGTTGCTTCTGTTACAGGAGAGAATTAGTTGGTATTTTCTTTGTTAACAGAAAGCTTGTAGCTCCTCTTTTTACCACTATAGTAAATTCTTCTATCTTGCCCGTGGTTTTTACCCTGATTTGTTTAGGGGTTTTCCACGTAAAATCTGTGTCTATCATCTTTATCTTTTATCTTCAAGTACTTATGCTGCGAACCTGCTTCACTCAGTTCCCTTTATTCCGCAACAAGTGGTATTAGAGCTAGATTTGGGTGTATATATATATCTACTTATTGTATGCTCTGTGGCTGCCACTAATAGTGGATCCTCCACATCAGAAAATAAGTTAGATTATTATTCACCCATTGAAAGAACTGATTACTGCCCGTCAAGCAGTTTATTACAGAAGCAATGGCAGCAAAGTTTGAAATCGAGAAATTCAACGGGAGTAATTTCTCGTTGTGGAAGCTGAAGATGAAAGCTATCCTGAGGAAGGATAATTGCTTAGCGGCTATCAGTGAAAAGCCAGCTGAGGTTAAAGATGATAAGTGGAACGAGATCGACGGGAACGCCATAGCAAATCTTCATCTCGCACTTGCTGATGGAGTTCTATCAAGCATTGAAGAGAAGAAAACGGCGAAGGAGATTTGGGATCACCTCACTAAACTCTATGAGGCCAAGTCACTCCACAAAAAGATTTTTCTTAAAAGAAAACTCTATACTTTACGTATGGTGGAATCCACTTCAGTGACGGAGCACCTGAACACCCTAAATACTCTATTTTCCAACCTCACATCATTGGGACATAAAATAGAGGTAGGTGAATATGCAGAGCTTCTACTCCAAAGCTTGCCAGATTCTTATGATCAACTCATCATCAACTTCACAAACAATGTCCCCACGAACATTCTAGTCTTCGACGACATTGCAGCTGCTATTCTGGAGGAAGAGAGTCGGCACAAGAACAAGGAAGACAGGTTGGCAAATTCGCATCAACCGGAGGCCTTGGTGGTGATGTGAGGAAGATCAATGGAGCGTGGCCCCAGTGGGAGCTACAATAAAGGCAGATCAAAGTTAAGGAGTAAGAAAACTTTCAAGTGCTACAATTGTGGCAAGAAAGGTCACTTGAAGAAGGATTGTTGGAGTCTAAATAAGAAAGACTCCAATCCTCAAGGAAATATTGCAAGCATCTCAAATGATGGAGAAGCCATGGTATGTGAAGTAGCAACACACACAGGGAAAAGGTTTGCTGATGTTTGGCTTCTAGACTCAGCGGCAACCTTTCATATGACTTCAAGAAAGGAATGGTTTTATCACTATGAACCTATTTCTGGAGGTTCTGTGTATAGTTGCAACGATCAAGCTCTGAAGATCGTTGGTATTGGCACCATCAAGTTGAAGATGTACGATGACACAATCCGGACTATACAAGAAGTCCGACATGTCGAGGGGCTGACAAAGAACTTGTTGTCTATTGGACAACTTGATGATCTTGGGTGCAAGATTGAAGTTCAGAACAAGATTATGAAAATAATTCGAGGTGCGCTTGTATTAATGAAAGGAGACAAGATAGCTGCAAACTTGTATATGTTGAAAGGAGAGACTCTGCAATAAGGAGAAGCTTCAGTTGCTACAAGTAGTCCAAGTGAAAAGCGTGCAATAACATGGCACAAGAAACTCGGACATATGAGTGACCAAGGAATGAAGATTCTTGCAGAGAGAAGTCTACTTCAAGGTCTCACAAAGGTAACGCTACCCTTTTGTGAGCATTGCATTGTCAGCAAGCAAAATCGACTAAAGTTCAACACATCTAATTCTAGAAGCAAAACCATTCTAGAATTGTTCACTCTGATGTGTGGCAAGCACCAGTTACATCCCTAGGAGGAGCAAATTATTTTGTATCATTTATTGATGATTACTTCAAGAGATGTTGGGTGTATCCTATCAAGAGGAAGGCAGATGTGTTTCAAGTCTTCAAAACTTACAAAGCGCAAGTAGAGCTTGAATCTGGCGAAAAGATCAAATGTTTGAGGACAGATAATGGAGGAGAATACACTGGTAAAGAATTTGATGAATTTTGCAAGCAAGAAGGCATCAAAAGGCAGTTCACCACAGCATACACTCCTCAACAAAATGGAGTGGCAGAGCGGATAAATAGAACCCTGTTGGAGAGAACAAGGGCAATGATGGGAGCTGCAGGCCTAGACAAGAAGTTTTGGGCAGAAGTAGTCAGCACCGCCTGCTATGTGGTGAATCGGTCTCCATCAACTGTAATAGAGTTGAAGACACCGATGGAGATGTGGACTGGTAAGCTAGTGGACTATTCAAACCTTCATATATTTGGAAGTCCTGTATATGTGATGTATAATGCCCTAGAAACTACAAAACTGGATCCAAAATCCAGAAAATGTATGTTCTTGGGATATGCTGATAGAGTAAAGGGGTATCGCCTATGGGATCCCACTGCCTACAAGGTCGTGATCAGTATAGATGTTGTCTTCATAGAAGACAAAGGACAAGAGCAAGAAAATGATGAAAGCACGGAGACTACTACTGTACAGGTTGAAAAGGAAGCTGAAGCTATACTAGAGCATGAAGAACAAGAACCAGCTGAATCTGAAGTACCAGAAGTTCTGCGGTCAACTCGTTCAAGAAAAATACCAGGTTGTCACTCTGACTATATTTTGGAAGGGAATATTGCATATTGCTTTCTAACTGAGGATGGAGAACCATCAACTCTTCAAGAAGCACTGAGTAGTTCAGATGCATCTCAGTGGATGGCAGCAATGCAAGAAGAAATTGAAGCCCTTCATAAAATAGGACATGGGAGCTGGTATCATTACCACTAGGGAGGAAAGCTATTGACAACAAATGGGTCTACAAGATCAAGCGCAATGGTGATGATCAAGTAGACCGCTATCGTGCCAGATTGGTGGTTAAAGGATATGCTCAAAAAGAAGGTATTGACTTCAATGAAATATTTTCACCTGTGGTTCGACTTACAACAGTCCGAGTAGTATTGGCGATATGTGCTACTTTTAACTTGCATCTTGAGCAGTTGGATGTAAAGACTGCATTTCTTCATGGAGATCTTGAAGAAGAAATTTACATGCTCCAACCAGAAGGATTTGAAGAACAAGGTAAAGAGAACTTGGTTTACAGGTTGAACAAATCTCTGTACGGGCTAAAACAGGCGGCAAGATGTTGGTACAAGAGATTTGATTCCTTCATCATGAGCCTTGGATACAACAGACTTAATGCAGACCCTTGTGCATATGTCAAGAGGTTTGGAGAAGAAGATTTTGTCTTCTTGTTGTTGTATGTTGACGACATGTTGGTTGCAGGCCCCAACAAAGATCGTATCAAGGAGTTGAAGGAACAGTTGGCTAGGGAATTTGAAATGAAGGACTTGGGACCAGCAAACAAGATTCTAAGGATGCAAATTCACCGAGACAGAAATAAAAAGAAGATTTGGCTTTCATAGAAGAACTATCTGAAGAAGATCTTGCGGCGCTTTAACATGCAAGACTGTAAGCCAATTTCTACCCCACTTCTTATTAATTTCAAGTTATCCTCAAGTATGAGTCCTAGCAATGAAGAAGAGAGGATAGAGATGTCTCGAGTACCGTATGCATCAGCAGTGGGAAGCCTAATGTTCGCCATGATCTGTACAAGACCGGACATTGTACATGCAGTGGGAATGGTAAGTCGGTACATGGCGAATCCTGGTCGAGAGCATTGGAATACTGTTAAAAGGATTCTCAGATATGTAAAAGGAACCTCAGATGTTGCATTATGTTATGGGGGATCAGATTTTACTATGAATGGGTATGTTGATGCTGACTATGCAGGTGATCTTGACAAAAGCAAATCCACTTCAGGATATGTGTTCACACTAGCTGGAGGAGCTGTGAGCTGGATTTCGAAACTGCAGTCACTCGTTGCTACATCAACGACATAAGCAGAATATATAGCAGCTACACAAGCTAGTAAAGAAGCAATGTGGTTAAAGATGGTGCTGGAAGAACTCGGGTACAAACGAGAAAACATTTCTTTATTTTGTGACAATCATAGTGCTTTGCATCTTGCAAGGAACTCAGCATTTCATTCCAAGACAAAACATATCAGAGTTCAGTACCACTTCGTTCGTGAGAAAATGGAAGAAGGAACAGTGGATATGCAGAAGATTCATACAACTGACAACCTTGCAGATTTTATGACGAAAGCAATCAATACCGACAAGTTCAAGTGGTGTCGATCCTCTTGTGGTCTGACAGAGACATAAGCAACATCAAGTGGAAAGATAGAAAGAATGGTGTGAAGATCTGATTGACTATCAATCATGTCTTCAAGTGGGAGAATGCTGGTCAAGGTTGGCTGCAACCAACCTTTAGTCAAGGCTGGCTTCCACCAACCTTGTTAAGTTTATTAACCTTTCATTAAGCCACATAATCCTTCACTTAATCACCCATGAGTTTCCTATAAATAGAGGCCTTCATATCAACTCAAGATACAGCCTCAAATTTGAAGAGAAGAGTGAGGGTGAGGGTGAGAAAGTGGGAAAAATAGTGAGAAAAATATTTTAGAGAGTTTGTGTTGCTTCTGTTACAGGAGAGAATTCGTTGGTATTTTCCCTGTTAACAGAAAGCTTGTAGCTCCTCTTTTTACCACTATAGTAAATTCTTCTATCTTGCCCGTGGTTTTTACCCTGATTTGTTTAGGGGTTTTCCACGTAAAATCTGTGTCTATCATCTTTATCTTTTATCTTCAAGTACTTATGTTGCGACCCTGCTCCACTCAGTTCCCTTTATTCCGCAACACTCTTCTCTCAAATCTTTTATTTATCATGGTATCAAAGCCCAGCCAATATCACCGGATTCTTGTCGGATTTCAATCCAGTCTATGACGTTGATGTTTGTTCGGTTCTTCATTGTCGAAGTCGACGTTCACTCGGTCCACTTCTTCCTCAAGAGCTTTGTTTACTCTCCTACGAGCGTTGACAGCTTCACCCAACAGAAGGAAGGAGAACACCGCCGGCGCTGCCGCTGCTGGATGTTTTAGAGCTTCAAGGGTTTCCAAGGAAAGCACCTCGACAACACTTCACCGACGACAAAGAGTGCCTCCGGATTAGCACTCCGATGACACCTCGACCTGAGCTCCATGTCCATCAATGGCTCGTCGCCAGACCTCGACATCCCTCCGACCTCGACATGACATCCTTCCCTTAGTGCAAGTCCCAACCTCAAAATGGCATCCCGTGACTCGAAAAGCTTTTGATTCATTGATGGCCAGTCCGTAACTTATTTCTTTTGTTTTGGTCATTATCTAATTAATATTATATATATATATATCAAAAAAACAAAAACAAAACAAAAACTTTTCAACAAAAAAAAGCCTTTTTTCCTAGACAGGCACGACTTTCCTAAACGTCTGTCTTTTTCCTTTTGTTTTGATTCCAATATTTTTTTAATATATATATATATATATATATATATATAATGGCATCATCTTCCTCTGCTTCACATTTCCTAACTTCAATTGATATAAAATTAAATGGGTCCAATTACAGAAAATGGTTTACTACTGTTTGCATTATTTTACTCGGTATGGATCTGCTTGGCCATATCGGTAGTACCTCTCCCCAACCGTCCACCCCTGATGCATCATGGACACTTGCCGATCACTGTACCATGACTTTTATCTGTCAGTCTTATGAGATTAATATTCGTATAGAAATTGGGCATCTTCTCACTGCTAATGCAACGTGGGAACATTTAGGTCATATGTTTGAGCATTCTAGCTCTGCTCGTCAGCATGCCATTTTGTAGAACCTTACTCACGTCCAACAGTGTGAGCGTTCCGTCAGGGAGTAGGTCAGTCCACTTGCTTGACATGCAAATGTTGCAAAACTCATACTCAATCTCGCCAAACACAGTGCACCTTCGAATTTCTGATGCATGTTCATCTTGATTTTGAGCCTGTTCGTAGCCAACTGCTCAACCGAGACCCTCTTCCATCTTTTAATGATGTCATTCGTAGTGTTATTGCTGAAGAAACTCGTCCCAACATATTATCTCAAAGGCTTATCCCTAAAGACACAGTTTTCACCATCACCTCTCCACGTTCCTCCCGAGTATCCTCCGGCCCTTCATCGACCTCTTCTAGATCTTCTGTCATCTGTTATTACTGCAAGCATCTTAGTCATATGAAGAGTCAATGTCTTAAGCTTTAGCAATGATAGCAACAACAGTAGTCACCACAGTCTCGCCCACTGCCTCGTTCTCCTTCTTCCTCCCCTCATGTTGCTTCTGTCTAAGCTTCAGCTTCTCCTTCCTCTACTAACATTCTTTCTCAGGTTACTGAACTTACTGAACAGATTCATGCAATGCAGCGAGCTCTGCCTTCCAGCATTTTATCTGCTATGTCTGTTATCTCTAGTATGCCTTCCTTCTCCTGGATTTTAGATTTTGGTGCCACTCATCATATGAGTGCAGATACCTCTAGCCTAGTCTCTATTTCTACACCTCTTACCCTTTTCCAGTGTTCACACTGCTGATGGGAGTCTTCATCCTATCAAGCAGTGTGGTCGTCTTCAGTCCACTCCATTTGATATTCCTAATGTCCATCATGTCTCTTGCTTAGCTCTCAACCTTCTTTCTGTTAATCAGCTTACTGATCATGGTCTCACAGTTACTTTTTCTTCTTCTACTTGTACCGTATAGGACCATCTTACAGGTCAGAGGATTGGGATCGGGTGTAGAGTTGGCAGCCTCTATCACTTCAACTCTCTTCATCTTCCCGCTCTTTCATCTTCTACCATTGCCGCTTCAGCATGTTCTCTTGATCATTAGCACAGTCACCTCGATTACTTGTCTAGTTCTTGCCTAAAACTCTTAACAAGTTCAGGTAGTTTTGGTTCTGTTTCTTCCCTTCCTTCACATCCATGTATGGATTGTAAACTCGCTAAACCAACTGCTCTTCCTTTCTCTTCATGAGAATCTATTTCTGACTCTACTTTTGATCTTATTCATTCTGATGTTTGGGGTCCTGCATCCCTCTCATCTCTTGGTGGTTTCTTCTATTACATATCTTTCATTGATGATTTCTCGCATTATACTTGGCTTTATTTAATGCGTTCCTGATCTAAGGTTTTTGCCATTTACTCTCATTTTACGCAAATGATATATACCAGTTTGGTAAACGCATTAAGATCTTTCGATCTGATGGGGCCCGCGAGTATTTCTCTACATCCTTCTAAACATTATTCTTCACTCACAGCACTATTCCTCAGCAAATATGTCCTTACATTGATGAATTTGGTGATTCACCTCCTCTCTCCGCCGATCCACCTGTCTTGAAGATGCTCCTATTATCCCTCATCATTACCCAGACCGCCCTCGTCGTCCTCCTGCTCAGTATGCTCTTTCTCTCTCCTCTACCTACTCTCCTGATTTCCAACCCTTTCTCTCTCCTCCTGCTTAGTAAAACATCCCCAGTGGCAATAGACTATAACAGAAGAACTTGATGCTCTTCAGCATATACATACATGGGATCTTATTCCGCTTCCATCTGGTGTTACTCCTATCAGCAGTCGGTGGGTCTATCTAGTCAAGAATCGAGCTGATGGTAGTATTGAGAGCCATAAAGCGCGCCTTGTTGCTTGTGGTTTTACTCAACAATATGGCATGGATTATGAGGAGACATTTGCTCATGTGGCCAAGTTGACTACTGTTCGTCTTCTTTTCTCTATTGTTGTTGCTCGTCACTGGTCACTTCATCAGTAAGATGTGACCAATGCCTTCTTACATGAGAATCTTTCTGAAGATGTTTATATGACTCCTCCTCCTGGTTTCTCTCATCCTTCTCAGCATGTTTGTCATCATCGCCGAGCTATCTATGGACTCAAATAGGCTCCTCGTACTTGGTTTGAGCGTTTTCACAATGTGGTTCTTACTCTTGGTTTCACTGAGAACTCTCATGATTATGCTCTCTTCACTCGGCTGACTTCTAGAGGCCTTACTATTCTCCTTCTTTATGTTGACAACAAGGTTATTACTGGTGACGATGTTAGTACTATTCTTTCTTTGAAACAGCGGTTACAAATGGAGTTTTAGATGAAAAATCTTGGCCCTCTTAGTTACTTTCTTGGTCTTGAAGCTGTTTATTCTCATCGAGATTACTTGGTGTCTCAATAGAAGTACATTTCTAATTTTTTTTATGCCCTGATATCACTAATCTACGTACTGTCTCTACTCCTATTGAGTTACATCATACACTCTCCTCTTCTGATGATAAGCCGCTACTTGATCCCACTTGCTATCGTGCACTTGTTGGTGCTCTCGTCTACCTCACCATCACTACGCCTGATATTGCATATGTTGTTCGTGTTCTTGGTCAGTTTGTGAGTGCACCTCGCTCTACCACGATCTTCCCTACGGATGAAAAATATTTGGCTCCTCATAACATAAATTTTGCCCTACGAAAGCAAGAAATCGTAGACAATGTAATATATTTAGCTACGAAATGTGCTACGTAGCGAAAAAAAACATAGAGAATACCCAAATTTCTTGTAGTGTTATGCTCCCCTTTTACGAGTTCTTCGTTATCTTTGTGGCACTATATCCCGATATCTATTTTTCTCTACCGCGTCTTCTCTTGAGTTGCACGCCTATTGTGATGCTAATTGGCCAATTGATGCTTCTGATCGATGATCTACTGCTGGTTTCTACATTTTCCTTAGAGATTCTCTTATCTCTTGGAAAAGCAAGAAACAATCTACTGTTGCTCTTTCCACTGATAAAGTTGAGTATGGTGCTATGTCCTCTACTGTTAAGGAGGTTCTTTGGTTATGTCAAATTTTGATGGACTTTGGTGTCTCTATCTCCGCCCCCACTCCTATATACTGTGATAACCAGAGTACCATCAAAATCGTTGCTAATCCTGTGTTCCATGAGCATACGAAGTATCTTAAGGTCGATCTTCATTTTGTTCTTCTTCATTACCTTGCTGGCGGTATTCTCTTTCCTTATGTCACCTCTACACAGCAGATTGATGATCTTCTCACCAAGGCCCACACTGTCCCCCGGTTTCAGTTTTTGATTGGCAAACTCTCGGTTCATGATGCACCATGAGTTTGATGGGGCATGTTAGAGTTATAATAATACATGTACATGTATATTATATTTATATGTATATACATACTCATGTGTACACTATTTTTGTATTTATATGGGCTACTTTGCTCTAATGAAGATCATTCATTTCTCTTCTCAAATCTTTTATCTATCACAAACCACTAAATGAACTATTACTCTTAAAAATCTGAAAGAGAAGACAAAGTAAAGGTAGAGAAATATTTCCATCAATTGTTGTGTGAATGATAATACAAATGTATACTTCTATTTATACAAAAGTCTAGTATCTACAATAGAAAACTAAATAAATGAGAACGTTACAATTACAAAATTTATGTGATTGACATTAATTTAATTTGTAGTTGATCCTCAAATTATATCATAAAATAGTATGTGGTTACAAAATACTATGTGCTTGAATGGTAGAATTTAAAATGTCTTAAATATATATAAACCAAGCCGTAACCGTAATGTTTGAAATCTAAAAAACAAAACTACAAATTTATAAAAATGCCAAGGAAATGGTTTATATATAGACCATAAAATGCCTCTTGCCATAGAAATTACGAAACACTTCATTTAAATTCAGCTTAAAATAGTGGGAAACATTTGCCTTAAAATGGGAACACAATCATCCCTAAAATGTGAAAAATTAATATATAATATTTAAATTTTTTACAACAAAAGAAACAAGAAAATTTTTTGCGAACAACAAAATGTGCTACATTCATCTCCTACCACTCCATGTCCACGTCCAGGTCCACATCCAAGACGACCCTCTTAAACAGCTTATACATGCTAAATTTATAGCATCTAAAAATGTTTACTCATATTTAACTAGCATATTGTCTTTTTCAGTAAGACTGAAATATTTAAAACAAACTGAAAGTTGTATTTTGTATTGCACTTCAATGGAGAGTTACAAAGCTATTTATATAATTCTTCTTATGTCTAAAGTGAAAAGTTAAAATATTCTAAAATAATTATATGGCTAAAACTATATAATCACATAGCTAGACTTACACTCTCATTCCAATTAGTTCATACCCTTTACAAAATAGTGAAATTATTGAGATCAAGTGAGTGGCAAATGATATTTGAAATATCATGGATGGCCACACATTTTGTAGGGGTGGTGTTTGGATTTTCACCATTGTAATTGTTGAAAATTTCAGTGGTAAGTTACTGTAACATTGTTACCATAACAGTATTGTAACATAGTTATTATTCACATATATAGTCTATATATAAGCACAAACTGTTCGCAAGTCTCTCTGCCAAGTTTATGCAAGTTTTATACAACCTACAAAAAGACCGTATGACTCCCATACCGGGTTATATGGCTCATCTGCGGATGTATGATCTCCTTAGACCAAATACAACTCTTGCAAATGCTAAAATGACCCTTCTTTGTTATCGTGAATTAATTGAATAACAAGCAACAAAACTAATTAAAACCAATAATATGCAAGACACAAATTTTTCGAGTGAAAAACCTTTTAAATCGAGGGAAAAAAAACCACATGACTCTTGAGAATCATTTGAAATGCGTCCACTGAAAGCATACAAGCAAAAGAAATGAACTTTCACAAGAGAAAGTTTTAACCACAAATATATACCATCCTCACACAATGATAATGATGGATAACAAAGACTTTAAAGAGAAATTGATAGAAAATCAAACTGATGGGTTCGGAGATATATCTCTTTGCAAGGATGTACTACTTAAAGTGTGGGCAAAATATAAGGATAAACATCGTCTGATCTTCTTGCACTCACAAAGCTCTAATGCTCTATATATCTCTTCTCCTTGGATACTCACTTTCTCCTATTATTTTTATTGTCACTATTTTACCTCATAAGAATGAGAACATATCATTTAAATCTCAACGACAAAATTTATGTTATGTTTTCCTATTAGTTGACATACTTTTTTTTATTTTAAGATTTTATTTGCTTGGGCCCCAAATGTGGCAGCACCCCAACAGGTGGCACCTCTTATATATATAATAAAGAAGAAAAAAAAAGAACAGGAAATGGACGTCAAAGTTTGAAAATTAATGATCTCATTTGTAAGGGTTGACTTTTTTTGTTTGTTTCGATTTGTTATTGTGTCACATGCAAAGCATGAAAATTATTTATAAATAAAGAATGAGAGACCAATAATGTTTTTTAAGTCACAGGTTGCATCATTTGTTTTAACTTAAAAACTAATATCAATTTATTCATTCCATTTTGAGCCAATACGTATTGAGTTAAGCAATTAAAATAAACATGATTTATTAACATTTGTTAAATAAAAAACTCCTCTTTTGAACTTGTATCCAGAGGTATATATAAATTTTGAATTAAAAAACATGTTCGCATGAGTTTTTTTTTATTCATGTATTCACATTATTTGGCTTTATATTTTGACACTTGGAATGCATGATGTACATAAATAAATGCATCGAAATAAAGAAAATACATAAGGGTTATTATAATTATCTCTATAAATAAAAGCCAAATTCATGCTGATTAACTGGGCAATATGGTCTATCATGTATTTTTATAAGGGAAAATTATTTATAAATCCCTCAAGAGTTTCCCTTTTCCTCTGCAGTCCCTCTGACTTTTGCACTTCCTCTGCAGTCCCTGCTTTTCACGCGTAATACCTTTAGTCCCTACCGTGACAACCGTGAGTGTATTTTTTTGAAAATGGCAAAAGTGCCCTTGCTTTTCATTCCCGCCCAATCACATCAAGAATTCTCCCGAGGCTCCTCTCCATCATATTCACTATACTTCATCTTCATCTCCATCTTCATTCTATTTCTCCTCTTGTTCTTCTCTGTTCTCTCGCAGTGATCTTGTCGTCGTCCTCACAGATTAATCCACAGGTAAGCACTATCTGCATTTGGGCTCCATCATGTTGTATTTTTTTTTTTGTTTTTTTACCCAAAAACCGACGTCTACGCAGGTGTTAGCCACGATGGAGACATTTTGTCCCGTTGCTCGCTTCAAAGGCGAAGGACGGCTACTACAATTCACGGTCCTGACAGCCTGGGAGGTTGTTGTCTCAGAGATCTGCGAGCGATGGGCTTTGGATCCATCTCGAGTCATTGTGAAGTTTGTCACGCCCGACGCGTACAGCACGGTTTGCCCAATTGAGTCAGATGTGGATTTCCAACGCATGTGCCAAATACATCATACCTTCAAGAAGAATGTGGTGGACATCATCGTTGACGAAGTTAGTGGGGCAGCGGAAACAGCCAATAACATCTCCTTACCACCCACGTAATCCAGCAACAAAGATAGCTCTTACTATGTTCGTGTGTATTGTGTATTACTGCTGATTTCCCGCGGGAATACGTTTCCTGTGTAACCTATTGATTTTCTGTGTAATCTAGAGTATTTTATGAATTTACTGTGTATTAAATTGATTATCTGTGTAACTTACATCTTTTCTGTGTAGTATATATCTTTTGTGCGTAACATATGTACTTTCTGTGTAATATATAGCTTCCCTGTGTAAGATACTGCTTTCTTATGTATTCCACTGCTTTTGTGTGTATTATACTACCCTGTGAAATATTCGTAATATACTTAACCCGTCGCCATCCGCAGAAAGTCAATATCAGAAAGCATGAATGCGGACAAGGAGTCGTTCTCGTCCCAATATCGTCCCGCAGGTGCGCTCAGTATTACTCCATGTTCACAAACATCTGATGGCTCCACATTGCAAGTAGGGCTCAGTATTACTCCATATTTCGTGAGCACGGCGTGCGATTACCATACAAAAGTGCATGGATGGGTAAGGAGGTCGCTCGATCCGCCATTCATGGCAGTGAGGTGAGCAGCTACGATTTGTTGTTGTGGTACGCAGACAAAGTGGCTGCGACGAATCCCGGTAGCGTTGTCACAGTTGACAAGGACGGAGAGCAATTTAGACGTGCCTTCTTCTCTTTTCGGGCTTCTTTAGTCAGTTTCAAAAAGGCGTGCAGACCATTGTTATTTGTTGACGGAACGCACTTGCTCGGCAAGTACGGCGGGATACTACTGGGGGCAACAGGCAAAGATGGGAATGAAGGATTCTTCCATGTGGCATTTGCAATTGTTGACAACGAAACAGAAGACACTTGGACTTGGTTTCTTGCCACACTCGGTGAGGCAATATACAGTGAAGGCGATTACTCCGAAATTATTACATTTGTATCGGATCGATCGAAGGGTCTTATAAACTCGATTGCGAGAGTGTTCCCATCGTCACCGCATGGGTATTGCCTACGACATTTCTAGGAAAACTTCATGAAAACGAATGCTAAAGTTGGCAAAACGTTGCGAGAGCATTGTTGGGCTATAATTGTCAAAATTGCGTACGCATACACATCGAAAGAGTTTGACGATGCCGCTTACGAGCTGGCAATGACATCGCCAGAGGCCCATGATTGGTTACTGCATAAGTCCGACATAGATCACTGGTGTAATTATTTATTTAAGGGTATGCGGTGGTGTGAGATGTACTCCAACGTTGCGGAGTCATTTAACGCCTGGATCAAAGAGGCCCGCCATCTTCCCGTTACAAGCATGGTTGACTCGATAAGGTGAGCTTCCGCATGTGATTCTCCAGTTCTAGTTTTCCATTCTGTGATGTTTGTGTAATATTTCACATTATGGTGTAATATATTACGTTTCTGTGTAACATACGACGTTCCTGCGCAATATCGTATGTTTCTGTGTAACCTAGTACGTTCCTGTGTAATATACGACATTTCTGTGTAATGTATTATGGTCATGTGTACTTTTCTAACTTCCTCTGTAGTATACTTCACGCTTGCGGAATGGTTTACGTTTCTGTGTGATATTTGTTTTTGCTACTGTGTTATGCTTATGTGTGTAATTGTTTCACACACAATACTAAGTGCGTGTACGTGTATTCCCACAGGTTCAAACTAATGAATATGATTGCCGACAGATGCGCACAATCACAGGGGTGGGATACGGCATTATGTCCAGAGATACACAAAAAACTCGAACAGATTATTGAAGATAGCAGGTTCTTAAGGGTCGAACGTTCAACCCCTGACATTTACGAAATTGTTGACGACGACAACAATTCAGTCAGCCTTCAACAGCGGAAGTGTTCTTGCAGGAAATGGGAAACCCATGGGCTCCCATGCAAGCACGCATGTGCGGCGATCATGCAAACAGACACGAACATCCACAGATACATTGCAGATTACTTCACAGTGGAATGCTACCGCCGTGCGTATTCTGAACCTATATATCCAATCCCCGACACAGACAAACCATCTGACGAGCATCGAGAACTGCGAATCCGGCCGCCAATCTCCAGAAAACGGCCCGGCCGTCCACGAAGGAAACGGATTGAGTCACAGGGATTCGAAGTCCGCGATTTACATTGTAGTCGGTGCCACGAACCTGGCCATAACCGTCGTTCGTGTAACGCGGTCATAGCGGACTGAGTTGCTGAAGACCTGCGTTTTTGTTGTCGAAAGTTTTGTTAAAACGTTGTTCCACCGCAGCGTAATTATGAAAGCAACGGACGGATAAAACTATTGTTTAGATTGTGCTACTTGCTGTTTATTGCACTTACCTAATTGTGTTAACCTCGTACCTGGTACATTCCTGTGTAGTAAACATTACTATCTGTGTAACATATAGCTTGTCTGTGTGTGACGCACCTTATCTGTGTAATATACTGTACTTTCTGTGTAATATACATTTTATCTGTGTAATATACGATACTTTCTGTGTAATGTACATTTTATCTGTGTAATATACTGTACTTTCTGTGTAATATACGTTTGATCTGTGTAATATTCTTCACTATCTGTGTGATATATCCTAGCATCTGTGAAGTGTACATCGTTTACTGTATAATATATTCATTACCTGCGTAATATACATCATTATACGCAGGGATTCGATGCACGCATATGTGAAGGCTGATGATATTAAGTGCATTACCACATAACTACCCAGTCATTATATTACACGTATTGTTGACATGAATTGATAAATTATTCAGTTTGGGGGGGTTACATCGTCCTGTGTGCCTTGTACTTGTTCACTTCCGGGGGCGACGGCCGCTTGCGACCTTGTGGGTTCGTTGTCGACGCCAGCCTGCCCGTCCTCGTCTGTGCCTTGTCCTTGTGCCGCTTGTCCCTTGTCAGTTGTACTAGCCTTCTGGCGAACACCGTCAAGTAATATCCGCGCGACGTATTGAAGACGTAGGAATGGGACGTCTGGCGGGGGGATGTCGAGCGTTTCGTTATCAACTATCTGCTCCATGTAACGAGTCAGGAAGACCGAGCAATCCACACTACCAGATTCTTGTTGTGGGCAAGACCGGACATGCGTCATTGGTAGTGCCTTGAAGGGATTCCCGCCAGTGTTTACCTCGATGACGAACTCGAACAGCTCCCGCTAGAAACCGAGAAAGATTAGTGCGTCAGTGTATTGTCCGTGTATAACTAACCTTTGTTGTACAGATTTAACTTACCATTTCTATAGCGTCGTCATCATACGTCTTAGATTGAAGGGAAGAGTAATGCATATAAGTCTGCCCCGCAATGTCGAGGACGAGGAGATGGTAATGGCCATGGAGGATGATGGGCATAAGAATCAATTCCGCGGTCTTATGACCGTAGATGACGTCCTCCATCATGCATAACGACTGGTCGGCTGCGTATTCCGACTTCCGCATCGCAAGGGCCATAGGTAACGTCGTCGGGCACTTCTTCCTTCCCTTCAAGCAAGATAAAGAGGTTGTGACGGGTTGTGTACCCATAGTCATCCCTCCAGACGACCGAACTGCAACATAAACAAATAGAATATTAACTTACACAGGAATTACTATTATTACACAGGAACCCGCTATATTACACCTAAACGACATATAATACACAGAAACGCTAAATAATACACCGAAAAACTAAATATTACACATAGTTTCTATATATTACACTGAAAATGCAAACATTACACATTACATGTAACATTACCTGTCGACGCGTGTGTTCAAAAAGAGATCAATGGCAGCCTGTTCGAGTTGGTTGAGCCTTGCGAAGCCAGGGTATGTCTTCTTCGTCGGCATGAAATCACACCTAGGGGGATTTGCATCTCGGTATAAGGCCGAGTTGTCGACTTGGGATCGTATGGTATAATCGCAAGATGTGCTTCTCCGTCCTTCGTAGCTCTCTTCCTCTTCCCAGCGGAAAGTGTTTCAAGAAGAATGTTAACGGCCTGCATCGCCGCCGAGAATAAGTCGTCCGATGACTCGGATGACTGCGCCAATGGGGATGGACGCTTTCTCCCGCGGGTCGTCGGCGTATGGCCTCTGGCCATTTTCCTTATCGGCGGCACTGCCTGCGTGTCGTCCGACTCGTCGGACAATTGTATGCGTGTGGGCGCCTGCTTTTGGGACCGACCTCTCCTTAGGGGCATCTCCCTTGGCGGGAGCTTCGCTCGTGGTACCCTTTTGCTAGGGGCCCTCTTCGCTGGGGCCTTCTTCGGTGTAGCCCTCTTCTGGGGACGCCGATCGGGTCCCTCATCAATCGATCGTTCTTCAGCGAGGCCCTCATCACTTGGCCCTTCCTTGGTGAACCGTTCCGGCAGGGGTGCCTCTTCAGCTGCATCTTTTACGTCCGTTGCGGCCGTTGACGTGTCTACTTCTAAAGCGGCTGCCGGCGCATCCAACTGGGCTTCTGCTGGACCAACAGGCGGCACCTCAGGCTCCTGAGTTTCTCTACTGGCCTCTGCTGGCGTCGAAGATATTGCCTCGGCGGTGTCACCACGGGTAACCTTCCGGGCCACCCATTTGAATCGCGTACCTGACCGAGGACGGGTAGCTAAAGGACGAGGAAGGACGACGTCTTCATTCCGGTTGACGTCTGCCTCTTCCACCGCCGACGGCCGCTCATGTGACACATCTCGCCGAGCATCTCTTGCGTCGCGCTCGTCCATACGAGCCCGCTGCACATTGAACTCGGCAAGAAGGCGGTGGAGTAAAACTCGGACATCATCATCGCCGCGGGAGGCGTCGTCCGGCCTGTCAGTCGTCTCCACCGCCGACTAACGGCGAGACCTTTTTCGGATATTGGCTTTGGCGGAGTGGTCCCCACCCCGTCTCCCGACACTTCGTCAGCGGCTCTGCTTTCGCAGGTCTTCTTCTTCTTCTCCGGCCTTTTGGCCTCTTTCTTTCTTTGTTGCCGCCCTCCTCGCCGGTGAAGGCCGTCGTGCTCTCTTTGTTGAATCGGGGATTGAGCCCCCTGTACAGTTGCACTAACAAGTGTCGTTTCTTCAGCGTTGGAAGGAACGAGATCAAAAAACTGTGAAGGATTCAGAAATAAGATGTCAGCCTAAGAATCGTACATTACACACAACAAGACTATGTTACATGGGAAGGTCCAATATTACACCGAACCGTAACATATTACACAGGACGGTTATATATTACACAAAACATACGCATTATACACATAAACTAAGCATATTACACATAAAAGTAGGATATTACAGAAAACATACGTATGATACACAGAAACAAAGAATATTACACAGAACGGTAAGATCTTACACAGAAACATGTAGTACTACACCGAAAAGAACAATATTACACATAAAATAATAATATCAACCAGAAACAACAACCAATTAGGCATTCAAAAGATTAGAAGAGAACTCGCCTCTTTCCCTTCCAGTGATTTCAAGAGCGGATCAATTGAGGACGACTTTGTGAATGTGCTGTCCCCGTAACACAGTATACGGGGTGTCCGACCAACGCGTTGTTTCTTCACGCTGCCAGACACCTCGTAGAACCATACAATGAGGGCGACCGAGCACCCTTTCAGGTATCCAGCGCTCTTGATCTTCCCTTGGCAGCGCAGCTGCACCCGTGCGGCAGTCTTGGGAAGATCATCCATCACCCATCTGTGGATGGCATGCGCCTAGGCGTAGTCGCCGATAGTGTCTAATTTGTCGGCGTACCTGGCTAAGAAGGTGGGCGCATTCAGAGAGGTGTTGGGGAAGAAGATGGTGCTCATCAAGAATACCAGGAGGAGCTTCACGAAAGTCTCCTCCATTCCAGCCTTCCCGCTGACAAGTCTGAACAAGTTCTCTTTGATAGCATCGCGATGCCGCTTGTGTAACTTATTCAGATAAGAAAGTTCAAACTCAGAGGCTTCCTCCTCCCCCTCAGGCTTTAATGACACAATCTCGCCCACGCTGGGGACCCCCATTACAAGGACGACGTCCTCGGGCCTGAACTGCAGCATGCTCTCCCCGATCTTGAACCTTTCGGTTCGTGCATCGTATACACGGAGCAGTGCGTCCAGAACACCCCTTTCTTGGACCACGGCCGGTCCATCAGGTGCTCGAAAGGGGTCTGCCGGAGTAACTTCCAGTGGGTGTTGTTTATTACGTTTTTCAATCCCTGTATGGTATCCACGACAGGGGCCAAATAACACCTACTGTTAACCAGAGTTTCGGCCATTTCTGTATTCAGTTCAGATTACACAAAACGATCAGATGTTACACTCAAAATGGTTATATTACACAGGAAGACAGTAAACTACACAGAAAGTCCAAAAACCCTAAAGTAATACACTGAAACGTCGGTCGACTTCTCCTTACCCAACTTCTTCTTACCTTTTTCACTTGTTTTTTTATTGCACGAAGTCTCGCAGTGTTTGCAGAAGGCCGACAGTGCGAAGGCGGACGTGTGGCAAGTCAGTCGTCGCTGCAAAAGGGAAAAACACCGTCTTCGAACACGGAACAAGGAGAACAGAGTCGTAGGCGCAAGATGGAGAAGAATAAACGGAAGAAGAAGCAAAAGAGCCGCTTGAACGGTTACCCCGGTGGGTTATCTCAACCGTTCGACGGTTCCCGAAGGCTTGAGGGTATTCTCGACATTTCCACGCTATTTTTTTTAAACTTGCGCAAAGGGCAAAAAAGACATTTCCACTCCACGTTGGCTTCATCATAACGGCCGTTTCACTGTTTTGGATTTGAATGGAAATAGATTGAAAAGGAAGGACTAAATAGGAAAGTGAAACATGTCAGGGACCATCCGGAAAACTGCAAACTTATGGGGGATTTATAAATAATTACCGCTTTTTATAATAAGAAATGTCACTTGCTCTCCAAACAAGTAATTGGGGATATATTAACTTAAAAATTATGTTCTTTATGTTTTTTATAAAATAAATAAATAAATAAATTTCATTTTATAATTATTTAATTAAATTTAGATTATATATATATATATATATATATATATAATTGGATAATTCTATAGAATACGTAATTCTTTTAACAACATATTGGCAAACCATGTCATGGATGTGTATAAACATGGAACTAATCCATCAACATATTTATGTCATCACCATGTGTGACATAAGATTTGAACTCATTTTTCGTAACAAAACATGAGCATCCTATGCATGGGATCTGGCATCAACAAATCAAGAGATTATTGGCGGGATATATAAACATAATGTTTGCTTAAATAATACAAAAATATTATTTGTCATGCCCCGAACCCGGCTCGCCGGACTCGACGCGTTAACAAACGGCCGTATGCCCACCAGGCCGAGACCAAGTGGGCACACAAGGCCTCAATACCTGTCTCTCAAATATAAATCATAATAATATACTAATTCCGATCAAAACTACAGAATTAGAGAAACGAAAAATAATCGGATTTACAGCCAAGATTCACAGAATACTAAAGGTCTTAACAAACAACAGACTTATTAAACAGAAAACTAAACTCCTGCTAGCCACCTGGTGATCACTCAACGGTCCCCGCTAAGCTAGTCACCACACACATACCCTTGATCTGAAAAAGATAGAACAACTATTTATGAGCTAAACAGCCCAGTAAGCAACCACTAAAAGCCAATAGTAAAATAGGGATCACAAAAAATTCAATAGTTTCAAAAACATGCTCATATGCGATGTTGCACAATAATTATCAAAACCAAAACCAAGACTTAAGAATATTTAAGAAACGTATCTAAAAGTAACGTTATATAATAAATATCAAAAATAAATATCCAGACAATAAACCATTTCAGGCAAACAAAATTTTCAGATGAACAAGTATATATGTCCCCCAAATAACTAATGCCAAAAACAAAATATCAGAGGTCATTTGTTTACCCTCGGTGACCCGAGCCAGAATATCAGAAGCCGTTATTCTCCACCGACGGAACGGTGCGAAACTATAGTTTCTTATCATAATCAGAATTCATGTCGACACGGTCAGTGTTTAACCCCCATTGACAGTGTTATTGCAAAGTTAATTGGGGACTACGATTTATAGATCAAAATAGTTGATGTTCACAAACAACAGAATAACAAGGTTCAAACTGAGCGAAAACAGAATAATCTGCTAAACAAAAATATTAAGATTCGCATGATCCCATTTTCCGTATATCAAAATAAGCCAATTATTTTCAAATCAAATAACTTAACGAACATGTTATAAAATAAATTTATATAACTCAAAATAAGAAATAATCAAAACAGTAATTTAGCAAATATTGAAAAATATATACTTATACTGAATTTATATGTGGTTTACTTACCTTGAACAATATCCCCAAGCTATAGGATCCACTCAGACATCAAAATCAAGATTCGGGCAAAAACCCTAAACATGAACATCACACTTGTCTTAAATTCCAAACTTACAAACAAATATTGACCACTAGTTAAACATGATCGAGGCTCTAAATACTAACTGTGCTAGCAACACCAGAATGCACAATGCATTACTTACCCCATAAGTACGCTAAAATCAAACCCACAACTATATATATATATCTGTGTGTGTATATATATATATATAGACACATGTGGCTAATGAGCAAGGGTAATGCAAAACAAGTTTTAGAAGGGTATAAATGCAAAAAGGGTCAAGATCTTATTTTCCAAATTCGGATTCTTTCAAGGGTATAATATAAATTATCAAGTCTAATGGAGATATGAACTATTTCAACATGACCAATAGGGACTAAAATATGCATAACTTTGTCTAACATCCTCCAAATCATAAAATTCTTTATTTAACGAAAACTAGACATACAAGGCTATGACATATCCAAAATTTGAATTGATCAGAATACTATTAAATTTATATCATCCATTTGAATGCTCATCTATTTCTGCAAATCAATAAAATCAGATATGATCTTTTTAACATACATATCTCTCAGAATACATCCTTAAATTACATGATCTTTTAGGAGTCGATAGTTAATCGAAAAAGGAACAACTTTTGTATTTTTCACATGGACTGATTCAATCTTTAAAACCATCAACAATATTAATCAATCTCCAAGGTCTGCACAGAATACTATTTGACGTAGCTACACTAATATGGTCGTATCTCATAAAATACAGATGTATAAAATCTGAAACTTTTTAGGTAATTCGTTAACCTCGAATCCTATAACTTTCGTATTTTCCACTTTGCTCGATTCAATCTCTAAAGTCATGTATCATGGCCATCAATTTTCAGGTTTCGCAGATAATACACTAATAGGGTTATATTTTTACAACCACAATTATATAAAATCTGAAATTTTTGCTGAAATAAAATCTATGTTTACTTTCCTGAAAAAATCCCTAATCATGTTGGGAAGACAAAACATGCTATGCATTTTTATTCTTGGAAATCAAAATAAACGAATAAAACAAAAACACGGCGATCAAATAACACACAATCGAAACCCTAGATCCGAATAAGCGGATGCTTACGCATTCCTAATGTATAAACTGTATCTTTTTCTCCAAATTCAGAAATTATCACCCTCATTGAGCATATATAATGACGTTCAATCCTCTTGTTCTTCATATTGAACTTAAGGTTCATAAAATCAATGAGACACAAGAAAACAAAAGAAAAAAAGGAGATCTCACTTATGATCAAATAGACCTAGATTCGAGAAAGCGGATGCTTACCTCAAAAAAACAGAGAACAAAAATTGACATGAATCATCTCTCCCTCTTCGTCATCACCGGCACTTCACGAAACTAAGGAAGGACGCGGCTAGGTCTCGGCTGAAATTCTCTCGTGAGTTCCGAGGCCTTCTCCCCATGATATAATGGTTATAGGGGATAAGATTCGGAAGGTTTAAAGTTTAAAATGAAATTAAGAAATAAAAATCTAATCTAAGGGCTGAAATTAAAAGATGACTTTACAAATGATAAAGTTGGGAGGTTTAAAATTTGAAAAAAATATCTTAAAAATATAATTTGACGGCTATTCAAAAGTGGGTTTTACATTATTAGTGTTTCATATTTGATGATATAGAACATGCTATGAGTGTGACATCATCAATTGCATATAAATTTTTTAATAAAAAATAAATGTAAACTAATTTATTTTTTAACATTCGAAGTGCCATTATATGCAATTGAAATTATTATATTTTAAATTATAACAAATATTTTTAGTTTTTAGTTTTGATTCACTATTAATTCGAGAAATACGATCACTGTAACCAAACTACTACTACATGATTAATTTGAAGAGTTATTGAAAATTTTCAACTATATATTGTTTTTTTATAATTTGTGTTTTATATAGGGTGGTTGTATCTTATTGATTATTGAGAACATAAGCTTGAACGTCTGTTTATGTATAGTAATTTCAGATTCATGCACCCTTGATGGTAATTTGTACAAATTTGTAAAAAAAATAAAAATATAGAAAAATAAAAGTTGTGGTCAAACAATAATTAAACAAGAGGTGAGTCATGCGCATGTGAGATGCTTGAAACAAGGACAATGATAAGGTTAGGCACAGAACTTTGGAAATGAACTTTCTAGAGGAGGGCTTACAAAGAAATATTGGTACGTGTGACGTCGGTGGAAGGATGACATATTTAGGGGCTGTTTGGTTTGGAAGTGATTTTTCGAAGTGGTGAAATCCTGAAAGTGGCTAAATTTTCATTATTTGATTTAAAAAATTTTATTCAATTTTGTTTAATTATTCTATAATTTCATGATAATTTTCATGATTATTTTTTAATTTAAGAAATGAGGGTTTATTTATTTACTTCTTCAACAAATTTAAATCGTATATTAAATTTTTGAATTTT
This sequence comes from Dioscorea dumetorum, assembly GCA_902712375.1. NCBI lineage: Eukaryota > Viridiplantae > Streptophyta > Magnoliopsida > Dioscoreales > Dioscoreaceae > Dioscorea > Dioscorea dumetorum. The sequence goes on along the minus strand of CACTHL010000561.1, from coordinate 2,366,600 downwards.
TTTTATTTATAAAATTGATGGGCAACTTCAATGAACAGTGCAGAAATGAAGTGAAGTGGACTTCGGCTTTTTTTTTAGATTAAATGTGTGAATGATGGCCAATGGTGTCTTCCTGGCTCCATGCTTGTCACTGCAACAAACTTCTGTCCATGTTTTGAGATTACAATGCAATGCCAGGATATTTGATGCAACCCACAATTGTATGATCATCTCTAAATTTGTACAAATTTGGTCTTTTTAAATGTTGTAGTTGATGAAACACATAATTGTATGATGATATTTGATGCAATGCCAGGATTCCCCAATTGTGTTATTAGTAAGGATATTCTTAGTGTAGAGTGAATCTAATTAAGCAATGCTGAAACTTTCACTTTCTAATGAAATAATTAAGCAAGTCATAGTTAGGTTTTAAAAAAAACTTGCAATGGTTGGACCATTCACAATTTTCATTAACGAAAGTAGGCATTAATTAATGAAAGTAAACACGTCATTACGAGAATATGTTAAAATAATTAATCAACTTAATAATAAACTTTGTGAAAGAATTAATTAATTAATGAAAATTGTTAATCAAATTCTAAATAAACTAATCGCATCATGATTTCCTAATTTAATCAATTATATGAAATGAAGGAGAGCATATATTTATAAGGTTTCAAAATCAAGGTGTAACTTCAAAGTTAAAGTAATATATTCAAAGCCAAAAATATGTTGATGAATTACCGTCATAATTAATTTTAATTAATTCGTTAATGTCACGAATTGCTTATAATGAGGATGTGTTAAAATAATTAATTAGTAAAAGTTGTGCTAATTATGGGAATGTGTTAAAATAATTAATTTTATGGATTGTGGTAACCAAAGAACAATAAAGATTGTCTAAATATCAATTAATTAAAAAAGATGTCAAAATATGAACTAATTAATTAAGCTGTTATTAAATTTTCAAATATATTAATTACATCATAGTTGCTTCATCTAATCAAATTTGGTATTTTTTACAAGGATTCAAAATTAAGGGGTAACTTCACCTCCATCCCGAAGTGGTGATCATATCCCCACTTCGGTGTTACCAAACACCAGAAGTGATGAAGTGGTCACTTCCAGATTCCCACTTCCACCAACCAAACACAGGAACTGCATTCGGAAGTCACATTTTCCAGCTCAACCAAACAGACAGAAGTCTTCACTTCCAGCTGATCTGCTCACTTCACTGAAAATGCCATTTCCAGACTTCCGCCACTTCGGCAAATCACTTCCAAACCAAACAGCCCCTAAGTGGAGATGGTTTGGAAGTGTCACATCAACCACTTTGGCCCCTACTTCGGTCAACCAAACAGCTGGAAGTGGCTCGGAAATCTCCACTTCACCCACTTCACCCTCAAATGAAGCCAAACAAACACCCTTTTTTATGAAGGGAAAATGTGTATCGATTTTCAAGATGCAAAACTTAACATTATCATATTATATATAAAAATGTATTGGTGAAGAAAACATTAATAAAAATTTGTTTTGTATGTGGTACAAGAGTACATAGACCTATTTATACAAAAATATTTTAATTATATTAAATATTACAATTAAAAAGAATAACTATAAACCATTAATAATAAGTAATTATGTATTAAGTATATATAATAAAATCTTCTAAATTATGTAGAAATTATTGTAAATTAATGTGTAATATCAGTATTATATCAGTTTATGGATTTGTAGATATTGTTTTTTTTTTTTGTTGTATTTGTGTAGAATTGTTTTATGTAAATCCAATGGAGTTTCCTCAAACTTAATGAAGTATTTTTTGAGATTTTGATGTCATATAACTCATGAATTATATTAAAAATTTGCAATTTGTTTTTCTAAAAGAAGTTAGATTTCAAGAGCGAATTAGTTTTCAAACTTTAGTTGAATAGTTAATGTGGTTTTTAATGATATAACTTGTTAGCTGAAATTTAAAATTTGTCACTAGTTTCATCGAAGAAGTTATAAATATGTGGACAAACTAGGTTTTTAGGCTTTGATGGAATAATTTTTGAGATTTTGTCACCATATGACTTATTCAATGTGTTTTTTTCTTAATTTTCTATATGCTTTAACATTGGCGTGAGTTATTTGTGCAACCTAATTAGTTTGAAAATATCAAATTATCAAGCTTTTTTCGTTACTTAAAAAAAACATGGTAAACATAGTTTCCAAGAATATATATATATACACACACAAATGTGACACGTGCTTATACGATAAAAAATATGCGTATGGATAAAAATTGAATATTCTGCGGTGCATATTCTCACTAAACTACACAAAGTTTAAAGTGTAAACTTGTACCCACACTGAAATTTTAAAATCATTATGGCAACAAATAAGTTTCGAACTTAAATATTAAATATTTCATACCAATATTTTTTTAAAATGGGATTAATACCATCAGACCAAACCCCTGTTTGATGCTAAGAATATATATATAGAAATTCACATTTAAAAGCAACTTATTTGACTTTCAACTAGCAAAAGGAAAAGGTATTAGACTATGTCTTGGGATGATGCACATGTATATCTATAAATGTAATTAAGTCAACATTCGACGTCTTATAAGAAAGGAAATCAAAACTTTTATTCAAAAAGGCTGACATTCAAACATCAATATTATAATTCGCACATGAGTCTAAAACAATATGATTAGAAAAACAACTCCATTATTATAAGCTTTTTAAGTCCATAGGTTTGGTGTTTACTGATTCTAACCTATTGAACTCTGAAGGTTTGACAATTCATGGAAATGATCCAATGTGGACAGATTCAAGGGAGAAGAAGCCAGTAGAAGAGAAGATCCGGTGGGAAAAAACTTTAATAAATAAACTGCATAACTTCTTTTATTTCAAGCCATTTGAATATTCTTACCAAAATGCATAAGTTATACATTAACAGTAGGAATTAGTTACTACTGCATGAGCCAATAAACTTTTGGTCCATTTGGCGTTGGATCCCGGCGTAGAATGTTAATATCCTACCGAGAAAAGGAGTTCAAAACTCAGTTTCTGAAAAGTGAGGGTGCAAGTATGTTAAGAGATCAACTTCACATTTTTGCACATCCTTAATACATGACTTGTCTATATTTCATAAAATAATTAATAATATAAATTACTTTCACATTATAAAAATAATAACTCTTTTCTATAATAAATAAGTTGTTGAAAAATTCGATGAATGATTTATCCATTCTATAAAAAAATAAATTAAAATAAATTAAAATTTAAAAATAAAAACGCCAAGAACCTCAACAAAAGGGGGATAATAACTAATAAGAATATGAATTCGTGGTGGTGCGCATGGATGCAATATATATATATATATATATATATACACACACACATCGAAGCCATGCAGATTGTAAATTGAGGGGAATATGAATATGTAATGGTGTTTGATTGAATGATAAACGCGGACGTAAAAGCAGGGATTACGTTGCAAAAGCCAAAATTTTTATAACAAATATGAACATTGTTTCAGTATCGTAATCCAAACCTTCAATTCACTATACAAACACCCTCCAGTGACAATATTGTAACCACAAAATATTATGGGAAAATTTTCAAAAACAAATTTCCAATTTTATATATTTATAAAATAAATATATAATTTTTTTTATGTAGTTTTTAAAGTGTGGTTTTGACTAAAAAAAAACCATTAATTCACGAGGATAAAATCATCATTTCATTTAAAAAATAAATTTACAAATATTACAACTAAGGATTTTATAAAATGATTCATGTGAAAATGAAAGCTCAAAAGTTCTAGCTATAAATAAATACATTTTCTTCCCTATTTAGCAAAAAAAAGAAATTTCTAACATACTAAGGATTTTAAAGTGTGTATTTGGTTGCCAGTAATGGTTCTTTTTTTAGGAGAATCATTACTTACACATTCTCATACTCATGTTTGATTAGGTTTTTTTGAGAGTTAATCATTACTATGAGAGGATCACCATTAACCCCACAACTCCGTTTTTTCCTTTTTCCATTCCCAATGAATTATCTCTCCTACCAAACACAACGCTATCTTACCATACATTTGCCCATTCGAAGTATTAATGATTATTTGCTAATTTAATTCAGGATTCAAATTTTCAAAAACCCATCTATTCTGTTGAATATACATAGGGTAAAATCCCAACTCTATTAAGATTTAAATTTAAAATTCTAAAAGAGTTTTCTCCACAGGTCCTATTAACATGAAAAAATCCTCATACAACACCACTTGAGCACCAACCAGTAAAAATTCCTGATGCAACATTTTCAGAGATGGGTTTATGCCCTTTTTACATCCCACTAGAACCAAACAAAAGTCCCACAACTCATAATCCTGTCATCCACAGCATATTTCCAAGAAAAATAAAATAAAATAAAATAACTCGCACAGATAGAACAGCTTATTCAGAGAACTGGATATTGCATTGATATTAATATCACATAGAATGAAGCTGAAAAATTCTAGCGGCCAATTTAACCAAAAAGAAGCGTTATATGATCCAGGCGATAAATAGATATATAAAGGCAAACAAAAAGAAAAAAGTTGAATTCCAGACCCTCCATATAACTGGGGCCCAAGAAAAACTGGAAAGGGATCTGTACATAAATTAAAAACCAAAATAAGACCATATAGTAGTTTAGGAACATTGTAACTGCCACAGCCATAGAACACCAGGCCTTCAGAGCTTTTTGAAAAGTTTTGAAAAGGTAACCATGAACCAGCAACCGGCCGTGCCTATATCGTACTAAGTTAAAAGTTTAACCCGAGGTATTTTTTCTTGCAGCATAAACCCTGTAAGCAGCTAGTCCAACAACAGCGACGGCAGCTCCAACTGATATGTGAAACAAATAGTTTTTAGGAAGACACAGCATACCGGGGAAATAAACAAGACTAAACAACCAAAATGGAAATAAAAGGACATGCAGCAGAACAGAGTTTTTTTTTCATTTTGTCCAAGATGAGCAGCTAGGCGGCTATAAAAAGTAGGGGTGTGCACAAGCCTCGACGGAGCAAGTGGGGGCAAGGCCCATGCACAACCACTGCTCACAACCTAAAAATGTGCCCTCACCCGCAAATGGAACTCTCGCCACTTGCGAAGAGTTCTTAGGGGGATCTGAATACCAATAGACCTCTTGGTCATTGATACAGAACAATGTTAATCTTTGAAATCACAGCTATCGCAATTATGTAACCACTATAAATAAAAAAATTAGATTTTCTGATCAACAAATCGTAATCCCCTTTGGTGAGCATTGTAACATTCAGCAACATATAACATGCTTCATCCGCCTTATTAATTATGTTTATAAATAGGTCAACATATTGCTTTCTTTTGGAAACTGCATAGATCAAGTTAACAAAAACATGTAGACCACTCAGTCAATGGGTACCACAAATATCTGAAATATGGAACCCTACAGGCTACAAATTAAACCATCATTGGATTCTGGATATATATTTCATGATGCTCGGGAATACTCCCTCTCTCAATTATTCTACAGATATTGTTGGGATAAGAGCAACAGAGATATATCTCTATATAGGGTACTGTCCTATAATAATTTTCATCTTATGAAATTTTTAAATCGCCAACACATGGCTGAAGCAAAATGTGAACATAATAAGAAATTCATTGATAAGGAAATTGATGTTTTACAGTTAACTAGTTGAAAAAAAGGCAGTCATGATATTCCATAAACAAGACTTACAACAGCTTAAGCTCAGCATATGGTTTAAATCATGATAAATAGCAGATATAAGGGCAAATTATGTAATTGATACTTTATGTTGCCTGGTTGAAGAAAAGGCACTCATGTTATCTCCATCAGGAACAGTTATAGCAAGTTCATAAATCTGGATTAATTCATGATATAGCAGTGATAAAAGCAAGCTAGTATTTTGATTTCAGTAATGCAAAATCATAATTATGGAGACCAGGTTCAGATTAAGGATAATACCTGAAACAAACATGAGAGAACGATTTACAAGCCGACGATATTGCTTGCGGTTTCTCCCAGCTTCAGTTTCAGGAATGCTTAGATGAGGATTTTGGGCGGCAGTGACTATTTTACGAAAAACATTATTGTAGTCCCTTAACTTTATACTGAGTGGAATAGGTGTTTCAATCCCCATGTCTTGGCTCACCTGCAACACCACAAGAACAGAACACATGCATCATACCTCATGCATATCCTAAAGATATATGGGCATTTAAACACAGCAGGATGTTCAATGATTTCATATATAAGAACTCATATTTTTACCATGCCAATGAGTAATAAGTGTGTTTATGACTGTCCAGAACAGGTATAGAGAAAGCCATAAATAGCATAAAATTTCTCATGTCATAATCATGCAGTGTGAATAAGAACACAAAATCAAAAACAAATTTAATACCCTTGTTGAATCCTGAATAGACAATGGATAAGGACCAAGATCATCCTTTGCAGAAACAATAAGGCACGGCACTTCAAAGCCACTGTTTTCTCCATGACTAGCAACTTGAACAAGCAATTCTGTTGTCTTCTTCCATGAACTTTCATCAGAACTGAAAATGAGAAGCACATTTTATATCTAAGTTGAAAAGAAAGCATGTATATTAAGTATATAGCTAGTCTTAGTTTGCAAATATATCAAAAGAAGAAACGCAAAGGTCAAGAATATATAAGGCATCTAAGATTCTTCCTTCTAGATTTGCGTTAGATTGAATTAAAGAACATGTAGAAAGCCAAATCAATAAAAAAACATAGCATTTCTCTTCTTGCATTGAACCCTCCCCATCTTCCAATATGTAGGCGGAAAAAAATGAGAATTCAGCAAATTAACATATCCATTGATACCTGTCGTGAACAAAAATCGCTATATCACAAGCTGCCAATGACTCCTTATTCGACAACAGTGCCTTGACTCCATCTTCTGGTATCTCTCGCATCACCAATGCCTTCTTGATACCCTTAAAAATACCACCAACTATGTACTTAGTTGAAATGCATTGAGAAATCAGATCTAAAAGACTTGCTAAATAGTTAGAACTCCATAATTTTTTTACCCATTTCATTTATTTTTCATTATTTACTGTATATCTGTGTGTAGACAGAAATGAACATGGACATGATAATAAAGTAGAACACAAATTATCATGAAGACCTACTTCTAAAGCATCAAAATATGACTGAATATATTATCACCTAGAAAGGATTTACTATCTGCAGAACTACTGATTATGCAGAACGACAGTAACATAACAAAGAGCATTGAGACAGTAAGAAACATAAAAAGGAGCCTTGAGATCATTATAGCTTCAATGAAATTTTTATAATTGCAGACTGTAGTCTCAAATGGTAGATTGAGGAACCGTTACCAACTACTAGAATAACTTTCAACACCGTTATCATGATTGGATGTTTGAAGGTGATTACACATCAATGGATCAGATCAATGATTCTCAAGTTGTTTGATAGGTGAAGTAGAGAATATGCTTAAGGGGATCTTTTGTATGAGCTGTCCACACTTTGACTTAATCAAAACTAACAAAAATAAATATTATGAACTTAAATTTTTTTACTTTTTTCAGCAAACAACAAGAAATATTAATATTAATATTAAAAAAATAATAAATGATAAATAAATTTACATTATTACTTTTTATTAAAAAAACATGAATAGGATAACACAAGGTTGTTTGGTCAGAGAGTTTTGATTAACTCACCAGCCAAACAAGCCATTGTTAATATAAACATGTGATCCTGTAGAACAAATTTAGGTGTAAATTAAGCTCATCCATTGTTTAAACTCCAATCACTAGTCCAACGAATACTTGAAAGAACATGTGGTAGTGAGACGTGCACGGAAGAGGTGAATGCAGCAGACAAGGAAATAAATCAACACCATGTATCAATGATGAATGCTTTTTTATCAAAGCCCAGAGAATAAGAATCCTTCATACAATCATTTGTATTTAAATCTATAAGACTATAAGTGCATGTCCCCATAATCTGAACATGAGCTTTAGCCCAACTTTAATTTTCCTACTTAATATGATATCATCAACAAACTGTACATTAAAGAACTTCATGCTTAACGATCATTTAATCACATCTATTACTTAAAAAAAAAGGAACTACTAATTTAATCACAAATGAGCAGCAGATTTTCAAATAACCATTATCAAATAGATTGACACAGTAAATTAAAGTTGACTTCATGATAAAATGTCAACTACAAGAAAAAAAATAAAACCTAAAAATAAGCAGACCTGCCAGAAGAAATCAGATTCCATTTTGTGGATTAATAGCACACATAATGATAATTAGAATTAAATAGCAACAAATAAAAACAAACAAAAATCAAATGGGTTCTCAAGTAAAGGCACAGATTTTAAAATAAACATACTTCATCAAAAACAATAAAAAATATTGGAGGCAATGAACATTCAATGTGTGGTTGATGAAGTATGTAAACTGCTCATACAATATTACAGTGTTAACTAAGAGTGGGCACTACTGGATATGCATTGGTTCACAACATTAAAGTCAGGCATTGTTTTCTATTTAAAGAGATATTTAGATCCAACAACTTGGTCATACATTCCATATTTCTTAGAAACTAACATTGCCTTCGTTTTATTGCTTAGAATCTGAAATTTTTTAGTGAGAAATTATATCAGAGGGTACTTACACCAGGTAAATCAACAAAATTGGCAGCATAGCACTCGCTGGTAGTCGGCACATATTTCTCAGAAAAGGACCTTCAACAAGATGAAACAATGATATGTCAACAATGTTTAACAATACACTACATATTTTGACAACAGATACAGTAACAGGTAATAATAAACCATTTCAACACACAGAAACAAAGTTGAATAAATTTTACCTTCCAATAAGAGCATTCAACAGGGCAGACTTTCCAGCATTTTTAGGACCAAAAACAAAACACTGCACAACATTTCTTTGTGAAACCTTTCTCTTACGATCTATCCTCCTCTTTCTGGTTATGGTAAATGCTGAAGCAGGGTCACCAGTATATCCAATGTATACTAAGTTTGCCAAACTACTTGCAGGATCAAGAAGAGTCATTAGGGCCCACTGCACACAAACATAGCAGCAATGATTAGGAAAGCTTCATAGAGAACAAAGTATGCAATTAAAGGAAAATCGTAATTTTGCAGCTTGGAGAAAATTACAATGTACAGACCAGTGATTTCAAAATTATTTGTATAATACAAAACCTATGGAAGAACACATTATTCCATACAGTTCACCGAGAAAGATCGTGATGCATTAAAAGCCTACAACTAAATGAAATATTGAGAAACAAATTGATTGACTCAGAAATATGATAATTCCATAGGTATGGCATCATCAACATTCCATGCTTAATGAGAAGAAATAATCAGCTAAGAACCATTTTGAACAAGCAGAAGGCCACAAAGCACCTATTTTACAAGAGATGTCTTGAGAAAAAAGACCAAACAATTCTTGAAAATTCTTTAAGCCAAATAATATATGGAGACCATTTTAAATAAGCAAAACCTGATCAGAAATAGTTTATGCAAAAATTTCATATCTAAGAAGAGAGACAATTACCTTATGAATCACGAAGTGTTTGGTCAATTAAGAAAGTTCAGAAAAGCAAATAGAAAGTTTCAAGCATCTAGAAATCCAACTCCCTCATTTTACAAGAACGCAAAATGAATTTGAGCAATTGGTGATGGTAATCAATTTGCGCCACCTCAAAGGGTGAATAATACACAAGTCATGTACAATCATAGTAGGAAAATGCATTTACACAAATATGAGAGGATGGGAAACCATGGTAAGACAACCAACCAAAAAACAAAACCATTAACACATTGAAAACTGAACAGAATTTTGAATTAAATGATTTCAGTACAAGACATTAAAACAGCATTTTACTGTATCAGCAGAATATACAACAAACCTCAGAAATAAACCCATTAAGTGTTAATCCTCCAAGCACATTCTTTTCAGCAGCATCTTTGTAAGGACTTTCCACCCAAGGGCTGTGAAACGCAAAAAAGCAAAAGGACAAATACATTAATAGATATAGAAAAATTAAAAAAGAATAATTTTCAATTCAAACTTAACAAGAAAAATTGCTCCCTTATTTACAGCTTCACAGAATTTGCGGAGTACAGGGTTTAAGAATACTTATTGTAAACAAACTTTTGGAGAATAACTCTAAAAACCAATGGCATATAGAACAAGAGCATTTTGACCATTAGATCATGCAAGAGTTGAAAAGAACAAATAATGGTCATAGATTGTATTTGTACAATAATATTTGTAAACAGCATCTTTATACTTAGAGTAAAAAAGAATCTTCAATTTTTATGGTTAGTAAATTTTCCAAAGTAAAAGAACCCAAAGTAGGAATTAATATTGCCTCAATTCTCATACTTCAGTTTCTTTCCTAAAGAGGTTTCTCCATGTACAAACCAGTAAAAAAACTATCTATATTCTCACTTTATATCTTCACCTATAACCATTTAACCAGTGTGTGCACATCCCAAGATTTTATCTCCTTCACTAACTTGTGATTTAAGTCCTGTATTTGTTTTTTTATATTTTGTATCTGTCAATGGCATAAAACCAATATCACTAAAATGCATGCACATTACTGAGTTCTGCAAACACGCATAGACAAAACCACATTCCCTGGACTAATATATTCAAAAACGTAGCATATGCATTTGCGGTAGTAATTTAACCTCGATCACTTTCTCCAGCTAATAATAAGAAATAGAATGTCTCACAAACAATGAAAGTCATTTTACAAAATTTTGATATTGATGGCTTCATGTTTCATTTCAATCTCACACTAAGTAGTCAAATCATTGTCTTACATTCTTAAAACCTATTGGGTTAAAACCAATACTAGTCCTTAAAATGGATGTAATTCTATTTATTTTTTTTAAGCCAAGAAAATGGTCATGACAGGCATATTGGTAGGAATTCATTAAGGCTGATGTTGCTGCTTTCCACGGCCAACTTTTACAGATGGCATGCTACGTGTTAGTGAAAAAATCATCTTCAAATTTCTTCTCAAAGTCATAGCACTGCCATCACATCTCACAAGGCCACTAGCCCACTAATTTAAAAAAAAAAATTATAAAATTTTATTTTAATGGCATGTGGTCAAATTTGGTCACTTGGCATGTCATGTAAGCAAGCGCGTCAAACCTTAACGGATTCATACCATTAGCTCATAGAAACTGGAGGGGCCAAAATGAACAATGCATATTCAGTTTCATTTACCAAAATGATCATTTTTTGCTTTATATGACCAAATTGAACAGTTGAGCCCTCTTCAAGGCCAGTAATGGCTCTAATGATTTTATGTAGATAGGGCATTAAACAATAAGCGTAGGAAAATCAGGATCAATATGCATAAGAAAATTGACCTCTGGTTGATAAATGTCTGCATAATTACGGTAAATAACTTTATTTTTGGAAACTTCATATGAAATAAATGAAGAGAATTGACTGCTAATTCCACAAACTATATATCAATTCAGTGTGTTAAATGCATTGCATAACTAATAGTTTCCAACAAAGACAAATGCAATTTTTTTATTCTTGATTTACTCCATAAAACAAAGACAAGCCCCCACCCCTTGCTAGGCAACAGGATGAAAAGCTATCCTAGATAAAAACAGTGAATTACAGAGCATGATATTATTTCAACTTTAGAAAAAATAAAAACAAGCCATAAATAAAAACTATCACCTTTCAGGTGCAGTTGAAAAAAGATCTTCGAGTTCAGCAGATCTCAGAGCACCGTCCTAGAAGCCAAAAATTCAATATACACTAAGAACATCACAGAGAGAAGAAAATCCATTTTCACTTGGAAGAAAATGTATATTATTGACCCAGAAATCAGTAAACATGATTTTAAAAAAAAATCAATATGTATTATAGGGAGTGTACACAGTCATGATTTATGTGCGGTTATAAACGCAATTAACCAATTTTTTGGTCGCATATATGCAAACTTCTCAAAAGAGGAGCCCTGACTTCATACATCTGAAAAGAACAGAAATGCAAATATTACAAAATTTTGGGTATCTATTTAAGCAAGCAATTAAAATTCAAACCTTTTAATGTCAATCGCCACAAAAGATCAGCTCTAGTTTTAATTCTAATCAAAACAAAGTGTTTCTAGTGTCTCGATCATCCTTTTGGTTTAGTAAAGTTTTAATTAATAAAACCAACTTCTATTCTCACAGAAAACCTTTCAGATTGGGATAGTCCTAGTTTTAAATGAGAGCATCTGCATTCTAGAAGCCCACCTACCTAAGAACTTGACCACCACATTCCTTGAACATCACACACCATTTTTCCTCAACCAGGTAACTCTCCCACTAACAACTTTTCCTCCATCCTGATTGTACAACCCTATCCCAACCTTTCCTGTTGGGAACAAACACCACCTTCACTAATGTTTATAATTGTTATAGAAGGCAACAAAGGAGTAAAAGATAGGAACACAAGCAAACTATTTTGCAAACCGCTACCATCTGCTCATCCGCTTATAATGAAACCAATTTGGGGTAAATTCAAGCACACAGTCACACTTCACCAATTAACAAAACTAACTTCTTTAAATTCAAAAAATAAAAAATAAAAAAAGACAGTAGGAGACTAGAAACTTGTAAATAAAACCCCTCCCTTCAATGGAATGCTTTCATCTTTAGCAATAAAACAAGATTTGTTCATAACACCCACGGAAGATAAAGCTTCCACCAAATCACCAAATTCAAATAAATATTCCAATTTACCAACAATCAACTATTTGGAACAACAAAGCACAATTCGTAATACAATAGTAAATATGTCCAACCATATCATCTAATCTAACATCAAAAAACGAAAAACACAATTGCATATGTTCACGAATTTCAGATGCAGCATCTATACAGTTTAAGAGAACTTGTACTATTAAAGCAAATAAAAGTTAGTATATTTCTCCATTATTCAGTAAGCAAATGATCCATCATGTATCAAGAAACTTGATAAGGATACAGAACTACCCATAAGCCATAGCCAAAGCTAACAGAATCATCTAGCTACCATAAGTCAAAGACAGAACATATGTAAAATCATTAGCAAGATTAGGGAAACCGAAAACTTTGTACGAAAAGAGAAATTAAAAGGAACAGAACCATGAAAAAACAATTCAGAATAAAAGATAGGGTAACTAATACTTACACTATCAATATCAAACATGGCAAAAATTCCTTTCAAGAAATCCAAAGCTTCTTCAGCCAGCTCCACACTCTACAGTAAAGAACAATAAAACATAGTAAGTCATCACTGTCTGCAAACAAGACGCTGGTGTATACAATAATTTTGGCCAACACCTCAACAACTTCTGCTAATGATAAAAAGATATTGGATTAAATTATACAAAACAATTATTTAAACAATTTAGATAAGTAAAACAAGGTGCTTGCAAGTTAAGATTTAATGTCAATATTATGTCCTAAGTTATTACGGACCTTTGGTACAGAGATTTGGTATAGATCTTTGGTCCTAACAGTGAGATCAATGGCCAAAGGACAAGTCACAAATTTTTGGTGAGACAATAGGATAGCAAGGCAACAGATAAATTTAGCCAATGCATGTTTTAAGTGTCTGAAAAGGAAAAATAATGCTACATTGAAGCAAGGGAAAGAGATATTACAACAATCTATTCCCTCCAACATCTGCTCTATAACTTGTTACAAGGGCTAAAATGTTTTTAACATGCCCTATACATGATGCTACTATCTGAATACAGTAGATGCCATCCAATGATCTAAATTAAACTTAATTGATACAAGTACGAAGTAGAAGTTAAATAACAAACTGCAGAAACAGATTGAAAATCTTATATCAAAAAAACTAATTGGTGCAGTTAATGCATATCATATCATTAACACCATGCAAATTAAGGGATTTGTTTTCTTTGAACTTCACTAGCAATCATCACCTTGGTGGGTCACACTCAAAAAAAACTAGAATATCTTGCCCTGACCCCAGAAAAGGCAACCAAAATTGTCTAAAACCACACAAGAAAAGAACTCAAAACTAATACCTGATCTGGAGCTCGCTTAAAAGATGATGGAAGGAGATCATCCCTTAGTTTAAGGTCATCATTGTATCCAAATTTTCTTAGAACCGTCCATGTTGTTTCAAGACGGCCCTTTTCAATGAAAAGCGCATGCAGAAAAAGAAATCCAGTCAATGTTAGACCCCGATCATTGACACCTTCAGGCATCTTTTCTTGTACAACCTTCTTGACACCAGTAATTTCAATAGGCTGAAGTGGGGCATTGAAACACTTAACCTAAGCAAAATATGTATATGTAAGCACTCGCCCATTGCACAGGGACCCCTAACACGCTTTAAAGCAAATAGGATAAAAAAGGACCTGAAAGTCATTTAACTCGGCATCACTAAGTGCTCCATCTTTGTCATTATCACATAGAATGAATATTCTTTTCAAAGCTCTAATACATCGAGGCTTTAATGACTGTGTTTCTTGATCAAATAGAGGAGCAGTCGGATGAAGCACTGCCTTCTGAGCGTAATAGAAGACCTCTGGAACCTGATAAGAACACAATGATCATTTTAACATCTTCAACAACAAAGTAGGATTCTTCAACTAAAAGAGTATACCAAACAAAAAACAAACACAAATTACAGCTAGCAAAAGGCAAGCACAACAAATTAACCAAACAAAATAAGTTTCAGAACCCAGGACATATTATTACAAATATATTTTGCATGTTTAAGAAGAGTATTGGAAAAAAGTTCATACTAAATCAAGCAACCCAACTGCTTATCTATATATCAGACAGATTGCATGTTATGAAAATACACTCCAAGACAAACCAGTAAAAAAAAAAAAGTCTGACAGCAGACTAGGCAACAAATTGCTCCACAAAACACTAAAAAAACCTACAATTTTCAGAATATTGAGGTTTGGTAAAAAAAAAAAAAAAGAAGAATCGAAAAAGTAAAGACATTTAAAAAAGTTTAGATAAGATCTTCAAAGTAGATGCCTGAGAATCACTAAAAGCATACCTGAATTTGCCTGAGAGCTGAGCACTCAATGCAGGTTTCTATCTCCCGATATTGTTGCATTATGGGAGACATCACCTGCTCGAGGCTCACCTGCTGCTCGTCCCTCAAATCCAACTTACAACCGACCACAATCACAGGTACTTTCACCTACACATCAAACAGAAAACCATTAATAACCTACCAAAAGTTCCATCAACGGCAATCAACAAGCAGATTTTAATCAAGAAACACCTCAAATCGGCGGAGCTCTGGGAGCCAGTAAGTACTAAGACGATCAAGTGTGGAAGGCCGATCACAAGCATAGGTCAAAATAATCGCATCAGCCAATTGGCATTCAGCGATGAGCTTGGCTTTGTTATCAGGGCTACAAGAGACCAACAACATCCCATGATTAGAACATCAAAATTCCGAAATAAAAGGAGAAGAGACGTCAAGACGGAAGACCTAGAGGACGTGTCGATGATGGTGATGGGGACGCGATCGGGGTAGATGTCGGCGGGAAGGCGAGTGGGAGGCATGACACGAGGAACGTTCTCCGGGAAGGATTCGGTGGCGATGGAGACGATGAGGCTGGACTTACCGGTGCCTTGGTCACCAACGACGGCGATCCGAACGTTGTTCCGGCCAACGGAGGCTGTGGGGTTGCCCGAGGCCGCCATGAGAGTTAGGACGAAACCCTAGATCCCTGAGAATTGGCACAATGAAAGGGAGGGAGGGTTTCTGAAATTTAAGGGCTTCGTCTTCGGTTCGTCAGAGGCCTTTTTATCACAAAGCGATTTGGGCGGGGGTGTGTGCGTGCGCGCGCGTGCGTTAATTCACTGTGTGAGCTCAACCGGTAGTGCAAATTTTTATTAGGCATTTTTACTTGAAACACCTTGAACAATAATAAAATTATTTTTAACACTGTGTCAGTTTTCAAATATAGTTATTACCTTTCTAAACTCTTTTATTTATTTTTTTTTTAATTACCATGTATCTACAAATAATTTTTTTATTTTATATTTGGTTAAGTTTCTTTGCAGTGTCGAAAGTTGCCCCAAATATCAATAGCCAAATAAGTAAAACAATCCCACCGATAATTTTAGCTGTTTTAAATTATGTTAATGATTTATTTATTTGAATTTTGTGAATTTTAATCAAAATAATTAATTAAAAAAATAGATTTAACCCTGACTTTGCAAATATAGTTTTTCCTTTTTTTAAATTCCTTTTTTATAATTAATTCTTTATCTATATTTAGTTAGAGTATCATTGGAGTTTAGAAAGTTATCCCAAATATCAAAAGCTAAATATGTTAAAAGAATCCCACCAATAATTTTAGTTATTTTAAATTATATTGATGATTTATTTATTTAAATTTTAATAATTTTATCAAAATCATTAATTAAAAAAATAGATTTTAAATTTTAAAATCTTTAAAGTTTTAATTTAAAATTTACCCCAAATTTTTCATATTTTCAAACCTTATACCAATATCTTATCCAAACCAGTAGTGGTGAAGTTAAAATTTAAAAATTTCTTCCCCCAAAAGATAAAAATTCTGTTAAAAAAAACTTTTATATAAAACCCATACCCATTATAAGTAGTGAAAATTGCCAAAAAAAAAAAAAACCCCTAAGTTTGCGAAATGGCCAAAAACACCCCGTTAATTTGGCAATCCCTAAAAACCCCTTCCTTTTAAACATAATGTTTTCTAACCCCCCAAAGCATATAATGATGGTTAATAAAGTTATTTTTAAATTTTATGGACGAAATTGCCCATTGCATGTGAAGTCGTGGCACTCCAACATCTTCCTTGTCATCGACGTCGCCAACGGCGACATCCCCTCCCAGCCTCCTCCATCTCCGTCGTCTCCGTGGGCAACGAGGTCCTCAGCTCCGGCGATTCCTTCCTCACTTCCCAACTCCCCCCGGAGATGCAAAACCTTCATTCTGCCCTCTCCACCACTGCCCCATCTGTCAAGATCTCCACCGTCCACACCATGGTGGTGCTCGCCCAATCCGATCCCCCATCCACCGGCGCCTTCCACTCCGATCTCGTCCCCGTCCTCAAAGGAGTCCTAGGATTTCCAAAATCAACTACATGAACATGTTCGACGCTCAGGTCGACGCCGTGCGGGTGGCACTGGAAGCCACCGGATTCCCCGCGATGGAGATCGTGGTGGCGGAGACCAGTTGGTCATACAAAGGTGATGACGAAGAAGTTGGAGCGAGCGTTGACAACGCCAAGGCTTTCACCAGTGGGCTGGTAGCACATCTGAGATCCATGGTCGGAACGCAGATGATGCCAGGCCGTCCGTGGAGACCTACCTCTTTGCTCTCTAAGATGAGGATCTCAAGCCATGGCCGAGCTCAGAACGCTCCTTCGGCCTCTTCAAGCCAGATCTCGGTCTCTGTTTAACAAGTGATATCTCTGTTTAAAAATTGAGGTTTGTGTTTAAAAACTTATATTTCCGCTTAAATATTGCGGTTTCTGTTTAAGAAACTCGGTCTTTGTTTAACAAATGATATCTCTCTGTTTAAGAATTGAATTAAAATGGTCACAAAAAAACACTTGAAATCTAACACCTTAAAAATCTAATTGGATCAAAGAATGTGATAAGGTCCCAATGACATCATGATCATCTTGGTCAACTCAAACACATTAATGACGATTCACTTTACATGCAAAAGGAGAATAGCTTCATTTAATGCGACTTTAAAGCTTCACATTCTTCAAAGCCCTCATCATTGAATTAAGGTTTCTGTTTAAAAACATATATCTCCGTTTAAACATTGCGGCTTCTGTTTAAAAAACGTGATCTCTGTTTAACAAGTGATATCTCTCTGTTTAATAATTGAGGTTTCCGTTTAAAAACTTATATTTCCACTTAAATATTGCGGTTTCTGTTTAAATATTTTCACTCAAACACATTAATGATGATTCACTTTACATGCAAAGGGAGAAGAGTTTCATTTAATGCCACTTTAAACCTTCACATTCTTCAAAGACCCTCACCATCTCCCATGCAATGCCATGTCATACAATGCATGTATGCAAACAAACAACATCATGGCAAGCTTTGTCCTCCTTGTAATAATGGCTGCTTCTCTTCTCTTCCATGGATGAGGCCTGTGGCCTCGATCTCAACTCCTAGGGTGACCCCCCAGAACCATCCCTATCTGATCCGATGGAAGCCCTAGCCACGACCCCTTCAGCTTTGGAAGAAGCTGATCGTGCTGATGCCGGTGATGATGCTAGAAGTGAGCGGCAGAGTGCTGAAATTGATGGTCAACAGGAAGATGGGGGTGATCTGAAGATGGAGATGGTGGAAGATAGAAGTTTTGAGTGCGGTGAAGTGGTGGCCGGAGTTCGTGCTGGCAGTAGAAAGGTTGGTGATGTTGATCGGTTGGAAAAGGATGGATCTTGTGATGATGTGGAGATGGCAGTTGATGTTCGTAGTGGTGAGGTTGGGAGTGCTGCTGGGAAAGTTGTTTATGGGTTGGAGATCAGTGATTAAGTTGAGGAAATTGAGGAAGGAAAGGGTCGAGGGTTTCTATTTAAAAAAGTATGTCTCCGTTTAAATATGGCGGTTTCTGTTTAACAAGTGATATCTCTCTGTTTAAGAATTGAGGTTTTCTTTTTAAAAACTTATATTTCTGCTTAAAAATTTGTGAATACTGCTAAATGTGTTGTTATTGTCATAGGCTTGTGATTATTGCGGTAAACCTAGTTAATGGCGATGCTACTTGACACCGGTAGTGGAGACCTTGACTGAATTCCAATGACAACATCATTTGATAGGGTTTTGTAATTTTCTGATCGCAAAGACACAGATGAACAACCAAGAACAAAAAGTTTTGGGGAAATCATAATTTTATTAGGGTTTGGAAGAACAGCATATGATATACCGTACAGCTCTGCGAAGCGCAACATAGTCGACTCGCCACAGATTGAAGAGTTAATTCAAAGCATCCTAGACAGTTTTGTTTTGTTTTACATTTTCGTATGTGTACACGATCAAAATAGTTTTTCGATTGTTACGATTTGTTTAATGTGTATAATGTGTGTTTTCCCTTTCATTTGATATAGTTGCAGTTTTATAAATGAAATTTTCGTTTAAAAAATGAGTTTTAGTTTAAAAAAGTATGTATCCGTTTAAATATTGCGGTTTCTGTTTAAAAAACTCGGTATCTGTTTAAATAATGATATCTCTCTGTTTAAGAATTGAGGTTTCCGTTTAAAAACTTATATTTCTACTTAAAACTTTGTGAATACTGCTAAATTTATTTTAGATATTTAGATAAACATCAAAAATTTAATTCTATTTTATTTAAAAAAATTTAAAATTTAATAAATGTTATTATATAATAAGATTTTGATCATTGGTATATTACTATCAAATATTCTAACATTCATGAACATAAATTTAACATCCATTTCAATTGATTGCATATATATATATATATATATATGGATCATATGAAAGAATATTAATTCTCAAGAATGGATTTAGCTTCTTGTTTTTTTGGGTATTAAGATGTTTAGGTTGTTCCATAGTTAACTAGTGTGATCAAAATTTTAAACAGAAACATAATAATTTAAACGGAAAAGACAGTTTTAAATGAAAACTTGATTGAGTTAAACAGAGACTGGGATAATTAAACAATAAGGCAAAAAAAATGCATACTCGTATGCATAAAAGGTCAGGCATTATGTGATTGGGCGGTATTTTTTCCGCTATTTACAAGGGCAAAAATGAAATTTCATAACATGGACCCACTTGAAGTAAATGATAGGGGTGAAAGAGAATGTAAACTATAAAAGAAGGATTGTCCGGGGTGTGTAAAAATTGAAGGGGGTTTTTAGGAAGTTTTGAAATTCCCGAGGGGTGAACAATAATTTTCCCTTATAAGAATGATTAGGAACATGGCATTGTTAAATTTTAAATTACCTGAATGCTCTTATATATAATGTTTTAACAAGAAAAAAAGTAAATAACTAGTAATGCAGGCAGAAAGACCAAACTACAAATGCTTATCTTTATTATATAATAATAATAATCAAACGACTTGTTCTTAATCCCATCAATAAAATAATCAAACTACTTCTTCATATAGTTCCCTAAAAGCAAAAAAATAAAATAAAGAGACCATTTTGGTATGTTTAAGAAGTAATGGCATTTTTATTATCTTCATATGAAATCTATAATATGGGTGTAACAGTACAAAAACGACATATAAACTAATGAAATAAAGTCTAGAGTTGGGGTATAATGGTAACTTTATTTTCAGTGGTGAAATTCTATAACAAGCCTCCAATAATACCACCAACTAGGGATGTTTGTGGGTAGAATCTCCAACATAGTCCTTCTATTTTTTCTAACCGGCCTTTTTAGTTCCTCTAATATAATTTGAGCTTTTTTACTCCTTTTTTTATTTTTAAATTTAGAACATTAAGTCCCTTACGCTAACGGGGTTAATTTTTCCGTTAAATAATGTTGATGTGGTTTTATTGTATTAAAAAATTATTTTAAAATCAATTAAAAAATAAAAAATCTAAACGGGTTCGGATCCGCCAATTATATTGGATCCAAACCTGAACTAGACTTCCTCCATCTCCATCATCCTGCCAAAATCTCTAATTTCTCTTCCCTCTTCCCTCCCCCCTACCCCCATTGCCACGCTCAAAAAGAAAAAATATTTAACATGGAGGGCAACCATATAAGCTTCTGCCCTGAATTGCTATTTGTCAAGTGTTCTGGTAGATTAAACAACGAAATTTTGTGAATTTACTGACGTGCTTCTTTCTACTAATTATGAGGGAAAAACATCTTTCACAATCATGAGCATAATACCTATGAAGTCTGAATCACCATCAATCACTCTATGACATTGCATTGGAGAAATGGAAATTATTTTTTGTTGTTGCTGCTTTGCTTCCTTCAAGGTAAAGAAGAAGATGGTGCTAACATTTTAAGTATACTAAAGGAAGTTATTCTTATTATGATAAATTATTGTACCATCATATGATCTTACAAGTCATTCTATTCTCCAAACTAGAGTCCGCAACAGAAATTACTAACCCCAGTGTTTTTATTTTCATGTAATTTCCTCAAACTTAAAGAGGTTAAGCCACCCTTGAATCCCTTCAAGCTGTAAAAACTGTTTCTTTATTAAGAGTAAGGAATCCAGTTGTCTTTTTTCTTCCATTTATTTCTTAGTTTCTCTGCTTTCATTTGAACAAGATGTTTTGTTCAATGAATGAGAACTATCAACCATTCTTTTATAACATTAACACATTCTCAGGCTTGTGGACTCTTTTCAGTAAGAATTGTTACCAAATAATCAACACTTGCTTCAGCACTGAACAATGGGGAAGCAGTCAAATGGAAGGAGAAGATGATGATCACCGGTGAAAGTGGGACCTCGGTAAAACGTCATTGTTGGAGCGCGTCAATCGAGGGAAAAGTGGGGGTGGGGGAGGAAGGAGGGAAGAGAAAAACTAGGGATTTGGCCGAAGAATTGAGATGGAAGAAGTCTAGTTCGGGTTTGGATCTGCTATCATTGATGGATACGAACCCATTTAGATCTTTCTATTTTTTTAATTAATTTTAAAATAATTTTTTAATCCAATAAAGCCACATGAGCATTATTTAACGGGAAATTTAACCCGTTAGCATAAGGGACTCAATATTCCAAATTTAAAAAATAAATGAAGCAAAAAGACTCAAATTATATTAGAGAGACTAAAAGAACCGGTTAGAAAAATAGAGGGACTATTTTAGAGATTCTACCGAGGTTTGTGTCATGGTAAACTTGCCGCATACATGTTGGTGGGCCCCACTAGATATGTAATGATAGAATAAATAAATAACACATTATAAAAAATGCAGATAGATATAAAGGTGCAAGATGGGCCGGCCTGGCCCGGCTTGCAACCGTACCGGGCCGGCACGACCCACCTTTCATGGGCGGTCGGCCCAGCCCGAAGCACGGCCCAGGCCATCTGGGCTGGGCCGGGCCGGCCGGCAAATATTTTTTAAAAATATTATAAAATTTATTAAAAATACTTTAAAAATACTAAAAATTAAGAAAATATTTTTTAAAAAAAATCTAAATATAGTAAATTTACATGAATACAATTATACAAGGAAAGATAATTTTTTCAAATTTAACATAATATTATAAGATTACATAGAAAAAATAAAGATAAACTAAAAATAAATTACAAATAGATATAGAAAAACTTTTGACATTTATTTAAAAACTATGACAACAATTTAGAAAATTACAAGCTTCGAACTTCATTTGATTAATCAATTTCTTCATCAACACGGGTTGAAGTTGAACGCTCGGATGGTGTAAGGCCCTCTCCAGTATCACTGCCTTCTTCATGCATTTGGTATTCTTGTAACCTATATTCTGCTTCTAGCCAATCCTTCAGACATATGCACATTTGCACTGTTGCTTGGTTCATGCGGCTCCTCTTATCATCGAGTACCCTTTTTCTTGCACTAAAACAAGACTCCGACGCTACTGTAGACATCGGTGGAGTTAGTAGATCACGTGCCATGGCGGCTAGCACAGGATAGTTATGTTCTTGTTGTTTCCACCACGAGCAAATATTAAAGTTATTAATTTCTTCGGTAGTAAGAAAATCATTAAAATTATTATTTAAAAAAAGATTTAATTCATGCAAAGATCTAGTATTAGAAGAAGAAGAAGAAGAAGAAGAAGAAGAAGAAGAAGCACTTGTAGATTTTCTTCTAATCATATTTATAAGATCGGCCAGAGATTTAGTTTTGGAAAGTGAAGATGATTTTTCAAAATCTCCGGCAAAAGTAGAAGCTCGTCGATTTCCATATGTATGTTTATATTCATTATACATATCATGAAGCAAACAACGATATTCATCTTTGAAAATTGAACGATCAAGTCTCATGTTTTCATCATAAGAATCAATCATACAAAAAGTACCATCAATTTTAAAACGAGGATCAAGAAACATAGATAAAACGGGAAGAGGGTCAATTTTTGCAAAATATTTTTTAAATTTTAATTCTATAGGAGCAACAATGGGAGCAAAATTAGGATCACATCTATATTTTGCAAAAATTTCACTAATATAATATAAATGAGAAATAGTCATAAAAGTAGTAGGATAATAAATACCGGAAAAAAAATTAGTTGCGGAATTGAAAATTTCCAAAAACTCCTTTATCATATAACTAACTTTCCAATCATAATTAGTTATTCCAAGGTCGAGAAAAAACTCACGGCAATACATTGTAAGAACATCTTTGTAATCATAAGCACAATCCAACATATTATAAGTTGATTTCCACCTATGAGGAACATCGGAAATAAATTTTTTATATTTTTTTCCCCATTTGCATACAATATCTTTTGAATTCATGCCTTCGTGAAGAAGAGTTTTTTGCATATAAAATAGCTTCTCTAACTCTACGAATATGAAGATCAATAATTTTCAAACCATCTCTAACACATAAATTTAATATATGGCATATACAACGAACATGAAAAAATTTTCCGGAAAACATAGGATCTAAATGCATTTTTAACATATCAACGGCACAATTATTTGCCGAAGCATTGTCAAGAGAGATTGAAAATACAAATTTTTCAATTTTGTAGTCATTAATAGTACGCATGATGTAACCGGCAATATTACTTGCGGTATGTTGATATTCTAATTCAATAAAACTCAAAATACGTTTTTGCATAGTTCAATTATTATCAATATAATGAGCGGTAACACAAAGATAATCGGTATTATTTTGAGAAGACCAAATATCGGAAGTAAGAGAAATTTCAAATAAACCTTTAGAAATTTCGGAAATTAAGTTTTGTTTATATTGTTCACAAATAATAAGACAATATTTTCTCATAGTAGTCCTTGAAACGGATTTAAAATTAGGATTAAAACCTTTAACTTGCATTTTTATAAAAGCGAGATTTTCAACAAGATAAAAAGGATGTTCATTTTGAACAATAAATTTTGCAATCCATTTTCTTGCATTTTCATTAGAAAAAACAAAAGTTCCAATACTTGAATTTGTAAAACTAATTTGTATTTGGGAATGATCATTTTGACTAGTAGCATGTTTATCGGCATGCCTTTTCAAATGACTCGTTCCACCCGAAGTTTGACAAGAAAAATCTTTTTTGCATTTTTTACAAACGACACGAGCCCCTTTGTTTGGAAATTCAACAATATCATAAAATTCCCATACCCCCGAAGTTCTTTTTTTTCTGTTTGTTTGAGGCCTGGTACTAGATGGTCCCATAATAGGGGGTTCAGTAGCAGGCTCAAGTTGTGAATCATCAAAATTTTCGGAATTGTTTTCATTAAAAAAAATGGTGTGTCGAAAGGAAAATTAGGAGAGCCGGCCATTATAAAAAATAAAAAAAAAGGTTTAGGGTTACCTCAACCTTGATGATGTAAATTTAATTCGTGGTTTTTCTTGAGAATTCCGAATTGATTAATTGACGAAAAAGTGAGGGAATTGCCGGAGTAATGAAATGCTTGAGCCGAATTTAATAAACTTCAAATCTTGAGCTTGAAGAGATTGAGAATTAAAAGAGCTTGGAGTCTTCAATGCTTGATAGATTAGAACAAGAATGAGTAATTTGGTGTAGAGAAATATGTACATGTTTGTGGGTATTTATAGGTTTTTTTAATTTTTCTAATTCCCAAAATACCCTTGTAAACTAGCCGTTTATTGTTGTTGAAAAGGGTAAAAAGGTAATTATATTTTAAAGTCTAAAATACCCTTGTAAACTAGCCGTTTATGGATGTTGAAAAGGGTAAAAAAGTAATTATATTTTAAAGTCTAAAATACCCTTAAAAACTACCCGTTTTATAGTTGTTAAAGGGGCTAAAAATGTCATTTTCTAATGTTTAAATTAATTGGGTAAAAAAATAAAGAAAAAATCCTGCCGGGCCGTGCCGGGCCGGCCCGCAACCGCTAGTTGTTGCGGGCCGTGCCGGGCTGGCCCGCGTGCTCGGGCCAACACAGCCCATGGCGTGGCCTGGCACGGCCCAAGGATGTGGGCTGTGCCAGCCTGGCCCGGCACTATAGCTGGCCAGGCTCGGGCTGGCCCGCGTGCTCGGGCCAACACAGCCCATGGCGTGGCCTGGCACGGCCCAAGGATGTGGGCTGTGCCAGCCTGGCCCGGCACTATAGCTGGCCGGGCTCGGGCTGGCACGGCCCAAATCGTGCTGAGCCGTGCTGGGCTCGGGCCGGCACGGCCCAGCTTGCACCTCTAGATAGATACCACAAAATTCATCAAGTAATATACAACCAATTCAAGTTTGGGCACTACATTTACCCTTTAAAAATAATAGGCAAATACTTCAAGTTCACACGCTACAAATACTCTGAACAAACATATAAGAAATACATAATCAGGCTATATTAGATGTGCTCTTATGCTTTACAGGCCACTAGGTACTCTTCATAATCTGAAAAAGAAAAATTAACAATATCATAAGCCTAAAAGTATCTAGTAAAATAATAGAGGACTTATAACATAAATAATACACAACAAAATCTGTAATATGGCAAACAATTAGGAAAAAAAAATGTACAATGGAATTGTATACCTCAAATTTCTCATAACAAAAATTAATATTGTAATATTTCTTATTTCATAATCAGAATAAACAATGTCTATCAAATATGTTATAAACATAATCCATTGTCAATTGTTCAAGATAGAATATCATATATCATTCATGGTCCAAATCATAATCAAACAGAATTTCAAAGTCCATTCTCTTGTCAAAATAACATATATGTATGCCATGACCAATACATCCTCCATATACAAGCATATATAGTAATTAATACAAAGTTTTCCAAATAATAAATATAATAACTAATATTTAATAGTTCAACTACTCATTTCAACAAAATAATTCTTATAACTTCTAGAAAGTAAGGATAGTGAGTAACATTCTAATTTTTCCTTAATATAAATAAAGATAAGCCTTTATATAAAGAGTCTTAAGAAAAACGACATGCCTGATTTATCATTTCAAATAAGTGCTAAGATTGGAGAAATGTACTAAAGTTTATAAATGAAAAACTTTTTCCAACAAGCACTATGCTAGTTTAATATTCAAAATTTCAAGAATTTACTATTTTTTTAGAATTGTTCCCCATTGATATCTAAATACCTTGCTTATTTGTGTGATTATATATATATACACACACACACAACCCAATAATAGATTTCAAAATTCAAAATAAATAAATAAGCACACATATAGCAATAGCACTTAGAATTCTGTAAAATGCAGAAATACATGAATGATTCGTACTTGAAGTTTTCAAATTTTTGAAGAGATCATTCAACACTTATTGGCATATGTATGTAACATTTGCATGATTTCTCTAGAAATACTCTCTAATACTTTTGTTATCAAGAAGTGAACACTAAAGTTCATAATATTAAACAAAATATGCAAGGCTAAAAACTTACCCCTAATACTTGATTGGGCTACTCCTAATACTTGATCGGACTACTCCTAAATAAATTTCCTTAATGCTCCTAATAAGGCTCTTGAGGCTTTAGACTGACATTATATATACATAAAGCTCAGTCTTATTGAAACACTTAAAAAAACTACGAGAACAACTTAACAAAGACAATACCAATAAGAAGTTGCATAAACTACTACCAAAATCATTTCTTAACATCCAAAACTCACTTGAACTAACTTAAACTAACTCAACTTACAAGCATCTCCTCTTATCACTAACAATAACCAAGCTTCTCCTCCTCCCTCTCTCTCTCCAACTTAGCTAAACATTTAAATGAAAAGATTAAAATATAGCATATAAAATGCTCCAAAACTTTTAGAAGCCATAATACCACTTCAATAACACCAAACTCACTTCAGGCCCCCCCCTAACTCATTCTCACAGCATTATTACATATATGCCACATAAAAATCGTTCTTATCACTAATATATATCCTCGATCTCTTTACCCATTCTCTTTCCCTGCGATAATACCACTTCAATAACATCAAACTCACTTCCACTTCCCCTCCTGTATTCTCACAACATTATAATTACATACATATCACATAAAATTCGTTATATGAAAATATGCATATATATCTAATATCAACATTAATCACAAGCATTATGTGCACTATAATCCTCATTTCAGTCTTCCATCATATTGGTAATATTGGCTTCTTGCGTTGGTGATCAAGTGTCTTATGCATTATATGAGTCTAAGGGCAGGATGATGTCAAGATGGTCTATTTTTTGCACTAAGAAGGCATGTGCATTAGCATCCCTAAAGTGTTGAGTTACCGTCAGATCATTGTGAATGATACTTCCAAATGACACGTAGATTACTGAATACTCTTGTTGAATGTAGATCTTCATATTCTTTTCTTCCATCACTATTTGGTTAGTATATTTTAGGGAAGCCATTAAGAATGAAAAAACTCTACGTTTGAACATATATTCTTCCGTCTGTCCTTCTATTGTCTTGTACTGGAATTCATAAGGCTCAATTATGTTCATTAGTGGAAAGGTCTGTTTAGCCACTTCTATTTGGATTGTCTTTCGGGCATCATCTGAGTATCCTGTTTCATAGCCTGGCAAGATAGAACTTATTATCATAGTGAAGATTACTAGAGCCTTGACTTTCTAAAATAATTTATGTAGCACTTATGACAGTCTCTAATAGTCCTTGAAGTGTCTGACTTGTGATGGCTTTCTGAATATTAGTTTGGATAGAAAACCATACTTGAATAGTTTCTCTAGGGTGAGTTTGTGACCCTAAATCTCCTGGCCTTCACATATTGAAAAGTCCAACACTGCTTTAAATACTGTAAATCCCTTATAACATCAACATGACTAGTTCTTATGGGTTGGCTCTTGATATGATTCCAGCATTAGACTAAAGCCTATAATTATATGCTCTTCTTTCAGTATATCTTGGGTATTTAAGAACTGTTCGTATTCTGTCCGTAGTACCTTCTATAGCATGATTTGTTTCATCGCATGGAGTTGGCTAGGGAAGTGTTCAAGCTTCTCTTCTCGTTTTTTTTTTCATATATTAAATATCTTTTTCGGTCTTCTATTTTTGTCTTCACATTTTGAAGTTCTTCTTTAAGAGAAATTTATTCCTTAAATATATCTTGTAGATTTTCTATTATTTCTGTTTTTGGGATAAGATATTGGATACTTGGTTTTCACCTTGCGCATAAATTCTTGAAGTTCTTTTATCATGTCTATCATATCATTATGATCTCTACTTGTAATAATTGGTTCATTTTTATTTTTATTTTCATTGCATAAATTACTCATTTACTAGAGCCTTCTTGTATAATTCTACTTAACTGATTTGCTAGAAAATTATCTTTTCATTTTATATGTTCAATGATTATATGAAAATCATTTCCTACTATATAATCTACAAATATAAGTCATTAATTAGTGGATATCTTATTTTCTGTATGGTAAAATAAGACTATTGCGTGATAGTCTATTCTTAACAAAAACTCAGTATTGTCTATAATGAATAATTTAAAATTTTCTAATGCTTTTATGCATAATAGAATTTTTGCATCTGTGTTGTTTATTTTAGTCTGGTAAATTTCACTATTATATCTACTAATTTTTTTCTTCTTGCTTAGCATATTGTTTATTTGGTCTAAATTTTAAAATTGCTCCCCATCCTCCCATTCTTGCATCCATCTCAATGATGATGTGCGACCCTTGAGGAGGTAGTTCTAAGGGTTTTATCTTTCTTCTTATGTCATTAATTTTTTATACTAACTTAATATCTTCTTGGTTGAATTTTTTTCTATTTGCTTTGTTTTATTACATAGTGGTCCTGTTAATTAACTCATTTCTGGAATAAAATTTCTAGCATAGTTTAATTTTTCCAAGAATGACTATATTTGTTTTAGACCTTCTAATTTATCTAGCATTTCTAAGATGCTACTTGTTATATGTTTTCGTAGTTTTATCTGTCATTATCCTATAATTACTCCTAAAAATTTATATTTTTCCTAATAATACTAATGCATTATCCATAATTGTTTTTATAAAATACACTTAGATAAAGTAAATTCTCATAAATACTTTTACTAAAAATTAATATATCATCAATATATATTACTATGAAATCATCATTTCTAAGGATATTATTCATTTTTCACTGAAATACTTGGGGGCGTTATTTAATCCAAAATGCATTACTATCCATTCGTGATGCCCATTATGGGTGACAAACACTTTTTACTTTCTCCTTCTAGTTGTACTTGTCAAAATTCACTTTTTAAATCAAATTTGCTATAGATATAGGTGTGTCTTATGTTATTAGTTAACGCTTCTTTATTTGGAAGCAGGTACTTATTCTCTTCAGTGTTATCATTCAGTTTTTTATAATTAAACACCATTCTACTTTTTCCCCAACCTATCTTGTTATTTTTATTCACTATGAACAGTCTCGTTATATGATGGCTCACGGGTCTCGGTTATTATTTCTAAGTATAGTAATTCCTTAATATGTTTCCCAAATTTTTTCTATTCATAAGGAGTAACTTTTATTACTAAGCAAGTTATTCTTATACCTGGATTTTTGATTTCTAGTTTGTATTTATCATTGGTCCTATTAATGTTTTTAGCAAGATTTTCTCCTATGACTCCATCCACTTTTAACCTTTCTAAAGTGGTTCTAATTTTTATTTTAAGGGTTCTAACTGATTTAATTCTGTTTGGGTCAGAATATTTTGTTCTTCATCCAAATAAAAGCTGCTGGTTTTCATCAAACATCTTATTTCTCTTACATGGGGGTAGTGGTTATTTGGTTAGTCTTCTTAAAAATAATCACCTTCTCTCCTTGTATCATTATTCCTCCTAATTGGCTTTTTATAAAATTCAATTATAGCAAGAATTGTATAAATCTATTTTTATTAAAAAGTTTGATCCATATATGTGACAAATTATACTTCTGGCTATTTGGAGTAACAGTATAATCTACTAGTTTTTCTGTTAGTTCAATTTTATTTCCCAAAGCATCATGAACTATGGATTTATTTTTAGATAACTCACTATATTTTTGGGGTACAATTTTCCTTGAAATATAATTCATACTTGCTCCTATATCGATAATCCCTACTCGTGTGATTCGGTGTCCATCTCTGAATTCCAAATGGAAATCAATGTTTAGTAAATTATTATTCCTAAAGTGAACTGGTGATACTGTCAATACTTGTTCTTGTATTACCTCCATATTTTGAATATATTCACTAGTTGGAAATGATCACGCTCAAAGAAAAAAAAGATTTGGTGGTGAACATGACAATCAATTTGAGGGAGACAAAGGATGAGTTATTAGAAAGAAAACAAGAGAAGAAAAAGCCATTTAAGAGAGTATCAATTCTGCATGTAAGCCACTTTATGATGTAGGACAACTAATAAATGTCTCTTGAGGCCCTATGTAATGCTATGATTTAAACTTTGCCTATGACAATAGAGATAATGATGAAAAGGTCAAGATAGTGATCAATGGTCATTTAGGTATCACTAAGGGCATTTTAACCAGTATAATGGACCATTTAAGCATGAAATGGTCAAGTAAGTTCCGAAAGTGCAAATTATATTGCAACATTAAAGCATGACCAAAACAAATGAAAAACATGAGAGATAAGCCAATTTGAAGAAAGATATTTCAAGATGAATAAGCAAAATGGTTAGTATGTTTAATTTTGACATCATAAAATGTCTAGCAATGGATTAAGAGGGAGGAAAGCCAACATAGGCTTGCCATTTACATGGCATTATGGCATAGGAAGCTTAAGTCACCATGAAGAAGAGTAATTAACATAGTGTAGTGCTAGGGCATACTTAAAATTAGGTGTTATATGGACTTTTAGATCAAATAATGGTTCATCATGATAGTTTTTTTGAGTGCTTAGGTAAGAAAATGCTCTAGGTGTGTTTACATTCAATTTTTACTGGAAGTATTTAATTTTAAATAAGCACTACTTTTGGGTCTAAACTAACTATTATATAGATTGTCACGCTCTCCATGATCAAGCACTCGACAACCGCTGTGATATCCCAAAGAAGGCAATATGTACAATCACCTAACTCTAAAACACTGCAAGCATGTGATATGCTGAACAAAGTTATATTAAACAAGCTACACTCATACAATGAACACAAATGAGCAAATAGCCATATAAAAATTTAGCCATAAAGGTCAAAAAGTTACAAAGTAATACAAAAGAAAACCAAGAGTAACACACAAGTGGATCCCTACTATTACAGGTTCAGACACATAACAAACTCAGACTTAAATATTAACTCAAATGATTCTAAAAAACTATGGGACCCTAGCACAACACCCTAATCCACAACAAAGCTACAAGTCACTACTTGGGAAAAAATATATATAAATAGAGAATGAGTAACATAGTTACGCAATGAGTGGATAATGTAAGTTACAAAGAAGTTAGTAAGGGATTTAGTCTCAAGAAAAAAAATTTCTACTTCACACCTTTAGTATTTAATTCACAATAGGAATATGTTTATAAAATAAGGTATTAAGTATAACAGATAACCTCAAATATAGAATTTAGCAAGAAGAAAAGAAAAGGCCCATATATTACAACCACCAAGAAGGGCTTGTGAAGAAATGGTTTTCAATCCTAGCCATGGCCATATCTAAGTCCGGGACCTCCAAGGCTCCGTTACACATTTTGAAACAAAATGAAATCCAGCCCATCTTGTCTGGGGCCACTGATGTGATAAACCTCAATATCTTTGTATTAATGGGGTACCTACCCACTCTCATTTAGGTTCTCTCCGCATCTCTGTATCTAATGGAGACCGCAACTGTAGTAGTCGAACTATAGACTCATAGTCACCAAATATCAAAAATACCATATGTACAATAACAATAATGAATGTATACAAGTTTATATTTCATTTCATTTTCACAATGGTATTCTCACCCATGTATAACATATGTTGTATTCATCAATCATTTCATATCAAGTCAAAAAATCATGTTTGCAGGTCATGACCACTTTCTAAACTTTCCACATGTGCTAACCATGTTTACGAATATAGATATGGTAGTCATTATAAACAAGTTTGGAGAATATACATATGTACATATATAAGTTAATTTATGAGATCCTTATGTGACCAATGTAAAGCCATACGAAAATCATTTATAAAAGCTAAAGAATATACTTTATAAATTATTCTTTACAATAATAGAATAACAAACAACATTAGGCCCATCATGATCTACTATCTAGGGAAAATGGCTGGATGGATCCCAAACTAAGTTTGTACATCATGGTTTATACACTTGCAGAATCTAAAAAAGCAAATAAAATGTAAGTGATTAGTCAACAAAAGATATAGAAACATAACAAACAAAAGAAGACTCAGAAGTGTTATCTCTTGCAATTTATGAACTAGAACCAAATCTCATCTATTTAACATAAAACATCGACACATACAAAAATGCCTTCTACAATATATAAGGAAGGGCAACAACCTTTTGTGGGGTTCACATTTAATTTACAAGGTTAGTCATTTGAAAATAAGTTTAGGGGTATATGCAAAACGAAGATAAAAAGCTATAAATTTTAAAAACATTGGCCACATGGAGAGATTAATTAAGATTGAATCTTCTATAGGTTGTTAGGCCTTTTTCTAGTCCACTAAGAATAAGGCATAAATGCCCATAGAAAATACATAAATCGTGAGCATAGTCCTCTTCCACATTGAAAAATATATAAATTCAGCTTATAAACATGACAACATGGTTCTAAACAATATTAAATTGTAGCACAATAGGAGATACAAGTCCCTTAATGAAGATGCACAGAAATTGTAAGAGATACAAGTCTCTTAATGAAGATGCACAAAAATTGTAATGCTCAATTTTACAAAATCAAGCTCATAATTTTTGTCACAAGATGAAAAATACATAATTCTTGTTAGAAAATAGAACACAAAAGAATAAAAAACATGAGGAGATTTTTTTGAAGGAAGACTCCAAGTTGAAGTGAATAATACATACCAAAGTATACAATCCACTAAGGAGTTGAGCATTAGAGATGCAGATGGTCTTGCCAAAGCTAGTCATCTTGAGAGCGTTAAGATTAAATAGCTAGAGGGCCATGTCATCACTATTGGTATCGATGAATGAGAGAAAAATGTTTTCGAATATGGAACATAAAGATATGGAAAGGATGGAATTACTTGTAAAAGGTTATTACAAAGGGTTAATGTGAAAAATGGTTGATGTGAAAAAGAATGACTGAGATAAAAAAGAGGGTGCTCAAAAAAAAAATGAGGATTTCATGTTTGGAGGGAGAGAATTCTATTTAACATGTAATTGTTCAGATTATCTTCGAAATGTAAAACATGTAATCATATGATATCTCGTTCAGTTGTTTAAGATGGGAATATCATATTTCTATAATATGATAATATTAACATAAATGTAATTACCATTTGAAGATGTGGTAATCTTACATTCCACGGGAATTTGATTTTTATCTTTATTGTAACCCTCAAGTTCATTAACATACCCAAAATACTAATTTTTAGAAGTTTTTAAAATAAAAAATTTTCAAATATTTTGTTGGAGAAAAAAACATTTGAGATTAAAATTTTTCCAAATATTAAATAATTAAATTGGAGGGAAATTTTATATTTAGTTAAAATATTTAACTTTGATTTAATTATTATTTTGTTATATAATTAATTATTTAATATGCATTTATAAAACTTAAATATTTTAATATTACAATTTATTTTTACAAATAATAATATATATTTATTATTAAACAACTTCATATTTTCATTAGTAAATGTTATAAACTTTAATCTATTTGAAGATTTGAAACTCTTCTTATCTCTTTAATTAATTATCTTTTTGATTTCACAATCTCATCCAATAGGTGTGGGTAAAACCCAATTATTATTAAGAGGGGTGGGGGTGAATATCATGATCTTGCTACTTAACCCAAACTCGCCCCCGAACTTTACTTGAACAAAAACATGAAAAAAAAAACCCTTATATTGTATATACACATATAAATACTCATACCTTGAATTTGTTTTAGTATATTTTGTTAATATAATTTTGTAATAATGTTATTTGTTTAGTTATTGTAATTTTATAATGGTGTTATTTTTTTATAAAAGAAATATATTATATACTTGTTTTAAGTTATTTATTTATAACAAATTATATTTTAGAGTAATAAATTTTATATGGGGGCGATGGCGGGGGTCCCCCCACGAGCATTCTACTTCCCATCAAGTTCAAGTTTGGGGTAGGGTTTTAAACCCTGCAGGTATGGGGAAGGAGCTAGTGCATGGATAGGAGAGCGCCCGCGGGGCGGGGCGCGCGGGGGGGGCATCCAATTTATTGCCATCATTAAATTCATATAGTTATTAAATTATTGTAAAAGCTTGTAGTGATATTAATTACATAAAACAATAAAATTAAAAAAAAATTTGTTTTTTAAATTTTTTGAAATGAGATTTTTTTTTTGTTCTTAGACCTATTTTAAAAATATTTTCACTCAATTGATTTTTTTATTTTTTTTTAATTTCAAAACTTATTCTAAACACATCAAAACAAAAACATAATCAACCATGTCCATTGCCAATTGATTAATTCCCCTTACGGAATGAGAGTTTGCAAGAGGAGATAATTAAGGGATAATATTAAGGTAGAATCCCCAAAATAGTCCCTCTATTTTTTCTAACCAAGCCTTTCAGTCCCTCGAATATAATTTGAGCTTTTTTGTTCCTTTTATTTTTAAAGTTTGGAACATTGAGTCCCGTTTAATTTGTGATTTTCTTGGATTATAATATTATTTTAAAATTAATTTAAAAATAAAAAAAAAAACTCTAAATGGGTCCAAACCTGAACTCATCCATCTCCATCCTCCATCCTCTGGCCAAGGAGTAGTAATCCATATACATTTTAATTAGCAATGCTCAAAACCTGAAATTATATCCAACTATTGTATCCATTTGGGTAGACAGAAGATCTACTACCTTCATAATTGTTCAGTGACCTGGTGGAAAGCATTTTCTCTTGCATGTGCTCTCTTCTGACCTTGCTTTGTATTGTGTTTCTTTTTCATGGTATAATTGCTCAGAACTCCCATCTGGTTTATGTTGGTGCAGGAAAGATGCTTATTTACATTGTGTTGAATTGATTTTCTGGTAATATTTCTCCTTGCATGTTACATGATGTCTATCTTTTTAAAATCCTTGATCTATGTACTTGCCAACAGTGCATAGAGGCTTGTATTCATTTTTGCAAATGCTTATTAAACTGAATGCGCTGAACTTTTTTTATTTGATTTCTCATATAAATATCAGCATTGAGCTGAAACTGGTGTATATGAGATAAGCATTAAAATTTTTTGTGTGAGCCTGATTTCCTCACCTGATTGCTTCTAAAGGTTTGACTTTTTCTAACATATATTCCAATTTGAGGTTGAACCGATCCTCCTTCAGTTTCCGCAAGTATGAACCATATGTAAATTCTTAGCTTTATGTATATGCCAGTAAAGAAAGATAAAGAGCTCTCTTACAACAGGACCAACATTAGAGCTAGTTCAGTTTCACGTCCTCGGGCAATCTTATCAAGCCCTGATAAATTTTCTATTTTTTCTTTAAAATGTCCTTTGAAACTAGGGATGGAGATGGAGGATGAAGATTTAGATGGATGAGTTCGGGTTTGGATCCGCCGAACCAATTTGGAGTTTTTTTATTTTTTAATAAATTTTAAAATAATATTTTAATCTAATAAAGCCACATCAACATTGTTTAATGGAAAAATTAACCCATTAGTATATAAAGGACTGAATGTTCCAAACTTAAAAGATAAAAGAAGCAAAAAAACTGAAATTATACTAGAGGGACTAAAAAAAAATAGATAGATTATTTTAGAAATTCTACCTAAAATTAACTGTAAGTATATATAATTTTAATAAAATAAAAAAATTTAAAATAAATAAATAAATAAATAAAACCATTTGACTTTCACTGTGAGCAGCTTGTAAAAGTTTTTCTAAAAATAATTACATTTTTAATTTTACTATTTCACCCTTCTGGTGTGACCAACAGCCAACTCCTTATCCAAACCAAACAGCGCCAACAGCAATACCACCAATCTAAACACAGCGCCGCTGATTCGCTGATTCGCTGATTCCCTCAATCTCTCTCTCTCCTCCTCCTCCTCCTCCTCCTCCTCCTCCATGAACCTCCATTGCTAATCTCTTCCAAGCTCCACGATGCCCTCCGCCCTCTCCTCTCCTCTCCTCCTCCAACCCTCCACCGCATCCCCAAGCCTCAAGCTCTCCCCTCTCCTCCCCCTCCGAACCCTAGCTACCCGCCGCCGCGTCGCCACCAGACCCTTCTTCCCCCTTGCCCTCCCCATCCGCGCCACCGTGGCCATCGAGAAGGAGACTCCCGAGAATGAGCGGCCGGAGACGTTTCTCCGCTCCTCCGATGACGTTCTCTCGTCCTCATCTTCCTCTTCGCCGCTTTCCATCCGCGCGAGGTTTGAGAAGATGATTCGGGAGACTCAGGACGAGGTTTGCGCGGCGATTGAGGCGGCGGACGGTGGGGGGTCGTTCAAGGAGGATGTTTGGTCGAGGCCAGGTGGTGGCGGCGGGATCAGTAGGGTTTTGCAGGATGGGGCCGTTTGGGAGAAGGCTGGAGTGAATGTGTCCGTTGTTTATGGTGTCATGCCGCCGGAGGCCTACCGTGCTGCTAAGGGGGAGGCCGGAGGGAATTCCGGTGCTAAAGCTGGGCCTGTGCCCTTCTTCGCGGCTGGGATCAGTTCGGTCAGTCTTCATTATTCTCAAGTTCATTTATGAAGCCATTTTGTGTTTTTCTGGCAGTTTAATTTCATATGCATACACATATTTGACTGAAATGTAGGAACATATTGTTTTCATGTTTTTCAAGATTTTTCATA
This sequence comes from Dioscorea dumetorum, assembly GCA_902712375.1. Classification (NCBI taxonomy): domain Eukaryota; kingdom Viridiplantae; phylum Streptophyta; class Magnoliopsida; order Dioscoreales; family Dioscoreaceae; genus Dioscorea; species Dioscorea dumetorum. The sequence continues at coordinate 2,329,461 of CACTHL010000561.1, read as the reverse complement.
GAATATTCAGGTTTTTGAAGAAATAGAATCATTCTTAGTTAGATTTCCATCTTCTCAAGTTCTCTTGCGAAGCTATTTTGCTTTTTTTTTTTTTTAATTTCTTGGTAATCTAATTTCGTAAATACATATGTATTTGTGCCTGAATTGTGGGAACATGTAGTGTTTATCTGGTTGTAGATTTGCTGTAGAGAATTCAGGTTTATGAAGTGAAAATTTCACTCTTAACAGAGATAATTATTATTTTTTCTACTTCTGCGTGAACTATCTGTGGACCTTGTTTATGATGATTAAACCATTCCAAGAAGTGTTAAAGTCCGGTGCACCTGTAAAAGATTAATCCCTTACTGAAGAACTTGAACTTCAAGGTTCCTGCAAATCTTTTTTAAAATGAACATTGTCTTTGATCTTGTACATTCCCATCCAAATCACATTGCAGTAGGAAATGTAAAGGGAAATTGCGAGTCAATCATAACCAGGTGCGAAAATGATGTGCATTTTATAATATGCACCATGCAAAAGTTTGTATTGATTTAAAAAATCATCATTGTGACTGTTAGCTTTGTCTTGACATTTTTAGGTTAATATGGTATTCTAACTCAGTTAACTCAGAAATAATTTTGGAAAATGATGAAACATAATCGAAGCAGTGGTGAAGCTGATTTTGCAATTACTTAACCTTTGGGTTTATGATTGATTTCTACCACTCAATAAATTTCAATTGTTACAGTATTATATGATATTTAAGCCACTTGAATTTGTGGTTCATCTGGAAATATTGTGTCATGAACTTGTGATTGTCTAAATATAAAAATTTCTGATAGATTTCATTAAGAAGGTATGCAATGCAATTTACTCTACTAAAACCGTTTGAGAGTATTATAACTATTAGAATTTATCATTTTTGTCACGCAGGTTTTGCATCCAAAGAATCCATTCGCTCCAACATTGCATTTTAACTACCGTTATTTTGAGACTGATGCCCCAAAGGGTAATTTCTTGACGTTTATTTTCTTTGAAACTGATTATGTTTAGTCTGTGGTATCTGTCTGTTTAGCGAACACGCTCAGGAAAGATTAGTTGTGCATGTTGGTTAGTTTATATGTGATCTAATTTTATAAATGAGGTTACATATACTGCTTCATCAATAAAACTGGGAAGTGAATGTTTGTCAAACTTTGCAAGACATGGATCAAAATTCTCAGTATCCAATACATATATGCTTTATGAACACTAAGCATATTAAGAAAAAGGTAGCATTGTATGTTCTGAAAAAGGCGTTTTTGAATGATTCTTGGCATATAGATCTCTTGCGCGGGGATCTGTTTCCAGTTATGTAAATAAGGTACCTTAGGAAGGGTAGATAATAGTAAACCAATCAATTGAGCTTAAACTATAAAAAAAATGGAAGATCTATAAATTTAAATAAAATTTATTTATTTTTCCTCTGTAGATGAGGTTACCGTGATGCTTGTTTTAGCCCAATATTTTGATGCCCTTCCATTAAGAAGTCAGAATTAGCAATAACAGTTGGTCATGATGGAGCCACCTGTTAGATATTAAGTGATCTCTGATGTAGTGTACTTCTAAAAAAGTATCCCTATGTATGTGTCTCCTTAATGAATCTTTACTTTTTGCATGAAAAGATTTGCCTTAATTGTTTGAAAATTTGTATAATTAGTTGTGTGATTTATCGTATTTGTGGTTATAGATGCTCCTGGAGCACCTAGACAGTGGTGGTTTGGAGGTGGAACTGATTTGACTCCAGCCTATTTTTTTGAGGAAGATGTTAAGCATTTTCATACGGTACACTGAATATAATTATCCAGCAATAATCATTTACATGAAGCATGATTATATATTAATTATTTCCCACTAGTGAGATAAATACCATGATATTACTACATTGGCCAGCTTCAACTTATTTTGGTTGCATGTTTGTTGTTTGAGTTATATGGTGATTTCTATGAGATCTCTCATATTTTCTTTTGATGTTTGGATATCCTTATTTGCTTCTGATGAATTCATGATGTAGTTATGTGAGCAAGAACACATCCTTTTGTCCAACAAGATAAATTCATAATCGAATCTCTTGAATTGACTGGTTTGAGACACTAGCAAATATGCGCAATAGTTGAGGAATGATATCCTTATCTAATACTAATTATAGCATGGAATTCATCAAAGGGCTTCAATTTTTGTTTTGATTCAGTTTTCTCCAACTCTGATGAAATCATTAAAAATCTATTTGACTATCCTACTAAAGCAATAAACAGGGCATCATGTGCAACATTTACCTATGTTGTATGTATAATTGAAGTATGCCACTGCAAATGAGTGCAATTAATCTACAGTTACATCTGTACAGTTGCTACAGCCATTTACGCGCCAATAGTGTAATAGTTGCTACAGCCAACAGTTGCTACAGCCATTTTTGTAATTATAAATCACTACATCATTAAAGAAAAGAAAGAAAAACTACATAGTTAACTGTAGAAAATGCCTCAATCGCATCTCAAAAAATAGTCACGAATTCAGTAAGTCAGATTCGGAATCACATATATATATATATATATATATATATTTTGCGCGAATGTGGAGCACGTGGATGGATTTTACAATGATATATATATATATATATATATATATATATATATATATATAGATCCAAAGTTCCATATGTTTTTGTTTCTTTTCTCCTTGGCACAACTGTAACAACTTTACGGGCTGCTTAATGAAGTTGTTGAATGGTTATATATGATTAGTTTATGTTATTGGGGAATATAATGATAGATTAACTTACATGCCTTTTTCATGTTGCAGCCTTTTTTCCTTAAGGTGGTAGGTTTTCTTGTGAGAAAATATTTTCTTTCCTAGGAGGTGTTCAAAAACTTTTTGACACTTGTTTTGATGAAAATATATCGAAATGTTTTGTTACTTGGTTTTAAGTGAGAGATTTCATTCCTAAGTATACATCTATTATGCTTGACTCATTTGTTTGGATGTTCTTTTCTGCATTTATCTTTATTGGTCATTTTATGTAAGAATTGACATATTAGGTCAATGGGACTTTCAGTGACTGAGTCAACATATATCTAGATTCTAGAATTCAGGTTTGGGGCATTATATTTAGATGGCACTGCAGGTTGCTTCTACTGTTCAGATGTGGCCCGAGGAAAGTTTATGTCCAATAGAGTTGGATTAAATTCTATGTTAGAACTAAATTCTATTGTTTATGAATCTCATATCATGAACCTTACAGTATTTCCTATGGCTTGCTTGTCCTTTGGAGTGTGGGCACTAAATTAGGATGCCATCAATGTTTTAGTGGCCTAGTACTGTAATTATGCAATTGTGAGTAAGTTTTTTAGTGAACCATCTCTCATGGGCATGAGATTAAACTGGATTTTGTTACTATACTTATTTTGAATTATATATCAAGTTTATATCTGCATGACTCATCCACTATCCAACTTAAACTATAAGACTACCACTGGGTGATCTGAGCTGCTAGATCTTCAAATTGAATTGAATTCCTTAAGGTAAAAATAGTAAATCAAGTTACTTTGTGGGTGCTTAAATCTGCGCATTCATAGTAAAGCATTGGTACTAAAATCCTAGGCATTTGATGTGGCCCAGAGACCACCTCCACACATGCAACTGAATTTCAAATAATGGTACTAATTTAATTAAACTATATTTTTTTGGTGATCTCACAAATTTTGTTAATATTGATGACATGAATATTTCGTGAGATCTGTAGACCACCTGTTTACAATCGACTTCCAGGCATTGCCACAATGCTATTAAACTCTTTATTTTCAGTTCTTATACAAATGGTATTGAAACTAGATTGTTGTACTTTTGTTCTTAGGTTCAAAAGCAAGCTTGTGATAAATTTGACCTGAGTTTCTATCCGAGATTCAAAAAATGGTGCGATGATTATTTCGTCATTAAGGTACTTGCTTATATCACTTTTAATGTCTTTTGGTGTAACTTCAATCTTTTTGTGTTATTATTTACCAAGGATTTAAATTTAATGAAAAATTAATGAAAAATACCCACGGATGTTTATTAGGGTTTGATTTAAGTACTTTGGTGAGATTTTTTTATTTCGGTGTAACCTCTAGTGGCCTCTTTAATGTATTAATATCTCTGAAAGTAATAAAACTATGCCTATACTTATTCTCGTTTTGATTCTTTGTTCAGCACCGTGGTGAGAGGCGTGGGCTTGGTGGAATATTTTTTGATGATCTCAATGACTATGATCAAGAAATGCTTCTTGGCTTCTCGACGGGTAATGACATGGCATTAGATGTTTTGTATGATTGGCTTCTCTCTTGTTGCCGATAACATTTTTGAAATTTTATAGTGCATTTGTATGTAAACTATATGTGGCTTACTAAAATTTTTTAATAATTAATTAAAACTAAGATATACAGGAATGTAAAACTAAGGATACGAATTCCATAAAAGGCCAAGAACTCAAATGTCTTTGATTGCCACGCACTATTTAGTCCACATGCCAACAGGCCAGTTCCTCACCTTAAACGTATAGATGGTGATTTTCCAATTATGGGACTTAGTGGTGCACTCCACCCAGGTCATCTGTTGAAAGCATTATCACTATTTACAGTATATATGAATCAGGAAAGAAAGATTAGCTACTATTGTCTCCTATAATAAATGGACATATGATGGTTCACGTTTAGCATTCATATGTCATTCAAGCATCAAAAGGCATAGGATGTAAGTCCTGAATAGCAAACGACAGTAGAAGGCTCAGGAATTGACCAGGGAAGAAAATTTTAATCAGAAATACTTTATGGTGTTATAACTGATAAAAGTGGCAAATTCTGTGGTCACCATCTCTTGCAACATGCTATATACGTTAGAGCATTTTTTGGAATTACATCACTTGGACAATGAGATTGTTTCCCTACTAATGAATTATTTCGCTTGTGACGAAGGATCTTGTATATGTTTATTTTCTTATTCTGAGCGTGTATTAATCATGAGTTGCATTACCACCAACCTGTTATGATTTTTTTGGATTCATAATTTACTGGTCTATTAATTGTGATCTAACTGACTGTTTTATAGAATGCTCCAAGTCTGTTATTCCAGCTTATATACCAATCATAGAAAGGCGGAAGGACACACCATTCACAGAAGAACATAAGGCATGGCAACAATTACGAAGGGGACGCTATGTAGAGTTCAATCTGGTACATATAAGATTAAGACATATCAAGATGTAAAACAATTTATCAAGATGTGCTTTATATTAATGAAGATAGATTTATAATGAAGGTCTATGATCGTGGGACGACATTTGGACTAAAGACCGGTGGCCGGATTGAAAGCATTCTTGTGTCTCTTCCTTTAACAGCTCGATGGGAATATGATCATGTAAGCTTCTCCACTATTTCTTTCTTTAATTTTTTCCTCTTTTTTTTTCACTTAGGGCGTGTTCATTTGAGCGTAAGTGGGCAGAAGTGGAGGGAAGTGGATTGACTTTCTCCACTTCTGATGTTCTTTTCCTCTGAAGTGGGTTTTAACTAAAGTGGGGGAAGTGAGTTTTATAAAAAACTCACTTCCTCCACTTCCAAAGACCTTTCAGAAGTTACACCACTTATACCAAAGTGAACACCAAAAGTGGAAAAATGAACACTTCATGAAAGAGACATTTCCTGAAAAATGAACACAAGAAGTGGCGGAAGTCATATCATTTTCACCACTTCAGGGCACTTCAAGGAAGTGCCACTTCTCCACTTCCCGTCTTCCTCCCACTTACGTCTAAATGAACACGCCCTTAATGTTGGTGATCTATTGTTTTTTTCTGATGGAAGTTTGAAGTTTTTTTATCCAAATTGGTGCAATCTCTGCAGAAACCCGAAGAAGGCAGTGAAGAATGGAAACTTCTAGATGCATGTATCAATCCGAAGGAATGGATTTAAGACTAACCCAGTCATGCAATGCGCACCCACCGTTCTTGACTTCGGTTGGTGTTTTGTGGACTGTGGGGTGGTTGTGTTTGTACCATTATGTATGTATACTTCTCTTGTATTCGTTTTGTACAATAAGCGGCGTGCGGAATAATTTTTTGTGAGTTCACTGCCGCCTTCAATCAATATCGACGGTTGCAGCTGCAGCTGCATCTGCATTTTAAATTGTGGTTCTGTTTCTTGGTGAGCAAGCGCTAGTGTGAAGGGTTTATTGGGCCATTGGTTAGAATTGCTTTGTTGTTTTCTTGGGATTGACAGAATTACTAAGCAAATACATTGTCATTAGGGAGGAGCTTACTTAGCTATATATATATATATGCTCAAAATGAACTTCTTTGGAAATGATGAAATGATGTTGAAGTAATGACTCATCTGGAGGGATGTGTCTGGACTCTGGACTAAGGAAATATAGAGGAAAATTTAAAGAAAGTAGGAAATTCAAAAATGAAAGAATGATTCTAAAGGTGTGTTTGGTTGGGAGGAGTGGATTGGAGAGGGGTGAAAGAATAATGACAATAAAAGGGATTGGAAAAAAATAAAAATGAAAATTATGTTTGGTCGGTTAAAAATGAGAAAAGTGAAATAAAATGATAAAATGACTATTATGATTTTGAGAATTTTTCTTAGATGTCAAATCATAACTTTATTTGCATATAGAGTTGCATAGGTTTTTTAGTGTGTATTTTTCATAAAAAACAAGCTTTTAAGTACTTTGTGGTTAACTTTATAGATGAGATCACTTACCTAAAAATTGAAAAACTTAAACCTACATTGATCATACTCCAATTGTGTTGTACCAAAAGATTCAGAGTAATAATTTTACAAATATCTCATTTAAAATTTTATCTGTCTAATATACATGATTGAATGAAAAACTATTTCATTACCGACAAGGTTCAAATATCAAATTTTAATTATGTTACGAAGCTTCCGGTGAATGTTGTATTAAAAAAGTCATTGAATTTAAAAAAATATATATATAATTAATTTTTTTTAATGAATAAGTATAGAGATTACTATTCCTATCATGATTTTCTTTCACTCAATTGATTAATTAATTCTTATCAAGTTTTTGATAAACTAGATTTTAGGTCTAAAAAGATGAGTCAAATATCTTCTTTACCTGCGCATTTCATCTCTAATGACCTAACAAGTAAAGGAACTAATATAAAACTATTGAATCATTAGTAGAATTTGTAGAGGTAAAAAAGTGGTGCGCATGAATAAGGTCTACATACTTTCAGTAATCACATCTTTTGTTTTTTAATTAAGTAATTTTTAATTAAATAAAATCAATTGTGATTTTTTTATTATTTTTACTACTGATCATATACCTTCATAATTTTATTATCTAGGTTGGTAGTTCTTGAGTTCTTACTACTATTCTTGCTACTTTAGTTTAGAATAGTGGTTCTTATTCCTATGAAAAGCTGGTCCCATTAGTGAAAGAACTTCTAGGCAAAGTAACAATCGTACCTTTTTTATTATATATCTTTAATGGCGATTTTCATTTGTTATCATTTGTTATAAATAACTGGTTTTAATGTTTTTATATGTTTGTCAGTGATCTTATTGTAAAAAAACAATTTTTTTAGGAGTTAGTCCATAATAATGCCATTCCAAGTACCAACCATACAACGTACTTTGTATATGATTTGGAAAAAATATTGAATGGAACAAACTCTTCTAGCTACTAAAATATACTCCCATTATAAGTGAAGCTTTTCAGGTCTCAATTTATCCCTGCATCTAACTAATAATTTAAATGTGAATTTTTAGAGTTAACCCTATCTATATTTTTCTCCACCATTATTGTTTTAAACATATTACCTAGGGGATGGACAGAGAATTGGGTAAAATCGAAATTAATGAAAAATCCCCACATATCAAAGGTCTAACGAGTTCGTATATGAGAAATCCCCACGAAATTAATGAAAAATCGAAACAAAACTAGGGTTTGCTTGAGAAATCATAAAAATGAATCAAGGAGAAGACGAAGGAGACGGCGAGAAACGAAGATGCTTACGAGACTCTTGTGGGATGGTGAAGAAGGAGGAAGATCTGATCGGAGTATCGTTGGCTGCTGATATCTTTCTCGCTAAACGGGAAGATGAACTGGAGGTTGAACGGCTGCTAATCTCTTTCTCGCTGAACGGGAGGATGAACGGGAGTATCGTTGGCTGTTGATTTCTTTCTCGCTGAACGGGAGGATGAACGAGAGTATCGTCGGCTGCTGATCTCTTTCTCGCTGAACGGAAGGATGAACGGGAGTATTGTCGGCTGCTGAACTGGAGGAATGGTTGTTCAATGGCTTAGTAGGGGATAAGGTTTTAATCAAGGGGTCCTTTACTGGGCCAGGATTGAGGACTCCTCTCATTTTGTGGCGGAGTCTCACTCTCCTAACAATATTCCCCCACTCCTTACTCATTGCCCCTTCACTCCCATTACTCTAGATCCAAACAAAAGCTTTGCACTGTATAAGTAATGATTCCCAGTCCATTACTAACAAACAAACGCCCTCTTAATGTGCTTTCTCGACTTGAAGACACTAATGTTGTTGAGTTGAAAGGTGGTTTTGGTATTGTCACCGGTATAGGATTTTATGTGTGATAAGAAAATACAATAGATGACGCTCTAACTACCCAAATTTCAATAAAAATGTGATATAAAATTATAAACGGTGTTTGAAAATTAAAAAAATTGTAATAAATAATTTATCACGGTTCCTTAGGAAATACAATAGATGATACTTTACCTACCCAAATTTCAATAAAAAATGTGATATAAATGGTGTTTGAAAATAAAAAAATTATAATAAACAATTTATCGTGGTTTTTTTAATCTATCGTGGTTTTTTGTCGAGATTATCTTTTAGTTTCGATAATAAAAGTAACATTGTTTGATTCTATAATTCACTATGAATATTAATATTAAATTTATAAATGATTTGGAACTTAAAAAACAATTGAAATGGTTAATCATGCACTTTCTATATATATCATCAATAAATGATTTTATTAATTATATCATTTCAATATGTCAAAAAAATTATTAAAAAAAAAGTTTCAAAATTTAAATTAAAAAATCTTTTGTTTTTAAAAACATAGTCCTCTATCTACCTGTAAATATAATTACCAAAATCATCTAATGCCACTTTGGTATGACTCTAGTAACACAAGCGAAGTCAAACGGATGGAAATGAAGATAAAAGGTTGGTAATCTCAGCTGGTGGCCATGGAGCTTTCTCCGCGGATATCTCTGCTACTTAGCTTCCAACACTCGCAATGAAACCCTTCTTCTCATCCTCATACACCCTCAACTACTAATACTACTACTTCTTCTTCTTCTTCTTCTTCTTCTTCGGCGGAGATCTCATGTACACCACCAGGGACGTCCCTGCTTGCAATTCCTACAATTATGGCGATGCCCTCTACTGGGACGCTCGCTACTTGGAGGAAGGCGCCGCATACTTCGATTGGTACCAGCGATACTCTGCGCTTCGCCCGTTTGTTCGCAAGTTCATCCCCACTGGCTCTCGCATCCTTATGGCTGGAAGTGGCAATTCCCGTAATCTAATCTGTTCTACTCTGTCTTCTTTTTTTGGTTACTTTTGTTGGAATTTGTGTTTTTGTTGGAGTTCTTGCTTGGGTTTGTGGTTGCAATGTTTTAGGGTTTGATTTTTAATCATGTTATTGAGGGTTCGAAATTGCCAATGTTTTGATTTTGCTTTGTGATTTATGAGGGGGAGAAAAAAAAAAAAATCATCTTTTCAGATAGGCTAGCATTGTTCTAGTCTTCTTGGCTGGTCTAGGCTTTAAAGACGTCTTCTTACAATACTCTAGTGCATGATTATCACTTACCATGGGTAATTAATAATTATTTTTATAGGACGATGAGGTTCTTGATAAATCAGATCGATGAGCTAGAAATAATTGCATTTTTTGTCATAAGGTCTAAATTCAAAAGCAATTATGTGGTGGTTTTCTCTCGAGTGTTGAGTTTGTAGAAATTTTAAAGCTTCCCTTACGATGATTGAAAATAATTTATATACAAACTGCAGTTTTGTTTTTCAGAAGAAAACAGGTGCTTTTCTGTATGTTGAGTCTTCAAAATATTATGGAGACAATTGTAGGTTATTATGATTGAAAATAGGTCGTAAGGGGACAACTAGTATATGTTAAAAGATGTAGAAATGTATAGTTTTGGTGATGTAAATTCACAATTAGATAGTCTTGGCATAACCCTTCCAAGATACTGTACATTGGGCATCCTAAAATTTTGATGCTCAATTGACAAAAGTTTGTACAAAGGAAGAAGCTGTGGAAATCTCTTTGAAGCTCAAATCCAAATAATTATAAAGTGCACAGCTATTGTTTGCAAAGATTCCCAAAAGGATGTTTCTTGTGCTGGGAGTCTTAACAGTAAATATAATTGCACCACTTTTTATTTCTTAATCTAGTTGGAGCTTTTTGTTATTTTATAGGATTAAAGCCACTCATGGCTCATAAAGTTTGGGCATTATTCGATTTAGCCTGAAAAGTAAAAAATGCTCATTTTGGTCCCCCAAACTATAAGAATTTGTTTGTTTTGGCCTCTTTACCCGTGGTGGACTCACACATATGTGACATGTGCTATTTTATAGGGTTGAGACCACTTATGAACCATCAAGATTGGATCATTGTTCGGTTTGGCCCATAAAGTAGCAACAGAAAAAGGTTCATTTTCGCCTTTGAAATATATGAATTTGTTCCTTTTGGCTTCTCTATTCAATATGGACTCATGCAAATGTGCAATGCATCATGCCATATTAGATAAAGCGGGTCAAAATGAACAAATTGGTAGTGTTCAAAGGCTAAAGTGGCAATTTGTCAAGATCATAGGGGCCATTGACAGTTTTAACCCTATTTTATAAGTAGTGTTCAGCAGTTTGGGTATTTGGTTTTGTTGGTATCCAAGCTACCTTGACTTTATACTGTGAGAAGATTTGGCTTTTCGGTCTAAAAACAAATGTTGTTTGCACACTATTCTAAATGAGGGTTAACCTTATATTCAAGAATTACAAATGTTTCTCCTAACCAACTTTTCTCATTTTGGCTGGTACTGGGATGTAATCTTGTTCAGGCCCTGAGCTTTTAATGCTCTCAACATTTTTTTTTGTTTTTGTTTTTCATCTTTTAGTACTAGAAGAGTTATTATAATGTTTACATCTATCAGAATATTACAAAGGCTGTTTGGACAATTGTTATTTCTTTGACAATTTGTGGTTTAACCTAGAGTCTTTCTTCTATTAAAACAAACATTTATATGGCTTTAGAATTCAAAGGATTATAGTTATTTCTATGTCTAGCAGAACGTAATTGGTGCTTAGGTAGATTATTTTGGTTTCAAACGCTAAATGGCCTTTACTTCTCAGCTACTAGGCTAGGTAACATGCAGAAGATGGTCTGAAGTTAGTTAGCTCATGGACTTACCATGTGAGCTAACAAGGATGCTTCCAATGATAATTCTAAAATAGAATTCAATTGTTGTAGGATGAAAGATATGGGTGGTGTATAAGCAAAAGCTAAGGTTATGATGCTTTCAAATTATTTATAACAGCTAATATTCATATCATTTTACCATGGAAAAAGGATTCGTTTTATGAATTTGATACGCAAATGATAAGACGTGGAGCTGGTTGTGGGCGGATTTAATTTGAAAGTCTGATTTAAACCTTCAGAAACTCTGAACAATTAGTCCCAGATTGGCCAAATTTGTCTTCCTATTTGCTTCATCTCCACTGGGAAGAGGGGCGTATATCAAATTATTTCTTTGTGCATATTTGATTATTACCTTCCTTGAAGCTTCATTGTGATCTTCATATACTAATTTGGAATACAGGCCCTTTTCCTTTTGCATCCAGATTTCTTCTATATAACTTGATGAAATTGGGCTTCTTTGGATTCCACTGCTTCTGATAAGTACACACCCTCAAGGCACCCAAAAAGCATAGTGAACCACTTTACCCATTTAGTTTTCCTTTCAAAAGCTACAGCATCTCAGAGTCTGGTAGGAAGGTAAAAGCAGCTTGAGTATCATAATGAGGGTTTACCAACAATATTGACTTGATTGACTTCGTTCATTTGCTTATGTAACTCTCCATGATGGTTCTAAAACAACTAGACAAAACTTAAAATGCTGTCTATTGGCTCTAATAAATGCTTGAGTTACATCTGAGTAGACCTTGCACAGACATGTAGCATGCTGTTTTGAAGTGGGGCCTTTACATTAAACAAGAAAACAGTTAACAACCCCTTATTGAAACCACTTCAACAGGCCATCCTTTAACATGCATGATCTGTGCTTGACAAATTCAATTTAGTAGAAAATGATTTGCAAGTTAACAAAGATGATTTTATCTTCATTTGTGGCTCTTGTGACAGTGAAATAAGATCAACAACATGCTCTTGAGTATGCTTGTACAATCTTTATCATCTGGGCTAAAACCAAAATTTAAAAACATGCCCTTATATGTGCAGCTTATTGCTGGATTTTTCTGAATTTTCATTGTACTTTTAAGACGTTCCATTAAGCCTGATTCTATAGTAACTATTTGATTTCTTTTGTGCTATAGTTATGTCTGAGGATATGGTGAAGGATGGCTATGAAGACGTAATGAACATTGACATTTCATCAATTGCGATAGAAATGATGAGAAGGAAATGTTCACACATTCCACAGTTGAAATGTATCCTAAGCAAATGTCTTATATTCTGTTATGGTCAATGGGAACAATGATTGTTTTGGCGAGATTAAATAACTCATGCTTTTGCCTTAAGTATTATAGACAGGAAAATGGATGTCAGACATATGGACTTTTTTCAGGATGAATCATTTGATTGTGTTATCGACAAAGGTAATTATTTTGAGGGTTCAATTGCAATATGGCATTATATAAGCTGATGCTCATCTTCTCACACTTACCCAATCTATGCTGGCTTTAACTTAGGGACACTGGATTCTTTGATGGTAAGCTCGACAATTTTCCTTTCTTCCTAAAGTTTGTTTGGGCATGTTCTAAGCTTCCAATTCTGTTTTTGTTTAAGTGTGGTACTGATGCTCCTCTCAGCGCCTCCCAGATGGTGGAAGAAGTGAGCAGGTTCTGCTGTTATGACCTAAGTAGTCACATTTCTGGACTTATGTTGTCCTGTTATAATTGGATGCAATAGATTATGATTCCTCAAAATCATTCTTTTGTTCAATGTAGGCTTCTTAAACCTGGAGGGATCTTTATGTTGGTATGTACTGAGGTCTTGGTGCAATACTACTTCTGGCTGTAATATTTCAAGTAAAGACTAAAGCTATTCGACATAACCTGCAGATAACATATGGTGACCCATCAGTACGCATTCCTCATATAAACCAACCTGGGTGTAGTTGGAAAATCATATTGTACATCATACGTGAGTATAACAATCTCTTTACCTGTACCATCTTGCAGCATCTCTAGAGAACTTATTGCTTAATTCTCTTCCTTATCTGCTTGAATTTGTGTTTAGATTTGTCATTTTTCATGTCTCCAGTTACAATCGAATATATTTATGGCCTGTCAACTTAATTATCTGCTTTACTTTGTTGTTTGTGTGCTATTTGATTTTTCATGTATTTTTGTCCAATCTCTTTAATCTTAGTCTATGGTAACAGCTCTTTTAAAACTATTTGATGATTATTGTTGTTGCCAAGATACCTTGATTTTGAAACTTGAAGGGTTTTAAGTTTTTCAGGAACTTGGCATTTTACAAGGCCTTCTGCTTGAAATCTTGACTTATGGGTCATGAACTCAACTGCAATCTCATGCATAAATCTTCAAGGAGAAACAAAAAACCTTTCGTAGCAAATTTAGCTATTTCTTCTTTTTTCCTCTGAAAGAAAAAGGCTTTAAACTGAACAATTCAAATTCAACCCATTTGGTTTAGTGGTGGTATTAATGCCTAGTCACCAGGGTAGGAGCTCATGGAAATAGGTGAAAATGGCTAAATTACTGCATCATTATATGGATTTTGGCCCCCTCTTGTGAATCATGGCTCACTGATTAACTGGAGATTATACCTTTTTATGTAAACTTTATAATTTAGTAGAGGAAGTTTATGCTCTAAATGACTACTAGTGTAATATAATTACAAGTAAACAACCTAAATCCACAAAACAAGAAAACGTGAATGGAATTGAATTACAATCAAGGAAGTGCCGTTGGTGGCCGAGTTTGAGTTCAAAACTCATTGAACTATAAACTGTTAGCGTGACTGGACCTCTGTTAGTAGGGAGACATCATGTTGTTGTGCATTAAGTATTTCAGTTGCAATAGAAAGAACCAAACACCACCTTCATAATTTTTTTCCCTTTTTCTTTTCTTTTCATGGAAATAGCTCTATAAAATGGTATAACCCACATGTTTATAACAATCTGGTGGTGATCTAAATGAAACATAAATGTGGATGGGAGTTAGATGCCCAATAAATCATCAATCATCTTCGAGCTTGTGTTAATATTTTGAGCATGCAAGAAGATGTGGTTTAATCAACTTGCTTTGTTCCAAATTTAGGAAGTCTGGAACTTACTTTCAACCTCTGTTGGAAAATTGTTTCCTATTCCTTCAAATTACCAAAGACTTACAATATATGTATATAGATAGGCTTAAGTGCGATGTTTGCCCCTGTACTATGTCTAATTGTTCTTTACGGTCCATGTACTTCAAAAATGTGTTTTTACGGTCCTTGTAATGTGGTTTAATGTTCACTTTAGTCCCATGTAGCTGACATGGTAATACAGGTCAATATTTCTGTGTTTTTGATATTTTTTAACGCTGAGATGGTTATTTGTGGTATACATGGCAACTTACACATTAGCTTCACGTGGCGAAGTCCACCATGTGGACTTTTGCTATGTGAACTTTTTATGGAAATTGTTAAATCATATGCTATCCAGGCATTACTTGCCACATGACTTTCTTTCACTATTTCCTACACATCTATTGCCCCCATCCACCCCTTAAAAATCTTCCCATCGTAAGCTCATCACCATCTCTTAACCCATACCACTGTTATCTCTATCACCATTTTTATCCCTTCCAATTATCTCCTTTCCCTCTCCACCTTCCTTTCGATGTACACTTTCATTTTCCTTTTCTCTTCCACCATCACCTCTGATTTATTTTATCACCTTTATCCATATTTCCTGCTGCTTCTCTGCCTTTCACTCCCTTATCATCCATTAGGCTCCAGCTTCTTCCTTCTTCCTATCCATGATGGTGAAATGGAAGCTTAGCTGAAAAAAGTTTGCATGTTGTGTGAAGAGGCTGGGATAACATCAGAGAAAGAGGTGGTGCTGCTGAGGGGTTGAGGAGGGAGTTAAGGGGTGAGTGATGGTGGTGATGAGACAGTGGCATAGGCAATGGTGCGAGAGCATAAGACAGTGGTGCTGTTAGTGAAGGGGCTAGGGTTAAGAGGGTGGATATGGAAGAGATGATGAAAGGTGACATGGCAAGTAATGCCATGTTAACACGTGATTAAAATAAAAATCTTTGAAAAGCTGTCCATATGGCAAAAGTTCATATGGTGGCCTTCCCCATGTGGATCTGACATGCAAGCTGCCATGTATGCCACAAAAACACCTCAGCATTTAAAAATTTAAAAAACTGTAAAAAAAAGCTTGTATTGCCTTGTCAATGTCATTGCAACTGTACTTGACTAAAGTGAGCATTATAGAATAGTATAGGGACCGTAACAAAAATGTTTCGAGTACAAGGACCAAATTGAGCAATACAGTATAATACAGGGGCCAATATTGCACTTCAGTCTATATATATAGAGCGGTGAAGTAAACAAAACTAACTAAAAAGAGAAACCAACGAGAACTAGGGTAAGGTCAACTAAACTTAAGATAAACACATGCTTATATGTTGTCTTAAGTTGGAGCATAGTGACTACTATAGTGCCTATTGGCACAATACAGCAATAGGTAGATGAGGCCTAAATTAGTCAAGTAGATAACATTTGAATTGATAGAGGTGATGGCACCTGAATCAGTGAAGTACATCAGAATTGACCAAGTAGATACACCATTCAGATGGGCTTTTTCCTGATGAAATTAAGTTGATGAAAAAAGCACTTCTAGAAAAGCAGTTTTAGAATTATTTTAGATGAAAATGTTCTTGAATAATTTGGATACTTCTTAATCCTTCTAATCTCTAATGTTAAAAGAGCTTGTGTATTAAAATAATAATAATAATTATAGTAACAATAATAATATTATTATAATGTAAATACTTAAAGTAATAAAATAACAATAAAAATAGTAACAATTGACTATTATTATAGTTGTTGTTATCATTATTATTAGCAATAATAGAAGGATTGAATTCCTTGAGCATGTGGAAATAAAATGCCTTAATTAACCAAACCCTATGCCTTCTCATGCCTATTTTAGTAATTTTTCACTAAAAACCACTTCAAAATATGGAAATCCAAACCATTTCTTAACTGTAAAAGTAGTTATAAGTTAATATATCCAAATATAAACAGGTTAACTTATCCAGAAAAGCACTTCTAAAGGAAGTTCTTTGAGTTAAAAAAAAAAGCACTTTCACAAGCAAATCAAAATGGGCTTAGCGTCCAAATTGACAAAGTAGTGTTCGAGTAGGCGAAGTAGGTGCTAGTTGAATTGATGAAATTGATAGATTAGGACAAAATTAACAAGAAGTTTTGAGTCATGTTAAGACCTGGAAGTGCCTCGACATAATCTCATTAAAGTCAAATATTGTGTAGAAATGGTCTATGTTAAATTTAAGAAGAATGCTTAGAAATAGTTTTTAAAAGCCAAGGCAGTTTTTCCAAAAAGAATTATCTACAAAAACCCTAAAATCTATTCTGCTACGTCGCGAAGCTAGAAATCAACCAGCTAAGGTGGCGTAGTTAGAAATCAAAAATTTTGAAAATGCAACAAATATGATTAAATCTACATGACAGAATTGTGCTGCAATACAAAAGTAACGGGAAGAGACTACCAAAATAATATGTCCCAAAAAAGCTTAGGTACCAGGTAAAAGATTTGATTTTTATTCATCCAAAGTGCCAGACACTTGCAAAATATATTAATATATTCATGCATGAAGGCAGCAAACTAACTGATAGAATTATGAGTCAAGCTAATAAGATAAGGATAATAACCTAAAATAAGCAAATGTGTCAATTATTACCAAATTAGATTTTTCTGTTTCTTGTTGCTTGAGATAAAATGATTTTGTTAATCACCATTTCTCATTCTCATAAATGATCCCATTTCTTTCATAAACAATTTCTCATCCCTGTTAAATGTGCCGGTTTTTAAATTTGAAAATTTAAAATTTGAGAAATTGGGGAAGGTCGTTCCACTAGACTGGGGTAAGCAATCATCTATCTCATTAGGCTTACCCAAAAACATATCTTATAAATAGGTTCTGTCCCAAAATGGAGCATCTGTAGGGGGCCTCTTTTCTTTTTATTTTTTATTTTTATATTATGTTTGGTCTGCAAGAGTGTGGGTGTTAGGTCCTTTTAGCTATAAGCCTAGGCATTGCTGAGGGAAATCTAAGGTATTGACTGGGTCAAAAAACCCAAAGTTGCCACTTGCAGTAGAGCAAACTTTCAAAAATTGCCACTGGGTTTGGAAGTAGTTGTTATGCAGAGTAACCAGGCTAATTACATCTTGATCTTGTAGGAACTACAATTAGAGGCTCTGATTAACCTTAAAAGTAGCATTCAACTTAAAAGCATCTTGTTCATTCATTGTTTTTTTTAAAAACAGCAAAGAACCACTGTTCTTTCATAGAGATAAGAGACCCTGTCTATTATCGGTTTGAATACAAATATAACAATCAAGAACTTCCCTAAACTTTTACGTCTACTGATATACTTTTTAGATGCAATGCAAACTGGGAAACAAGTCAAGTAGGCCAACAATGAGGAATTGATTCAGAGGCTAGCACTCTCTTATAAAGAGAACAAAATGAGTAAGGTTATTTTGAGAATCCTGAAATAAATTGTTAATTTTTGAAAATGAACTGAGATAAACACCTGACCAGTGGTAATACAAAAATGACCATCAATTATTAAATAATACTGCTTTAGCAAATTCAAACTTAAAACAAGATTCAGAAAAACAAGCCTACAATAGTTGACACCCTCCAACATGATAAGAGTTTAAATTACCGAAATAACATTGAAATTTAAGAGAGCGGATAATGGTGTGGTTATTTAGGGGTAAGTGAAAATTGGAAGTGGGGAGTGGTTGGATTCCAACTTTTGGTGTGGTTTTAGGTGGAAATGATGTAGAAGTTGGGTTGAAGTCATCCAACATTGGTGCAAAAATTTAGTTATGGTAACATAATTTAAATGAAAATTATATGAAGAAGTTTTCATTTCATTTTAGGGAAGTGGTACTTTTGGCCACTTCTAGATGACTCCATCTCCTAAACAAAACATTCTAAACTTTACTCCCCTAAACCTTGTCGAAATAATAATATTTTATGCATGTTTTAGATTTCTTATCCCTTGTGATCTTTCAAAGCTGTTTTGGCATGTAATTTAAATCAAAATTCTGCCTAATGGGAACCCCATAATTGAAACTATTGCTATTTCTGACTTAAACCACTTTGCACCCAACCCCCCGCGCGCCCCCCCAACCCCCCCAACAACCCAACCCAACCCAACGCGCAATGCAAATTAAACTTGCCTTATTATTGTCATGCATATACTTTGCTTGCAACGTCTTTTTTTCATATAACGATTTGTTTGTACGAAAACTATTATCAAATCAAATAATTATTGAATAAATATAAACTGAATATATATTTTAATGGATATGAAGGAAATAAGACATATTATGGGTTTCATAACAAAATTTTAATGCAAAGAAGAAAATAAGATGCTATTATTGGTGCAAAGAATTTTATTCCAAATGAAATGTTCATTTTAAAAGGTTTAGAATGAAACTCTTACTTTGGATGTTCTTTTAGAGAAACATAAAGCATTTAAAGAATCTTATGTCACTGAAGGAAACAAATCAAAGTTAGTGAAATAATGCATAGAACTTGTATCTTACTTTCCCAAAGGTTAATATCTTAATAAAATTAGTATAAAAGAAAATAGATGACATAAAATATGGTTTTGCATACCTTGCATCATTCAAAAAAAGGTGTAGAAAATGGAGTAAGAGATCCTCTGTAAATATTCTACAGCCATTGGCTGACTCAGAATCTGATTGTATACTCCAAGCTTATTCCTCATTTTGGGTTCATTTTCTCTTATCCAAAAGTAGATTCCATTCTATAAGAGAAACCTTTTCATGGTTAGGTATTAGTAGCGAACTTTCTTAGATTTGATTAATGATAATTCATCAACCTAACATATTTTCAACCTTAAGTAGAGCCTTGAACAACAAAAAATGACTACAAGGGACACATTGAAAATGAGAGAAGACTAATGTACACTTTCAAATGAAAATATTGGATTGTTGATCTAGACAACATTAGTAGAGTTCTAAGACATAAGAAGTAAAATATGAAATCAAAATTAGCATCTATACTTTAGAAAGCACGTTCCCACAAGTTGAAATGTAGTTCAAAGAACAAAAATCTTAAAGCTCAGGAAGCAAATTGAACAAAATGAAAACGCTTATATGCAGCTTGTGATATTCCTGATGATAAACCAATATAAACACACAAATCTTAACACAAAAATGTGATGAAATTTGATTCTTTGTCACAAATTTAATTCTTCTTATAATTAATCTAAAAAGCACCATGTAGAGATGATAGAAAAGAACTTCGGGAAGGACTCTGGCAGGTTGTGTTTGTTCGTTTATTTTCTGCACAAGTTAAACCAATGTTTTATTATAACAAAAATGATATGTAATTATGCATATGTTAGTGTTCAGGAAAGATTCAAACATATTTCCTACTGTGACGTTTTTATGACGGAAGCATAATATCTATTAATTAAGTTTCATTTTTATATACGAACAAAAGATTGATCTTTCTTGGCTATTTTGTTTAAAAGTTTATAGAAATTCGAAACAATAGACATTTTCTATTGCCTCTATCTGAACATATTGTTTTGAATATTGACAGCGAGACCTGGGTACGAAAGCCATGTAGGTTGCAGTTCATCAAAATCTGTCATGGAGCCTGTTCCTCTTACTGAATGGGGTTTGCTTCCACCAGATTACGTTCTTGATGATCCAGATTCTCATTACATTTATGTATGTAAGAAGATGGATCGACGATTGGGACTCACTCAAACACGGAGGAGGTTAGATCAACTATTGCGCAATAATGAAGATAAACCATCGGAATGACCTATTGATCCCTGCAGTACTATTTTAGTATTGTGTTTCGTGAGCAATCTTTTTTCGATTATATTGCCTGGACCGTTTTAATTATGTGCCGATGATTGGGATAGTATAGATGACATGAAATTTGGTTTGCCATTTTGCGTAAGCATTTGAATTAGGGTGGGTTTGGTTTGGAGTACATGGATTTATAGAGTAGGAAGAGTTGCTGTATTTTAACTCTTTCTGCATTCTGTTAAATGTTGTATTTTTTTTTTCTCTGGTTTGGTTGATTTGAACTTGTAATGGGATCTGTGAATTTTGATGTAAACTTGGCCTGATTTTAGTTAAAGCTTAAAGAAAAAGGGCTAAAGTGACTTCCGTGAATATAGGCTTGTGCTGTGTTTTATTTGATACTATGAATTCGGATTGAGTTTATGATTAGTTAGGTTTATTCGTTAATAGTTATTTTTTATTAAAATAAATATTTTAAAAGCCTTTAGTGATATATTTAGAACATTTATTTAATTTATTTGATCTTAAAAATAAAAAAGAGAATGTTTTTGTTATTTTTTGCACCCTGTAATTTATTTTTAATTTACAACAAGCCTTTAAAGTTTTAATCTTATCAATTAAAAATGTAAAATCATGAAAATGAAAAAGAAAAGTTAAACTCATTAAACAAGAAGCCAAATGTCACATTGGTTTATTGATTTTTTTATTTAATAAAAATTTAATAATCAATAACATATTTAGTAAACAGGAAACAGAAAATTTAGATTACAAAGAGTTCAATTGATTGAAAAATAGTAATAATTTCTTTTTCCCTTATCAATATATTAATTAAACTCTTAATTTAAATCCAACATATTGCATTGGCACCGCCATGAATTTTCTATTTCAAGTTTTTAACCAGCTAAACATTTGACTATTACCAAGATAGGGTCAAATGAATGGGACTTTGAGAACGAGAGCAAACTTGGTTAGTGGATCTTCGTCAATGACAAAACAACCCACCAACAAATGTCTTTTTATCGCTTCACCAAAGTTTTCACTTTTCAAACAAAATTCCAAAGAGCGAATTAAAATAATAATAATAATTATTATTATTATTATAATGCAAAATTAGAAAAGAAAAAACTTCTTGTTTCACACATTTGTAAAATATAACAAAGATTCTTTTTTCCTTTCTATGCAATTAATAAAAAAAAGTTTTTTTTTACCAAGTGAACTCAATTATGTATGGACGCACTTCTCGATAAACATGGGGATTGAGTTGCAAACTCACTCCTATAGTCATGATTTTTTTTTACATCAGTATATTGTATGAGTTTCAAACTCTACATAATAAAAGTCCATATAAGACATCTTTCACAATGAGACCAATATTACTAAACCAAATTTTTTTGTGTTAATTATCTTTATTTGATAACAAAAAAAATTATCAATTGATTTAAAAATCTATCACATAAAAAACTATGATTTCAAACATGATTTTCTTTGTTTTTAATATTTTTTTATATAGTAAAATTTTGGGAGAGATTAATATACTGTGAAAAGGTGTTTTTACACCATATAAATTGAGCTTCAAATGAATTGATATTTTTACCCCTACTAAATAAAGAAGAGTGAATATCGTTAATATATATTTTTTTTCCTTTTGTTAATCGGAAAAAAGACATTTTCAAAATGAAAAAAGAAATATTTTTATTATGTGAATATGTGTAACCACAAAAAAAAAATTCTCAAATTTGCCCACATTTTTGTTATGTCAGCATTGTCCTTTGAAATCAAATTATGAATTAATTGCATGCCAAATAGACCACTAGGGGCAACTACGTTAGGAATCTTCATTACATCAGCAAGTGTCTTCATAATGCTTTCCACTCATTCAAGACATTTCAAACTCACACTCAATAAGAGAAGGCAACATTGAGCTTTCACTGAATACAAAAATTTTTGATTAAATTATAAAAAAATTATAAAAAAATTATAAAAAAAATTGGAGACAAACAAATAAGCATAGTGCATACAATCATGACAATTTCACAACAGCAGTAAACCATTTGTTGAACAACAAAAAATATAATCTGAACACACAAAAACATTGAAGGACAATCTTAATAGTGGTAATTCAACTTCAATAAAAGATATGACCAAATTCATATAGCAATAGTAGATTATCATATATTAAGAAAATGCAAAAGGTTAATATTTACTTACATTATTTAATAGTTTTTTACTCTTCTATGGTTTCCATGGCTTCTTTATATATATACACACATGGACGGAACCAAGGGGGGGCTAGTAGGGGCTTCAGCCTCCCTCAGTTACCTCCATATATATATAGAGAGAGAGAGAATAAATATATATATATATATATATATGCCTGCCTGTGTGTTGTTATGGTATAGGATATTGGTAAACATGCAGTCAACACAGAGATCTAGAGTGAGAAAACTGCAGTATATTTCAGAACTTGAATGTAGTGTCACAACATTATATATATATATATATATGTGTGTATTGATTTATTAAGAAAAGGTTCATGTTATAATGTGATGTATGTTATATGTTTGATTGATTAATAAAGAGAGGTATCAACAAATAAAGAATTTTAAGTCGCAAATGATTATATTTTCAACTATTTGTGATTGTTTTAATTAAATGTCACAACATCTCATTATTTTGTATCTAATACAATTGTTATATTGACTAAAAAAGTTTTTCGACATGTTGCCCTCAGCCCCCCTATTAATAAGTGCTGGTTCCGTCCCTGTATACACACACACAATATGAATAGAACGTCACACACATTTATACTATTTATATTTCAATAATATATTAAAAAAAAAAATTAAATTCTTAACTTTTTACATAAAAGTTTAAATACTTTAATTGCTTGATCACTATTTACATATCAATAATACATTAGAAAAAATCCAACTTCTATAGATATATATATATATATATATATATATATATATATATATATATAACCTCCCTTGGCAGCTTATTTTTATTGGAATAATGGAAAGTTATTAAGGGGTCAAAATCCTCATGAGATCTCCTCTCAAATGGTGACCTTCAATCAATTTGTTATGGGTCATATCATGGATGATGGATGTGTGCTTCCATTATTGACCCAATCAAGCCAACTTTTAGTTCATGGGCTTGAATTTTTTTTTTCCCACCAATTAAAGGTTTGGAATGCATCAACAAGTTGATATGTGCAAGAGGGCAAATCATTTACTTTCCAAAGATGAATAACTTTGTATGAGCATGTAAATTATAAGTTTAGAATAAAATACTTCCCAATTATAAATGTGGACAAGCCAATTCTCAGTCTACTTTGGAAGGAAATCTAAGACTTTTTACTTATAAGGAAAATGAATTATTACCATACTATTACAAAGGTCTTTCAATTTTCTATTATCATAAACCTCCTCACGTTTTAAAACCCTTTTTTTTTGTATACTATTATTTTTAATTTAAGTATTTTTTAAAATTATTTTTTATAAAGTGGACCTAAGAAACTGATAAAAAAAAATAGTTAAAGAATAAAAAAGAATAAAAAAAAAAAAATCCACTAGCAGTGGTGAAAGGATCAACCCTACAATAAGAAAACACTACCCTTCACTACCCACAAGGTCATACAACGTGGTTTAAAAGTATGATCACAATCTACATAGATAGACAGACCTCCTAGGTCAGGAGTGTTGGTACTCACAAAATAAAAAATTCATTTGATTGTCGGGATTGACTCCTCTAATTTGGCTTTCTTCACATCTGGCAATGCAAGATTCCAGGCAAAAAGCATATAATTGATTTTGAAAATTGAGTTAAGAGTTATTGCAATTCAATTAAAAATACGATTGTTACATTCCACCCTAGAATTCCACTTAGACTAATATCACACTTGCATTTCCATGAAGACCAAACGTCCTTTAAAACATTTGGAGGATGAGGAAGAATAAAAAGGCATCTAAAGTGGTCCTACATGTGGGAAGCAAATGGCATTTAAGGAGTAGATGGTCGATCAATTCTTCAAACTCATGAAAGAGCACACATGTTACTTTAGATATTCTATTATAATCTCACTTTGTGAGGTTATCCACTATTAGAATTTTATTATTTCAGTGATATATATCTTGGGTGTGTACCGTAAGTGTACGAATCGTTCAAGTAGTAAAGTGATATATATATTATTTCAGTTGCTATTCTATTATCTAGTAGGTGAAATTAATTGAAGATCCCTATTTGTGAGAAAAAAAAGAAAGAAATAAAACCAAGACAATCACTTGGGGGAAAATCAAGGAATGAGGTGGTGCCCCACACTCACTCCTCTCTAGACTACTTGCAAAGATTTCCTAGTATTGGCTAATGAAAAAGCTTCCTTGGATTGTAGAGTTTCCTAGAATAGTTGATCCCTTTGGTTCATACTATCAACCCTATTCTCATATAGTACTGTAATTTACTATTATCCTACGATTGCCAAGCGCAATATGAAATCGTAGGATAATTTACTATTATCCTATGATTTCACCCTAATCAAGAGAAATAAACACTGTGTCTTCTACTTCTAGCTAGCAATGCACTAAACTTCACAAGAAATTCGACACCATACACTTTATCTCTAAACGTACACTCAATTTCTAAGGAGTTTGACACTATACACATTATCCACATAAACATTTAATCCCTATCCTCTATGTGTGACCAAACATGGTGGATTTCTCAATCGTCATCAAGCCAATCCGATATACAATTTTGATTTTCGCGCCATGGCCATTGCAAGCATTAAGAAACATTAAGGATTTACAAGCAAATTAAATAGCCAATATATAAAACTAGTAAATCAAATATAAGAAAGTTTAGAGAATCAAAGTCTGAGACATTGAATGCCAGTTCAGCCTCTCATGTTTGAAAGTACATAATCATAATTCAAATATGAAGAGAAATAAGAAATCATGAAGAACTCACTTAAACTTCTCCAATCAGACGTGATGGAATAAGGGATGACGAAGGTCGATTCACCTTTGAGATGACACATGGTCACAAATCCTATAGTAATTTGCTCTTGAATGGTCGCCTCAAGCTCTCCTCTTCTCCTTGGGCCCCCAATTATTGTCTTGTCTAAAGGTCTTTTTCAAAACCCTAGCTTTCAGCTTTTATACTGCAGGTATCGGGCTAGTAAATGAGCGTGCTTTAGGGAGCACTCTTGTGCTCTTTTCTGCGGGCTTATGTTTCCAAGTCTGAGCAGACTACTGGTTTCCAGAGATTGGCATGCCCATGTTCTAGACATAAGAAGCATGCTTGGAGCCGTACTTTTCAAAATAGTTCTTCCAATTCTCTACATTCCCTAAGCATGCCCGTGTTGTAACAGTGCTGTTTTTTGGACTTGGCTTTTTTGTGCTTATTTTGCTCAAAAACGTGTCAATTTCCACTCCCTCCTTGCCCTGAAGTCTGTAAATCTACATAATTCACTCAAAATACCCCGTGAAACACTAATATAGAGGAACCAATACCAAAACCCCACTTAAGTGCATACATTATCAGTAAAAAAACACACATATTATGCACTCATCACCAAGATAAGCTAATTAAATATTTTAATTTTGCGAGGGCAATTACCCTTCCTCAAGATCTTATTCATGGGACATCTAAGTCCCCATTCATTAAGAAAAATGTAAAACGACTTGAATGTGAACGTTCCCTTGTTGTCCCAATGCCATTGTTTATAGTCCATACAATCAATTAGCTAGCTATTAGACTTATGTGCAGATTAGTGAGTCTAGCTTTGATAACAAAGACAAGAAACAGTTGAAAGGTGTGAATTGTGATGTCAAGAAATGGTCATCAAATTAAGAAAAAGCTTGGGCCAAATGTCCTTAAGAGCTAGCTATATATACCATCCAACCAACAGTCATGCCAACACCCATGTGTGTGCGGTCCCACAGGCCGCAGTAGGCATGTGCACGCTCATGTTTTAGTTTAACCGGCCCATTAGAGGTTTCGTTCTTCTTGACAAAAAACAGTCATGACAAACAAGATAATTATATCCTTCTATACCACACATTTTACTTCTATTTCTCATCTTATCTTTATTATTATTTAATAACTTTTGCCTTTATTATTTTCACATGAATTAATTTTTAAATGATTATATAATTTTAAGTTTGTATTTTCTAAAACTGCCAACATTAAAGTATATTTTTTTTAAGTAAGTACCTCCTTAGCTTTTTAAAAGCCAGTGACGTTTGATAGCGGCGTTTAGATCATAATAATTTACCATTGAATAAATAACATCCATTAAATATAAATTTAATGGCAACTATGAAACATCTTCGGATGATGCCACATTCTTACTTATTATATTATGATAATAGTCAAATCAGCCTTTCCATACCACGAAGCATAATTAATACAAAGAAAATTTTGATTTTTTATTCTTAAACTATCAATTAAAAAATTAATGAGAAGAAATATATAATAGTCATATCAGTACTTCACAAACCACTTCTGTCATAATGATAGTAATAATAATGAAATACTTTATTTACAAAAGAGGATTGATTACAGACATCTATGCCTACAAAGAAACATAGGCTTAATTTCTTCCTTTTTTTTTTTTTTTTTTTAAATGACGAGAATATTAATACAACTTAATTAGAGTTCATCCAAGACACTTGATATTTATCTTACATATGCCGCCATGAATGCATGACTTTTTATTTTTAATTACGGTCTCTTGAAACACCATTTGAACGTAAAAAATTAAGTTGTAATTGTTTTTCTAATATAATTTATGGTTTATCAATTTCTTATTATTAAAAATAGTAATAATATAAAAATAAAAGAGATAACAACTTAGGAACCAATGAAGTTAAAAAAAAGTTTTTCAATACAGTTAGGAGCCGACACTTAATGCTTCCCTAAGTTGACATCATTATGTAATAAAAAGGTTTGAATATTTATCATATCCCTTTCATTTGGCCGGTAGGTAAAATCTCAACCAATCAGCGCTGTTATTTTAAGTTTAATTTTGTTAGTCATACCCCACACCTTCATAATTGGTTCATATTCTATTGCGAACTTGTAATTATCTTTATACCCTTGTTGAATTTACTAAAACTTATATGAAAATTATTATTATTATTATTTTATAAAAATTAAAAAAAGAAAGTATTTGTTTAGTCTTTAATAAATAACAAAGCAAAGTAAGACATGACAATGTAATAAAATTAAATCAGCGGCCTCTTGGTCTATTGACATCGGGTCTCTTACGTAGAATATTCATTTTGGGGGGAACTCGAGATCAAACCTTAAAATTCAGGCAAAATGAGGACAAAAGTATATTGAGATATTAGCTTTATGTTTGTGCAGGTTTTGTTTAGTCTTTGATAAATAACAAAGCATAGGAAGTCATGACAATATAATAAAATTAAATCAATAGTCTTTTGGCCTATTGACATCGGGTCTTTTATATAAAATATTCATTTCTAAAGGGACTCAAGATCAAACCTCAAAATTCATGCAAAATGAAAACATGAGTATATTGAGGTATTAACTCTATGCTTGTGCATGCCCCTGACTACTTTTAAATTGGGTTAGAGGAGGAGTGCTTATCATCTATAGGAATCAATTGGGTTGGCATATTCCAGAAGCATTCAGTCTCACTGACTTTTGGACTTTGAGTAGCTGGAGGCCGAGCGGCGATATAGAGCACGGTGGAGAAAATTGGGGCGAGGAGAATGAGGTTTGGAGAGGATGGTCATGAAAGGTTCTTATAGGAATCAATGGTGAAGATCTTGTAGAATAGGATCGGACTGCTAGAAATCTTCAACCCACTTTCTAGATTAAAAATTTATATTTATTGTAATTAATAGTGGGTTATTAAAAGTTTGATGTTATTAAAAGTTTGATTTAGTATTCAAAAAATATTATTATTTAAGTATATCAAATCAAACTTAAAAGTGGGTTAAAGATAATAAGTTCGATTTAAGTGTATAAACTAAGGAACTGCAAAATTTTCATCCAAAGGTAATTAAATTGAAAACCCATACACACATGCAAGACCATTCACTAGCTAGTGGGTCATTAAAAGTTTGATTTAATATTCAAAAAATATTATTATATAATAATTAATTAATATAAAAATATTATCACGTAAGTTCTAGCAACCGAATCACAACTGACATATTCCATTATTAACTTTCCATTGGTATTCAATTGTATTTATGTTGTTCCTTACATATTATGTCGGTAAGTTAACAAACAAAAAACGAACATATGAAATCATATTCCGTTAATAATCTGACGTTGATTCTATTGCTAATATATACAACCAACGCCAGATAAATTCGGTAGCAATTTATTCCCAACGAAAAGTCCCACCAAATTTATGGCGAGTAAGTTCTAGCAATGGAATTGCAACGGAATATTTCTGTTGCGATTCAATCACATTCCGTTGTTGTTTCTTAAATATTCTGTCGGTAATTTAACAAAGACAAATTGAACATATGAAATCTTATTCCGTCGCTAATGTATACAAATAATGACAGAATATTTCCGCAGCAGTTATCCCATTGTTTTTTCCTGTATTTCTTGTAGTGTTTATCAAATATATACACATAATAAAAACTTTTCATTATAGCTACCAATATACACTATATTTAAGATAATAACATCTTAACTACTGCTTTCAAATTTACATTTTTTTTGTGTTACATTATATATTTAAATTGTATATTATATATATTGAGTCAATTTCACATTGAGTGATAAAAATATACGATGTTGTTAAGTACAAGAAACAAAAATGAGTTTCTTTGTGAATATTATAGAATTGAATGTTTTGTAAATACGAAACACGTGAAGGGTTTTTTTAAAATCAAATAATCAGAAGAAAATTATTAGCGTCAATTTTGTGTTATTTGGATGCTATTTGCTCTATAAAATTACTAGATTGAAGCATGTGTGTTATATCATTGTTGTAAAATTCTTAATAAAAACATATATTAATTTGAAATAATTTTTTTTTAATTTTAAAAGGGAACGCCAATTTGGTTTATTGACAGAGTCTGTTGCATAAGGCAGTTATGCATGCCCTTATTAAAGTGACCGATTTAAACTCAGTTCACAAATAATAAGGGCGTAGGTGTTGTAGAACTTCCACACTTTTGACGTGTTGTATAAAGCATTTATGTATGTCCTGATCAAAGTGACAGTTTCAAACTCAGTTCACATATAATGAGGGCACAGGTGTTGTAGAACTTACATATTTTTGACGTGTGCAACCTCTAGCACAGGGGTCATCCACATTTGTCAGAAAAGTTTTTTTAATAGTAAAGACTTCAATAAATTCAATGATATTATGGTATTATATATCATGTCACTAACTATTGAAATTAATGATATGTTGTTGCCTCTTTAGAAATTTCAGTTTTAAACCTCAATCTTTTAATTGGACAAAAATTATTAAATTTTAATTTATAAAAATAATTCAAAATCAACTTAATTAGAAGGGAACAAAACTTACAAAAATGATTATTAAATATAAATAAATTAAAAAACTAAAAATAACAAATAATATTTAACAAACTGAAAACAAACATAAACAAAATAGATAAGATCACATACCTCAATAAACATTAGATGAAAGGAAAAAAAATTTAAGAAAGTTACAATATAAGATTAGGGTGATAAATATTTAAAAAAATAAAATTAGTTTAGTAATTATTTATTTTAATTACCTTGAATACACCTAAAAACATAGATGAAATATTTTCAAAATATTCCTTATCCAATTAGAAAGAAGTTGAAGAATTTCCTAAAATAGAAAAAAATCCCATTGCATAAGTGGATATATACAAAAGAATCTCCGTTTTATGGGGATATAAGTGATAAGTGTAAAGAAAAGTATAAGTTTCACAAAGTTATATATGAAAAAGAAAATCTTATTAAAAAGTGGCATTATATATATATATATATTGTGTGTGTGTCCTACAATGGGACGTGTGTTTTGTGGAGATATAGTTCACCAACTAAGCGCTAGGGACAATGAGATCGATTCAACGCACACGTCACACATCATGCATATAAATAAATTTAAGCCCACTAATTTATATTCATAAACAATGAATTTTAATTAACAAAAGTTGTAAAAATACTAGAAGTTTGAGTCACTTAGATATAATTATATGTGAAAAAAATCTATCTTTTATACTACTCTTAACATTTTGCACTGGATTAATTTTTAATTTTTATTCAATATTTATTTTTAATTTCTCCTATATGATATGTATGACCATGTAACAAAATTGATAAGAAGTCATTTCTGTAAATTAATAACTTCTACTTCTATTATCATGGTAATTTTATTATTGTGGTAATATATTATTACTGTAAACCAAACAACTTCTAAAAATATACAAATAAAATATCTTATCTTAATTTCACACATTCAGAAGTGAGTCAACGCAAATTATATATATAAAAAAAAATACTCACCTTTACTAGAGTTAGAAATGCAAAACCAAGCCTATATATTAACAAACCCAAAGTCACTACCATATGGCCCTCTAATGCACTCATTTTAAGCGCATTTTGTTGTCCCTTCTATCTTGTTGGTTTATTTCCAAGCACCATCATTTCCTTCATATTTGTCAACTCCACACCCTAATTGTGCTCCCACCATTTCCCCACTACTTCATTTCCCTTCCCTCCCTTTCTTCCCATCTCAATTTCAATCTCTCTCTCTCCATATCTTCCTCCCACACTTCTTGTTGATATCAAATGCTGCAAAACCACCAAAGGAAGAATTTGATGGATTTAGTAGCTCCAAAGATGGACCACTCTCTTTCATCATCATCATCATCATCATCATCATCTTCTTCATATTGCTTTGATTCCAGTGACTCATCTTTACCACTCCAACTCCCCCTTTTGCGAAGCCGGAGACCGGTAAAACACTCTTCCTTAAGTCTTATTGCCGCGGTAACATCGATTTTCCGCTCATTCATGCCATCTCTCCAAACCATATTTCTTCCATCATGCAAGTGGTTGAGCATGCCGGTGACAGTGCCTATGTCACCGAGTCCCAGTAGGAAAAAAATCACTGGTACCTTTTTCGGCAGCAAAAGAGGCCGTGTTAGTTTTGCCATTCAAGACGACCCGGGATTGGAGCCGGTGCTGTTGTTAGAGCTCGCCACGCCGACTAGCCATCTCGTGAAAGAGATGGCATCCGGCATGGTACGAATTCTTCTTGAATGCGAGCGAGCATCGAACAAGAACATGGACATGAATACAAAGAAAAGAACACCTTCCCGGTGTTTATGGGACGAGCCAGCGTGGACAATGTATTGCAATGGACACCGCAGAGGTTTCGCGGTGTCACGCCAATGCACTGTGTCTGATTTACATGTGCTCGGTGCCGTGCAGAGGGTATCGGTTGGCGCCGGAGTATTGCCGGCGGTGATGGGGAACGCACTGGAGATGGGGAAGGGGAGTGGGGGTTCTGGTTCTTGTTCTGGTGCAGAGTTTGATGGATCATTGGGAGGAGAAGTCATGTATATGAGAGCTAAGTTTGAGAGGGTGGTTGGAAGTAAAGATTCAGAAGCTTTTTATATGATAAGTCCTGATTGTGGGAGAGGGAAGAGGTTTGATAATGGAGGGCCTGAACTTAGTTTATTTCTGTTGAGGATTTAGAGGTGTTTCAATTTGAGATCATAATGAATTGCTTGCTGGAGTCAAAGGGTTTAGTGAGTTACTACTTTGTTTAGTATTATTATTATTATTATTATTATTATTATTATTATTATTAGTGGTTGATAAATATGTGTGTAGTTTTTATGGTGGTGGTGTTGTTTATTGTGCATGGGTTTGCAAGATATGAAATGTGAATTCTTCTGTCTATAATTGTGAATCCAATCCTTAAGGGTTCTGCCTTCAAAAGTTTTTTTAGGTTTGCTTATTTATAAAGTAACTAGTATCACCTCAGTGCAACAATATTGTTAATATTTCAGTCTCATTTTAAGGCAAAATTTAACTTGATTTATTTTATTTTTAGAAAATAAATCAATCATTCATCTCAGCTATTATCATCAGATAAAGTTGATCCTTTCATTTCTCATTCAGGTGAGAAAACAGGGCCATCTTTTTTTTTTTTAATTGCATAAGTGATAAATTTAATATTTTTCATAAAACTTATTTATTAACAAAGCTAACTTTAAAAGAGATTTGTTTATACACATTGATAAAAGCCTATATATATATATATATTTTTAAAAATTTATAATATTAAAGTGAAAGTGGGACAAACAAAACACCTATACATATTTTTTATAATAATATGTACAAAGATAATAGAAAGATAAAGAATAGATAGATAAATGGTTTCATGTTTCTATAAAATATTTTTGCTGACTTCTCATTTATAAAATATAAATCAATCAATGACAGAAAATAGTGTTTATTATTTTGTAAAAAAAAAATACTGTTTTTTATTATTTCCAATACCTAATGCCGGTGTGAAGCACCACATTTTGTCTTTTACTTTCATAGTGATGGGGACAAAATTACATTAAATAGTCTATCAAATAATATATATATATATATATATATATATATATAATGCTTTCTAAAAGCATCTCTCTAAATAAATATCGATGATAAAAATTATAGAAATTCATGGATAAGTTTTCTTTTAATAATAATAATATAAATGATGTAATATATATATATATAATAATTAAAAACTTTCAAAGTGATGGTGAGTCATTGATAATGGGTTGGTTGACATGATAATTAACATCTCTTGTACGTTGGTTTAGAAAGAAATTGACAATCCATATTCATGGATGTAATACTATTTGAGTGCGTGGAATTGAATGATAATTAATTTTAGTCTGTGAAAAAAACTTTTAATGAGAGATTATGAGGATTGAGTTCTTTGACAATAAAAAAGAAATTATGTAGTAAAATCTCTGGATAGAAGATCAAGGTAATCATCTAAGTTGAATAGAAAGAATTAAAATTTCAGTTTCTCTTTATTTTATTTAGAGTATTTGGAATTTCTTTTATAGTATTTTCGGTCTAGCGACTTAAGCTTGATTGTCATTAACATTTTTTTATTTTTAATTTGTATGTTTTTATAAGATGATGTTGAAATCCAAAATAAAGAGCTCATGAACCTAGCCAAAATATGAGAATATTTTTGTGTACCATGTTGTGGCAAATTATTATAATCAATAGGATAAGAAAGAATCTCTCTGGCATTAGCTTCTTAATGAATTTTCATTATGTATATTTGAAATGAAATTATAGATGGACCCCATCCCCATAAAACAATATTATTAGAGTTTATCATGCATGTGTGGATTGCCTTCATATATACTAGCATAAGTTTGGGTTAAGAAAATTTTTTTTTTTAAAATAGTAATAGAATTTGTAAAAGCAAAGCAACACAATGAAACAAATAAAAGAAAGCCTTGCAAAAAAACATAATGTGAGAACAGAGAGTTGACACTTAATTCACTGGCACAGCTCATTACACACAAGGTACCATGATTCCATGAATTCATCCTCTAACAAAGACTATAACAACCTGCAATCCAAAAAAAATTCATATACTCATGATTCAGCATAACAATATAGTGGAGATTTCAGATAAGATTTCTTGCAATCAATAAGGATTCAAGCAGCAAACACCATGTTCAGGTTTCCCAATCCATCATCAACTATATTAAAGTTCATCCTTCTCATGAACTAAATAAACAAAACACTTGTATACAAAACATTTTAAGAACAAAAACACTTGTATACAAAAACACTTGTATTAAACAAAATATACATATTACTACTATGGATAGTATACATTTGAGTTTTTTTATACTAAAGAATACATAATGTGAAAACTTATTAGAGGATTTGGGGAAGAATTAAAGGAAAAAACCACACCTTTGATTGGAATGCGAAATCATGACAGCAAAGGCATATTGGGTAAATCTGAGGACAAAAACCCTGAAAGTTGTCTAGTCGCTGGTAGTAGTTTATTGTATGGTATCCAACATGCTGTGAATCTGGACAATTTTGAGGAAGGACAAAATATCAAAACACAAATAAACAAATATAACTTGAAGAAATTAATTAAAAGAGTAGGCACCTATAATAAACTGCATTTTTTTGGAAGTTGTTGGTGGTACTTCAGTGTATATTTTATACAAAAACACTTGCATAGATATAAACAAAACCACTCATAAAGCTGAAAATATAGAGCACAAAAGCTCGAAAGAACACTCATTGTGTAGAGTATTGTACTGGTTGGCATATATATTTTTGCATATGAGGTTCTTGCTGTTCATGCTTTCAGACTTTTTCTCCAATTTTTTCCTTGCCCCTGTCCAAAAGTTTGAGCAAATATTACGAAGGGAATATTGTTTCAATACCATTGTTGTGTGTTTTGAGAAACTTACATTTTTTGCTTTTTAGCTGGTGGAGAATCTATTGGAAACAGATCTGTTGGAATTTCAACTTATGAAAAGCATGCTGGTATTTCATTTGTGTTATCTTGAGGGCTTAATTCTGCATTTTTCGATTTTGTTTTAATAGGATGTTCCTCCAATATCGCTTGCGTGTTTGGTGTTACAATAGAGCTTTGGCCTTCTAGTGGTATAGGATTTGCCCAATAAATTCTGTAAGTTAGAACTTTATTTTTAATTGCTTTTGGTGGCAAACCTATAATGAAAGCGAACTTTTTCTTTATTATGTCAATGATTTTGTCAGGAATTATTGTTTTTGATATTTCCTCTGTAGTCTGCATCAAGCCTAGGTTTATAGTTGTCATCGACTTAGCTTGTTTATCAAAAGCTGTAATTTCAATGTCACCAGTTTCATCTTTGATTATCATTGGTAATTTCAAGCTGTACTCACAAAAATGGCTTTAGTTATGAAATCAAGGGTTGTGTAATATTAGAGTTGGTAATACTTACATTAGTTTTGGAATTCTTATCCTGTGATTGTAGCAAGTGAAGTTACCATTTTTTGTTTCAGTCATGCTTCCATTACATATGTTGCAAGAGTAATAGAACCAACCATTAGATGTATCTATTTCCTCTACCCAAGCATCATATTTGAATAGTGTTTGCTACATAAAACAAACTAATAGTTTTAGCTTTATTATATTGATATCAACAAAGTGCTTATTTTGTGTGTTGTAATTTCATATGAGAATTTTGTTGGGTTTACTTACAACAATTAGCGTAGCTGAGAAATTCAAGAGTTCGCTAATTGTAGAAGATTTTGCTTGTTGAATTTTCTGTTGTATTGTTGGTTTTGGGATTTTGCATGAGTAGCAATTGTACTTGTTGATCTTGAGGGTGTTGTCTACATTATTTCATAAGTATTATTTAGTAGGGGAAAATATAATAATGTAAGAAAGGAACTTGTACTAATTTACTTGTCTTTTATGGCTCTTGTTTCTAGAATATCGAAATCGATATAAATTTTTGTAGCCTTGGTTGTAGCTAAATAAATTGCGCATGTTCAACAGTTAAAGATTGTTAAGGGTTTTTTTTTTTGTAGCAGTGGTTGTAGCTAAATAAATGGCTTATGAGTTTTGTTGGATTTACCTTGATACTGTTTGATAATTGTTCCAACAAAGAGAAGTACAGGCTTTGGTTGCATTTGTAGGAGTCAATATTTATGTCAAAAAAAGTTGATTCCCATATTGTTATCTTGAGGTCATCACCACTGGTTTGTTTTGTGTTTTTATACAAATATAAGGAGATAAAATGACCAGAATGAAGTAATGGTGCATTCGAAGCTGTACTATATACTGAAAGATAATCAAAATTTAAAATAGAGCTATATTGCATTTAAATGATGCAAGGATTTTGGCTATATGTGTGTGTGCGTTTTAAAAAATTTCAAATTATTACTGAAGTAATATTTTGTTTTTCCTTGCCACTTTGATAAAAATATGTCTCTTGTGGATGTTAGAGGTCCTAAATTTGGTACATGGAGATCAAATAAGTAAATATGAAAGGCCAATAATCTTTCTATAGTTAATGAATTTAGTGGCATGGACATAAGTTTTATTTGAGTGCTCATTTTATAGTATTGAGTATGATAATATATGAGTATATGCGTATTTTAAAAATTTCCAAATTATTACTGAAGTAATATTTTTCTTTACCTTGGCTCTTTGATAAAAATATCTCTCTTGTGGGTGGTTTTGTCATACTTAGTCAAATGAATTGTTGATATTGGTCCAATAGAGGTTAGAGTTCCAATAGCATCTGCATAATAAATTTTAAAATTAGTTTGTATAATATATCATGGATTTAATTTTGATAGGGGTAATTTATTGGTTTCATACCTATTAAATATTTGTCCGAATTCACATATGGGGACATTTTTTTCTCGATCTAGATACTGGAATTGATATCTAGGATAAAGAGTTGGATCATCTGGGATTAATGTCATTTGTGTTGTGGGCCCAAAGAAAATTGCAAATTCATTCATTGTAGATAGATATCGGGCATTTGAACGAACAACATGGAACCTTGAAATCTTATAGATTGCTCCTTCAATGAGTTTTTCTTGGAATTTTGGACAATCAGAGTCTTTAATTTGAACATGTATTACATCTCCCTACCAAAGAAAATCTTATTGTAAAAATATTGTATATGATATGTGATATGTAAATGAAAGTGCTTTATGCTCAAAATAGGTTTCATGCTCATATATTATCAAAGGTAATATGTCATCGTATTAAAACAACATAGGCCAAATAACATTATTTTTGTATTTGAAAGGGCCTTAATATGAGTTGTAATTCAGTAGATGATTTTAAACTTAACTTTGATTAAAAAATGGGGAACTTTATGTTATATATCATATGCATAACTTTATTCTATAAAAGAGACACACACACATGTGTGTGTGTGTGTGTGTGTGTGTATATCGAATTACCTGAATATCAGTTGCCAAGAAAGCAATGCCAAGAAATTTCGCTGAAGTTGGAATGTAACTATCCCAAATCCTTGTTATTATGAGCTTTATTATTTGGTTTTGTCCAGGAGGCTTAAGTTGTGAAATGTGCTTAAAACTCATTGCAAATCTTCTAGGAAAAGATGAAGATATTATTATCTAAGAATTGCAAATTTGCAAGGAAAAGATAAAGATAAAGATATAATAGCTTGAAATTTTGATTTAGAAGTATTTGATAATATTATGTAAAAATTGTAAATGCTATCAATTATTTCCTTAACAAATGTCATGTGAGTATTATCATTTCAAGTTTGTTGTTTTTGATGCTTTATAACATGTTCAAATTCTATCAAATATTTCCTTGTATGCAACATTCCTAGTCTTGTTTGTAGTTTTGCCATTGTTATCAAGAATCATGATTATTAATCCTATAGAAGATGTAACTCTTGACAGAGCTATATATAGTTGTCTATGTGAGAAGACAGGTCTAGGTAAGTACAAACCTACTAATTCTAAAGTTTGGCCTTGGCTTTTGTTTATAGTCATAGCATATGAAAGTCTAACAGGAAATTGTTTTCTACACATTATGAACGGCCAATTAACATCTTGCATAGTCATAATGATTCTAGGAATGTACATTTTTTTACCTATGTTTGAACTTGAAATTATTTTTGCTTCTATAATGTTTGACAGAGTTGCGTAATTACTAATCTAGTTCCATTGCAAAGCCCATTTGATTGGCTTATATTCCTAATTAGCATAATGACAGAGCCTATCTTTAAAGTTAGTTCATGATTGGGTAACCCTGTGAACTTTAACGTATTTAGGAATCCAGTAGAGTATAATGGTCCATGATTTTCAAAGTTTGTTGAAGATTTTGACATGTAATCTGAGCTTAAATACT
Source organism: Dioscorea dumetorum (assembly GCA_902712375.1). Taxonomy (NCBI): domain Eukaryota; kingdom Viridiplantae; phylum Streptophyta; class Magnoliopsida; order Dioscoreales; family Dioscoreaceae; genus Dioscorea; species Dioscorea dumetorum. The sequence continues at coordinate 2,291,217 of CACTHL010000561.1, read as the reverse complement.
TTTTACCAATAACTTTTATTTTTTGAATTATTATCTCATTTAATGCATTAACAGTTTCATTATATGGTGTTACAATAGCTCTTTCTCTAAGATAGTTTGGGTCTGTGTAATTATGTTGAAATTGTGGGTAGATAGCATTAATTATCGATTCATATGAATCTCCTGAGTCATTCACTAAGAATTCTTGTGGGATTTCAATTCAATCACCTTCTTCATCAGTGTTGTTCTCAACACATGTAACTTTACCATCACCAATCTATAATAACCAATCTGCAAAGTGTTTGAGTTGAGTTTTACTTAATTCATCAAGATTGTTTTGTTGAAGTCGCATATTTGTTTTAAGGTTAAATACTTTACATTGGTTCCATAGATGAGGATGTGTGATAGTTGCATTAATGATATTTAGTCTCGTTTCGTGTTGAATAACAGGCAAAATTTGGCAAAAATCCTCCACCAAGGATGACTGTTTTTCCTCCAATGATTTTGTACATGCTTCTGGATTTGTTTTTGATAGTAGATCTTGCAGAGTTTTGCTTAAGCTTCAAGGCAGTGTTTGTGAATCATGGGAGCTTCATCCCATACAATAAGAGCAATATGTTTTATTAATTGTGCCAAGTGAGTTTGTTTTCTAATTTGACATGTAGAACATCTTTCAACATTGAGTGGTATCTTAAATCGAGAGTGAGCTGTTCTTCCTCCAGGTAATAATAATGATGCAATTCCAGATGAAGCTATGACAAAAACTACTTTACCTTCAGAACGTAATCTAGTTATAATAGTATTCCATAGAAAAGTTTTTCCAGTTCCTCCATGGCCATATACAAAAAAACATGCCTCCTTCATTGCTATTGACTACTTCTTGGATTTTTTGGTAAATTAGAAATTGTTCTGGATTTAACTTAGTGACCATAGATAAATGATTTTTCTGAAGTTCGTTGATGTTGTAGCTCATTTCTTCTAGAAGTAAGCGATTTGAGAAGTTGTTCAAGCCAAGAGATGGTAGTTGAGGTAAATCATTCTCTTCAAGTGATGATGAATGTTTATGTAAAAGATCATCAAGAGCTATTAACAAATAGTTCTTCAGATATGTATCTGGAATATTGTAATCTTCTTTATTAAAAGCCTTTCTTAATCTATATTGTATATAATCTATTAGGATATGGCAATTATTAGAAAGAAGAGTTTTTTTTATCTGCAACATCACAAAATAAGATTATTGTGACAAAAAGTTGTCTTAATTCACCGCTAGTAGCCCATTGGGAGGCTTGTGTTAAAGCATTTGATCATTGTGTCATCACCCAATAATACTAAAGCGAAGCAAGTTTCTTTAAAAGTTTGATATATCACACTATTAACTGTTCTCAAATCTTCATATGTTTGTGCTCCTTTTATTTCATTTAGTAGTAATCTTAGATAATATAATTCACCTGATGATGGATGTATATATATTATCCTTCCGATTGTTCTACCACCCATTCTAAACTACCATGTCTTGTCTTGCTTATGCCATGTAAATCTAGTTGGGAAATTAGCATACAGAAGCATTCATCCTCTATCATCAATTTGGTTAGTAGCCATCCATTTTGTAAACATAGTTTTTTTAATATTTGGGGTTGCTGTAATACAATGAATTGATTGGGTATCACTAAAGTAGATATTTTGTTCTTCTGGAAGGTGTATAAATAGTCGTTGAACAGAAGGTTCTCTATGGTGGATTGGAAATTCAAAAATCCTCCAACAACTTTCATAAGGCGATAAATATCTACAATCTAGGTAATTTTGGATCTCATCTATTCTACTTGATGATGAAGTTTCAAACATAGCTCTAGCTCTGTCAGGGCCTTTACTGATATATTTAAAAAGGTGTATTTGATTACTCTTGTTTTGTTGCAAACCTCCACATTAATATGTAACTGATATCTAACTATCAGATCAACATTATGAGGAACACCATACCTATTGTCTAACTCAACATTATTTTCTATTGTTGTTGTTGATGTATCTCTTCTTCGATATTGAGGAAATCCATCATCATCTATACTTGTTGAAGTTCTAAACTGCTTAGGAAAGAATTTTTTGCACTTTCCGCCCACCATGCATGGTGCGTGTAAATTTGCAAAACCGCAAGTTCCGTGCATCATAAATGAAATTACTGCAACATGGCCTATAGGATCTATTTCTTTATTTGGAAGTTCAGCTGACATTATGTCATCAATCTCAGTTGGTGTCATAGTTGTATTTTCTTTTTCCAACCATAGCAAAATATGGACATGGGGTAGCCCTGACTTTTGAAATTATATCAGGTCTGCCTTCTGGGCGTTGGGCTTTAATAGTTCTCAATGCATCTGTTACTTCAAACCATCTAGGGTTGCAAGTGAATGTGATAAACAAATTCGGGTACCCAAAGTATCTACAAATTGCTATTGCATCTTGATATTTCTCAAACATATACCTTGGTCCTGGTATAAAGCTTGCAAGTAATATAATTCGTTTGCCAATAGAGCTTCCGTGAATATCTTCATGGGCCATAACATCTCTAATATTCTTGTACATATCTATTCTTAGTGTTGTTTGGTGACCTCTTATATATCGTAACCTTGCTTCTTCAATTATGGCATAACAATCAACTATAAATTGTTGAAGAAGTCTTCCTCCCTTAGTAAAGTATTGGTGTTGACATTTCTTTGTTGAATTAAGTAAGCATAGCATTCCCGCATTGTTACATGTAATCTTCTTAAGTTATTTCAAACAGGAGACTCTTCATAAGGTATATTCAAATGAAAACAATCTTCCCCATATGGAAACAATAGCGGATATTGAAGTGGCATGAAAAGAGGATGCAAATCAATAATTCTTTTTAATCCCTCCTGAGTATGTTCAACAATAATATCTCTTCCATGTTCAGGAATTCCAAAATCACCAACAATTAAAGCAACTATTTCAGGAGTTGTTGGTAGTGTGTAATTATGATCTTTGAGCTCTTGACTTGCAAGTAACTTGATTTTGACGGGTAATTCTTGATAATTTTTTTTTGCATCTCTCTAGCTGATTGAAAGATTTTGACTATCACATTGCATTCATTTAGCATATCTCTTAATCCACGGACTATTTCATTGTTAATACTTTGTGGATTTTCGGTTTCCGTGAAATTCGATATTCGATAATTCAACTCTACATCTGATTCAATTATATAAAGTTGAGCAAATTTAGGCTTTTATCCTATCATTGGCAACAATGATCCTAATCTGTGGTAGTTTTGGCTTGATAGTTTAAATACATATGGTCCAGCTAGGTGATTTATACTATTGTCAACAACTCCACCATTTGAAGTAAATTGAAACATGGAGTTGTAAATCTTGATTTGTTCTTTGAATTTCAAACTTCTTGTTCCACCATCAGGATCAAGTAATTCTTTCAAACATTGAGGTGTTGGTTTTTGAGTTGGTAAAGAAATAAGACCTTGTTTGCAACATAAGTTAAATTTAGGAGTATAAGTGTTTTTTGAAAGATTTATTCTTTTATCATACCACATTGCTGCATGATAGAATTCACATATGAATTGTGGACCACCGAAATATGAAGCTTCAAAGCATGTTCCTTTAGAAAATTAAAGGAATCATGTTAATAAATGTAGGAATGTGACCATCCTACGCCACTACGCTTATAGTTTATATTAGTAGTACTCTGAAATAACACCTTGTGGCTTGTTGCCCCTTGGTGCCCCCCATCCCCATTTGGTACTTTGTAAGGGATCATCGACGGAAGTATCAAAGTGAAATAAACTCCAGTTTTCTTTACTTGTCTTCATATAGTTCAATCATTAATATATGGACCATGATCAAGGAACCCATGAGTTACAAGGACCAAGGGAGGCCCAGCATAGTCTGTCTCATTAAAACTAGAGATTTGTAACCTTTCCAAATCTCTTGCTGCTACATCTTGCAATGTTGTTTCTCCTCTAGTTGGATTTGTTCCTAAAATTATAGATCTTATTTGATTTGTAATATTATAAGGGTTATCTGCCATTTTAACCATATTTTGGTATTCCTGTGGATATATTATTTTCCAGCTATTTAATAATTCTCTGGCAGTTGTTCTTTCTTGACATGGTTATATTTGGGCCTTCCTTTTCTATAGTATTGTCTTAGCTAATGGCAGAGATGGTATTATTAGGTATCACTGGAATGCATAGAAAAGGATGAAAAGGAGCCAATACTAGCAAAAGGGGAACTAGAAAAACCACAGCAATACAGGATGAGATTTCCTAAAGGTAAGTAATGGATACAACTACAAATAATTCCCAGATTATCCAAAGTATTGATAGAGTAAGAAGGTTTCCGATATTTCCGGTAAAACACATAAATAGGATAGAAACAGCTTTATCTCTAGAAGAGCAAGCAAAAAGATTAAAAGAAGAAAATCTATCTCTTATGCCAGGGGAACAGTTGTATAAGCATGGTTTAAAATAATGCAGGATGACGGTGACACAGAAGAAGAAAATCTTCATGGAAATTATGATGAAGGTATTATGATAGTAAACCAAAATAGACGATACAATAATCTGCTCAATCTCCATTTTGTTATAGAATTTAAGGATGGATTTAAGCTTCCAGTAGATGGAATTATAGACACAGGAGCTAGTAAAAATTATATTTCATAAGACATTGTCCCTTCAAGGTATCAGGAGGAAGTAGTAAAGACATCAGTAGTCCATGATGTTTTTGGCAACAATATAATTTTGACTAAGAAATTAGCAGATTCAACAGTAAAGTTTAATAATCAGGTTTACACATTACCTTTTACATGGCTAAAGCCTTTTTAAGCATTCTGATGGACCATCCTACGTCTTAGAGTAAGGATACGATGCCATACCTTAGCTGGCGCGGTCCTCAAATGTGTCATTCACCATCCTGCTGAGCTGGTCTGCAATAAAATTATGAGTACCTTGAATATGTTCAATATTTACTTTGAAACCATTTCCTATGATAAAGTCTACAAAACATAGCCATCTATTTAAAGATAGCTTATTTTCTGATTTCTTGTGATAGAAAGAGACGATTGCTTGGCAATCTGTTCTTAATGTAAATTCTTCAGCAGAGATAACAAATAATTTGAATTTCTCCATTGCTCTAATTGCAGCTAAAATTTCTGCATCTGTACTAGATACTGGCGTGGTATATGTTCCACTGTCATACCTACTAATTTGTTCTTCTGGTAGTTAAGTCCTACATGGGGGATACTCAGTCTTCCGTAATCTCCAAATTTAAATTGCTGAGTCCATGCCATCACACTTTTAAGATGATGTTCAACTCGTTCGTCTTGCTTCAGCAGATGTAGAAACGGGCTGAACACCGAAAGCAACTCGACAAGTGTCCAGTTATAGTTATTGTAATAAGATTTACATCCCAGCGGTACATAGGGAGTATAAACCTAAGAAAAGGTTGAAAAGGAGCCAATACTATAGAAAAAGAAGGCCCAAATATAAGTTCATAAGTGGTTGCTTTGATTATTCTAATAGAATTTATGAACATTATGATGAGGTGCAAGTGTGTATTTTAGCTCAGTAAAATATCTCAATTTTTTATTATTATAGCTCAGTTTAAATTAAACAATCTTTTAGTAGAAAACACCATCAGTAAAGCATCAGTAACTGATATCAGTCAAAATTCAGTATATGAATGTATTATCTGCTATTAATAGTATTACTCATTAAATTTTTAGCTATTCTAGTAGAAGATTGCTTACAAGAAGCAAGAAGCATAGGACTATTACTATTAGAAGATGAGTATGATCAATAGTTCAATCATTAGTATATGGATCATGATCAAGGAACCCATGAGTTACAAGGACCAAGGGAGGCCCAGCATAGTTTGGATACTTCTCTGAAGTCTTAAAGGGACTCAATAGCACTTGTTCCTGGAGGTCACGTACTAATGAGCGAAGCTAGATTTATACTTTTAGAAACTAAATTAGATAATATTATGAAAAAAACTTACAGCAATTGAAGCCCAGTTGGCTAAATTAGATACATTAAGCTAAGAGACGGAGGAGATGTCTGATGAGCATGAAGACATGACTGTACCACAGGCACCACTAGAAGCACATGTGCCAGAGCACCTCGTCGTGGACGATGTGGAAGAGCAGCAGCTCGAAGACTTTCCTGAAGAATTAACGGAAGTACAGGATGTTGTATTTAGAAAAGTATTACAACATTTAGACGAAGAATTTGTCAATCAGGCGACGCAACTGAAGAAAATGGCTGAAGACGGGATTACCCGCCTGGGATGGCCCTAGCAGGCATCGCATTCCAAGGTAATAAGCACAAGAGTCCTTATTGCAGGTATAATGAAGGATTCTCGATTTACAGATGCTCCATCAACCTTTCAAGATGGAGAGATACAGAAATTGAGGGAGTCCCATTCTCCTTCAAAACCCTATTCCGACATGGGCTTATTGCCCGTGTCATTATTACAGAAGTACGGCAGATTGATGCGTTTGAAGAACACTTCCAGTTTGCAGCAGTTCTCTGCAAACTATGCAAGACAGTACCCCCTGGAGAAGGGTATGTAAATTTAGAAATCAACTCCATTCCACCAGCACTACAGTTCAACTATCCAGATGAAGCAAGGCATCTGATAAAGGTCTCGATACTGAGACACCATCGTGCTATAGAAGACGACGTTGATGCACGAGGAGCAGCAGCAGTTAGAAACTCCTCACAAGTCCAACGAAGTTTGTGATGAGTGGACGAGTCGCCAAACCGGTCCCATCTCTGGTGTTCTCTCATAGAAAATCCGCCACAAAGTTCACATGCTCTGTCATCACTGGGTTATACCGTCATTGCTGGGTGACAAACGAGGACTTACCACACTGCCTCTCTCAAGCCAGCACCTTTCAGCTTTCGCCAGTACCTTTTCAGTTCATAGACCTAAGCGGCTTCTCTTCAAGAAATACTAGTCTGAGATTAGCCCAATCAACAACTCAGGCTCACTTCCCTGGAATCATGTGATTTACGAGCCAAAATAGCCCAAAGAACAAAAAAGAGAATAATTCTTAATAAAACTTAATCCATTCTTTCCAGCCCTTGGTGTCTGGGAACACCGAGAGCTGACTTACCCCGTCATGCTTACCGTGGTCTTCAGTTGAGTATAACCTTGGCTCTGATACCAAATGGGATGGGGGGCACCAACGGGCAACAAGCCACAAGGTGTTATTTCAGAGTACTACTAATATAAACTATAAGCGTAGCACGAAACGTAAAATGAAGACAAGTAAAGAAAACTGGAGTTTATTTCACTTTGATACGTCCTTCCTCCTTTCCTCTCTTCACCAGTGTTTTTCGTTGCGAAGTTGCACCATCTACTAGCGTCAACATCGGCTCTGAACGGGGGTTCCTCCAAGGAGTCTCCCCGTTGTCCAACGATCTACTCATCCCCTCCGGTTCAGTTAGTTGTGGGGGTTTTTTTTTGTTGAATTTTTCTCCCCTACTTCTTGCTCAACTAATTTGCATACGAACTATTGCTCAGGTTGCGCAGTTTGCTGTACTTTTTTATTCTGTTCTTTTCCCTGTTTTCGGTGAGTATTTCCATACCATTTCCCTCTACGATTGTGATGAGGTGATGTTTAGCGTGATTTCTGTTTTTTTTTTTTTTTTTTAAGATCTAGTGTTCAGTGCCCTCCCTCATTTCCTTTCTTCACCAGTGTTTTTTGCTGCGAAGTTACACCATCTACTCCCGTCGCCATCGGCTCTGAACAAGGGTTCCTCCAAGGAGTCTCCTCGTTGTCCACCGATCAAGTATTCCCCTTCGGTTCACTTGGTTGTGGGTTTCTTTTGTTCAATTTTTCTCCCGTACCTCTTTCTCAGCTAATTTGCATACGAACTCTTGCACAAGTTGCGCATTTTGCTGTACTTTTTCTGTTCTATTTTTTCCCGGTTTTGGGTGAGTATTTCCATACCATTTCCCTCTACAATCGTGACTTGATGATGTTTTAGCATGATTTCTGTTTTTTTTTTCAGATCTAGTGTTGTTCGCACGACCATATTCCAAATCCGTTGTTGTTTTCGAAGTGGAATAACCTTTTAATCCCAGTTTCCCCAGGTTTGTTTTATAAAATCGATCTTTAATTTTGGTTTGTGAGATATGCGCTAGCTGAAATGATGCGCTTATAAAATCGATCTTCAATTTTCCTGGCTTTCATTTTGTTCACCTGATTTCTGCCATTTTTGTTGTGATATAGGTTCATTTTGTTCACTTGTTTACTGCTTAATTGTTTTATATATGGCCACTTGAGCATATTATGAATCCTATTTTTGTATATAGTTAAGTAATACTATCTTATGTTTATCATGTCTTGCTTTTTTTTGCCATTTTTGTTTCTCTTTGTAATTTTGTGGAGTTTTCTTGCCTACTAATAGAACATGGTTTCAAGATTTGTAAACACATTATAATGTGTACAATGTACTCATTGTTGCCCAATGTCTTCAAATAATAGCAATTGTGCAATATTGCCGTTAATCTTCATTTTAATGGAGTAATCAGTTTGCTCGTTAACCTTGTTCCACTTCAAGTCCATGTTATTAGTTGAAGCAATGATTTATCTCATGAAGTTTGTAGTCTAGTATTGGAATAATTTAAGTGTCTAATTTAAGCTAAGAACATGTTAATAATGACCAATTCTTTGTGTTGTACCGACTTGTTGAACGCATTTTGCTTGAAACACAATTCAACTTTTTTCATTAATAACTTAACATGTCTTAATGTTAACAATATCAAAATTTACATGACGTGACGAAGTCATCAATAATTTCAAAACCGGACTTTTTCATTGGGACCTATGACAATCAACACAAAAAGGGCCTTAAAATCAGAATTCCTAAATCACTTATAAAAGTGAAATCCTAATGACAGTAGTTATTGGAATACAGATATATATTTGATGAGTCTATATTTGGTAGATTATGATTTTAAATATTTTACATATTGAATAATTTTATTATTAAATAATATTCTATACGTGATAACCAGAAGTATATAAAACCAAGAGTTCAAGTGTACCTATCAACCATGACAGTAAATATAAAATAATAAAATTATTTAAGAACACCACATGAGCCAAAATCATGTGCACACTCAAAATCACTAAAACAAGCAACAACCTAACTATAGATAAATTTCACCAAGATCATTAGTTGATTTAAAGCACGGCTCCATAACGAGGCTCTCATTTTGATCTGAAGATTCTAAGGATCAAATATCATCAGTGATGTACAAGAGGGATTTCAAGCCAATGTCATTTTGTTCGCATCCGCTTGACCTTCTTTTTCTGATAGTAAACATCGACAAATCAACATATTAAATTAAATTCATCCAATGTGACACCGAAAAAACGTAATTGACTAATAGCTGTATCTATGAAGAGGTGGTTGACATTTTGAATCATCTTTGTTGGTCCAGTCTTTCGGTCCGCAGACTTGAACTGGCCGCTCAACTTGAACTCCTGCACCTTCTTGTTCCAATTGAATGCAGCATCTACCAAAAGTATCGGGACTTACTTGAAGCCTGAAGTCGAGACTTAACAAGAAATTAAGCTCTAGTTTGTTCATCTCACGGGTGCTAACTCCTCCGACCTTTGCATAGTATGCATTGCTGAAAAATCTGCACTTAAAAAAGTTATATTCAGTTATGCTTGACAATAACACAAGAAAAGGAATGCTATAATATCAATGAAAATCATGAGGTACAACAAACTATCTACTATGGACTTCATTGGTTGTTTTTCGTTTTCTTTGTGATAGTTCTTGTCCCAGTGAAACAATTTCAGAAATAATAGAACTGACTGAATCCCAAACTATATATATATTCAATGGCCAATTGAAAAGCTATTCAAACACCCTCCCAATAATTTCATTTTGGCTTATCTTTTCATACAAAGTTCAGCATGCCAAAACACAAGACAACAACTTTCAGATAATTCTTAATCTAAACAATGTTGCCTGTGCATATCTACTTTCAATCTGGTGATATATTTCTGAGAATTTTGCAATTTTCATGCTGTAAATTTAAGGGGTAAATAGCCAACAGTTGTATATCACAATTAAAGAGAGGTTATTTAAGCGAAGAGAAGTGACGCCTTAGCATAAAAGGCAAACACAAGGCATTCTTATAGATCAATTTTTTGGGCCTTCAGTTTGAAAATATAAACTACTATGTTCCTCCTTTTACTTTATCATCCATGAATCATGAGGTTCACATGCCTTGAATTCCCACAAGAACTATAGTAATGGAATCATTCAGATTAGATACCACCAACATCGTAAATCATCATCATATATCACTTTCTTATCCAGTTTAAAAGGTAAACAATATTTTAACAAATACACTACATGCCGGTAGTTGCTTCATCAACTTCCTAGATAAATAAATGACTATCTGAAGATGATGTTTCTTAATACCAATTAGCATTACCGATGTTTACATATCATCATATTAAATTTCGAAAATGCATAGAATATAGATGCGCAAGATCAATTTGCATACAAGGTTGTTTATGAAAATGCTGTGGATGTCAGGATATACGAATCAATCACAAATATTGCCAAATTCATAATTCGTGAAATAGCAATGAGAACCAGGGCAGACAACAAAGCATATTAATTAAATAGGTATTTGGCACTTACGCATCATCAATGAACTTGGCTGCTATGACTACACTTGTAATCAGTAACCGATGAACATTTAGAGAAGTTAGATGGGCATCTGGTCGCTGAAGGAACCTGTCAATATATATGTTTGCAAGCACAAAGCAGGATGGGCTGCATTTTGAATACTTGAAGATACGTTCGATATACATTCGTATGCTTAATTCAGGTGCACGTAGTCCATGGAAAACAGTAATGACCTCTCTGGTCCTCTTCACGTCCATTGATTTCTCATTCTTCTGGACAACTCTATCCAGATGCAAGCATAAAGATGACAAAACCAGCGGAAAAGTAGAAGCTCCATTTTTTGATCCACTTAGGCCTAGAGTAACATATAGTTCTGGGAAAATGGCATTAGTGTCAAGTGTCATGGTCGTGATTTCATCACTGCAACAAATTTCATGTACGGTAAGGTTAGTGAGATCAGTAAGCTATTCAGCAAACAAACCCAAAGTAAACATGAGCCCAAGTACATGAATATACTATAGAACATTCAACAGAATTCTCAGAACTTATGATGGATTACGAGCATGAACCATCAGCAGACTACATTTTTTAATTCATTTGGACACTGACCAACTTTAATCAGAAGACATCAAATTGTTAAAACCAACAAAAACAGAAGCAAATCCATGGGGTAAAAAATGTATGACTTGATAATCAAAGGGAAACAATTTCATACATGAACGGAACTTAAGGTTGACTGAAGGGCATAATAAATATCTACAAATTAACAACTGTTTTTAGTGTATTTGGTGAAGGACCTGGCCAACTCCAATCAGAAAATTTTATACATTGGACAAGAGCATGAAATTGTTCAACTTAAAATCATGAAAATAGAAACAAATCTGAAATAAAAATTGTATTATGACTGGATAGTCAAACCACAAAATTCTCTATATACAAATGGGCAAAACATAAAATGTTCGAACATCACAAAGCATCTAAATGCAGCCTCTATGACTCCTCTCCCTTGTCAAGGAATAAAAAAAATAAAAACTACTTTTAGCTGACTTGGAGAATGACCAAGTCCAAACAAGAAATTATCAACTTTAAAATCAACACAAGAGAAACAAACCTCGAACCAAAATGGCAACCATCAAAACCCAGCAATCTCAGTGAGCCTCTCGCTCTTTACAAAATCGCAAATAGAGTAAAAACCAAAATCAAAGGTGATAAATGTTCACAAAAACCATCACCTGTGCGTACCACCAAAAGTGTGAAAAAAAATCCATCTTGCTGCCATAACTAGCTTTCTTTCTTAACAATGGCGACAATCACATAATCACAGAACATCTAAATGTGGAAGCCTCATTGGCTTTTTCACTCTCTACTAATCTAAGAACGCATTTTAGCTTATTTGGAGATTGACCAACTACAATCACTAAATTATCAAAGTCAGACTCAACCACAGAGAAACAAATCTTGAATTCCAACAGTATGATAACTTGTGAGATCCAAACAGAGGGAAAAAATCAAAATCTAACAACCTCAGTAAGTCTCTCACTCTCTGAAAATCAAATCAAAGCCATGCATACCATCCAAAGTGCCAAAAATTCCATCTTGCTACCATAAATAGGTTCCTCTCTAAGTAATGCCGACAACAGCAGCAGCAGCAGCACTCAGCATTCAAGAACAATCAATAAGAGCAGAAACAGAACACTAATCTTTGGCTTATTTGGAGAATGACCACAGAGTAACAAATCTGGAACCAACTTGGTGTGCAAACATGAAAACACAAACTAATCAACAATCACAAAAAGAGAACATCTAAACCCAGCAACCTCACAGAGAATCTATAATGAAATCAAACACATGCATACCATCAAAACTGCCAAAAATTCCATCTTCCTACCATAAATAAGCATCTTTCTCAGCAATGAAACCAGCAGCAGCAGTACCAGCAGCTGTACTTGGCTTTCCAGAACAAGTGAGTCAATAACAGCAAAAGAGAAGATATAGAGAAGAGACCAAAGTAGAAGATTGAACTCAAGTTTCTCCACCACAGATGAGCTACTTGCGGTCTGAGCTGGAGGCAGTGTCGGTGATGGTGAGGTCACGGGCACACCGCAATGGCTATGGGAACGCGTGACGCACTACCAAACTTTTCAGTGGTTGTTGTCGCCATTAGGATTGGCACATCTACCTCCATTTTCACACGCAATCCCACCACCGCAATTGATGGATAGTTTAAAAATCCAATTTTTCCACAATTTTTCTGAAAAAGAAGGCATAAAAAACGCATTGGGTGGGAGATTGATTCAGGAACTGCGTCGGATTTGTCGCCAAGTTCATCGATCTTGTTACTCCCGTGAAGAAAATTTTAGGACTTCGTGAAAGAAGTCAAATGTGTTTGCTGCTCTACCAAATTGACCCAGTGAAAAAAAAAAAATATATATATATATATATATATATATATATACACACACTCCCTCTGTTCCCTTCTTTTTTTTAATTCACCCTAATTAATTCATATAATTTAAAATATATTATTTTCAAAAATTACTCTCATTTACAATTATATTAAAAATTTGAAAAAATTAATTGTTGTTCTCTAAAAGTTTCAAAATATCTCAATCAGTTCCTCTGACATTTGAATTGCACGGTCAGATTTTTTTTTTTAGTTACTTTTTCTTTTAATCCCGCCTTTCAACTCCGTCAGCAGGTTTTTGAGGCAGTTTTTCACTTGGCAATCATGCTTTTCGAGTACTTTAAATGAGATCCTCCCTCCTCCTCCTTTTTCTTCTTCTTCTCCTGCCAAAATTTTTTTGTTCTCTTTTATCTTGCATTAGCGGAGGGTACGTTTGTCTCTTCTACCCGTGGTGAGTTGCCACCAAAGGCCAGTTGTATTTGTTGCCATTGAAGGGTGTGGTGAAATAAGGTTTATTTTTTTACCTTATGTTGATAAACGAATTGTAAACATTTGTTTGATTGTAATGCATAACAGCGTGAGGGTTTTATGCAACATGACTCAATGGATACCTTCTGCGCAATAGTTAGATATAAGAGAAAGGGTCGAGTACTGCAGTTCATGGGACTCAGTGCTGCAGGAGATATGTGAGAGATGGAGTCTCGAAATTGCTAGTGTTAGGGTGAGGTTTATCAGGCCAGATGCACACCGAACGGTCTGCCCCATTAAATATGAGGTTGATTTTCAGCGAATGTGCCACGTTCACCATATGTTCAACTGCTTTGCCACCGACCTTATTGTTGAGTCAACTGACGACGCCATCAATGCAGCCTCATGCTCCTCTTTACTATTGTAAATATCATATTTTTGCTTGTGCATACAATTGAGAAGATTAAATTCTAGTTTCCACTTACTTTTGGGAGTTTTCATTTAGCAGTCATCGTTTTTGTTTAGATTTGAAAGTTTCCGCTTAACAAAAGTTGTTTCTGCTTATTTTTGGGAGTTTTCATTTAGCTGTCGCCATTTTCATTTAGATTTGAAATTTTTCGCTTAGGGAATATTGTTTCCGCTTACTTTTGGGAGTTTCATTTAGTCGTCGCCGCTTTCGTTTAGATTTGAAAGTTTTCGCTTAATGAACGTTGTTTCCGCTAACTTTTGGGAGTTTTCATTTAGCCGTAGCTGTTTTCATTTAGATTTAAAAGTTTTCGCTTAACGGACGTTGTTTCCTCTTACTTGTGCGAGTTTTCATTTAGCCGTCACTGTTGTCATTTAGATTTGAAAATTTCCAATTAACGAACGTTGTTTCCTCTTACTTTTGGGAGTTTTTATTTAGCTGTCATCGTTTTTGTTTAGATTTGAAAGCTTCCGCTTACCGAACGTTGTTTTTGCTTATTTGTGAGAGTTTTCATTTAGACGTTGCCGTTTCAACTTAGATTTGAAACTTCCTGCTTAACGACAGTTGTTTCCTCTTACTTTAGGGAGTTACATGCTTATCCATATCTTACATTTTGTTGGTGTACACCAAAAGCAAGGATTCAATTTCGAAGAGCTTACCATTCAGTCAACACATATTGTGATCCCAACAACACATAGAGGTGCCCTATCAATGGCAGTAAACCAACTTGAGAGTACATGTCTGGAAATCGGCCAACGATTTCATGATGGTAGTTGTCACGGCCTCAACCAATCACCTTCGGCCGTGCGGCACCTGACATGCACCATATGCAACAGGTCAGCCTTCCTTGCAAGAACAACAGTTAGTGAACTACTGTTTGCATCATAAGCACAGCGAAATAAAGGAAAGCGAGCAAAGTGGAAAGCATTCATGGTACGAGAAACACGACACATAAAACCCATTTAGAGAGAGAAAAAACATAAACTCTCTTAGATTGAGAATTGTTTACAACCATGGCCAAAAACAATCACCAAGAGATCTTGTCTCCTCCCAAAGACACATTAGACCAAATTACAAGAGCTACCCCAAATCCAAGGTTAATTGAGCCCCATGCCCAATACAGGTCTGGCGTGAAGTCTCTGACTTCACTTAACTTGCAGTGTCCACCGACGTGACTGTAGCTTCAACCAGCTACCCTTGGTCATAGCGCGCAACAGTACCGGTCACACACGGTAATACCGCGTGCCATCCTTACCCTTGGCTCGGCTACGCTCCGGACCACGTGCCCACTTGGATACGCCTGCATAAACCTTGTCAAATCCGAAATCAGCATCTGGGTCTCCCGGCCTGATCAAGTGTCCCGCCCCACCTAGACTTGCTAGAGATCCACACTCTAAATAATATAAGTCTGCAACACTTGACTCTTGTTATGGGCACCCCACGCGCTCATCAGTCACGCGCACGCCCACAGTCCAGCGCGCGCTCCCCACGGTCTCAGCTCATGATTGTGCTGGATATTCCGCCCGCTCTTGGTCACTACACAACACACGCTTTGAGCTAACCGCGCTACCCAATCCACGCAGCTGTGCGCCCTCGTGGCTTGGAATATATTGAAATATACGTCCGTTGACCAAGTGTAAGGTCATCAACCCTTACAGTAACCACTTTAAAGACATACTGCGAAGTGTTACCATAAGACAGAATTTTAACTTCACCTTTGTGAAAAGAATGACAAGTAGAGAGTAACTGTATAATATGCATATGACAGTTAGCAATGGCGTGTCGACGCATCGAAGGATGGTAACCATTACCTCACACCCGAAACCTTCCAAAAAATGGATAAGTAATCATGTGATGCAGAAGCTAAATGATCGCCTACTTTATGGGGCCGTCGATATTCAACGTGATATAATGCGCGATCATGGCATCCATCTATCTTATAAGCAAGCTTGGTTGGGGAAAGAGGTCACCCGGGGTGTTCTTCATGGCAATGAAGTTGTGAGCTACAACCTACTCAGATGGTATGCTAGCAAGGTTTTAAAGACCTCGCCTGGCAGCATTGCAATGGTAGACTATAAGGGCGACCAGTTTACACGAGCTATTTTCTCATTCCATGCGTGCATTATTGGTTTCAAGTAGGGTTGTAGGCCTTTGCTATTCATCGACAGGACTCACTTGCTAGGGATATATGGGGACACCTTATTCGGTGCAATGGGAAGGATGGCAATAACGGTTTTTTCATGTCGCATTTGCCATTGTTAATAAGGAAACGGATGCCAAATGGACATGGTTCCTTTCTAAGCTTGGTGATGCGTTATATGGAGACGATGATTATATAAAGATTATAACATTTATGTCCGATAGGTCGAAGGGTCTCATCAATGCAGCCAAGAAGGTTTTCCCCTCATCCCTGCATGCGTACTATCTCAGGCACCTGGAGGCAAATTTTATGAAAGTAAATGTTGGGATTGGAAATCCATTGAAGGAGCTATGTTGGTCCATAATCGTTAGGATTGCATTTGTGTGCACAGAGAAGGAGTTCAATGATGTAACGAACGACCTGTTGAATACATCTTCGCGGTCACATCTTTAGCTACTACAAAAATCTGACCTCACGCACTGGGTAAACTGCATGTTCAAAGGCTAAATATGGGGCGAGATGTATTCCAACGTTACGGAATAATTCAATGCATGGATTAAAGAGGCACGGCACCTCCCCCTGACGAACATGGTGGACTCGATATGGTAAGCTTTCGTTGATGTTTACGCGTTTTTATTCAGCATGCTCACTTCCCATTTAAAACTATGTGTTCTCGTTTATTTATGGATGTTTCCGCCTACGTTTACACGTTTTTGTTTAGTATACTCACTTCCCACTTAGATCTTTGTGTTTTCCTTTACTTATGGATGTTTCTACTTACGTTTACGTGTTTTCATGGCTGTAGGTCCAAGCTCATAAATATGGTGTGCAATCATCGTGAACAAACTCGCCGATAGGAGACCTACTTGTGTCCAGACATATACATCAAACTCGAGGATCTTGACGAAGAATCGCATACTTTACTCATTGGGAGATCAACTGGTGACTGTTTTGAGTTTATCGATTGGAACAGCTTCTCCGTTAGTCTACTATTAAGGACGTGCTCATGCCGACGGTGGCAAGTTTACAGCATCGCATGTAAACATGCATGCACAGCTATAATGCAAGCGGATGCAAACGTCCACCGCTATTTAAAGAGTACTTCACTGCAATGTGTACCGTACGTCTTACGCCAAAGCCATTTTCCCTATCCCTGATAATGACAAGCTAACGGATATCTCTCATCCATTGGTCGTCCGACCACCTAAGACTAAGAGGCAACCAGGCCACAAGAAATGGAAAAGAATTGAGTCATAGCCGTCTGTTGTGCATGACTTGAGGTGCAGAAGGTGTAGAGAGGTTTGCCACAACCAAAGGTCATGCAACACACCCATCATGGACTGATCGACGTGTAAGCAGAAACACCAGTATATAAGCATAAACTATTAAATATAAGTGGAAACACCGGTATGTAAGTAGAAACCATTAAATCTAAGCGAAAACACCAGTATGTAAGAAGAAACTATTAAATTTAAGCGGAAGCCCTCAGATGTATGCAGAAACTGGACTCAATAAGCGGAAATGGACATATGTAAGCTGAAAGTAAGTAATTATAATTTCAAAAAAGGGAAATGCGAAATCTTAAATATGGACAGGAATTGTTAGGGTTCTCAAGCATTGCTCCCCTCGCCACCGTCTCTGCAATCCCCTTTTCCTCTTGCAATACTGTCCATCAGTATACGTGCTGTGTATCGTAGACGCAATAATGGTACATCCAACTGAGATAGACGGCGTTTCTCTCCATTAAGTACTTGTTCAATAAAATGCATAGTGAACACGCAACAATCGCGGCTATCAGGCTTCTGCCGTGGGCAATCACGGATGTGCACCAGAGGGTATTTTTTCGTTCAGGCATCGCCGACCTAAATGGTGAGACAGCGATCGAGAAGCTCCCACTGTTGGGAGCATATAAGAAGTTGTCAGCAATAGAGAAATGACAAAAAACAAAAGAAAAGGAACTAAGAGTATAAGTCCCTACCATGGCCATCGCAGTAGCATCATACGTGCGGCTTTGCGCCGAAGAGTAATGTAAGTACTACTTCGATTGTTTGTCGAGCACGAGGAGGTAGAAATGTGTGTTGAAGATTATCGGTAGAATAACAAGTTCCATTTCATTGAAATTACTGGTGGCGTCCTCGACTAACATCAACGCCACGTTTGCACTGTGCTCTGCCTGCGGCATCAGAAGCGCTAACGGACGTGCGATTGCAGGGCGCTTCTTGTAAGGGTAAGGGGTCATCTTCAGTGACTCCATGGTGATGACAACGAAGACGCCGAGCACATCATCGGGGATAACGCACCCTTCCACTAAGATGAATAGGTAGTCTCTGGTCATGAATGATAGATCGCTCTTCCACACGACGGTCCAAAACGCGGGAAGTTAAAATTATTACTAAATGACAACGCTATATAGAAACACAAAAATGAAAGAAGAAACCCAAGAATGTAAACGGAAACGTTCTACACTAAACTAAAACACAAAAATGTAAGATAAAACCCAAAAATATAAGAGGAAATGTTCTACACAAAACGAAAACACAAAAATGTAAGTGGAAACCCAAAAATGTAAGCGGAAATGTTCTACACTAAATAGAAACACAAAAATGTAAGCAGAAACCCACAAATATTAGAGGAAACGTTCAACGTTAAGAGGAAATACTAAAATATAAGCGGAAACCCAAAAATGCAAGCGGAAACACAACCATCTAAGTGAAAACGTTCAACGCTAAATGAAAACACCGTTGTCTGAATGAAAAAGGGAATGGGTAAATAAAACAAAGTGGGAAGCTTACCTGTCGATTACGCAGTTGAACAATATTCCCATAGCCGCTTGCTCCACTTGGTCTAAACGCTAGAATCCAGCATAACGGTTTTTGTTTTTTTTTTGGATAAACGCCGTCTTGACAATGGCCGACTCTTGCTTTTAGACAAAAATTTCACTTCAAAATCAGAGGGTGTTTTCCCATTTTTGAACACCACTATGTCTCCGTCACAACAGACCCATGATTATAGCCACATCTTTGGGTCTTAAGCTCACCAAGCTTGCCTCGATTATGAACTTTTGGCTCTAGTGGTCATAGTGTTGCATGATGGCATCAAGCAGCCCCCTCTCTTGTAGCACCCCCTCAATTTCCATGAGATGACCGAACGGTGTCCTCCTCACCATCAACGGGGACTAAATAGCATCTGTCGTTTACCAGGTTAGAGGCCATGTCTACGTTACATACAACGGGTACTTAACCAATAATGCTTGAATTCTAAACGGAAACTAAATAAGTACTACAAAGAAACTCCGCAATCTAAACAGAAACTAGTTCAATAAACAGAAATTGCACATTCTAAACAAAACCGTCAGAATAAAGACCGATTATTGCTAAAACCTAAACTAGATTACTCGAGATTTCGAAACCATAAACCACAAACATAGAATAATCAACCATGGTGGAAGAGAAGCACTATTCTGGTAGACCGCATACTTACCTACGTAACTTCGATCGGACTGAGTTGGGAATCGGATGTCTATTACGCAGGCAACGTTTTGGATCAAGACGACGTACTCGGCACACATGCGACGAGGGTATTGACACTACCTCACACCCGAAAGCTTCAAAAAAATGGGTAAGCGCTCAGGTTATGTAGAGGCTCAAGGATCGCCCTATCTATAGGGCCGTCGATATTCAACATGATATAATGCTCAACCATGGCACCCATCTTCCTTATAAGCAAGCCTGGTTGGGGAAAGAGACCGCTCGCGGTGTTCTTCACGATAGTGAAGTTGCGATGGTATGCCGGGAAGGTTTTAAAGACCAATCCTATCAGTGTTGCTATGGTAGACCATGAAGGCGACTGGTTTACGGGCGTATTTTTTGCATTCCATGTGTGCATTGTTAGTTTCCAGAGGGGTTGCAGGCCCTTGCTATTTATCGACGGGACTCACTTGCTAGAGAAATATGGAGGCACCTTGCTGGGTGCAACGGGGAAAGATGCTAACAACGGTTTCTTTCATGTTGCATTTGCCATTGTTGACAATGAAAAGGATGCAAATTGGACTTAGTTTCTTTCGAAGCTTGGAGATGTGTTATATGGGGACGATGATTACACGAAGATCATAACATTTATGTCGGGCAGGTTGAAAGGTCTCATCAACGCAGTCGGGAAGGTCTTCCCCTCATCCCCGCATGCGTACTGTCTCAAGCACCTGGAGGCTAATTTTATAAAGATAAACATGGGGATTGGGAAGGCATTAAAGGAGCTATGTTGGTCCATAATCGTTAGGATTGCATTTGCATGCACGGAGAAAGAGTTTAATGACACAAGAAACGACCTGTTGAACGCATCTCCACACGCTCATCTCTGGCTACTCCAAAAATCCGACATCGAACATTGGGCAAATTACATATTCAAAGGCGAAAGATGGGGAGAGATGTATTCGACTGTTACAGAATCATTCAACACATGGATTAAAGAGGTACGGCACCTCCCCGTCACAAACATGGTGGATTCACTCCGTAAGCATTCATTTAGTACGCCAACTTCCCACTTACATCTATGAGTTTCTGTTTACTTATTGAAGTTTCCATTTACGTTTACGCGTTTTTGTTTAGTGTGCCAACTTCCCACTTACATCTATGAGTTCTCATTTACATATTGAAATTTCCGTTTATGCATACGTTTACGCGGTTTCGTTTAGTACCCAACTTCCCACTTACATCTATTAGTTCCCGTTTACTTATTGAAGTTTCCATTTACAGTTACGCGTTTTCGTTTAGTACGCCAACTTCTTACTTACATCTAGCAGTTCCCGTTTATTTATGGAAGTTTTCTCTTACGTTTGGGTTATTTCGTTCGCTACGTTGACTTCCCACTTACATCAGGTTCAAGCTCATGAATATGCTGTGCAACCGTAGTGAACAATCTTGGTGGTGGGATACCCATCTATGTCTGGACATACAAACCAAGATCGAGGATCTGGTGGAAGAATCACGTACTTTACTCATTGGGAGATCAACCTGTGACTGCTTTGAGGTTGTCGATCGAAACAACTTCTCCGTCAGTCTGTTGCAAGGACGTGCTTGTGCCGACGATGGCAAGTTTACAGGATCCCACGTAAGCACATATGCGCGGCTATAATGCAAACGGATGCAAACATCCACCGGTATGTTGACGATTACTTTACCGCAGACACGTATCGTACGTCCTACACAGAAGCGATTTTTCTTGTCCCTGATAGTGATAACCCAATAAATGACTCTTATCCGTTGGTCGTCCAGCCACCAAGACGAAAAGGCAACCCGGCCACCCAAACCGGAAAGGAAGCGAGTCGCATCAGACCGTTATGTGTGACTTTAAGTGTAGTAGGTGCAAAGAGGTTGGCCACAATCGGAGGTTGTGCAACCCACCCATCGCGAATTGACTAACGCCTAAGCAGCAACTACTTATTGTAAGCGGAAATAGCATTATGTAAGAAGAAATTATCAATTCTAAATGGAAACATGGGTATGTAAACATAAACACTCAAATCTAAGCGAAAACACATGTATGTAAGCAGAAACTACCAATTCTAAGCGGAAACGCAGGTAGGTAAATAGAAACATTCAAATCTAAGCGAAAACCCAAGTATGTAAGCAAGAACTTCCATTTCTAAGTGGAAACACCGGTATGTAAACCGAAACATTCAAATCTAAGCGGAAACACAAATATGTAAGCAGAAACTACCAATTCTAAGCGGAAACACCGGTATGTAAATCGAAACATTCAAATCCGAGCGAAAAAACCAGTATGTAAGCGGGAAATATAAATTCTAAGCGGGAACACGATATATAAGCCGGAACAATTAAATATAAGCAGAAACAAATTTGCGTAATCAGTAAATAGTAATTCTATTCATAAGCGCGAGTATGTAACCCGAAAGTAAGTAATTACATTTGTAGAAAACGAAATGCGAAATCATAATTACATTTGCAAAAAATGAAATGAGAAATATAAGCGGAAACAAATTTGCGTAATCAGTGTTTGCTCCATTTGCCGTTGACTCCGCTATCCCCTTTAGCCCGTGTAGTAGTGGCACGTCAGACTTAGGTAGATGGAGATTCTCCCCGTTGAGAATTTGTTCAATAAACCGCATGGCGTAGAGGCAACAGTCGAAGCTGTTAGGCTTCTGCCATGGGCTGTCACGAACGTGCACAAGGGGGTAATTCTCCGTCCGGCATCGCCTACCTCAACGGCGAGACAGCAATCGAAAAGCTCCCTCTGTTGGGGGCATATAAGAAGTTGTCAGCGTCATATAACTATAAAAAAAAGAAAGATAAAAAAGGAAAGGGAGCCTAAGACACTACCATGGCCTTCACCTCGGTATCATACATGCGGCTCTGCGCCTAAGTGTAGTGTAGGTATTGCTTCGCTTGTTTGTCAAGGACGAGGAAGTGGAAGTGTGTGTTGAAGATTATGGGTAGAAGAATAAGTTCGACTTCGTTGAAATTAGTGGTGGCATCCTTGACTAATGTCAGCGCCACTTCCGCACTGTGCCCGGCCTTCGACATCAGAAGTGCTAGCAGACGGGTGATTGTAGCATGCTTCTTGGAGGGGTAAGGAGTTTTCTTTAGTATTTCCATGATGATGACACACTAAATGTCAAGCACATCGTCAAGAACAATGTGAACAGGCGAACATGTGGCCTCTGGTCATGAATGAGAGAACGTTCTTCCAGACAATGGTCCTAAACGCAGGAAGTTAAACTCATTAATAAATGGCAACGATAAAAGAAAACAAAGAATCACATTCGCAAACCAAAGCATGTCAACGGAAAGGTTCAACGCTGGCCAGAAACACAAAAGTAAGCGGGAACCCATAAAATGTAAACGGAAACACTCTATTCTAAACCGAAACACCCAAATGTAAATGAAAAACAAAAGAATGTAAGCATGAACCCCTAAAATGTAAATGGAAACATTCAATCTTAAACGGAAACACCTAAATGTAACCAAAAACCGAAGAATGTAAACGGAAAGGCTCCACGCCAACCGGAAACACAAAATTGTAAGCGGGAACCAAGAAAGTGTAAATGAAAACATTCTAT
This sequence comes from Dioscorea dumetorum, assembly GCA_902712375.1. Classification (NCBI taxonomy): domain Eukaryota; kingdom Viridiplantae; phylum Streptophyta; class Magnoliopsida; order Dioscoreales; family Dioscoreaceae; genus Dioscorea; species Dioscorea dumetorum. The sequence continues at coordinate 2,267,998 of CACTHL010000561.1, read as the reverse complement.
CCTAAACTAAAACCATAAAATGTAAATGGAAACCCAAGAATGTAAGCGGAAAGGTTCCACGCTAACCGGAAACACAACAATGTAAGCAGGAACCCATAAAATGTAAGCGAAAACACTCTGCCCTAAACAGAAACTGACGAATGCAAGATAAACGTTCTACGATAAACGGAGACACAAAAAAGAAACTGGAAGCTAACCTGTCAATTATACAATTGAGAAACATCCCCATTGCTGCTTGCTCGAGTTGATCTAAACGTTGGAATCCAGTAGGCCATTTCTTTTTGGGGATGAACGTCATCTTGACAACTGACGACTCTTGCTTTTCGATGGTTGTTAATGTGTCAACATCGACAGGGATCTGTACTGGTTGTTTGCTGAAAGCATGGTTATGTGTTTCATCTGCCGTGGGGGGCTGAGGTGGAGCCTCTTCTTCTGTCGGAGGTATTTGGGTGGCATTTTTTTCTGGAGGGAGAGGACCATGAGCTGTTTCGTCCATCGGGAAAGGCTCAGATGGAGCCTCTCCTTGTGCCGGAGAGTGTACGAGGGTCAGAGCTTCCTTTGCAACGGGGGTCACACTGGCAACTTCGTCTGCCTGGGGGGCTGGGATGGAGCCTCTTGTAGTGTCGGTGCAACTAGGGTCGGAGCTTCCTCTGTAGTGGTGGGCCCACTGGCATCTTCATATGCCGGGGGCCCTGAGATGAATCTTTTTCTTGTGCCTTAGCCAATGGGGTGGCATCTTTCTTTGTTAGGGGGGGGATGGGTATCTTCGTCCGATAGGGGGAGCAGAGAAGGAACCTCGTCTTGTGTCGGACGGGTTGGGCTCGCAACGACCTCTGTAGGGGAAGGGGGACTCAGATGGAACACCTTCGTCCTCGAAAATGACTAAACCAATTGCTGTACAGGCAACAGTATGCTCTTTTAGAACCTCTTCATCCATGAGTTCCACAGAGGAGGATGGGCTCGCAACTTTGTCATGTGCCGCTGTAGGAGAGTGCACGCGTTCCTCATCCTTGTCAATGGTTTGCATGTCGGAGGCGACCGTCGATAAACAGAATCGGTCAAAATCGAAGGTCGGAATGACGACCTTAGCTTTCATCTCAGTCAGAGACGCTATGACGCTATTGATGTCGACCACATCGGAACCATCAGTGCTAGTTGAGATTATCAAAGGACTTGGTGAGTCCTTCTTCTTTAGTCTGCCCTTACGGGTGACTCTCTTCATCCTTGGACCAGTAGACACCGAAGGTGTCGTCCACTGGCTTGTAACCTGTGGAGGCCGTTCAAGGACGTCGACGGGCTGTTATTCTTCACCCTGGGGGGAGAACGGGGGGAGGCAATTATGGAAACACGGCGAGTGGCGACCTTCTCAACACATTGTATGGCCGCCGGAGATAACACTGAGTCAGACCTCGGTGTGTCTCCTACAGAAGATGGGGTGGCAATACCAAACCGTCATGCGATGGCGTCCACCCAGGATGCTAGACGTTGGAAATCCCGGGACAATGTATCAAACCCTCGCAGCAGCTAGGTAGCAACATCGTCTCCAATTTCCTCCAAGGAGGGTTCCCGTGCCTCATGACGAGGCCGACTACGGTGCAGGAGGGGGATGGGGGCTAGTACGTGGGGCCGAGGACCGACCATGTTTTATCGGATACACCACCTGTGCGTCGGGTTGCACCCTCGGCGCAGGTTCCTTCCGCAATTGTTACCGTGTCGCCAAAGCCAGTGTTTGGTCATTGCCAGAGGTGGGGGTCAGCTCGGAAAACTGTCAACCAAGGAGGACAACATTCTGACGTAAGTGGAACTCCCCATTGTAAACAGAAACCTAGAATAATAAACGAGAACTCCCCATTCTAAACGAGAACCCACGATTCTAAACGGAAACCTGGAATAGTAAACAGGAACTCTCAATTCTAAAAGGAAACAACCAATACTAAATAGAAATGCTCAAATGTAAATGGAAACAAATAGACCTAAACATGAACTCTCAATTGTAAGTGGGAAACATAAATTAGTAAACAGAAACTCCAGAAAGTAAGTGGAAATAACTAATAGTAAATGGGAACTCTCCTTTCTAAGCGGCACCAACTATACTAAAGGGAAAACGGTGACTTAATACCTCTTTGTCATCGAGGGATGACAATAACCGGTTGAGCGAAGCTTGCTTCCTAAAACTGCTCTCTCCATAGCAGAATATCCGGGGAGTTCACCCAAAGTGGACCTTTTTCCCCATGCCAGTCACCTCGTAGAACCATAGGGTGAGGGCCATGGAGCATTCGCGCAAATAGCCTGTGTCAATTTTTTCCCCTGGCTCTTGATTGCACGCTAGCGGCCTTTTCGGGGACGTCTTCCATGATCCACCTGTGGGTGGCCGCCGCCCACGTGTACCTTCCTAGCCCGAAAAGGTCCGTCACATAGTCCACCAGCCATCTTGGCACTGAGCAAGTAGTGTTTGGGAATGACACCGTCCTCACGAGATACAACACTAGCAGCCTCATGAAGTTCTCCTCCCCTTTCATCCGGACCATTTTTATAAAGGATCTCTTCATAGCATCCCAGGTCCTTTCAAAGCCTTTGGGCATGCACTTCACTTCGAAATCCAGGGTGTTTCCTTGTTTTTAACACCACCACATCCCCGTCAGACCGGAGACCCATGATTATGGCCACATCTTTGGGTCTGAAGCTCACCAGGCTTCCCTCGATTCTGAACTGTTTGCTTTGATGGTTGTATCGCTGCATGATGGCATCAAGTAGCCCCTTCTCATACAGCAACCCCTCAATCTCCATGAGATGGTTGAACGGTGTCCTCCTCACCATCTCCAGTTGCTTTGCTGACATCTATTATTTTAGCTCAGACAACGTCTCCACAACGAGGACCAAATAGCATTTTCCGGTCACTGGGTTGGCTGCCATGTCTGCGTTACATACAACATTACTCAGCCAAACCTGCTTGAATTCTAAACAGATACCCTAAAATACTACACGGAAACTCCGCAATTTAAACAGAAACATTCCATAAATGGAAATCGCTCATTCTAAACAGAACCGCCAGAACAAAGCCCTATTATTCTCAAAACCTAAACTAGACTGCTCGAGATCTCAATACCATAAAACACAATCACAACATAATCAACCAAAGATGTGGGCAAACAATAAAACCCTATTATTCCGGTAGACCGCTTACTTACCAAATTTGCCTGTGTTGGATTGGGCTGAGAATCGGATGTTTGTTACGCCAGCGATGGGGGAACTAAGGTTTCTCACTTGAGCTTTAGTGTAAGAGAAGATGAAAAGGTACTCCACTGATAGTTCAATGGAGGGTGATGTCTACTGCTTTTTGGTGTCATCAATGCTCTCCAAGTTTCAAGCATGAAAACGTGCACTGTCCCAGTTTCCCGTTCGTGCGTCAGCAGAGAGGTATAACCGTCACTCCACTCCGGCTTTAACGACGTTAACCCACGCAGGGACACGGATGGAAGTAAACCCAAAAATGAGGGATGTTTTGTTCATTTCCAAAATTGCAGGGTTTATTTGTGAATACATGAATATTTTAGAGGTGTTTTGTTCATTTCCAATTATTTTAATTTTAAAAATTTTAATTTTGGTTAAATTTATCTTAAAACTAAATTGGATTTGTGCAAAAAAAAAAATTAAAGTAGATTTGTTTTTTCATTTTACAATATGGATAAACCACATGACTCAATCTCAAATCCTCAGGTATATTTTGGAAGAGTCTATTTTTTTATTTTTCACATGGCGATTAATTGTATTGCCCCTTGTCTATTATAGCGATGATAAATTAAATCAATTTATTTTCAAAATTTGAAATTTGATCGGATGTAATTCAAAATAATGTGCTCATATCTATTTTTAACAAATTAAATAATTTAAAAATAATAATATTATTATAATAAAATATATAAAATTATAATATGTTTAAATATTTCAAGCTATCGAGCTAAGTTCTAGCCGACTCACTTCGATATTAATTTGGAGCTCAATCTAAGCTGAAGCTTTTATTGTGCCAAACCGAAGCTACTCTTATTTTTATAAAAAAAAACTTTTTTTAATAAATATAATTTCATAATAAATTTCTAAAGCATTATTAACATTAATAAAATACTTATCATTATTTAGAAAAATAAAATTTTCATTTAAAATCTTTCGTTTTTAATAATGTTACTTAAATAAAATTCTCCTCAACTCAAATTAAAAATTATACAAAAAATACTTGAGACAAACCTTTGGTTAGTTAGAGGATATGCACTGAGTTACTCGACCTTAAATAAAATTTTGATCGGTTCAAATAAAAGTTCTAGGTTATTGGGCTAGGAAAGCTCAAAATTACTATAGAATTAATACCTCCAGTTTAGTGTTGCTAACCACCAAAATTTGATGGTTGGAAAAACATTTCTAGGAGTTAGGGGCCGTTTGTTTCACCGAAGTGGCCGAAGTGGCCACTTCCAGCCCACTTCAGTGTGTTTGTTTCACTGATTTGAACCCGGAAGTGATGATGTGACAACTTCTGAGTTCGGCCACTTCGGTGTCTGACTTCAGCTGGAAAAGTCCCGAAGTCACCACTTCAGCCTTCCACTTCAGCCCACTTTGTAATATTTTTCAATGATAAATAGAATAATTATTACCACGGTAATAAAATAATTAAATAACTACTCTCACTAATTAATAATTAAGCATAATATATTAACCGATTTAATTTAATTTAATAACATAGTATTAAATTAATTTTGTGATAAATTAAGCAAAGTTTTTAATTTAATAAATAAATTATTTATTACTATCGTAATAAAGTAATTAAATTATTTAATTAAATCATATGATTTAATTAAATAAATTTAAAAAAAATGAAATGACAACTTTATCCCCTCACCGAAGTGGTGATCATATCCCCACTTCAACCATCTAAACACAGGAAGTGGTATATGAAGTCCAGTTTTCAGCTTGAACCAAACACACTGAAGTGGATAGTTCCAGCTGAACTGTTCACTTCCACCGAAGTACCACTTCCAGACTTCCACCACTTCAGCAATTCATTTCCGAACCAAATAGCCCCTTACATTGCCCATCATAAGCAGTATTTTGCCCATGCAAAAGGTTGTGCTTTAAAAGAGGAATTGAGAGGGTGTGTTTGGGTTAGAAAACCTACTACAGTTTCCCTAAAAATATTATTTTCATTCAATAATCAAATTTTATAATAAAAGAATATAAAAAACAATAGTTTCAATAACCTATTTAAAATAAAATACTATTATATGAAGATTGCATGAATAAAAAAGATGCACACATTAAGACATCCACATGTACGAAAGAAAATACAAACAACTAATGAAAAACAACCATCACATTTCAAAGTTCCCAATAAGAAGTCCAATCACAAAATGACACCACCAAAAACAGACAAAAACACACACAGAAAATAGTTTACATACAAAAGAACCCAAAACCACAAAGCACAGTCACTCACCTATCAATGCCCTCAATCTTGTCCTCCACTTCAGAGTACAACTCTTTAAGCCTCTCCAAATTCTCCTCACTGGTCTCCCAATACCCTCTCCCATTTGCCTCCAAAAAAGTTTGCACCAACTTCCTGAATGAATTTGGATTGATCTCCATCAATCTCTTCAACATGTCTTCATCCTTAATAAAAGTAGTGTTGGCCTCCTCATAAACCCAATTATCCACTTGTCCTGAAGTAGCACTCCATCCCACAGTGTTTGTCAATCTTTTCTCAATCTCTCTAACTCCTTCATATCCACTCTTCATCATTCCTTCATACCATTTGGGATTCAACAGCTTTGTCCTTGCGTCCAATCTCACCGTCTCTGCCAATGTCCGCACTTGCGCATTGGCTGTGGTCGTGTCGGCAATGTATGCGGCCGGCTTGCGGCCGTCTTTGCGCAATGCTTGCACAAGATTAGTAGGGTCAGAGTCGAAGTAGTGACTTACGTCGGTGAGAGAGATTTCAGAAGAGTCGAGGTTTTGGAATGTGGCGTCGGCCGTGCTAAGGGCCATTTCGAAGACTTTGCGCTTCTCAAGCATGCCAGCCCCTGGCGCATCGGAGTCGAAGGCGAAGGATTTGCGGCTTAGGTACATGTCTTGGAGTTGTTTTTCATCATTCCATGATGAGTTTTCGACGGCAAGGTTAACATTGGAGGAGTAGGAGCCAGAGGCATTGGAGAAGACCCGGGTGGCGGCTTCGCGTAGCGGGATGTTGAGTTCTGCGGCTTGTTGCATTGCGTGCTTTTTTACGTAGTTTTGGTCCTCTGGCTCGTCTAGTTCTGCTACCATTTTCACCGCACGGTCTAACAAGTTCATCTGACAATAGTCGTCGTAAGACATCATAGTATAAGCTTAAGTTGATAGGATGAGAAAAAGATTAAAATCCTTCTTTCGAAAAGCAAGTGATATTCTCTAATAAATAAGGTAGCAAGATAGTGATAATAAAAAGAAATCTATATAGAAGACAAGAAGAAAATCAAATTATAAAAAGTACCTGATTGATGAAGAGATCTCTGAAAACACCAGAGCAGTTAACAACAACATCAATCCTTGGCCTTCCAAGCTCTTCCAAGCTCACTGGTTCAACTCTGTTAACCCTCCCAAATGTATCAGCCACTGGTCTCACTCCAATCATCCACAACACTTGTGCCAATGACTCCCCATATGTCTTTATGTTATCAGTGCCCCATAGAACCAGTGCCACTGTCTCAGGATAATTTCCACCATTGTCCTCCTTCTGCCTTTTCAACAACCTCTCCACCACCACCTTTGCGCTTTGCATTGCTGCCTCTGTCGGTATCGCTTGTGGGTCCAATGCGTGTATGTTCTTACCAGTCGGTAAAACCTTCGGGTTTCTAATCGGGTCACCACCGGGGCCTGGCTCAACATAACTCCCTTCTAATGCTTGTTTCAAACTCCCTAGCTCATTATCTGCCACAACCAGCTTCAAACACTCTCCTAAGTACTCGAACAATGTCCGCAGTTTCTCTCTGTCTGCTCTAATGAATTTCGTCTTTGACAGATATTGTACCCATGGCTCCATCAGACCGAATCCAAGAATCGAACCCAGCTTCTCCGCGACATCGACTACTTGGCCTTTCTTGTTGGTTGTTTTATTGACAAAAGTGGTAATGGTACCCCGAGAGGCGTCTGTTATCTCTCGTAGCAACTGAACATCAGCAAGCACACCTTTGTCATTCCCTCGGTAAACATCTTCGATGTTCCGGCCCACAGTCTCTGCCAGAATTCCAGGCAATGAGTAGATACCATCCTCCGGGCGGTCCAGAGCAGCGATGTTAACCAGCGTAGCCACTGCTTCCAACGCCGAAGGGGGTTCACCGATGACATGAAGACCGCAAGGCAGTAACCGGGATTCAATCTCCATGATCTTCGAGTACACTTTCCCTACAACTGTATCCCTTTCGGCTCCTGTGAGCTCCTCCCCTTCTTCTGGCAAGCTCACATCTTTGTCTAGATTACATTGTTTCGCTGTACTAATAATCGAGCTAACTATCTGAGGACCGCGACCGGTGTCCTTTAGCGATTGATAAGACGAAATCAGCTCTGAGAGTTGCTTAAGTCCTTTGTAAAGCCCTGCATTCTCTGCCGGAGGAGTCAAGTAGCTAATTGTATTCGCATAACTTCGCCTTTTGGCAATGGTCGCTTCTGAAGGATTGTTTGCTGCATAGTAATAGATGTTGGGGATGTTTCCAATCAAACTGTCAGGATAACAAACATCACTCATTCCCACTTGTTTCCCAGGCATGAATTCTAATGACCCATGAGTGCCGAAATGCAGCACTGCATCAGCCTGAAAGATCTTCTCCACAAAGGAATAGTAAGCAGCAAAGCCATGATGAGGACTAGCAGATTTGGAGAAGAGAAGACGCATTGGATCTCCTTCATAACCAAATGTCGGTTGCACGCCAATGAAGACATTGCCGTATTGTTTGCCATAGACCAAGAGGTTTTCGCCATCCGAATTGAGGTTCCCAGGGGGTTTGCCCCAACTCTCCTCAAGAGCAGCGGCATAGGGAGTGAGAGAGTGATATTCTCGAACATTCATCTTGTATGCTACATTCAAGTTTGGACTGCTGAATTTAGCTTCCTTATCATGAATCACATCTTCGATGAGTGCTTCGGCTGTATCAGGAAGGCCTTCGACATTGTATCCGTCTTTCTTAAGGTCTCGAAGCACTGAGAAGATCGACTCAAAGACATTGAGGTAGGCAGCAGTGCCTACATTGCCTTTGTCTGGTGGGAAACTAAAAACAGTGATTGCAATCTTCTTCTCCACCTGCAAGTATTCAATTCTCAAAGAGTAAATCAAAGGAATGAATGGTTCAAGTCAAAGCCAACCATAAGTAGACCAAAGAATAACAATTAAAATTGTTGCAGATTTAAACATTTGATTTCTCATTGATTTGTTTGGGAGTAAATGTCTGCTGGAAAGAGTCTAGAGTAAATAAATTCTTTTACCGAAACAAATACTATTGACTACAGACTATAAAAGATAAGCAGCATTTGCATACCTTGGATTTTCTCTTCAGCTCTGCCCATCTGATTGCTCTTGTGCAGAGTTGCTCCACTCTCTTATGCAATGCATGTGACTTCCCTGAAACCCAAAATAACAAACTACATAAGCAGAGAACAACAAACAAAACAAGCAATAAGCCGAATGAAAAAGAATTTTTTCTTTTCATTTTTTTTTTTTGGCATTACCTGTTCGTGCATCGCGGCCAGAGAAAACAATCGGTTCCATACCGCCATCAAGCTCCGGCAATGCAACCTGCAAAGCCACCTGAACAGGATGCAATCCCAAGCTACTAAGAAGCCACTCCTCAGTAGTCTGAAACACCAATGGCAATGCAACAATATAAGGCACATCAAGCTTCCTCAATGCCTCAATAGCTCTAGGATGGTCCTGCCTTGCTGGACCGCCAACAAGAGCGAACCCTGTGAGCGACACAGCCGCATGCACAAATGGTTTCCCAGTGACAGAATCAACCAAATACCGACCCACCGGGCCAGAGAAATCAAGCCCTCCGGCAAAAATCGGTATAACCTTTGCCCCTTTAGCCTCCAACTCCATAATCACTGCAACATAATGACTATCATCCCCTGTCACAATGTGGCTCCGCTGCAAAATCAATCCAATAATTGGAGCATTGTTGGATTTCAGCTTCTCATTCACATCTTTCCTAGTACCATACCAATTCAAGTACTCTTTCACATCATCATACATACAAGGAGCCAATGGATGCCAAATTCCAGAGTCTAAGAACAAAACAGGGTCCTCATACTTGATACCCATCCCTTTCAATTCAGGCACATAAGATCCAGCAATCATCTTCACAAAGTTTTGCAAATTCTCTGGCGAGCCACCGAGCCAGAACTGCAAGCTAAGTATATAAAGCCGGGCATCTTGAGCCTTATCACTCGGCAAATACTTCAATACTTTCGGCAATGTCCGAACAAGCTTGAGCATGCTCTCGGCGAACCCCGCCGACTGTTTGCGCCGCTTGAACAATTGAAAGAAGGGGCTTTTCGATTGCCCGAGCTGCGACATGCTGAATGAACCAAGCTTGTTTAGTCGCATCACCTCCGGCATCGATGGGAAGACTAGGACAGCATCCATTCTATCTCTTTCTTTCTCCACCGCCTCCTTGACCTTCAAAGCGAGCTCTTCCACAAAGATGAGTGACCCGATGAAGATGTTGGCGTCTTTGAGGTCCTGGCAGAAGAGTGAATAAGTGTCGGCATCACGGAGTTCTTCGACGAGATAGCCGACGACTTCAAATGAGGCGTAGCGGGAGTCGGCATTGAGGGAAAGGACGGCGGCGGAGAGGGAGGATTGGTATTGAGCCTCGAGGACGACGTAGACTATTTTGACACGGGGAAGGGAAGGGTTGGATTCCGGGAGGATCCGGCGAGACTCCGGCGAGGTTTGAGTGAAGAGGCCGTTACCAACGGCAGTGCAGCGGATCTTGAAGCTGCGTTTGAGGGAGTGAGTGGGGGTTCTTGGGAGGAAGGAGTGGAGGAAGAGGTGTTTGTGAGTGGAGGAAGAGGAAGGGAGAGTGAAGGGGATTGAAGTAAGAGAAGCCATTGCCAATGGAGGAGGAGGATGAGGAGGAGTTTGATAGAAAAGACTTCAATGTAGCCATTTGGAATGGAAGGGGGCATGGAAAATGTATAGGGACAGAAGAGAGAATCTGTTGGTGGACGGAAACAGGACACGTGGAGTCGGAAGAGAAATGGGTTGTGATTGGGAATGAGTGGGGAGAGTGAAAAGGAAGGGATTTGCATGATGACGTGGCAGTCTTTTTATTGGTGGGTTTGGATTTCTTTTTCTTGGAGGATGGAGAGTGGCAGTACAAGGTGATCGTTTGAGTGTTTTTTTTTTTCTGTTTTATTTTTGGAGGGTGGTGTGTGATTGGTATTGGAAAGGTGGTGTGGGGGGATATTTGTTTGAGGGGTGTCTTTGTGGAGAAATATGGGCTTCTTGTTTTGTGTACTAGTGCTGGTTGTGGGAGTGTGTCCTTTTTGAGGGAGGTGAGGAGAGTGTGTTTGTGTTTGGGTGATGATATTTGATATTGTGCTTGTGAGTTATTGAAATTATGTATGTTAGAAAATAAATTAAATGTAAATTATTTTAATATTATATAAGTTAATAAAGTGATGGACGTTGTGTAATTGTTTGTTTGTTCTCAATAAATTTATGATTTATTTATTTTATTAAAAAAATTAAAAATTAAAAATTAAAAAAAAAAAAGAAAATAATGGATCTGCCTTACAATAAAAGAAACTTTGATATTTTTTTTAAAGTTGCATATTTAATTATGTAGTTTATCCATCTTTATAGCAAATGAATAAATAATTAAAAGTGATAATAATATTATATGACTTTAACGATAAGAACGATTATTATATAAGTGAACAATTTTAGTTATGTTTGTATTTGTATGATGATATTTGATAGTGTGGGAGAGAATTGTTGACATTATGTAAGCTAGCAAATAAAATAAATTTTTTTTTATTGTCATGTAGGTTACCAAAGTGAATAATACTATTATATGACCATGGCGAGAATGATAATAATAAGTATTATTCTTATTATATGAGTGTATGGAGAATGATTTGTATTTGACTGTTTATGAAAATATTTATTGTATGACAATGGGAAGGTGATAATATTACATAATATGACCCAATTGTTTGGACCATGTTGGTCTATTTTATAACTAAAACATGACCCCATGGTTATATAACACTTGAATCAGCAGGGATTTATTATATGAATCCTTTGTCTGCTATTTTTTTTAAGGTTTTTAATTTTTGTTTTCTCCGAGGCATTGTGACCACTTGGCTACAGTACACCTTTGTAGGCATTCAAGACAAACAAGGTTACTCCATCATTACATGAGGACCTTATTCACATTTATATTGTCCTCTCAAACAGCAACCATAGATTTTAGGGTTCATATAATTGTACCTGAAATCAATAATTATTTACTGATGCAACTATTCATTACAAAGAATTCAGTTCTTAAAGGTAAATGCTCAATATCCAAGTAGGCTTAGTAATTTGATCTTTGATCATGATTAAGTGCTTCCTGGATTATCTCATGTCTTTTTTTATCCCCACAACATCTCAATTGTATTACATACAAAATATTTACTTGTTACTAATCTAATAGCTAGCCCAAATTCTGACTATTTTTTCAATAAATCCAATCAATAATAATGTAAATTGGTATATTCTTTACACGGCCACACATTGTGCATTCTTTGTTGCTTTTCCAACAAACCAAAATATAAAATTAAAAAATAAACCAAAAAGAAATGCACTACACATACACAGTTATATACATTTGCAAGATTGGTAACATGCTTGTCCAACTTCTTCACTTTGATCAAAATCTAAGCTTGGTTTGCCCTTGTATATGAGATATTTAAGAACTTGAATAATCCATTGTATGCCGAATAAATGAAGGTGCGAGAATTTGTAGTAATTGAGCAAGAAAATATTGGTCATTTACGGAGTCTCAGTGAAGTTATTTCCAGGTGATAGCCTACAAGAAAAAAGACATGGTTATTAGAAACGAATCGAGTGAGTGTGATGATGCTCATACAGAATTGTTTTATATCACTTACTGGAGACTCAATCCAGGTTTTGTTCTCAGGCTGCTTGGAACTTCACCAGTGAGGTTATTATTCTGCAGAAAACTGCAAGGCAGAAAAAAAAAAAGGGGTAAATTTTTATGTATGATCAATAGAACGTAATAGCATGTAATTGATAAAGGAAACAATCAACAGAATCGCAATATGGAAATGGTGTGGATTACAGGTTAAGAGTATTTCAGGAAGTTACATGGCAATTCGATCCAATAAAATCACTTGCATTACACTAGAAAATAAAGGCACGCCAATTTATAAGAATGTGTTCGATATTTGTACACAGTAGAAGAGTGAGAGGAGAACCTTGACATCGAGAAATGACTACCCATCAGAACGTCAGAGCAAATAGGATGGTAAAAAAAAATTTGAGAGAAAAAGAAACCACTCAAATAAAAAGACAGAATGTGGCGGTTACAAAAAGTTTGTTTGTGTAATTAGATAATTTGATTACTGATTTGAGTTGTTTACTAATATGTAAAGCAGAACAAAGTTTTTCTATACCAAGCAAACCAAATAATCTCTTCCCTCATCCCAAAATCACAATAATCAAAAGCAACACATTCAAGAAACCTTGGTGATCCCTGGGATTAAATAGAATTCTTAAATGACACAAGCCTAAAATTGAGCAAACAGGTTTTTGTCCCATTAGGTCATAAATCATAAATTTGAATCCATCTATTCTTGATGAGACCATTTGAGTAGGGAAATTGTCAACCAACAACATGACTGATATACAAATGCATTTTTGTCTGAAAAAATCAATTTCCAAAGTCTGGCTCAATTGGCCATCCATGTGTATCTTAGGTTTTAAATTCTTTGTTATTCGATCAACACATTTGCTGTTTGGGTCAGGAATAAGAGAGGCAAATTAAGTTCTATAAAACTTTATTCTCTCCTTTTGTATAGTGTAGGAAAATTTTGACGAATAGTGATGGTAATTCTTTTATGTGGACAGTTTCCACCTTGATAGGTTAATGCTCAAATATATATATATATATATATATATCATGGCATTTAACAAAGCAGAATTGACAAGTGCAAAAAATAAAAGATAAAGTGGAGAAAATATAAACAAAACATATAATTATTAAAGATATATCTACAGAAATTTAAAAGTTCATATGTATATTAAAAGGATATATAATTGACAAAAGAAACAATTAGGGATTTTTTTAAAAAATTTAAATAATTAAATAATTATTAAAATAACACACCCCCTAGAAATTTATCAGACTAATGTTATAGCTCTACATTAATCAATATGAACCCAAACATTTCTATTATTTGCCTTATATACATTAACCTTTGAGGCCACAGTCATTTGTTTATATATATATATTAGCTTATTTGATGTTATATTAAAGTTACGCATTTGCAACTTAAATCTAACATAAATTTTAATAAATATGTTAGATTAAGTAAATATACAAAACAGTTGATTTTTATAATTTTCACCAAGAGTTTCAAGTTTTGATCATCATAACATTTTCTTTATCTAAAATAAAGACAACCAACATAATGCGATTGAAAAATATGACCTCATTTGCATTGAATATTATCATTATAAAGCAACACCGTGCATAGATAAGCTCAACTTTTACTAATGCAAAATATTTTAGATGTTATCAATTTTGAACAAATAAGATGATCCCACTATAATGTCTAAGTAAATAAACAATGATCAAATGAAGCTAACACTTTAAATACTATTGGTGATCATATTTAGAGCTTTAGAAGATAATGAGACATAATTGACTTTATCCTTTTTAAATTCAAACTAATTCTAAAAGTTTGTGTTATCTCTAGCATCTTCCCAATTGGCAAATTTTTACTTAGGCTTGGAGGTAAGACTAGCCATATAGCAAGGGTTTTCATAAGAGGGATTAGGGCTTTGTGCTTAATAATAAAGTTTTTGCCAAAGAGAAATTTAAAAACAAAGAAAAACATGGAAGCTAGGACCGAGCGTGCTAATATGCATTAGATGAAGAAACCTAAGGAATGCTAGTATTACAAAGTTATTATATAGGAAGAAATGCACAACATTAGCTTCCTCAATATTTCAGGATTGCTATTTCATTAATGATTTATTTTAACAAATTTTTTGAAAAATACCCCAAAAAAATTATGTAAGTATAAATGTAATGTTAAATTTTAATTTTTTTAAACTAAATTCTGAATGAACTTATTAGAAATTATAACAAGTTATGCACAATTGTTTCTTTAAAATTTTAATTAATTCATTTGCATAGTCAAATATTACCAACAACATCTGCATTAAGATGTAAACGGTAAATATGGTAAAAAGGGGCATTCTCTTAATCAGGAATAAGCTAATCCTAGTGTAGGGAGCATTTGTTAATTCCAATCAAGGACCCGCATTGCTCATAAAGGATAAATAAGCAGTCTATTTATTCACAATCCAAGGTTGTTTGGCAAATTTTATAGGAATAAGGGGCTTAATCCATCCAAGTCTCGAACCAAGCATAATTGAGAAAATGTGGGCTGGCTTGCACAAAGACCATTATCAAGAAGATTGATAAATAAGAAAATTTATTATCTCAAAAGAAAAAATAAAGGGATGTTCTTTTGCACTCTTATGGAGTTCAAACTTCTTTTTTCTAATTGATTAAATAATTTTGACAACTGATATAATAAATAACATAACACATCACAGCAATGAGTAGTAATGGATACAACTTGTTTTTAGTGTTTGATGGAACTTTTTACATTTGTAATATAAAAAACAAATAGGTTGGTTATTGGAATATTAATTCAAATCTAGTTAACTGCATGGACATGAGATAGCAAGTTGGCAAACTACCGCATAAGCATTTTCAAATGAGAAGAGGAGAGAAGAGGCCATGAACAAAGAGATTAAGAAAAAGGTTCAAACTTACAGTTCCTGCAAACTCTTAAGATTGCCAAATGAAGGAGGGATTGCTCCTGTGAACTGATTGTCCTGCAAATGCCTAAAGAGCAAAGTCACAATTAGAAAAGTTTCATTATATAAACAAGTAATCACAATGAGTAAAACCATATGGAGCAATAAACATACAAATTTTGAAGCAACTTCAAGCGATTGAGTTCTGGAATAGGTCCCGTAAAATTATTATTTGCAAATGAACTGCAAATGCAATCATTGTTAGCAATAGTTAAATTTTAAAAAATACCTGAAAGAGATGTGTTCATTTTAGATACCCACATATTGGTCAATGCTGTCAAATTACCAATACTAGGTGACAAAGTCCCAGAAAGCCCCATGCTTGACAAGTTCCTGTTATTCAAGGCAAAATATATCGCAATTTCACCTAACCACAGTAAAATATAACGAAAATACAATATAAGCATGTTCAAACAAACTCACAGGCTGACGATACGAATTTTGTCTCCTTCAGAGCAAGTAACTCCAGTCCATGAGTAGTTATGAGGCAAACAAGGATCCCCAATCCAATTAGTTGGTGGGTTACGAATACTTCTCTTTATGCTCTCAAGAGCAATCACTATTGGCACATGAAAAATTATCAAAGTAAGATTTGGATCAGTTCAAAACACCAACATCATAATTAATACAAACAATCTTACCATCTCTAGTGATTGTTAAAGGATTAACAGGAAAAAGGCCAAAAATCTCCGCAGCATTGATTAATGGAGGAAGAGTAGATCTCGGAAGTAATGTAATTTTCGTAAAACCAGAAAGATTCCATACAGATGAAAACACCATGAGACCAGATGATGTCACCTCGAGGTTATTGATGAAGTTATTTTCATTTATATTGACACTAAAAGTCCTGGAACTGCCAAACAATGGATCTGAAAAATAAAGAGCAATGTAGTAGCTAGAACTTGAGAGAGACACAGGTGGCCACTGTAGCTCCATGGTTTTATCTGGATCGGCTACTAGGGCAGTGCTTAATACATTTTCAGGAGGTAGATTCCAAAAACCAGATGCTGAGATAGTCTCGTTACTACTAGTGGAATTCATAACTCCTGTAACTGGCTGCCAGAATCGACAGAAGGTGTCATCAGGGTACCTAATGTTCGAAAATAATACACCAATTTCAAAATTGGAGAGCTCCATGGAATAATCAAAACAGATGATCACGAAAAAAAAAAAGCATGAGCATCAGTAATTATTCAATATTGAACAATAGAATGAAATGGCAACATTCTGCATCACTCGCAGAATTTCAATTAGCACAAAATTATAGAAACCTCAGCTATCTAAGTCATCCATTATCTAATGGAAGCAGTAGAGCTGAATTAACGGATAAGTCACACGCACTGGATCTTTCGATAGCACTGAGTTATCCATAGTAATAATATCATGCAGGACACTGGATCCAAAAACTACAAAATAAAAAAGAGGATAGCTTCAATTTTTCTCAAAGGAGTGTTTTATTCCCTGAATTATTCATTATGTTTATTATGCTCACTCCTACTCAAACATAGAGTAATATAAGTTATTATAAAAAACGCACAACATGATGGCTAGATTTCTACTTGACTACCAAGTTTCCTATAAAAAAACAAGAGACTCGCCAAACATAGAAATAAGAGGGATATAGTCCTAAAACCTCCGACTACAACAGCAAAGGCCACCTCAATAATTTTTCTCTCCATCTTTTACTTAAATAATCACATTAAAGCAGTTCCAAAATGCAAGAAAAGAAAATTAAATAAATAAATAAAACAATTTTCATCCAAGCTTATGAACAAAATTGGCATAACCCCAAAGTAGGCCCAGTACTGCCACAATTGCTTTCATCTTTGCCTTCAATTGCCATGACACTACATCAATCATGATGGCTTAATTTTATATAAGTACCAAATTTCCATAGAAACAAGGGGGGCATGGTTCTGAAACCTTAGATTAAATCACAGATACCAGTTCCTAACATCACACTGTAGTGGTAAAGGCCAACCCAACCCAATAATTTTTCTCTACATCTTCTACTTGAAGAAATTATAATAGAACAGTTCCAAATTGAACAAAAAGCAGAAAAAAAAACACAACGCAATTTTTACATAAACTGATGAACAAAGTAGGCATTATCCAATAGTAAACACAGTGTAAACACAGTGCAGCCAAAACAGTTCTCATCTTTGCCTGCAGTGGGCATTATACTAACATCCAACATGATCACTAAATTTTATTTAAGTACCAAATTTCCTATAAGAAAACAAGACACTCAGAGAACAGGTAAACAAGAGGATCATGGTCCTGAATCCTTGCGTTAAACACAGACATGGGCTGCTAAGATCACACTATGATAGCAATGACCATCCAAATAATTTCTCTACATCTTTTACCACAAGAAATTACACTAAAAAAATTACTAAAAGGAAAAGAAAAACAATTGAATTTTGCATAAACTGAAAAACAAACAGCCATTACCCAATAGTAGGTCCAGTGCTGCCAAAATTGCTCCTTGCTATAAGCCCCATAGCATTCTTACTGAAATCAGTAGCATTATACACAGAATTCTCCAAAAGAATCACCTCAAGAGCAGAAATGAAAGGATCGGACTCCGTATACACATTCACTCCAAGGCAGACACTGAATCGCTTTCCCCTAGCCCGGAAAACACCTTCATAATAAGACGATAACCTGTTAGCATAATCCCCAGTGGTGTTCACAATGGTCCAGAAGGTCCCATCGACAATTAGATCAAACACCGGCGGCGATCCAGGGCCGCCGTAGAAGTACGTAGTGCGGACGAGGTAGGTGGCGTTGCGAACAACGGGGATCGCGTAGCAGAACTTGGAAGGAACGTCAGAGGCCTTGAATGGGAAGGAGCGGAGGGTGGAGAGGGTGGGAAGGAGGCCGGAGATTGAGAGATTCTTGGAGACACCATAAGAGATATAGGGATCATCAGGAATCCAAGAAAGGCCATCGATCTCGGAGGCGGAGGCAGCGCCGCAGTCGAGGAGAGTACCTGGAAAGAGATGAGTGAGAAGAGAGAGAGAGAGGAAGAAGGAGAAAGGATGGAGATGGGACATACCTCGAAGAAGCGGGGTTTGGGAGAGAACGGCAGTTAAGAAGGAGGAGAGGAGAAGGAGGAGGGTGGAGAGAGGAGCCGCCATTATCGTGCTGATGGAGCTGGAGATAGAGATGTGGAGCAGGCGGGAGAGGAAGAGAAAGAGACCAAGTTCGGTGGTTGAAAAGGTCTGAAGACAAACGAAAGACGGCAAGGAGGGCAAAGAAGGAATTTTATAAATTTTTTATTTTTTCCTTAATTTTAATTTTTGAGGGACAAGAGAACGTTTTCAGTGAACACTGAACACTGCACTTAAAAAAATAAATAAATAAATTTTAAATATATAATGATAATAATAATAATAATTATTATTATTATTATTATTATTATTATTATTATTATAATTGAGAAATTTTTGGCGTGGATAACGATCTGGCTGTCAAGAACATTTTAATCCCTAATTCGTGCTATAACAGGAACCTCCTTTATGATACGGAAGGAATATAAAATAAAAAAAACACAAAAAAATTCTTCATATGGAAACTCTTATTATTTGATTTTTTTACATAAAGTAAATAAATTTTAATAATTGTTTGTTTCTTATTTAAAAATGGATTACTTTGTAAAATAGCATTTGTCAAAGTGTACCCAATATAATAAATGATTATGTGTTAGTGATTCTTTGAGGTCATACGGTTTTTTTGACAATGTGAAAATATTATTAAAAATTAAGTGGTAAATCAGAAATTTTATAATATTTGATATTGTACCACTGATAATTTTGATAATAATTCGTTACCAATAATAAAATATTACTAAATAAATCAATAATTATATTTTAATCAAAACTATTGTCCATCCATATTGCGTAGTGGTAATTGTCACGGCTTTAACCGATCACCTTTGGCCGTGCGGCACTTGACATGCACCATAGCGACAGGTCAGCCTTCCTTCCAAAAACAGTTAGTTAATTCCTGTTTGCATTACAAAGCACAGCGAAATAATAACAAGCGAGCAAAACCGAAAAACCCCTCGGTATGAGAAATAAAACACAAGAAACTCATTTTGAAAGAGAAAAACATAAAACTCTCTTAGATTGAGAAATGTTTACAACCATGGCAAAAACCAACACCAAGTGGCATTGTCTCCTCCCAAAGACTCATTTGACCATATTACAAGAGCTACCCAAATCCAAGGTTGATTGAGCCCCATGCCCAATACAGGTCTGGCGTGAATTCCCTGACTTCACTTAGCTTGCAGTGTCCTCTGACTCGATTGTAGCTTTAACCAGTCACCCTTGGTCACAGCACGCAGAACTACCGGTCACGCGCGGTAATACCGCGTGCCATCCTCGTCCCTGGCTCGGCAACGCTCCCGACCACGTGCCCACTTGCATACGCCTGCATAAAACCTTGTCAGATCCGGAATCAGCTCTCGGTCACCCGACCTGATCAAGTGTCCCGCCCCGCTTAGACTTGCTAGAGATCCAACACTCTACATGATGAAAGTCCTGCGACACTTGACTCTTGGTATGGGTACGCCTGCCCCATGCGCTCATCGGTCACACGCACGGCCACGGTCCAGTGCGCGCGTGTCTCACGGTCTCAGCCAATGATCATGCGGGATATTTCACCCGCCCTTGGTCCCGACACAACACAAGCACCGCGCCATCCACGCGTGCTACCAAATCCACGCAGCTGTGTGCCTTCATGGCTTGGCCTATGTGATACTGTATGTCCGCTGACCAAATGTAAGGTCATCAACCCTTACAGTAATCCACTTGAATTTTTTTTCTTTTGAAATTTGCCTTTACGTTTTCAATCTAATTCCCTTCTCACTTTTTTTTTCAAAATCTTAAAATAATAAAAGAGTATTTTAGAAATATTATATAAAATTATTTTTTTATATTATAATTAATTATTTCTCATGTAATTAATTTTATTTAATTTTAAATTTAAATTTTCTCACAGTATTTTGGAAAATGTGACGAAAATTATTTTTTTAATTAAATATTTTTCATGTGCCAAATTTAATTTTTTATAATTTAATTACTTTTATCTAAAATTTTATTTTATTTTAAATTTTAATTTACTCAAAATTTTGCAAGAGTATTATGAGAAATTTAAAACATTATCAAATTAATTACTATAACCAACTATATATAGCAATGAAATATTATCAGTAACATGAGTTTTTGACCAAACTACTATAATATTCTTGAGTTTATAATATTTCCAAGTTCATTATCATAATAATCTCATTGCTGTAAATCAAACAGTCCTTTAATCTAATTAATTTTAATTACTAAATTAAAAATAAATCATGTAAAAAATTTTAATTTATTGACCCTTGGATAAAAATATTTTTATTCAAAATGGTTTTTTAAGCGCAAAATATGAGCATTCCTTTGTAAAATCTTCCCAACCAGGAATTCTCTTTCCCTTAATTGATGCCCCAGCATAGAGTCATTCCCAAAGAAAGAGAATCACTGCTTTTAACTAAATAGGTCTATGTAGAACTTATATATATATATATATAATTAAAATACTCCAGCTGATCAAATTTCTAAAATCATGTTTATGGAAAAAGCAACATTTCTTTCTCCACCTTATATATTAACAAAGTGATATTCAAATGGCTAACGTTGGCCTTTCAATAAACATGACTTCGAATTTTATCTTTTTATCTCCGTACCATACTTTTTAATTAGTTATCAAAGTCTAGGATCAACAATAATATCATTTGAGCTAAACTCAACATGAATTCTTTTCAATGTTGTAGTCCTTCGGAAACATTTGTTCTCTATTCATTGTTTTTGGTTCAGGTGTTAAAAAGTTTTTCATAGTTATATAATTAATAATTAACTAAACTAACAATTAATAATCAACGTAACAAACAATGTAATTAAAAAACAGCTTAACACAAATTGATAATCTGATTCAATTAAAAAAATAATTAATAATCAAAATTTTCACAACAATTAATCAAACAAATATCCAATCAATTTTCACAACAAATTTTTCTTAACAAATTTTTATTAGAAATAATCAAACAAATATCCAACACTTATTTAACAAATTTCCAACAATTATTCAATAATATCAAGTTTTTCATAATAAATAATCAAACAAGAAATTAAACAAATTAGCTATAAAACAAACAGAAAAAAGAGGGATAAATCTCTATTATAAAAAGTAAAACATAAATTTTGTAAAACATAAATTTAGTAGAAATTGAGAAAAAAAACTTACAAATGATTTAGGGTTGAATTTTACCGTGGCACTGCCACTTAACTTATGAGAGGAAAGGGGGTTGGATTGCATCTTTTTCAAGGTTTTTATTTATTATTTTAATTATTGATTATATTGATATCCTAAACAATTGATAATTACATGTGCATAAGTTCAATAAAAAAATATCTAAAATATAATTTAAAAACATTTAACAACTTTAATAAAAAATTTTAAAAGAAAAAATAGCATGGAGATGAATGTTTGACTAAAACTAATATTATTTATTTTTATCACTCAATATCACTTTAATTTAATATAATAATTTTATTATTTTTGTTTAATTTTATTGTAAATAGTGTGGGTAGAATTTAAAAAAAAAATCTCACTCTCCATCTGGACGGTCTCCCATGCATGATGGAATGACAATGTCCATCTTCAACATCCCTCCAGTGCCATCATCAAAATCCTTTATTTTTTAATGGTCACCTAAATTATAACACAACAATTGAGATATTTGTATTAGTTTTTATATAAATATTATGTGAGTGTTGTTTGAAATAACAAAATTTCACAAACTTATCCATTGATACATGTAACCAATCTCATCCACATATTAAAGCTTCTACAATGTCTAAAGTAAGAGAATTTGATATTAGTCCAGCACTCTACCTCCTAAATTAAAAGTAAACTCCGAAGCAATTATGGTAATAGGGATCGTCAAAACATCACGCACCATTTGACAAAAACGTGGATAATGATATTGAAAAAACCTTCAAAATTTTAAAACATTCAAGTTTTTTCTTTTATCAGATGGTGACTCTTCCAAATGCAAATCCAATTCTGACTTTCGAACTTGTGAAGCCAAGCGCTTACTTTGAAATGCTTCATAGACCTATACATATTAATCATGTAAAAGCAAAAGTCTTTAAAAAAAAATAACTGTGAATTAGTGTAGAGAGAGGGAGAATGGGCAAGACGCCACACTTAGGGCGCTGGTGTTGTATTGAATTTATATAGAGTACAAACACCTATTCAAGGCAATTAACTATGCATGGAAAGACTAAGTATGGTAAGTGTCACAGCTCCAACCGATCAGCTTTGGCCGTGCGGCACCTGACATGCACCATAGCGACAGGTCAGCCTTTCCTTGCAAGAACAGTAAGTGAATCCTGTTTGCATTACAAAGTACAGCGAAAATAAGAAGAAGCGAGCAAATCCGGAATACATGTCGGTACGAGAAACACGACACAAAGAAACCCATTTTGAGAGAGAAAAACCTAAAACTCTCTTAAATTGAGAAATGTTTACAACCATGGCCAAAACCAACACCAAGTGGCCTTGTCTTCTCCCAAAGACACATTTGACCCTATTACAAGAGCTACCCCAAATACAAGGTTGATTGAGCCCCATGCCCAATACCGGCCTGGCGTGAATACCCTGACTTCACTTAGCTTGTAGTGTCCTCTGACTCGACTGTAGCTTTAACCAGCCACCCTTGGTCACAGCGCGTAGCAGTACCGGTCACGCGCGGTAATACCGCGTGCCATCCTCGCCCCTGGCTCGGCAACGCTCCCGGCCACGTGCCTACTTGCATACGCCTGTGTAATGCCTTGTCAGATCCGGAATCAGCTCTCGGTCAACCAGCCTGATCAAGTGTCCCGCCCCGCCTAGACTTGCTAGAGATCCAACACTCCACATGATGAAGTCCTGCGACACTTGACTCTTGGTAAGGGGCGCGCCTGCCCCACTCGCTCACCGGCCACGCGCACGCCAACGGTCCAGCGCGCGCGCGCCTCACGGCCTCGGTCCATGATCATGCGGGGTATTTCACCCGCCCTTGGTTCGGACACAACATAAGCGCCGCGCCACCTGCGCGCGTTACCAAATCCACGCAGCTGTGCGCCCTCGTGGCTTGGTCTATGTGATACTGTATGCCCGCTGACCAAGTATAAGGTCATCAACCCTTACAAACCACCCCCACTAGTTGAACCCGACGTCCTCGTCGGTCTCGAATTCAAGAAGTCTTCCACCAACTCCTCGAACTGCCAAAGAGTAGTATCGCGCTCCCAGCTTGCCTCTGACACGGGCAAGTCCTTCCATTGGACAAGGAAGAACACCCTGCGGTTCTTCTTGCTTTGGCCTTCTACTCTTCGGTCTAGGATCCGCTCAGCCACCTTGCTGAATTCCTTACGAATAGTTGGCGGAGCCCGACTCTTCTTCGCCCTCGATGGATCCGTGGGGTCCTCGTGGCATGGCTTCAGGAAACTCACATGAAAAGTTGGATGGAGTTTCAGCAGATCGGGGAGATCCAAACGATATGCCACGTTGCCCAGCCGCTGGACAATAACAAAAGGCCCATCATACCTCGCGATTAAGCCTTTGTGTACATTCCTCCGATGTAACTTCTTCCACACCTGTGGAGTGAGCTTCAACCAAACCTTGTCCCCTACTTGGAACTCCAAAGGACGTCTCCCTTGATCTGCATACTTCTTCATTCGGCGAGCCGTCTTGGCGAGGCTATCCCGAGCACTCTCCATCATCTCTTGCCGATCAATAGCAAAATGATACGCGGCAGGACATTTTCCACCTGTCCTCCTCTTCGCCACCTCTGAAGGAGTAATAGGTTGGTACCCGTATGCAAGCTCAAACGGACTCTTCTCCGTTGATGAAGACCGATGAAGATTGTAGCTAAACTGCGCCACATCAAGCAGACTTAGCCAATTCTTCTGCGAAGCTGAAACATAGTGTCGGAGATACTCTTCCAACAGAGCATTGATCTTCTCCGTCTGTCCATCCGTCTGCGGATGATTCGCTGTTGAAAACTTCAACTCTGTGCCCAACAACTCGAACAACGCCGTCCAGAACCGGCCAGTAAAGCGAGCATCTCGATCGCTTATGATGTCTTCCGGTACCCCAAAGTGCTTCACCACATGCTTCAGGAACAGCTCAGCAGCCACCTCTACTGAACACACTACCGGTGCAGGTATGAATACCGCATACTTTGTGAATCGATCCACGACCACCATCACTGTCGACATCCCTTCCACCTTAGGAAATCCGGAGATAAAGTCCATGGAAATCGACGCCCATGGCCTTTCCGGAATACTCAACGGCTGGAGAAGCCCGGTCTCCCGTCTTCTTTCCGACTTGTCTTGTTGGCGCACGAAACACGTCTTCACATATGCTTCAATGTCTTCGCCCATATCCGGCCAATAATAGTGTCTTGTGAGCAAGGCCTTCATTCGCTCACGACCGGGATGTCCCGCCCATGGAACATAGAGTCTGTCGCCTTTGGCGTAGAGAAGCCCATTCTCCACCCAGTACTTGCGCACGACTCCGTCTTGGACCTCTTCGATCAGCTTCAAATACTAACTGTCCGTCTTTGCTATCTCCTCGATACGACTTTGCAAGTCATTCTCCACTTGCGCCAACGCAGCCACGTATTCAACCATCTGCTTGCGACTCAACGCATCCGCCACCTGGTTGTGTCTCCCCGGTTTGTGCTGCCATTCAAAGTCATATTCCTGCAAGAACTCTTGCCAACGAGCTTGTCTAGCCGACAGCTTCTTTTGAGTAGCAAAGAATGTATTGGCAATATTATCTGTTTTGACAAGAAACCTAGTGCCCAGAAGGTACACTCTCCATACCTGTAAGCAATGAACAACGGCGAGCATCTCCCGCTCATGCGCCGAATAGCGCTGCTCCGCGTCTTTCAGCTTCCAACTCTCGAACGCCACCGGATACCCGTTCTGAACAAGGACACCGCCAACGGCCTTGTCGGACGCATCGGTGTGGACCTCGAAAGGTTCTTCGAAGTTAGGCAATGCTAAGACTGGTTCACTTGCAATGGCACTCTTGATCTTGTCAAATGCGACTGTTGCCTCTCGGCCCACCCACCACATGGTCCTTCTTCAACAAATCGGTGAGCGGCACGACCTTCCTTGAATATCCCTCGATAAACCGGCGGTAGTAGTTGGCTAAGCCGAGGAAAGATCGTAACTCCGGTACCTTGGACGGTGCGAGCCCAGTCCAAAATCGCCGCCACCTTAGCCCGATCCATTCGGACTTCACCCCGAGAAATGACGTGCCCAAGGAACTTGATTTCCTGCTGGGCGAAATGACACTTCTCCAGCTTCACATATAGCTGATGCTCCCTTAATCTTGATAGTACCTGCTTCAGATGAACAAGGTGATCCTCCATGGATTCACTATAAATGACAACATCATCCAAGTACACCACTACAAACTCATCGATGTAATCCGAAAACACCTGATTCATTAAGTGGCAGAAAGTTGCCGGAGCATTAGTCAAGCCAAATGGCATTACAAGGAATTCAAACGAACCATAGCGTGTCACACACGCCGTTTTGGACTCGTCTCCCTCTGCAATCCTGACTTGCCAGTACCCCGAGCGTAGATCCAGCTTGGAAAAATATGTTGCCTTCGCCAAGCGATAGAACAAGTCCTGTATAAGAGGAATTGGGTACTTGTTCTTAACCGTGATCTTGTTCAAAGCCCGGTAGTCCACGCACAGTCGAAGAGCGCCATCCTACTTCTTCTGGAACAGTACCGGTGCGCCGTACGGTGCCTTTGACGGCTGGATGAAGCCACTATCAAGAAGCTCTGTCAGTTGTCTCCTAAGTTCCGCCAACTCCAACGGAGACATACGATAGGGAGCCCGGGCAGGGGGTTTGCAGAACGGCATTAACTAGATCTGGTGATCTATTGCCCGCCGGGGTGGGAGTTCACGGGGTAGTTCCGGCGGCATCACGTCTTGAAACTCCGTCAAGACTTCAGCCACTGCTGAGGGTAGATCACTCACCAGATCATCCTGCATTTCCAGTATAGCAGCAACATATGTAGGCTCTCCATGTTTGAGCCCTTGCACCACTTGGTGCGCAGAAAGCAACGGTCCCTTCCCTTTCTTCTCCTTTGCAGCCACTCCCGCTACAAAGCATGGGTTCTTCTCATCCATAATAAGAAGACCACCCAAATGTGGAACAACGGCGGCCTTTACAGACTTAAGGAACTCCATCCCCAGTATCAGCTCAAATCATCCAATGTGACCGCCAGCAGATCAATCCTCCCTTGCCATCCGCCCATTTGAACGGTTACGCCAGAGATCTTCCCAGTCACCGCCAGTGCCTGAGAGTTGACTGCTTTCACTCGGCTCGTGTGCGTCCCTACGCTCAGTCCCAACCGAGTGGCCACATCCTTCCTGATGAATGTGTGAGTTGCGCCTGTGTCCACCATCCCTGTTATGGCCTTTCCATTCAGGGTCAGTTCCACATAGATAAGAGAGTTTACCGCCCTGTCGCCCTTGACAGTCTTCAAAGCACCCAGCAGTTGTAAAGGACTCACTCTTGCTGGGTCCTCCGAATCACTTTCTGGTTCATTTCTAAACGCGGCCAACTTCTCGCGCTTAGGGCAATCCTTTGCCATGTGTGGTCCTTTGCAAATGAAACATCCACTCATCTTGCCGGATCCACTTGCTGCATTCCCATCATCCCTGGGTCTGTTCCATCTGGCCTGGCCGTTAGGCTTCCTCCTCTGGAACCCATCTCCGGCCCTTCTCTCGACTGGCTTCTTGTCTTTGGATTTGAACTTCGTCTTCTCACCCTCTCCACCGGGTAAGCTTCGCAAGTCCACCAGTGCTTCTGCTGCTATGATCGCGGAGGTGAGGTCCTTCGCGCCCTGTCTCCGTACCTCGATCTGGGCCCAACTCTGGAGTCCCGTAAGGAAGTTAAACAGCTTGTCCTCCTCGGACATGTCCCTGATATCCAGCATCAAGGATGAAAACTCCTTCACGTACTCTCGGACAGTGCCTGTCTGCCGTAGCTTCTTCAGATTTGTGCGAGCTACCCAAGCAGTGTTGCCAGGCAAGAATTGCTCCCGCAATTCCTTCTTCAACTCGACCCACGAGTTCGAACTTGTCTGACCCGCCTGAGCGTCTTCCTGCTGACGAGTTCGCCACCATAGCTTCGCATCGCCAGTAAGGTATATCCCGACCAACGGGACTTGCTCATGGCCCGGTACCCTTGCAGCCTTGAAGTACTGATCCATGTCCCAAAGAAAGTTCTCCAATGTCTTGGCACTCCGTGCGCCATCAAATGGGGAAGGTTCGGGGACCTTCACTCTCGTGGGCGCCTCCCACGAGACAGGTGAAGCGCTAGCTTCCTTGAGTTGGCCGACCTCTGCCTCCAGCGACTGTATCTTCGTCTTCAAGATCTCAATGGTCGTCAGGCTCTCGCGGTATCCGACCGCAAGATCTTCGACCATCTTCGCCAGGTTCACGACTTGATCATCGACACTCCCGACGACGTTCTCCAAGCGCTCCGCTGTCTCCTCAAGACGATCCAAACGATCTTTCTTGCTAGTCGCCATCTCCACCGTCTTCACCTGTGTGTCTTCTCGCGCTTCGCTTCACGCCACGAACTCGTAGCTCTGATACCAACTATCACAGCCCCAACCGATCAGCTTTGGCCGTGCGGCACCTGACATGCACCATAGCGACAGGTCAGCCTTTCCTTGCAAGAACAGTAAGTGAATCCTGTTTGCATTACAAAGTACAACGAAAATAAGAAGAAGCGAGCAAATCCGGAATACACGTCGGTACGAGAAACAAGACACAAAGAAACCCATTTTGAGAGAGAAAAACATAAAACTCTCTTAGATTGAGAAATGTTTACAACCATGGCCAAAACCAACACCAAGTGGCCTTGTCTTCTCCCAAAGACACATTTGACCTTATTACAAGAGCTACCCCAAATACAAGGTTGATTGAGCCCCATGCCCAATACCGGCCTGGCGTGAATACCCTGACTTCACTTAGCTTGCAGTGTCCTCTGACTCGACTGTAGCTTTAACCAGCCACCCTTGGTCACAGCGCGTAGCAGTACCGGTCACGCGCGGTAATACCGCGTGCCATCCTCACCCCTGGCTCGGCAACGCTCCCGGCCACGTGCCTACTTGCATACGCCTGTGTAATGCCTTGTCAGATCCGGAATCAGCTCTCGGTCAACCGGCCTGATCAAGTGTCCCGCCCCGCCTAGACTTGCTAGAGATCCAACACTCCACATGATGAAGTCCTGTGACACTTAACTCTTGGTAAGGGGCGCGCCTGCCCCACTCGCTCACCGGCCACTCGCACGCCCACGGTCCAGCGCGCGCGCGCCTCACGGCCTCGGCCCATGATCATGCGGGGTATTTCACCCGCCCTTGGTCCGGACACAACATAAGCGCCACGCCACCTGCGCGCGCTACCAAATCCACGCAGCTGTGCGCCCTCGTGGCTTGGTCTATGTGATACTGTATGCCCGCTGACCAAGTATAAGGTCATCAACCCTTACAGTAAGCATCTTCATGGCAATTATCTATGCATGGAAAGACTAAGAATGGCAAGCATCTATACAGGGCAAGTGTTATGCAAGGCAATAGATGATGCCGGAGATGATGCCGTATTATCTTTCCGACAATAACATAATTAAAATAATTTAATTGCTTATAAATCATGAGTACTCACCATTAATGGATCATTTGGATCTCCTTCAATAACTTGGTCTTGAGTTGTTTGGATTGTAGAAGAACTACCTTGATTTTGTAAATCAATATTGCAATATTCGCCAAATAACTTTTGAAGCTTCTCACAAAAATTATTTACCTTGTTATTGACTTCATCATCACCATAGAGTTTCATAAAAACAAATTCAACAATATCCATTTTATACAAGCTCCCTAATATTTATCAAACTTTGATTGCATTCTTTACAATGATGAACTTCTAAAAAGAATGGGATTTTTCTCTTCTTCTTGCAATATGCATTAGATCCTCCATATCCCAACAAAGAACAAGTTTAAAGTGGGATACAAGGTTCCCAAAAAAATATTTGTCACATCATATAACACTTTCAAAGACTTGGCCATGTTTTCTATGTGATTCCATTCTTCTAAAGTAGGACAATAAAGATAATTAGAGTCACTCAATGAAAGATGAATAAATGCATCTCGATAATGTAAAGCTGACTCAAAATAAGATTGAATTCCATCTTGTGCTAACATCTTGACACAACCATTTTTTGCAATCGATGCCGATTTATTGAGCACAATTATGGAGCTTATTCTTTCGAGATTGTAACCCTTTCATAAATTTCACTCTCTTGAATCTTATAAATACCACTATCAATTTTTTTTAGCCTATCTTGAACTATCAAATTCAAAATATGTGCACAACAACAGATATGAAGAAAACTCACCATCAAGTAGCAATCCATTTCTTATGCAAAGATGACTTTTAAAAAAATCAATAAATGAATCATTGGAACTAGAATTGTCCAAAGTTATGGAAAACGATTTCTTCTCCAAATTCCACTTATTTAGCAAAGAAGATATCATTTCAGAAATTGCAAACCCAATGTGTGGTGTTGGCATGTAATGGAAATTTAAAATTCTCTTTTGTAATATCCAATCTTTGTCAACAAAATGAGCAGTAAGAGAAATATAACCATCAGTAATAATAGATGTCCATAAATCAGATGTAAGACTAACCCTTTCAAATACTAATTTTAAAATGCCAAACAATGTCTTTTTTTCTCTTTTATAAAACTTTAGCACATCAGCCTTAATTGTATTGCATGTCACATGCCTGACATTAGGGTTAAGATAAGAGATTGTATTTCTAGTACCCTTATGCTCTACAAACTGAAATAGGTACTCATGCAAAAAAATTGGCATTACTATATTCTCCCGGTGTTGTTCTTGATTCAACTTTGGATGCCTAAGTTCAACATTACCCTTTTCAAGTGAAGAAGACATCAACATTTGCCCCACATCGTGATTTTTTCTTGCAGGACATTTCAAAATATGACGTTTCATTGTATTAGTTAAATAGCTATTATCAGCTACTATTATTATGACAACGTTGACACCCAGCCCTTTTTAAATTATCACCATTTAGAGCCTAATTCAGAGGAAGAAGAACAAAGTCATTCCATACACTGGATGCATTTTTTCTTGGCCTTTTACTATTACTTTGATTGTCAACTACACTACAAGATGCATCAATTCCTTTAATGGATGACATGTTTCAAATTCTGTAAAAATGAAACAATAATGTAGAGTATGAATGGTGAAGCAAATATAAAATTTAAACTCAAGATTAATGAATTTTTGAAATCAACTAGGTGTTCTAATTTCAAGAGATAGACAAAGAATTAATGAAGAGAGAGATAAAGAAATACACAATCAAACAAATAAATAAAGAGATTTGAGAGACATACCTAGAAACACTGGAATTGTGAACATCACTGGAGATGGAGTTTGTGAGCAATTGGGAGAATAAATATGGAACCATGAATGTGAGTTTCAGCCTCATATTTCAAACTCCTAATTACAATTGAATCAATGCCAAATTGCCAATCGTGAAGAAAGAAGGGGCACAATGCATGCAGATGACACACTATGCACTAATCATGATTGAAGCTTGAATTGTTAAATCACAATTTAATCACCTGACTATGTTCGGATCCGGCTCATATTAACAAAACTTCTATCCAAATTCGGTTTTATTTTGGGGCAGACAAAACCAAGCTGATGAGCCTAGACATGTTATTGCCACCCCTAATTGAGCCTTATGGCAACTTGCGTGTGAGGTGAAATATAACCCTCCCTTAATCATCATAGCAGTTGCCACATACATTAACAAGGAGTGGGGATGTGAAAACAGTCATTGGAACTTAGAGGTTATGTATTTTATATTTCTGAGATATTGATTACTATAATCTCTAATTTCAATTAGTATAATTTTTTAAATATTTTTAATTTTTTAAAAATTGATTTCAGCACCCTTAGCAACTTGAATGACATGATTATTCAAATGCATGCTCTGTGGTATTTACAGACCAAATAAAAATAATATAACATATGTTATGTGTGAAATGGAGTGACTCATTACTACATTGATGAAATAAAAGATAAAAAACCATCAAAATAAAAGTGCACTTTATTCAGCAGAAACAATCAAAACACAACTCATTGTTTTGCAATTTTTCTTTTAAATTTATTCTGGCGAACCCTTTCTGCTCCTAACACATTGCAAATTAGAAAAGTCAGCAAGTAATATATTTTATATTATTTGAGTTCACGTTTATTTTATTTCCCAAATTAAAGATTCTATATAATTAAAAGTTCCACATTTTACAAAAAACAATTCTAAATTACAAATAAATAAATAAAATTTTGAAGATATTCATAAAATATATTTAAAAATAATCATGCATTGAAAAAAGTTAAACCACATTTTTTGTCACTTTTGTAAATATTAAATACTTTTCAGTTCAAAAGTGTATCATACCATCATTGATACCAAAAATTACCAAAATAAAAAATAAACATAAAAATTTCAAAGTACGAGAACTCAAAAGGTCCAATGCATATAATTAACAGATCATTCCTGCCATTGCAAGCTTACAACTCATATTCATATCAAAGAAAAATTAATAATGACACCACATTTCATTTCCATTATAAGTAAAAGATGGACGAAATCAATGTGAAGACAAAAACATTTAATCAAATTTTCATATAATGATGGAAATTGTGGACCAGGAACTGCTAATTGGGAACATGAGATCCCTACCCGGAAAAAAGGACAGTTGTCTATAAATCATAAGCTCGAATTTATGCGGCAAAATTGATTTCGAAACTATAGAACTCAGACTAAAAACTACACAGAATCACCACCTTCGTGACCGCGTTCTGGAGTACTTTCTTGACTTGCTTCACCGTCATTCTCATCTGAATCACCTTGCTCTTCGGCTTTTCCAGGGCCTGGTCCTGCTGATACTTTCACCATTGATGGCCGAATAAGCCTCTCCCCGAGCTTAAACCCTTTCCGGAATTCCTGAAGTATGATACCTTCCTCAAACTCCATTGAGTCCTCGCGCATTATTGCCTCATGCAGCTATTACAAGAAATAAAACACTTCAGAGGGAAAATGTAGGTCCAGTGGTCCTAAATTGCACCTAATTTGATTTAGTTTTGGGTAATTTCAATTTAAAAGACAAAAAATTATCAAATTCGACTAAACTAGTAGTTTAAAGTAGTGGTTATAGCATGAAATGAAACAGGAGTATGGTCTGAAAAAGTACCAAAGGATCGAATGGATGGCCAACCGTTTGCACAGGTTCAACACCCAGTGATGTGAGGATCTCCATGAACTGCTTGTAAATACTTTGATAACTGATATTGATCTTCTCTTCCCCTTCAGTCTCTGTCTTGATCTGGTCTTTTGCTCTTTCAAAATTATCCAAAACGGGCAATAAACTTTCAATAACATCCCCCTGCACATTACTCATCAAAGAAAGCCGTTCTTTCTCGGTCCTTTTCCTGAAATTATCAAAGTCAGCACTAATTCTGAGAATCCGGTCCCTTTCTGCTGCCAATTCTTGGGACAGCGCGTCGACTTTGGTTGCTAGGGAATTCTTATCATCTTCAATGGACAAAAGGAAGGCCTCTATTTCAGCTATTTTTGCTTGGTCATCACGTGCTAAAGCTTCTTTGTATAATTGCAATGATGACAATACAGCCGAATCCAGTTCCTCTTCTGTATCGGTATCAACATTATCATCTACACCCTCCTCACCAGGAACTTCAGTTTCTGCATCCTCCTGTGGATGATATTCACAAGTTAAGCATAATCTTGGGCTGTAAATTTAAACTGAGACACAAAAAGTGTAGCCGTTGCATAAGAAATTCACATCCTACATATCTTGTGTCTGGCTTAATTCAGGTAAAAGAAATTTCCAGAAAATCATAACATTTCTTCGAAGATTAATCCAGGAAATGAAAGATAACCTTAATTCGTTGGTGGTCTTTTTGAAGTATGCTTTGAATGCAATCATTTGTTATGAACATAAATTCGACAATCAGTTGGATGCATACCCCTAGGCCCTAATAGACAAAAATAGATACCATTATGACCATTATTTGACGATCAATTAGACGCATACCCCTAGGCCTATTAGACAGAACTAGTTACCATTATGACCATTGAAATAGCTTTTTAAGGGCAAAAAATAAACCAAAATATCATAATGATCAGAATGATGTAGCACCTATTCACCATAAATATCATATCCAAGTTCTAAAAATGAATATATTTAAACATCCATAATTATGATTTCATTAATGATAATTATGGTACGAGCATTGGCAAGAATGGATTTGATAGACAAGCTTTTGAGGCGTATAAATGTGAGATACAGGGTCATAGATGCAATGATCCAAAACTCAACATTGAGAACTTCAATATTTGCCTTTCAATGAAACTTTTGCACCAAGAGCCAAGTTAACCTCATCTGGATAAATACACAGAAAATCCAAATGATAACCCGAAACCAATCATCGAACATGACAAAGTTCTTTAACATCAGGCAAACAACATAAGATAAGGTTGGTACGTTGCAATGTTAGGATAAAAATCACCACCACCGCATAAAAAATGGACTTATACCTTAATAAGGTGAGGAAATAATGAGACAACCAATGCCAAAGAAATAACATGTGCAAACTTTGATTCAGAGAACCAGTAAAACTTTGGCACCTCAAATTGGGATCCTCTTAATGAGAGTAATAATTCATCAAATATCGATTGGGAGACTGGTAAAAGTTTGGTTCCTTAATTTGGATTTTTTAATGGAAGACATTCTTAATATCATACCTAAGATTTGCACATTGAGAAATCTGCACAGATCATAGATTGCCAAATATGAGTACCTATTCCTCTGAGAAATGACGCCAAAGAATAATTTCTTACGAAGTTTGTGGATTTCAGGACCTCTAAATCTCTCCTTCAAGATAAACAGATTTATTGTTTCCATCTTAAGTCTTAGCAAGTTTACTAAATGGGGCAAAAGAGATCATGATCATCCTCCTCTCTTCGTGCCTGTCATATAATAGGAAATACGCACTCTCCCAGATTTCTTTTGTGTCTTTATGGATATAATGAGAAACTGTCATTATGAGCAAATGAAGAGCAAACACTAGCTCATTCATAAATTAAAAATGAGCTCATAAAAAAATTTAAAAAAACAAAACAAAACAAAGGAAGGAAATTTAATAAGAAAGGGAAATAAAAAGATCCACAATAATGTCAGTCAATATCCTAAAAAAGATAGGTCTGACAGAAAACGAGAAGCATTTAAAAAGTATTTTACAAGAAAATAGGGCATAAATTTACAAAACAAGTTAGGGATATAGCAGGTTGACTACTTTAATTTGTGAAACTAGCAACACTTGATATTTAATACAACATTAGCTCCAATAATCAGCTAACATATGGAAGGTACACTATAAGGAAAAAAATAATATAGATGACAATTAATGTTGATCAAATAAACAGAAAACCATAAATTGCAAATGAGCCAAAAGACAAAATAACGAAGATAGGAAGACAACAGGAATACTTTCTCAAAAATATTTCTTCATAAATTTTCTTGTATTTGTACAAGAAGAAGCTTACAAAGGGCAGCCATGAGACAAAGCTTATTATTTCCCCTTATTGAACCAATAATGGCAATGCCAAAAAAGACAACCATAGCATTGCACCAAGGCCAAAAGGTTATATTTGGAACAAAAACTGGTAAATGTAAAACTCCTAAGATCATTATGAACCTAATATAACTAACACATAAATCAAATAGA
This sequence comes from Dioscorea dumetorum, assembly GCA_902712375.1. Lineage (NCBI taxonomy): Eukaryota > Viridiplantae > Streptophyta > Magnoliopsida > Dioscoreales > Dioscoreaceae > Dioscorea > Dioscorea dumetorum. The sequence continues at coordinate 2,232,894 of CACTHL010000561.1, read as the reverse complement.
AAATTAATAAAAGTAAACCTAAAATATGGGCACATATTCCATTGCAAAATAACTTCCATAATTTTTTTAACCAATAAAATACCTAACTCAGGCTATTTTAACCTCAAATAATCAGAGTAAAATCTGATTTGCATAAAAGCAATAACCTAATAAATGATCTTCAAGCCAAAGGAACCCTCATTCCCATAGAGTTCTTATACATCTAAAGATATGGATTGCCTGATACTAACATGCCACGAAACAGCATTCAATTCTTCTTTTGTAAACCCTTGTACAAAAAGTTCCGAAGTTACTTATTAAAACTGTAATTTCTATTCCATCCGGTAGGAAAATACTCATTAGATGAGCAAGGCATAGAAATTAGTTCCTCACTCCTAACCCCTTCTAATCAACCGTACTTTTTGTATCCCAAATATACCGTTTTGGTCATTTAGCCGCATTACATATAAACTCTACTTGTTTGTCTATTGTCCACAATTTGTTCCTCAACAGTAACCTTCCAAATAAAACCAAACATTGTTGCACAAAACAAAGATACAAGATCCATTTTCCCCACTTGGCTATTTCTGTGGTAATACCAATCAACGAACTCTAATATCTCATCAGCACAAAAGACAGTTTGTATCATGAACCTTTCCAATAAGGTCCTGACCAACACCACCGCAAATATATTGTTTAATCAAAGGAAAAGTTGTAGCAAATTTTTAAACCATTGTGAAGATTCATTAACTGACATGGAAACTTGCATAAACTAGAAAAGTACATCAGACATCTAAAACGTGCAATTCACAGTTCCATTCAACTTGAAGTACAAACAAAGGCAAAATGTTGTTATACCCAGGCCAACTGTTAAGTGGGATTAAACATAAAGAACATAAGAAGAAACATAATCGTACGTGGTGCATAAAATATCATCTAGTTTAGTTACAAAGACAACCATCAAATAGGAGTGTTATTTCAGTAGTTTTGCATAAATATAGCCCTTTAAACTTGTCTAATGGGAAATTTTGCGGTTGAACTTTGACAGTCACCTTACAATTATGATAACTAATAAAAACATTACTTTTGAGGGAGACATTGAAAAGGACATGAATTTATATTAGAACATATGAACAGCCATGTTGATCATCCACTACTTTTCATTACTTAAACTCAGTGATCAAACCTAAGTTTGTGTTCTATAGCAAGGGAAAACACATATTCAGTGTATAAAACATATATCGCTATCTTTTCAAATTCTTCCGCCAGAACCATTACACTGTAACCACAAAAACCACAGAACCATCAGTATTTGCAGCAAATCATTAAATAAAAAGGGGAGTAAAGCCAGCATTTACAGGTTAAAATTGTAGCTGTTTCCCCGAAATCCCAAGTGAGAATCCTATTCAAGATATCGAAACAAGATAGCTCTTGCAAAAACAGGCATTCATTGTCAAAAACATTTATATTCATCATTTCATATCTAACTTCATTTCCACAATAATCATTAAACTTGAACCATAAAAACCCAGGCATTGTTACTGCTTGCACTGAATCCCAAGGAATTCATCAAATGATTAAAGCCAGTATTTCTCACGCAAAAATTATAATTGTCCGCTATAACCTCACAAGAGAACCCTATTCATGATAAGCACCGTTGCTTGCATTGAACCCCAAAACTAAAGCCAGCATTTTTCATGCGAAATTATATATTTTTTTTTTCCATCATAATCAAAAGAGAACCCAATTCAAGACATAGAAACTTGAGAGACTTTTTTTATATAAAAAAAAAAAGAAGAAATGCATTCAGTGTCTAAAATGCATCTGTCCATCGTTCCAAATCTAACTTTCTTTCCACAATAATCATCACACTAGAAACTATAGAAACCTAACTACTACCACTAGTCGCACTGAATCCCAACAAATTGACCAAATGAATTAAAGCCAGCATTTCTCAGGTAAAAGAAAGTTTTTGGGGGAAAAAAAGCAGCCATTCAGTTTGTGAAAGACGTGTTGATAGTTTCAGACGTAATTTTTTCTCACCATAATCACTCAACTCAAAACTATATAACCCTAACTAATACCACTCAAATCCTAAGGAATTCGCCAAATGAATAACACCCAGCATTTTTAAGGTAAAAATTTTATCTTTTCCACAGAAAACCTACAAATGAACCCAATTCACAATATAAACACGAGAAAGCAAAACAAAAGGAAGGCCATCAACCTTATCAGCGGAATCATACACATCCTGCTCCGTGGAAACAGTAGCGAAGCCAATAAAACCAGCCTTCCTCGAAGATTTGAGGGCGAAAACCGGCAACCTAGAAGACAGAGAGCATTTGGCAGAGAGACGAAGAGAAAAGCGAGGCGGAGGCGAGGGGAAGCATCTCCTGGCTTGCGAGAAGGCGCAAGAAGGGCTGGCGGCGGAGAAGAGAGCAGAGGCGGCCATGACGGCAGGGATTAAATGGAAGGCTCTGGGGATTTCGAGGGGGATTGGGAAAGGGGGGGGGGATGAAGAAGGAGAGGGGAAGGAGGGGGGGACTGCCGCGGAGGAGGATTTGGTACCACCGTACACGTGGCCTTCTTCGGCACGAAGGGGCCCAAATTTTTTTGGAATGAAAAATGAAATTGTCGTGATTTGGGGCGCGTGTTTCATTTGATGTCCGTACATGCACGGATGCTCTAGGATGTTCTGGGCTGGGGGGAGAGAGGAATGCAAATGGGCCGGGCCTAAACTTTGTGTTTGAGTTTGCTCAAATATAAAATAAATAAATAAATGATATGGAAAAGTGAGAGCATCATTTTGGGATTAAACCCATGAATAATCCTTAAAATTTTGCTTTCGGTTTGTTTTTGGCTCTTAAAATATAATTATTCTTGGAGTTGTAGACAAACCAAGCATTGGTTGGGGTTTGGGCCCGGCCATGAGCTCAACCCAAAATTGAGTAGCATATTAGTCAAATTATTTCGGGTGTTCACTTAGGGGAAAATCATTTAAAGTAAAAAAAAATGGAAGAAAGTAAGTTTTTTTTTGTAATGGTTAAAAGTTAATATCGCTTTCAATAATTATGGTGTTAATATTGCAGACAAAAAGTGTAATAAATACTGAAATATAGGATGAGGAGGGTGAGGAGAATTGAGTTTTGTAAAATTTCACTCCCTATATTAAAATGTATTTAATTCAAAATCCAAAAATTGCTATAATAATAAGGAAAGTTGCACCACTGATATTTTCCTTACTTTAAGGCAAATAAACATATGAAGTGGGAGCAACTCATCCACTCGATTCACCTTAAAACTTAAATCTGATTTTATAATATTATTTTATTATTAATAATAAACACTACAAATAATATAATATCTTTAATATAATAATAAATTTATTATGTGGTAAATATATAAAACTTATAATATATGTACATACTTTTAATCTACTGAGCTCAAATCAAATTTGCTTCCTAGGTAGAAAACTGAAAAGCTCAAAATTTCAAGCCTATTTAAAGCTTTTTTTAGAGTCAAACTCGAACTACTTACAATAACTTGATTATTTCATTGCTTTGATTTGTGCATAACAACCATCATCCAATAATGGAAATAAGTGACAATAATAAGATTAAAATTATTATTGATGGTCAAAGAAATAAAGATTAATTGATAAAGCTTCCACTGATTTATCAAATAGCAAGATTGGCCAAAAAAAAACTTAATTAATTAAAAAAACTTCACAACTATACAAAGCACTAAAACACTAACAAACTGACAAAAATCCACACATCTGGTAAATAATTTTTAGTATTGTCATGTGATCATGTGAGAGTGATAACTAAAAATTGAAGGAGTAATATCGACACAGACTATACACTTCGTTAATTAAATGAGAATGTGATTAAAAAAAGCAAAAATAAAAATGAGAATAAAATGAAAATATCTTTCACCGGAAAGATTCAATAAGAGTAAAAAAAGTAGGGAAAAAAAATACAATAAAATTATCTTCATACCCTCACTTCAAAATAATTGACATTAACATATAAATAGAAAGATATATTTAATGATAATAACTGCTTCATTTATGAAATATTTCGAATCGCATTATTTATCTTAATTATTATGATTAAATATTTAACCTATCTAGTTCATGTAGATTACTATTCATTTTAATTATTATAATTGACTATTTTTATTGGATAATTTATTTTAATTATATACTTTAATTATGATATTAAATAAGAAAATGTGAAAATAGGGGCATGGTTGGGGAATGGGTTCCCAATGAGGAAATCATCTCCCATCCAAATGCATATTAACATGTACATTCCATAAAAAAAAAATCTACATTATTTTTCTTTGTTGTATTTATAATTTTTATAAATTGACTTGTTTTCAATTTATCCGTTGTGGCAAAATAATAATAAATACAAAACTCGCAATTGGTTGGAAACAAATGGACAATTTTATGATAACATAATAAAGAACATTGTATTACTCATTCTTTAAAAAGTAAAATATTTAATCAAGATGTTAAGATCTTCCATGTAGTTACTATTAGGGTTATTATTTAGTTATATTACAAATATACCCACACACTTATAATCTTGTTGACATGCCTTTTGCGTCTCCACAAGTGTACAGGTCGTCAAGTAGTAAAGTGGATTCCATTAAGGGTTAGGTTGTTAAACCGCAGGGAGTAAGAATATCAATACTAACCTTAGAAAACATAATCTAGTCAGAGTAAACAGGGTGAAAAACAACTAAACTAATGCTCGAAAGATTAAAAGACAATAAGAGTTGGATTGAGGTTGTAGACAACTATTAGGAACAACAGGGGTACTTGGACTACAATTCCTTAGAGTTGTAACAAGAAAGCACAAGGTCCCATAAATACTCCTAATTCTAATGGATGAAAGCTAATTTAGATAAATGACATACTAACGGGTTTTTACCGTACATTAGTTTCCACGATCTAATGGGTTTTCACCGCACTCTAGTTATCAAGAACCGATGGGTTTTCACCGCGTATTAGCCATTGGTAATTAATGGATTTTCATAACACGTCAATAGTCAAGCACAAAACAAGATGAAAAGATTCAAATTGATACATGCACTTCAAACTCAGAATTTCATAAACCAACAGAGTAAAGAAGCAATTATATAATTGTGGGATCGAAAATACGCACCCTGGTATCGTGTCGGTGAAGAGACACCAGGCCATATATCGAATCACAAATAATTTATTTTTTATTATATTATTATTATTTTATTTTATTTTTTTTTTTATTTTGTGGACTCTTCCATTCCTAATAGAGGCAAGCCTCTATTATTAATTACCCCAGATTAAAATCTTGGGAACCTCCGATTAAGGGCTTTGAGTACAAGTAAAGGCAAAATATTTTATACACATAATGCAAAATTGTAAAAATTTATTTATTTATTTATTATTTTTATTTCATATATATATACATATATATGTATATTTGTATTTATTACATCACTTATATATATATATATATATATATATATATATATTGCTGCATGTCCCTCGTCACCGCATTGCATGTTTCGTTGCTGTCATAAAATATATATGTATATTGTTGCCTGTCCCTCGTCACCGCATTACATGTCTTGTTGTTGTCCTAAAATACGAATTTCATTATCGTATTGAAATTTGTATAAAATTTGCCGTTGCATCGAGATAAAGATTTTTGCCGAGCTAACAGGTAGCATCTTCAAATGTACATGGCAAATTTAAATGATATATGGATTCTTTTTGTGAAAGTTTAGGCTGCTAAAATAGAGTACAATGAAAATCATATATTTATTGTAATATAACTAGGGCTTAGTTGGTCATTTCCCATGCCTTGATAAATGATCCCAAAACCTCCCTCAGCTTGCTACGTAAACTTTGTCACATGCCTTCAAAAAAAGGTGGGTCCCACTTCTCTTAATGCTAGACTTTTTTGTGAAATGAAAATCAATCTAGTCTTTAAGAAATTTTCGGAGGCTGTGATCTTGAAGCTCTTCTTTTTTGTTTATATGTTATTGTTATAATATATAATATACATCAAAATTGAGACAGCAAGGATAGCAGCTCTTTCACGATCAGAATCAAGGCATGCAAACTTTGACTTTCTTGTGTGTCTAAGTAAGTGCTTCTGATAGTTTGCATAGAAGGGCAAAGTTGCTCCCAATTCTTCCTGAAGGCAAAAAATGCAAGAAGAATCCTTTAATTGAGTGTAAATAAACACCGGTCTGCCTTTGAGAAGAAAGATGACAAACCATCAGAGCATGTCTCATTCTAGTACATGGGCGTCAAAAACAGGACAAGCACCCAGAAAATCAAAGGGGCATCCCTGGCGCAAAGTTTGGCGATTACTGGATGAATTAGTTAATAGTAATCATATTTTACTTTTATTAAATGATGAATGAAATGTAATGAGATGCAAGGTTGTTAAGGGTGTTTCTTAGAGGGAGTGGAGCATCATTGCCTATCAGGTGCTTGTTATAATGCCTGACTGACATTTTGTTTACAAATCATTGTAATGGGCTTATATAAGAATTGAAAAAAAACAACCAAATGGAATAAGAAAAATATTCCCCCATGTCTCTCATTCTTCTCTCTCATATTTTAGTCTTCATGTTCATTTCCATCATGTCAATGGCAGCAGCTCTCGGCTTTGGCTTGAACATCTTCGGCATCACTATCTTTTTTTTTCGGCAACGAATATCTTTAGCACCGGGACAATAGCAGACGATTCCAACATGCGACTTCTAACCATGTGATGATGAGAAAATTTGCTAACTCATCTGCTTAGAAGTCTTATTTTCTCCATAATGGAACATTTTATAGAAATAAATACCCTTCTAATTATCTGTTTTTTTTTATCTCTATGTTCACATAATAAATAAATTGAGATGGGAGGGCAGTGAAATTTCCTAATAACCAACAAAGCCAACTCATCCTTGTCAACAATACACCACCATATCTCAGACTTGCCATTAGTCCATGGAGCTTGCAAATCTGAGTATTTTTTTTTTGAAATTATATGATCATTGGTTTCCAGTCCATAAGTTCCTCATCCTGCATAAAATATTCTTCCACCTTAGCTTTACGTTTGAGCGGCTACCGCACCAGTGGCAGCGATAGTGTTTTTTTTATTTCTTTAACTTTTGTATGTATACGGGATATGAGTGGTGAATGACCGTCAACGGCGGCGACAAGTGATGAACGATCGTCGATAGCGGCGATGAGCGAGGGATATTCCACCCTCGCTCATGTCGACCTCGGCGGTGGACGGGCGAAGACGATGATGAGTGGTGAACGATCGTCGACGGCGGCGACGAGCGAGGGATATTCCACCCTCGCTCATGTTGACCTCAGCGGTGAACGGGCAAAGACGATGACGAGCGGTGAACGATCATCGACGGCGGCGACGAGGAGCAAGGGATATTCCACCCTTGCTCGTATCGACCTCGGCGGTGAAGACGGTGACGATAACCACAGCGACCTCTTCTTTATATATATATATATATATATACGCGCAGCAGAAGAAAAAAAGAGAAATAAATAAATAAATAAACAAGGACCTTCTTCTTCTTCCTCTCTAAACTCTCTGTTTCCTTCTCTTTTCTTCTCTTTTTGCTTTCTCTCCTCTCTCAGAATTTTCTCTCTCTGAATACCTTTCTCTTCTCTCAATCTCCCCCTCTCGTTTTCTCTCTCTAAAAATCCTCCCCCTTGGCGTCTTCCACTCACCCTTCCTTTTATATCTCTTTTTTTTTATTAATTAATTTTTTTAATTTTTTTTTAAAGTTAGTGGTTCATCAAGAGATAAACGAGAGTTCTTATCCAAATCTTTTTTTTTATTTATTTATATATATATATATAATCCTTATCCACATCTCTTTTTTTATTTACTTTTATATATATATATATATATATATATATATATATATATATATATATATATATATATATATATATTATTATTTTTTTTTTACTTGTTATTTATTCATTGATTTTTTTTAATATCTGTCTCGTGATGCGCACTCAAGGATAATCTTGAAGTGCCTCGAGATTTTTTATAATCCCAGAAATTGAATATATATTCTTTTATTATTTAGATTGCCTCGAGATTTGTACTCTTGGCCAATCTAGGGATTTGAATAATTTTTAGATCGCCTCGAGATCTGTGCTCTTGGCTAATCTTGCAATTTAAATATTTTAGATCGCCTCGAGATCCGTGCTCTTGGCTGATCTTGTAATTTAAATATTTTAGATCGCCTCGAGATCCGTGCTCTTGGCTGATCTTAAATATTTTAGATCGCCTCGAGATCCGTGCTCTTGGCTGATCTTGCAATTTAAATATTTTAAATCACCTCGAGATCTGTGCTCTTGGCTGATCTTGTAATTTAAATATTTTAGATTGCCTTGAGATCTGTGCTCTTGGCTAATCTTGTAATTTAAATATTTTAGATCGCTTCGAGATCTGTGTTCTTGGCTGATCTAGGGATATATATATCCAAATAATATCCATTTGATTTATTTTAATATTATCCTAATTACATTAAAATTTGGAATATGTAATTAAGATAAACCTATTTTGATTAGAATATTGGATTTTTTTTTTTTTAAAATAAACTCATTTTGATTAAAATCAGGATATCATAAAATTTTATATAAACAAATGCCCCCTTCATACTTCTCTCATGAAAACTTTAGTGAGATTGAGTGAGAGAAGTAGGAATTTCAAACCCCCCTTTTTTTTTATGGCGAATAATTCGCAAAAAGAGCCTTTTTGGGATATTAATGAAAATTGTAGTGATCCTCCACATGGCCAAGTTTTCGCTCGACATAATCCTGTTTTTGGTATAGGATCTGAGCCCATCATTAACTATGAAGGAGAAGAATATTCAGAGTGGGTGAAGCATCCTTCGACTCGTTTAGTCACTGCGAAGCTTACTCTGAACCACTGGTATGAAGATAACAAGATCAATGCAATTTACTTAAAGCCTGAAGGAAGTGCACAAGATTCGAATGACTTCCAAACTCTTGGACATAAGATCATTAATCACCATCCAGGATGGAAAGGTAAGGATCCTATCATAAAAGAATTGATTGATTTTCTTGAGTATGCTGATTGGGCCAGACATATTGTTAATAATTATTCCAATGAATTATCCAATGTGGAGCTAGTAGGAGGAATAATATCTTCAATTGGGCAATACAACATAGATCTTAATTTCTATAAATCATTAGTGGAATTGTGGTGTCCAGAAACCAACACCTTTCATTTTCTGCATGGGGAAGTAGGAATTTCTTTGTGGGATATTAAAATACTTGGAGGGCTTCCTATTTGTGGTGACATGTATGACGAATTCATCCCTACTAATGACATATTTCATAAGAGAGGGATTTCTGACTTTTCAATTTTGAGAAACCTTTTTGATATCTATCAATGGCTTGCAAGGCAAGATTTTTCTCAACATGGCAAAGGCGTGTCCTTTAATAAATGGATAGATTTTTTTTAGAAAGGGAATAAAATTTGATTCAAGACATGATCCTCCTCCAAAACCTTCTCTTTACACCGATTTAGCTTTGCTTTTATGGCTCTTTGGATTTGCTATTTCATCATGCCAAGCAACTATAATGTGATTAGACCAGGAGTTTTTATGATGGCCTTGGATATTGTGCATAAGAAGAAAATTGCTTTTGCTCCCGCGGTCTTAGCACGTATATATGTGGGGTTGAATGCAATGGTCAATAATAGGAAGGGTCCTGGATTTCCTACTAAAACTTTTCCTTTTCATTTTCTATATGCATGGGCCGGATGTCACTTCCCTAGAATATATCTTCGAAGGAGAGTTCATGATGACACACTTACTATTCCAGGGGCTTTTGGAAATCCCGGGAATGTTATATTATATGAATGCGTCTCCTACCCCATTTAATTGTCCTTTGGCGGTGAGAAAATTTATCGAGACATGAAGAAAGTTTTGTATGGTGTCCATTTCCTTTTCTTGACATAATGGTGAGAGAATAAGGGATTCTATGTATCCTACCGGACCGGGAGTTTTAGATGCTTACACTATGGAGTATGTGATTTGTCTTCGTTGTGGGGTTCTTCCACTACGTTGCTCTTGGGATATTTATGCGGAACCTTATAATCCTCATAGATTTGGACGTCAATTTGGTTACGACCAATATTTTCCTAAATTTGTTGATGTCCCTAGAAATCCTTCTTCGATTGGAGTCCTCGCGGGTTATTGGATTCATTTTTCTCGTCAAAAAACTTCCAGTTTATTTTACATCCCTGATTATGATAGAAGTGGTAAACTCCTATTAGTTTATGCACAAAAATGGTTCAAAAGCGTTCAGGCTTTTGTCAATCAAAGCATCACAGCTTTAACTCAAGGGGAGCATCGAACAAGTAGGGGACGAAATCAATTATCAAGAAAATCACAATTTATCAATGAAAGTATTTTCATTGATACTCCTAGCCCGATCTCCAAACGCAAGCATTCTACCATAGATCCGCCTACTTTAGTGAAACGACAACAAACTCAAGGTATGTTTATTTATAAACCTTTTGTTAAACTATATAGCCCTTCCTTTTTTATTGTTATATATATATATATATATATATATATATATATATATATATATATATATATATATATATATATATATATATATATATATATATATATATGCCAAACTTTTGACAGCATGGTTGAAATTTTCCATTTTTTATAATATATATATATATATATATACACACACACACACACCTTTTTCATGTTTCGCCGCCCCAGTTCGCCGTTCTTTCTCCCCTCTTTTCTTCTTCTTTTTTTTTTATTTCAATTATATATATATATATATATATATATATATATATATATATATATATTTCATTTAAATATTATTTTTTTATTTTCAGAAATATGGATTGCCGATGCTCCATTAGAAAGTGTCATACCAACCCAAAATCTTTCGACTGGTATGTTATTACATATATATATGTATATATACATGTTATTCATCAAGTTTCTTTTCTAGGTTCACCAAGCCCGCGAGATGCTGCTATGGTGACTGAAGAAGTTAATCCAGATCCTCCACGAGGTATCGACTTATTGTCATGCATTATCTTTATATATGTTGTCTTTATCTGCATTTTACATATTTCAGACGACATGCCAATTATTTTAGAGGATGAACCCCAACATTTTTTTCTATTAATCAGAAAAGGTATTACTTATTTATTTATTTCTTTATTCATCCATCATAACATATGAAATAAATATGTCTTTTTTTTTTTTTTTTAGAAATTCATGATGATGAAAGTACGCCATCCTTAGGACATACTCCTTCTGAAGAATTCATTAGAACCAGCCCAACTACTACAGAAAAGTTGGACGATAGTGATTCAAATGTCGAAATTACATCGTCACTAAAGCCAAATGAAAGTAATTTTATTTCATTACTATTATTATTTTTTTATTTCATTTTATTTTTATATACTTTATTGGCTTAAAATTTTTTGAAAATTAGTCCCTCAAGACAACAACAATACCTCTGCTTCAACACAACCTTTGGAAGAATCAGAACATAGCATTACTAATATTGACACTGGCGCGAGTCTTTCTCCATTACCTCCACAAGGTAATAAATAAACAAAAAATTTGTATTATTATTTTTATAATAAAATGATAATATATATTTTTTATCTCTACAGGTTTGGAGAATCCTCTATTTTTCCTACGGGATAGGCTGGTCTCAAGTATTAAGTCTCTCAATCAACACAACTATCAAATCATTGTTGATGATGTTAAAGCCAAAAATAAGATTCTGAGACTTTTTGGCATTAACTTGACTAATCTTGAGCATGTTCTAAACCAAGTACACCAGTGTGCATCCTATCTTAAAGAGGTTTCGGAAGATCCTGTGGTTCAAACTCATATACAAAGGCAGCGAGAAAAAGATTGTGTGCTAAATACAACATTAGCACTTGAAAATCTTAACAAGGATAGGGCAGATCTGATCAACGACATAGATATGAAGACAGATAAACTTCAGAAGCTTGAGGCAGAACAACTTCAACTTCAAAATAGAGTTATTGAAATATCAAGTGAGATAAAGATTTTGCGCGAAGAAATAACGGCTTCGACAAATTTCTTGGAATTCTCTAGCATTACGCAAGCCAATTTGCAAACCGCACTAGATAGGAACAAAGCACAACCTATTACAGTTGTGGAAGACAATTCTGATGATGCACGTATCGCCTTCTACACAACAATGCTTGATGAACTCGAAAGAGCAAAGGAGTCTTGCGCTCAAATTTTGAAGTACTGAAGAACTCTATTCATTTATTATTTGTTTTTATTTGTTTAGCTAGTTTTATCTATATACTCTGTTAGTTAATTTTGAGTATATATTTCTTTTAATGATTGATTTTGAGACATTTGTTATGAACTTGGGAGTTTTCTTTTTTTTTTTTTGCTCAATTTCTCATTCCTATATGATTTGATGATTGGTTTGAAAAATTATTCATTTGTCAATGGTAATGTGATTACATCACTTCTCTCTCCCCTTTTTTTATTGTTGAATGAAAATAAAACTTGGAGATAACATGCCACACATATTATTATAAATAAGTATACTAAGTTTAATGTTTTGCCTCGGGAAGTACACAATTGTACATGACCGGTCTACCTTTTTACAAGGGACCAGACGTTCCGTCATAGACAAACATCTTACATTATGCATAATATTTTTTTAGAAAGCGACCATTGATAGGTGGCATAGGTCTTTCTCCATTAACATCGATGAGTTGGTATGCGCCTCCTTCGTAAACGATCTCCACAACATAAGGGCCTTCCCAATTTGCTTTAAACTTGCCCCCTGTCTTCTTGTTGGTAATAATAGGTCTTTTAAGGACAAGAACCATCTCTCCTTTTGTAAATGTTCGAAATCTTGCCAACTTATTATAAGCTTGTGACATCTTTGCTTTATAAACCTCAAGATTTTGTTGTACTTCTATTCTTTTTTCATCCAAAGAGTCCAACTCATCTAGGCGAAGTCGAACATTATCTTCATTTGATATTTCATTCTGTAATGCCACTCTTAATGAAGGTATTTGAATCTCAAGGGGCAAGACTGCTTCAGTTCCAAATACTAAAGAGTATGGTGTGCACTGTGTTGGAGTCCTGTATGTTGTACGATATGCCCATAACATCTCGGGAAGTCTATCATGCCAATCTCTTTTAGTTTTGGACACAGCTTTCTTTAATAATTTTGAAAGGGTTTTATTGAATGCTTCTGCCAACCCATTTGCTCTTGCATTATAGATGGAAGTATATCTCCAATCTATCTTGTGATGTTGTGCGAATCTCCCAATTTTAAAGCTTCTAAAAGCAGGACCATTATTTGATATAATTCTTCTTGGAGTTCCAAACCTATATAAGATATTTTCCTTGAAGAATTTGATGATATTTTCGGTTTTTACTTCTCTTAATGGGACAGCCTCTGCCCATCTAGAAAAATAGTCTGTGGCAGCTAATATAAATCGGTGTCCCAAAGATGATGGAGGTTCAATGGGACCGATCACATCATTCCCCATATCTCAAAAGGCCATGAAGAGACCGTGGGATGCAAGGGATTTGGATGTTGGTGAATAAAATCCCCATGAATTTGACATAGATGGCATTTTTTAGCATATTCAATGCAATCTCTCACCATGGTTGGCCAATAATATCCCATGCATTTAATCTTAAATCGCATTTTGGGTCCAGACTGGTGTGCACCACATATCCCAGAGTGTACATCGTGCATGACTTCTTTTGCTTCTTCATATGAAACACATCGAAGGAGTAGTTGATCATATGACCTACGATATAGCGTATCATTGATAAAGGTAAATCTTAAAGCTCTTCGTTTTATTTGAAGACTTTCTGATTTGTCCTCAGGTAATTTATCATATTTTAAATAATCCATGAATGGTTGCCTCCAATCTTCCTCTCGGCATCTCGGGAATAAAGACCTCCATGTCAGTCTTCGGTATATTCTTCTTCAACATTGTTGATACTGGTACTTATGGGCCTTCTATTCTTTATAGTGATTTGAATTTCATCATGATTTGGATTTGCCAACTCCTTTGCTATTCTTGCCAAAGAATCAGCTTCTCCATTTTCTGCTCTTGAAACTCTGCTCAACTGCACTTGGGGAATTTTCTTCATTAACATTTTGACCTTCTTATAGTATTTAAGAAGTTCAGCTTTGTATATTTTGTATTCTCCTTCGACTTGCTTGATGATGAGTTGTGAATCACCAAATATATGGATATATTGAATTTCCATCTTGATTGCCAATTCCAAACCAGCTATAAGAGCTTCATACTCTGCTTCATTGTTTGTGCAAGGCTCTGTGAGAGAAAGTGCATATCTAAGGATTCCTCCTTCTGGTGTAACAAACACAAGTCCTATCCCAGCTTTGATTTGAGGAAGCTCATACTGAAATGCTGGCTTTATGGATGACGCTCCATCAAAGTATAGTTGCCATTTTGCTTCTTTTATTTCAAGTGTCTCTTCATCAGGAAGATCATAGTTAAGGGGTGAATCATCGGGGAGTGGATGTGCAGCCAAGAAATCGGCTAGTGCTTGCCCCTTGATAGCTTTTTGTGGAGTGTAGGTTATATCAAACTCCATTAAGATCAATGCCCACTTTGCGAGTCTTCCCGTGAGTAACGGTCTTGTCATGAGATATTTGAGGGGGTCAATTTTTGATATGAGAATAATTTTATGTGCAAGAAGATAGTGTCTCAGTTTCTTTACCGCAAACACCAATGCCAAGCAATGTTTCTCAATGGGTGTATATTTACTCTCAGCTCCTACCAACATTCGGCTAAGGTAATATAATGCATTTTCTTTACCCTCTTCATTGTTTTGAGCTAACATAGCTCCCAATGACCCTTCCAAAGCAGCAGTATATAGAATTAGTGGTTTTCCCGAGATTGGAGCCGCTAACACTGGTGGACTCAGTAAATACTGCTTAATATCATCAAAAGCTTTTTGACATTCAGCGTCCCACTTAAAGGGTGTATTTTTCTTGACCAATTTGGAAAAAGGTTTGCATCTTCCTGATAAGTTGGAAATGAATCTTCTAATATAAGCCAAACGTCCTTGAAAAGACCTCAACTGTTTTAATGTCTGGGGAGGTGGCATTTCCAAGATTGCCTTGATCTTAGAAGGGTCTATTTCTATCCCGCGATGTCTCACGATAAAGCCTAGAAATTTCCCTGATAGGACTCCAAAAGCACATTTCATTGGGTTCATTTTCAATTTATATTTTTCGAGACGTATGAAAACAGGTTCTCGGATCTTCAAGGTGTTTGTCTTTTGAACTTGTTTTCACAACCAAATCATCCACGTAACATTCGACAACTTTATGAATCAGATCATCAAATATTCTTGTCATAGCTCTTTGATATGTTGCCCCCGCATTCTTCAAGCCAAACGGCATTACTCTGTAGCAATATATGCCCATGGGTGTTCGGAAGGCGGTATGTTTCTCATCATCTGGGTGCATCTTAATTTGATTATACCCTGAATATCCATCCATAAAAGAAAACATCTCGTACCCTGAGGTATTATCGATCATGATTTCCATAACTGGTAAAGGAAAATCATCTTTGGGACATGCTTTGTTTAAATCTCTGAAATCAACGCATATCCGTATCTGACCATTCTTTTTCTTTACAGGTACTATACTGGCAACCCAATTTGGGTATTTTTCTTCCCTGATAAAATTTGCTTCTATCAACTTTTTTGTTTCTTCTATCACTTTCTCTTCTAAATCAAATTTCATCTTTCTTGGAGCTTGCTTGACTGGAGTAAAGTTGGAATCAATAGCCAATCTGTGAACAGCTATTTCATTGTCTAACCCTGGCATTTCATTATAATTCCAGGCAAAACAATCAACATATTCTTTTAAAAGAGCTTTAAAAGACTCTTTTTGTTCTTCTGTCAGTTGTGAACTTAAGAAAGTTGGCCTTGGATCTTCCTCACTTCCCAAGTTAATTTCAACTAATTCATCAACTGTTGCTTGACCCCCGTCTTCTAATTCAGATGGTGCATTTTTTATCTTCACCTCCTCTTCTTCCTTAGACTCCATCATGTAACATGAATGGCTAGAAGATTTAGAGTAACCCATCCCTCGTTTGTCTGGATGAGTATGGTTCCATAATTGGTGAAAAAATTGATATGACTTTTTTGACCAGTTTATTTTGCCCCCAAACTCTTCAACCATCTTCTTGAGTTTATTAGGGTACTGGCTTGGAAAATTTATAAGTTGAATCTCATTATCTTCTTCGTGTTCAATGTGTATAATATCATCATCTCGAATTTCATTGTTCTTAGCTTTGTAGAAGAGGATACCTCTTTCCCTTTTTCGTCGAGCTGGCACATAAAATGTCTTCAAATGCTCAACTGTATTGATATTTAAATCATTTAGGGATTTGTACAAACCATCTGGAACTCTTGTGATATGCAAGGTGCTTTCTCGGGGAGACCCTTTTGTTTGACTTATATCACTTTCTTCTTCTGAAGATTCAGTTTCACTGCCATAGTGAGGCAATGCTAGTTCTTTCTTTTTCGATTCTGAAATGGCCTTAGATAATTTTGAGGAAGATCTTTCCATTTTGTTCGACATTTTGCTTTCTTTTGAAACATTGAGATAATATTTGGCATCCTCATAACGTATTTCATGGACGCCAAAAGGCTGAATTTCACCATCAATTCTGCATTCTTCTCCATCCACCATATATTTCATGCATTGGTGAAGAGTAGAGGGTACCATCCGATTTTCATGGATCCATGGCCTACCCAACAAGGCTTTGTAAGAAGTATCAGCATCAATCACATAGAATTTCACATCAGATATGATTTTCCCAAATTTGATTGGGAGAGTGATGGAACCCAACGCTTTTTGACTATGCTGGTTAAAGCCTTGAATAATAATCCTTTCTGAAGATAAATGATATACTTCCAAAGCTAATCCCCGAAGAGTATTAAGGGTCATTAAATTTAAGGAAGACCCTGGATCTACTAGGATTCGATTAATCTTCATCCCATCATAAGACCCTGTCACATATAATGGTCTATTATGCTCTGCAGTTCCAAGCAATAAATCTTCATCAGTGAATGATATCGAAGGTGTATGCGTCGCGTACAAAGCTTCTGTCATATTAACCTCAGCAAAATAAGCTTGGTATTCCTCAGGATTTTGTAAGGCGTGTATTAAAGATTCCCTGACTTCTGTCGACATCATCAGTGCATCATACATGCTAAGCGAGCCGGGACTTTCTTTAAGTGTGCCAAGATATTATAATCTGGTTTCTTCAATGGTTTCTTTGGCAAGACATTTTCTTCTTCTATCATCTTCCCTTTATTTTTGTCATTAGAGCCGAAGCTTTGTCGTGATTGAAGTAATTTACCGGTTCTAAGCTGCATTTGATGTACATGGCAAGATACTTCCTCATCTTCATTTGGAAAATTCAACTCATCGTCGAACCATCTAAACATGCTATGGCATAACATGCTCCTTTAATTTCAAAATCATCATCAGTCAACTGCAAATTTCCCATGGAAACTTGTTTTTGTAGCCACTTTTGAAAATTTCGACGCAGTCTTCTAAAGGATGTCCCACAAGTCTCGTGATATGGACAATAATTTGGATGACTATCTAAATGCATCAAGCATGGTCTCTTGGGTCTAGGTAGTTCTAATCCTTCTTCCATAGCTCGATTAAAAAGCTCCCTTTTCCTGTCCTTCCCGATTTCAATGTCTAAAGGACTTGGATTTGTCTTTGACACTTCTCACTAAAGCTATAGGCTTCACTGTTTTTTGGGTCAACATTTTCGCCTATTGATTCCGGAGGATATATTCCAGATTCATCCCATTCATTATCGACAACATGTAATTGCATCAGTCTATTAACCGATTCCTCCGTCACCCTTTGAATAAATGAAGGAATATCTTCAAAGGGCATTACTTTTCTCAAAATTTTATACTTTGGAGCCTTCGGAGTATAATATGGTTCTTTGGTCTTTTCAAGCGAGTGTGATTCCAAGAGCTTGGTATTCACCTTCTTCACTTTCTCTTTGAATGCCATCTTTTTCTTTTGCTTCTTACTAATGTAAGGTCGACCATGACGATTATATAGTTCTTCTCGGTTCGAAAAACTATCCTCATCATCATCTTGGTCATATATAGAAAATTCGCTTCGAGAAATAGCCCCGCAAGTTTCCACTTGCATCATTTTATCATCTTTTTCAACTAATTCCTCAAGCAATTCATTAACCTCATCGGGAAAATAGTCTTTAAGAGTGATCAACACTCTTTCCTTTTGTTCATATTCTTCAAGAGATTCGATGTATTTTTCTATAATTGACTTCTTATGTTTTGATTGTTCACGTTTTTGCTTTTTCTTCTTATTTTTCTTCTTGGTTTGCTTTATCGGGAGTCCTTCAGGGGGTATCTGAGAACTTCTCCACTTGATCCCCGGAAGCTCGCCCAATTTCTTCAACATCTTCTTTGACTTTTTAGATATGAATATCTCCCACAATTCATCTGGAACCGAAGGTGGTTTACCATCAAAAATCGATGGGAGCATTATTTTATTTCCCACTACTGTAACTTCTCCTTGGGATGATCCCTCATAGTCTACAGTAGTCACATAGCGAATGTGTTCAGCAGGTTGTTCCAAGAGAACATTCTTGGAGAGTGTAATATTGCCTTCTTGATATTGACGCTCAAGCCAATCTTTAAAAACATAACAATCTTCAATTGTATGCCCTAACACTCTATGGTACGGGCAATAATTAGGATGATCTTTCTTATCCTGTTCTTCAGGTCTCTTGCATTCAGGCAATTGCAGACCTCCTTTCACAGCATCTTTAAAAATTTTTAGCACTTTATCTCTTCGAAAAGAATACTTTTTGTTCATTCTTTCTTTCAAGGATGGAATAGGCCTTAATTCATTTCCAGAAACACCTAAGCTAAGTGGCTTAGTTTGTTCTGGCTTTTGTGACTCCATAGTGTTTTTCCCTTTATCAACATTGAAGGTTGTAGCAATGTACTTGACACCATCTGTCTTTTTGGGCTTATCATTTTTAGATTTTGAAAGTTAGACAACACCCTTGGGCTCGTTCTTTCCAATTTTTTGGCTTGAGAAATTAACTCTTGGAATGTAGTGATGCCAGACGTGCTTAAGAAAGGAGCCATCCAGCTGTCAATATTTCCAAGCAAAAGACCCACTGCTTGTGGCTGGTCCAAAGGTTGTTCACACTTGATACTCAAGTTTCGCCACCTCATAATATAATCGACTACCTTCTCATCTCTGTTTTGGCGGGTAGCCGCAAGATCAGCTATTGTGATTTTATCACTCACACCTCCGAACCGCACTCGAAATGCATCCTTCAACTGCTGCCAATTTTGAATTGATTCTGGTTGCAAGCTAGCATACCACTCAAACGCAACTCCCGTGAGACTAGCAGAAAATTGTCTAAGGAGAAGTGATGGTTTTGCGCTTGTATCTCCACAGGCTGTTACAAAATGAGCCAGTTGTTAATCAGGGTTGCCAATTCCATTGAATTGTTTAAATTTAGGTACATTGTATCCCTTAGGATAAGGTACCAAATCATGATGGCTAGGATAAGGCTTATCACCATCAACTCTTATCTCACCATCTTTTGCATGTTTAAGTTCAGCAGCCACCATCTGTTGTATCTCTTCCCGAGTCATTACAACTGATTGCTCCAGGGTTGGAATACTCGATGTGCCACCAAGTTCTTGAGCAGTTTCTTTTGGTTGAGGAATGGGAGTGTTTGACCTTTGCACCTGCTCAGGACGATTTGCCATCAGGGTTGCCATCTGTTTTTGCATTTGGAATACTGTATCCATTAACATCATCATGTT
The DNA here is from genome assembly GCA_902712375.1 of Dioscorea dumetorum. Lineage (NCBI taxonomy): Eukaryota > Viridiplantae > Streptophyta > Magnoliopsida > Dioscoreales > Dioscoreaceae > Dioscorea > Dioscorea dumetorum. The sequence goes on along the minus strand of CACTHL010000561.1, from coordinate 2,212,950 downwards.
TTCATTCATTTTCTTATATTCTGTTTCTTGGGTTTCTATTTGTTGGAGTTTCTTTTTTATGTTGTTTTGATCTAGAATAAAAACAGGTTCATCATCTTCATGTAGGGGATCTGGCTCTTTATGTGGGATATGGCTTGAACCTTCCCCTCCCACTATGCTTTGAGAATCCATTGCTCGTCTACGAGCTCTTGTGACTGGCCCTGGTTGCTCCTGTTCAGCTACTGGGTCTTCTCGAGCTTCAGTGATCATACGCACAGTATGTATTTCGACATCAAACATGTCTTCATCTTCTGTTCTCCTCTTTCGGTCAAACTTCGAACGAGAAGCCGAAGCTTGACCCTGTGAGATTTGTTTTGGAGAAGCAATCCGGTCAAAAACCGTTTTTCGTGCATTCAACACTAACTGCTTCTTTTTCTGATAAAACTCTCTCGGCTCCATTTTGGCGGACTGCAGTTTCTTTGATGCTGTATATATTTTATAAAGATTTTTGCCGAAGGAATTTTTATGAGATTTTGGCAGTCTGCCCCCTTTCTTTTCGTATGTTTGCGAACGCAACTCCGCAGTTGTTGCGTTCTTCTTCACCATGTTAAGTGGCTCAAATGAATTCTTAAAAGAGCCCATTTGATTATTCTTATGGTTTTGAAATGACACAAAATTTAATTTGTGACTTGGGGTTTTCACCTTCCTTGGTGTCAACCTTGAAAACACAGTTTTTCTAGGCTCCACCTCTTTTGATTGAAAAATCCCACTTTCCCTACCCTTGACAGTAACAGTGAAAGTAGGTTCATCATCTTCATTGTTTGCAGAAACAATCCTTTTAGGACATGATAACCTTTCAAAAACGGATGTTCTTGGTTTCTCATCAAAAATATTTTTTTCAGATGTAGGAATAATGACATTTGGGCGACAGCCCTTGGATGGAAAACGTGGAACCGTTAAGTTTTCCTCAGATACTGAAGTCCTCCTCACAAACTCGACTGACTCAGAGATTGTGCCGAACCTCATCTCAGCTCCAGCAGCTCCAGTGTTGAACACGCAGTTGGGTAGTTGGACTTCCGATCCTTCCCCGAGTAAAATGGTGAGCTTTGGGCTTCCAAGTGCACTTGAATTGGTAAACGTCATTGTTCCCTGGGACAAAATAATAACAATATTAATTTTCTTACATAGGAGTTACATATGCCTTTTACTTGTACTTTTGCCACAAAGATGGGAGGAGGAATTAAAGTGTCCCACCGGGCGTGCCAGAATTTGTGGGATCGAAAATACGCACCCTGGTATCGTGTCGGTGAAGAGACACCAGGCCATATATCGAATCACAAATAATTTATTTTTTATTATATTATTATTATTTTATTTTATTTTTTTTTTTATTTTGTGGACTCTTCCATTCCTAATAGAGGCAAGCCTCTATTATTAATTACCCCAGATTAAAATCTTGGGAACCTCCGATTAAGGGCTTTGAGTACAAGTAAAGGCAAAATATTTTATACACATAATGCAAAATTGTAAAAATTTATTTATTTATTTATTATTTTTATTTCATATATATATACATATATATGTATATTTGTATTTATTACATCACTTATATATATATATATATATATATATATATATATATATATATATATATATATATTGCTTTGCATGTCCCTCGTCACCGCATTGCATGTTTCGTTCTTTGTCATAAAATATATATGTATATTGTTGCTCGTCCCTCGTCACCGCATTACATGTCTTGTTGTTGTCCTAAAATACGAATTTCATTATCGTATTGAAATTTGTATAAAATTTGCCGTTGCATCGAGATAAAGATTTTTGCCGAGCTAACAGGTAGCATCTTCAAATGTACATGGCAAATTTAAATGATATATGGATTCTTTTTGTGAAAGTTTAGGCTGCTAAAATAGAGTACAATGAAAATCATATATTTATTGTAATATAACTAGGGCTTAGTTGGTCATTTCCCATGCCTTGATAAATGATCCCAAAACCTCCCTCAGCTTGCTACGTAAACTTTGTCACATGCCTTCAAAAAAGGTGGGTCCCACTTCTCTTAATGCTAGACTTTTTTGTGAAATGAAAATCAATCTAGTCTTTAAGAAATTTTCGGAGGCTGTGATCTTGAAGCTCTTCTTTTTTGTTTATATGTTATTGTTATAATATATAATATACATCAAAATTGAGACAGCAAGGATAGCAGCTCTTTCACGATCAGAATCAAGGCATGCAAACTTTGACTTTCTTGTGTGTCTAAGTAAGTGCTTCTGATAGTTTGCATAGAAGGGCAAAGTTGCTCCCAATTCTTCCTGAAGGCAAAAAATGCAAGAAGAATCCTTTAATTGAGTGTAAATAAACACCGGTCTGCCTTTGAGAAGAAAGATGACAAACCATCAGAGCATGTCTCATTCTAGTACATGGGCGTCAAAAACAGGACAAGCACCCAGAAAATCAAAGGGGCGTCCCTGGCGCAAAGTTTGGCGATTACTGGATGAATTAGTTAATAGTAATCATATTTTACTTTTATTAAATGATGAATGAAATGTAATGAGATGCAAGGTTGTTAAGGGTGTTTCTTAGAGGGAGTGGAGCATCATTGCCTATCAGGTGCTTGTTATAATGCCTGACTGACATTTTGTTTACAAATCATTGTAATGGGCTTATATAAGAATTGAAAAAAAACAACCAAATGGAATAAGAAAAATATTCCCCCATGTCTCTCATTCTTCTCTCTCATATTTTAGTCTTCATGTTCATTTCCATCATGTCAATGGCAGCAGCTCTCGGCTTTGGCTTGAACATCTTCGGCATCACTATCTTTTTTTTTTCGGCAACGAATATCTTTAGCACCGGGACAATAGCAGACGATTCCAACATGCGACTTCTAACCATGTGATGATGAGAAAATTTGCTAACTCATCTGCTTAGAAGTCTTATTTTCTCCATAATGGAACATTTTATAGAAACAAATACCCTTCTAATTATCTGTTTTTTTTTATCTCTATGTTCACATAATAAATAAATTGAGATGGGAGGGCAGTGAAATTTCCTAATAACCAACAAAGCCAACTCATCCTTGTCAACAATACACCACCATATCTCAGACTTGCCATTAGTCCATGGAGCTTGCAAATCTGAGTATTTTTTTTTTGAAATTATATGATCATTGGTTTCCAGTCCATAAGTTCCTCATCCTGCATAAAATATTCTTCCACCTTAGCTTTACGTTTGAGCGGCTACCGCACCAGTGGCAGCGATAGTGTTTTTTTTTATTTCTTTAACTTTTGTATGTATACGGGATATGAGTGGTGAATGACCGTCAACGGCGGCGACAAGTGATGAACGATCGTCGATAGCGGCGATGAGCGAGGGATATTCCACCCTCGCTCATGTCGACCTCGGCGGTGGACGGGCGAAGACGATGATGAGTGGTGAACGATCGTCGACGGCGGCGACGAGCGAGGGATATTCCACCCTCGCTCATGTTGACCTCAGCGGTGAACGGGCAAAGACGATGACGAGCGGTGAACGATCATCGACGGCGGCGACGAGGAGCAAGGGATATTCCACCCTTGCTCGTATCGACCTCGGCGGTGAAGACGGTGACGATAACCACAGCGACCTCTTCTTTATATATATATATATATATATACGCGCAGCAGAAGAAAAAAAGAGAAATAAATAAATAAATAAACAAGGACCTTCTTCTTCTTCCTCTCTAAACTCTCTGTTTCCTTCTCTTTTCTTCTCTTTTTGCTTTCTCTCCTCTCTCAGAATTTTCTCTCTCTGAATACCTTTCTCTTCTCTCAATCTCCCCCTCTCGTTTTCTCTCTCTAAAAATCCTCCCCCTTGGCGTCTTCCACTCACCCTTCCTTTTATATCTCTTTTTTTTTATTAATTAATTTTTTTAATTTTTTTTTAAAAGTTAGTGGTTCATCAAGAGATAAACGAGAGTTCTTATCCAAATCTTTTTTTTTATTTATTTATATATATATATATAATCCTTATCCACATCTCTTTTTTTATTTACTTTTATATATATATATATATATATATATATATATATATATATATATATATATTATTATTATTTTTTTTTACTTGTTATTTATTCATTGATTTTTTTTAATATCTGTCTCGTGATGCGCACTCAAGGATAATCTTGAAGTGCCTCGAGATTTTTTATAATCCCAGAAATTGAATATATATTCTTTTATTATTTAGATTGCCTCGAGATTTGTACTCTTGGCCAATCTAGGGATTTGAATAATTTTTAGATCGCCTCGAGATCTGTGCTCTTGGCTAATCTTGCAATTTAAATATTTTAGATCGCCTCGAGATCCGTGCTCTTGGCTGATCTTGTAATTTAAATATTTTAGATCGCCTCGAGATCCGTGCTCTTGGCTGATCTTAAATATTTTAGATCGCCTCGAGATCCGTGCTCTTGGATGATCTTGCAATTTAAATATTTTAAATCACCTCGAGATCTGTGCTCTTGGCTGATCTTGTAATTTAAATATTTTAGATTGCCTTGAGATCTGTGCTCTTGGCTAATCTTGTAATTTAAATATTTTAGATCGCTTCGAGATCTGTGTTCTTGGCTGATCTAGGGATATATATATCCAAATAATATCCATTTGATTTATTTTAATATTATCCTAATTACATTAAAATTTGGAATATGTAATTAAGATAAACCTATTTTGATTAGAATATTGGATTTTTTTTTTTTTAAAATAAACTCATTTTGATTAAAATCAGGATATCATAAAATTTTATATAAACAATAATCTAATACAAATATCCCTAAAGTTTCAAGTCCAAGCACCCAATGTAAGTTTTAGCTCATCATAGAGCACAAAGCAAGTAAGTAAACATACAAGATCAAAATCATAAATATAATAGTAAGCAACACGCCTTCAAGACACAAAGAATGACGAATCAACGTGAAGTTCCCTCGACGTTGACGGAGTGATTGCCCTTGATAGTGCAGATGCCCTAATAGATGATGATGATGATGATGGAGCTAAACATCGGCATGGGTTTTCTTGCCTTGAATGAGTTGAAGTCACCTTTTGATCTCCTCTACCGTGGCTCTTCTCCTCAGCCCTAATGCCTCCTCAACCGTCTCCAGAACGCAACTCTCCAGGCGTCCCCTTTTTTCTCATCAGTAAAATCTTTTATACATTTAAGTTAACGGGAGGCTTACGGGCGTAAGTCAAGGCCGTAAGCCTCGGGGTTTATATCGATCGTGTGCCTTACGGTCCAGCATACGGTTCCAAGCTACTCCCGTAAGGCTGTCTATCTTCTGGTTACAGTCCCCATTATGGCCGTAAGCGGGAGACCGTAAGCCCTGTCCTACTAGTTTCTGCACTCCTTCTTACGGGCGTTTGTGTCCTCTGTAAGCCTCTCTGGATGATCCTTACGGCTAGGCTTACTGGCGTAAGCACACCCGTAAGTACTGTTTTAGATCTCACTTTCCTTACAGGCATAAGCATACACGCAAAAGCTTTGGTCTGAAGGTTACGGCCATTACCCGAGCAATAAGTAACTCGTAAACAGTTCTGTCTTGCAGGTGTTTATGTTTGGAAAACTCTATCTTCTATATTTTCATCATTCATTCCTTCTTTTGGCTTTCCTTTAGCTCAATGTCTACCTGGTGCCTGCAAGAATGAGTCGCGCCTCATTTGGTATTGTTTTTCACATAATCACTCAAATACTAATCAGATAAGTGTACAAATGATATATAAAATATAGTATAAAAGTACACTTATCACTTCTATATAACATTTGTTACCTTTGTTAATTAAAGTACACAAGTTCTTTCTTCCCAATGGTATTAGAGCCCAAAAGAGTAACATCAACTTGATAATCACACTGCTTGCCAATCGGACTCCGTTCAAAGCTCCTCCTCTGACACTAGCAACATCACCATCCGCCGTCGTTGCCATCTTCAACCAAGATGCGGCCATCTATCACATCCGGCCATCTTCTCCTTGTCTTCCCTTCTCTCATCTTCTTAAGATCCGGCCATCTCCTCATAGATCCGGCTATCTACAAGGGAGATCTGACCACCCACCACAAAGATTCGGCCTCTCCTTATCTTTTTATCTATCATCCTCTCAAGATCCGACCATCTCCTCTTAAATCTGGCCACTCACAAGTGAGATGAGGCCATCTACAAGCGAGATCCAGTCATCCATGCTGCCATCAACCTTCCCTGGTGGACATAGGGTTTGAACCCTAATTTGAAGTTTCTTACATTTAAAAAAAATCAATTTAAAAAAAAACAGAAAACAAATAAAAAAATTAAAACAAATAAAAAAATCAGAAAAAATCAGAAATTGTTTTACTCCATTCTATTCTAGTTTGATGTTTTTCCTTGTTCCCAACATTTAGGTTTTCATTAAGAAGACAAATACATATTAAGTTCTTGTATTTCAGTGTATCTTACTAGAAATTGTACTATTATCATGTCTAATCTTAAAAAAAAAAACAATGTTTCTACTACTCTCTCTTCAACTTCTCCTATCTTCTCTACTTCACAATATCAGCAACATTCATTCATTGCCATCTATGTCAGTGCTTAGGCTATTCTCAAACTTACATCTACAAATTATACTGCATGGCCTCCCTAATTTAACTCTTTGTTAATTGGGTATGATTTGTTAGGCTTTGTTGATGGCACACATCCCTATCTAGCTTCTACTATTGTAAGTTCTAATTCAACTCCACCTGTACTTAATCCGGCTTTTGCACTATGGGTTCATCAAGATCAATTGCTTTTGAAAGCCATCATTGGATCAGTCTCTCCTACCTTAGTAACATTTATTGTATCTTCTTCCACTGCACGTGATGCTTGGAAAACCTTGGAAAAAACCTATGCCTCCCCGTTTCATGGTCGTATCATGGAACTTCGTAGTCATCTTGCAAGCCTCTCATAGGGCGCACAGACGATCACTGCCTATATGAAGGACATCAAAACTTGTATTAACTCACTTGCCCTTATGAATAAGCCTGTTGATTTTGATGATCTATCGATCCGCATTCTAAATGGGCTTGATCCAGCAAATTCTAATCTGTCTCATGCTCTTCAAGTTCGTGATTCACCATTTGAGTTCGAGGAACTATTTGAAATCCTGCTCAACTATAAACCTCAATTATGACTTCTAACTCCTCAATCAGTTTCTCTTGCCACAGCCAAACTTCTGAATCCTCAACAGGTTGCTCCTGCCATAACTTTCACTACTTCCACAAGGTCATCACAACCCAAACCTTCATGCTTTGGACTCCAACATCGGCCCACTCAGACTCCTTATCCTCACTTCCATGTGTCTTTGCCGCTAGGTATGACTTCATCATTTCGCTCACCAGTACAGTGGAAAACTCGTCTACCTATTGCATCACTTGGGTCAACACCACGGAGATATCTTGGTAAGTGTCAGATATGTGGCACAGTTGGTCACTTTGCTTGACAATGTTCATTTATATGCAGTCTGCATGAGCTTCTCTACCTCCTGCTCCAAGTCGCTCACCACTGCGGTCTCAGCCACAAGCTAACACGGCTTCTTATTATTCGCCCGTTACATCATCAGATTGGGTACTTGATTTTGGTGCTTCGCATCACATCACCAATGACCTGAGCACTCTCTTTGCATTATACATATTCCGGTCCCGACAACGTAGTTCTTGATGATGGTACATGTCTTTCCATCGCTCACTCTAGCACTATCTATTTACCTATCTCTTCATCAACACTTATTTTAGATAAAGTTTTACATGTTCCAGCTATGCCCATGAATTTACTCTCGGTGTCCGCCTTGTGTGCTACTAATAATGTGACTGTCGCATTTTTTGATGATTGCTTTCAGGTGCAAGACCGTCGCACGGGGACAATTATGGTCACCGGTCAACACCATGATGGTGTTTATCTCCGGCCCAAATCATCTTCTCACTCATCCAACAATTAGTGCTTAGCTTTGTCATCTCGTCATGTCGTCTTCTTCAATTTTGTAATGGCACAACCGTTTGGGGTATCCTTCAATTAAAGTTCTTAAGAAAATATTGTCTTCGTTTAATGTTTCTTTTCCTAGGTCTGCTTTTCAAAACTTTTCTTGTTCTTCTTACAACATTAATAAAAGTCACAAGCTTCCATTTGCTTCATCTTCTATTAGCTCTGTTGCTCCACCTGATGTCATTTATTCTGATGTTTGGACTTCACCTATTCTTTCTGTTGATGGATATTAATACTATTTTATTTTTGTGGATCACTTTACCAAATATATTTGGTGTTATCCTCTCCAAAACAAATATGAAGTTTACTCTATTTTTATTAACTTTAAAGCTCTTGTTGAAAATTATTTCTCTTCCATCATCAAAACCTTGTTTACAGACAATGGAGGAGAATATGTTGCTTTTCACTCACTCCTTTCTACTAATGGTATCACTCATCTCACCACTCCACCATATATACCTGAACTCAATGGCTACTCTGAACGTCGCCACTGACACATTGTTGAAACTGGCCTTGCATTTTTACATCATGGCTCTCTCCCAACAAAATTTGGTCCTATGCATTTACCACAACTTTGTATCTTATTAATCGAATGCCCAAGGAGAACCTATCGTTTTTGTCCCCCTTACAAAAGCTCTTCAACAAACAGGTGTTGTCCACCAAATTTCGAGTCCTTGGTTGTCCCTATTTTTTCGGGATTACATCCTTACAGTTCTCACAAACTATCTCCTCGATCTCATCCATATCTCTTTCTTGGCTATTCTCTCACTCATAGTGCCTTTCTTTGCCTTGATCTTTCTGGTCAATGTGATTTTGTTTCTAGACATATTTAGTTCGTTAAACATGAGTTCCCATTTCCATCTTAACAATCCTCGTCCTGCTCTAACCCTAACTCACTACTAAATGCTACATCATGGCTTCCCGTCCCACAATTGTCTTTGTTTGACTGTTTGGCATCAAGTGATCCGACACTTCATTCTTCAGTCACATCACAAGCGGCAGCGGTCTTGGATGATGAGTGTGCCTTATTTGATGCTTCCCCAGACACCATCACTAATCCTCTGGTTTCTCCTTATGTTGGCACCTCTAACTTGGATCCCAAAGCTTCTTCTGGTGGGAATTCTCATCATATGATCACCAGACTTAAGAATTCTATCGTGAAGCCTAATCCCAACTATGGTCTTTACACTGTAGTTTCTGGTAACATTGAACCTTTCACTATCTCCCAAGCAATGCATAATCCACTATGGGCACAAGCCATGCATGATGAGCATCACGCTTTTCTTTGAAATCACACTTGGGACCTTGTTCCCCTAGATCCAAATCAAAATCTTGTTGGCAATAAGTCGGTCTTCCGCATTAAAAGTCATCCCGATGGCTCCATTGATAAATATAAGGCCCGACTAGTTGCAAAAGGATTTCATTAGCTTCCTCGCATCGACTTTCATGAGACCTTCAGCCCCGTTGCCAATCCCGTTACCATCCATACAGTTCTTTCCATCATCTTCCACTATCATCGGCCTCTTAAACAACTGGATGTCAACAATGCCTTTCTTAATGGGCATCTTACTGAAGAGGTGTTTATGGTACAACCACAAGGTATAATTGATCCTCAATTTCCTCATCATGTTTGTCGCTTACGCAAAGCCCTCTATGGCCTTAAACAGGCTCCTCGTGCATGGTATAATGAACTATGGCCTTAAACACTCTTGGTTCTGTTGCCTCTCGGGCTAGTGCATCATTGTTCATTCTCATCCAGGATCATAATATTATCTACTTTATGGTCTATGTGGATGATCTTATGATTACAGGTAGTGATTTATTCTTGGTCAACCACATCATCCACGAGTTAAATGCCAAGTTTTCTATCAAAGATTTTGGTACTCTTAGCTACTTCTTTGGTATTGAAGTTCTACCCACTTCTACTGGTTTACATTTTACTCTACACAAGTACCTTGTTGATCTCCTTCTTCGCCATAACATGCTTGATTCCAAACCAGTTTCTACACCTCTTGTTGCTAGTACCCAATTATCCATATCTGATGGGATCTCCAGCTACTGATCCCATTCGTTTTCGCCAGGTCATTGGTGGTCTTCAATATCTTCGCATGACTCGCCCAGATATTTCCTATGCTGTGAATAAACTCTCTCAATTCATGTATGCCCCCTCTAAAACTCATTGGAGGTGCTGTTAAGCGTTTTCTTCGCTATCATAATGGCACTCAAAATCTTTGGATTCGCTTGTTGTCTAACACACCTCTTACACTCCATGGTTACTTAGATGCTGATTGGGCTGATGATCCTAATGACCATACCTCTACTAGAGCTTATGTTATGTTTTTTGGTGCTAATCCTATTTCCTGACGTTTTACCAAACAATGGATTCGATCCTTACTTACTGAGCTCCAGATTCCTGTGTCGCATGTGCCTACTATCCACTCATATAATCTTAGGGCTACTTATTTGTGTGCAAATCCCGTCTTCCTCACTAGTATGAAACATCTAGTTGTTGATTACCACTTTGTTTATGACTTTCTTCAATCCTCAACACTTCACGTTGTTCTTGTCTCTTCTACTGATCAACTTGCAGATGCTCTCACCAAGCCTCTTCCGTGTCCTAAACTAACTACGTGTTGTCACAAGATTGGTGTTATAGAAAGTACACCATCTTGAGGAGATGTATTTGGGTTATTACTTAGTGATATTACAAATATACCCACACACTTGTAATCTTCTATATAACATTTGTTACCTTGGTTAATTAAAATATACAAGTTCTTTCTTCCACAGTTACATTCTCAAGCATGCAACTAGTAAACCAAACATATCAATGTAAAATATTTATCAATCTTCAAACTAACATTTTCTGCGAAACAAAAGTGGATCATTTTCACTATTCTAAGAATCATATTACTAAGTACGACATTCTTTGGAATCTTGTTTTGTAAAGGCATGTAGCAATACATAAACCAATCTCCTTGTAAATGTGCTTCAAATTTTCTTTCTTTATTTAGCCTCAACATAGCTAATCTAGAAACTGGCATTTGAGACTCTCCAAACATGGTGAGGCTTCTTCAAGAATAATCTTTCGCAGTTGCCTTTGATAGAGATGGTCCAATTTACTGGGGTTCACAGGACAAAATTGGTGAAAATTTCCGCGGTGATCACTGTAGCAGCAGTATAGCAAAAAAAAAAAAACACTATAACAACTACTGTAGCAAAATTACTGTTTATGTGCAGCCTTCATGCGGGCGAAAATTGACGCACATCTCTTTGCCAAGTCTGTGCAGGAGCACAGAGCCCGCATGGCTCTCTGTCTACCTTGTGCGGCTTTATGTGCTGGCGCACGTTGCCCGCAGACTCCTCTGCCGCCCTTGTGTGGGTCTTGTGCGGCCTCTTTGCGGGTTTGTGACCTCCCTAGATCACTTACAACTTTCCAAAGGCGATTTCAACCCCTCTTTATTATTTACAACGGACTAATGACCTCTCAAACACATTAAATGCAAATGACAATGAAAGACACCAATTTTTGCGTGGATAACCCTTCAAATTGAGGGAAAACCCACGGGACTCCTTAGATCCACTTCAAATCTTTTCCACTATATCAACTAAGGATTACAAAGTCATCTCTAGGTTAAACTAGAGGTAAACATATCCAATGACATCCACATTCACATGCATCATCATCAAAGATGGATAACCAACACCAAGTAGGGATTAATAAAAAAAAATCTAACCTAACCAATAGGAAGAGCTTCTTGCAAGGATTCTTCACCCGGAGTTTGAGTGAAATCCGGCACCATATCACCATCCGGTCATCTTGCCCTAGCTCCGCTTCTTTCTCCTTCTTCCTTACTTCGTTTCTCTTATCTAATGAAGCAATGAAGAAGATCCTCTCCCTCTAAATTGTCAAGTTTACCCCTTCCTAGTTGATATAGTTTTTTTTTCGTTTTAACTTGGGCCTTGGAGGAAGCCCAGCTTTAATTCATAGTTGGTAGCCCACCAAATGGGCTGGACCCAACACAATTCAACAACCTAGGGAGTTCAATTCGCCAGCTTCTAAGGCCTTTGTTAGAGTAGAGATTCCAAGTTGGCATAATTTGACATGCATTGGTGATGATGTGATAGAAGTCATGACGTGGCTTGATGATGAGGCACGAGACTACATGACAACTATGATGACATGGCTTTGGAGAATAGTTAACTTGAAGACACAAAGCTATCTAATAAGGAGTTATGTTTAACAAGCAGATCAACTTTGAGTGCCTCCCTTAAAGAGCAACCAATGATGGTGTAAAGGGCAACATTAACCCCTTGTTTGGTTAAGGGGGGGTGTGTGTTTGAAGGGTTAAGAGAGAGTTTTGAGGAATACCCCCCCCCCCTTTCCCCTTCCAAACCCTCCAAACCACACTCCTCCAAATCGGGGTCTTTTTGATGAGTGGGTTTTTTTATTTTTTATTTTTTTTAACTAGAATGCCTTTATCTTTTAAATATATTACACTAATATCCTCTTTATAACCCTAGATCGCTCTCCCCACTTTCTCATCTTCAGGCTCGGATGATCGGCGGCGCATTAAGGTAATTGTTTTTCATTGTTTGTGAGAAAGATGGGGTTTTCAGTTAAATTCTTAGATTTTGCTCTGATTGTGAGAAAGATGTTTTTGATTGTGATAAATATTTTTTTTGTTTGAATCTTGGATTTCAGTTTATTTTAGATTTTATTGTTGGTTTGTTAAACTTTTTCTTATCCTCTTTATGCAGGAGCTCCATTGTTTAAGGATTTTTATAACCCTGTTGATTAAGCCCTCATCTTGATAAAGGTTGGGATTAATTCTTTGAATAATGTTTATGATAATCATTCTGTAAATGAAGTTTGTCCATTGAATAATTTTCCTACTCGTAATTTGTGTTTTTGTCCCTGTTTACTACTTAAATGTATGTAATAACATATTCTTTTGATAGAGCATCAACATGTAACGCAACTTGTTAGTTATTTTCAGGAGCTTTCATAGGATAGTTATTTCTCATCATTATATATTTACACAACCATAGATTATGCAAATATATGCTCTTTATGTTGCCATATCTCTTTGTTCATCCATACATAATTAATTAAACACCAAGAATATATATATATCCAAAAGTCAATAATTCATCAATTTCTGCTGTGATATGAGGAATAATAATCATTATTTTTTACCACATTAACTCTAATAATGAATTGATACAATACACACACACACATATATATATACACACACACTTGTAATTTTTTCCTCATTGCTTTTTGATACATAAAACACTAAATAATTTTACCATTTCAATTTTGACTTTTCATTCATTATGTGTTAGGTTTTAGTTTCTACATATGGTTCATATAATAATTCTCATAATTTATATTTTTATCAAATTTAGATGGACACCAATGAAGTTATAGGTTGGTGGATTATGGTGTAAAATATGGTCGCTCACATTGTTTGCCTCGTTGCTCAATGGTATTTCATCTAAAAGCATTCTTGTAAAAGAAAAATAACATACACTATAAGCTCTGAAAGAGAATGAATTAGAGATGAAATAATGGCACGTATTACGGACAGTGACAATAGTCGTAATATAGTGAGAATGGGGCATTCTACATTTTTTAAGTTAAAACTGAAATGTTAGAGAAAGAAGATGGCCTAAGACCTACTCGATGGGCAAGTGTGGAAGAACAAGTTGCAAAGACCTTATATATACTAACACATAGTGCAAAGAATCGTGAAGTGAACTTTTTGGTTTCGACGTTCAGGAGAACCTATTGGTCGCCATTTATATAATATTATACAAGCTATAATGCAATTACAAGAGAAATTTCTTATCCAGCCTAATGGTGAGACGGTTCATCCTGAGATACTTTGTAATTAAATACTTTTTCCGTACTTTAAGGTAAATTTTTAAATATTTTAGCACATGTACATCTATTCCACACAATTATGACAATAAGCATTTTGACATTGATATTTTATATCATGTTCATGTGTGAGTATTGTGTTGGCACAATTGATGGGACTTATATACATAGGAAAGTGACTCGTGAAGAGGCTCCTCAGTATCCCGGTAGGAAAGAGTATCCAACACAAAATGTCTTAGCGGCATGCACATTTGATTTAAAATTTACATACGTACTTACTGGATGGGAAGGTACTGCATCAGACTCTAGAATTATTAAAAATGCATTAACGAGAGAGGATAATTTGAAAATTCCTACTGGTAAATCAACTGTTATTTACTCCTGATTTTCTTTATTGTTCAATCTTAACTACAATGAACCTACTCTAAATTAAGACCTTATTATCCATTCAGGAAAGTATTACCTTGTAGATGATGGCTTCATGTTATCGAAATAATTGATCGCACCTTATAGGGTAGTGCGTTATCATTTGAAGGAATATTCAACAAGAAATCTTCCACAAGATCATAGTGAATTATTTAATCCTCGTCATGCATTATTACGTAACTCCATTGAACGAGCTTTTGGTGTTTTGAAGAAGCGGTTTATTATCATTTCAAATGCTTCTGATTCTTGTTATGGATTAAAAGCTCAAAACTCTATAATTTTAGCTTGTTGCGTTTTGCATAACTTTTTGATGTCAGTAGATCCTAATGAGGATCTTATAGCAGAGGTTGATGCAAAGTTAGCAAGACAAGAAGTAACTTATGATGAGTATCATACTCATAGAAGCAATAATGAAGATGCTACTCAAGGAGAGCGTTTACGAGATGAATTGTCTACTGCAATGTGGAGGGATTACACACAACAATAACTAAATCATTAAATTTTAAGTTTGTAGCAAATGGTCCAAACATTAACTAATTTTATATATTTCATAACTTTAATTATACTTAATTAATTACATTTCTTTGTTGTTATTGCGTTTATTATGAATGTGATGTGTATGTTTATTTTAATTTGTAAATATGTGATACTTTTGTGATTAGACAGGATGCCACAAAAAAAAAATAACTTGGGCAAGGGAATCACATCAAAAACACTATCATGGACGGCTGCAATGGATACAGTGTTATTCGATGCATTCCTGAATCAATATAACATAGGACTTAAGGTGAATGGCACTTTCATTTCAAAGGCTTATGATAATATTATTGAAGAACTTGCGAAGAATTTCAACATTAAGATCGAAAAAACTCAAGTTAAAAGTCGATGGAAGATCTTGAAGAAACACTTTTCGGATGCTTATGATATCTTTAAGAATGGCATGAGTCGATTCTCCAGGGGATCCAATATCACAAGTGTGGATGGCCGAACCGAAGTATGAATGATCTCATCAAGGTAAAATATAAATTTCTTTGGGTTATTACAAAAAACTTTTAATTATTTTCAAATGGAATACTAATTTTTAGTTAAGTTTTAAATACTCCTTAGCTCTTTTTGCTGTTGTGTTTTGAAATTGATAATGCAACTGTAGTGTATGTATGTAGGTGAAGCCACAAGCAAAGATGTATATGCAAACTCCTATGCCACACTATGACAAAATGATTATTTTGTATGCAAAATACAGGGCTACAGTAAAGTATTCTGAAACAGCTTTCCGAGTTGAGAAAACGTTCGGGATCTATTGCTCCGAGAGGACTTCACCGACTCCACATATGATAGTGATCTCATCATATCTCAATTCTCATTTCAAAATACACCTCATGATATAGAAGATGATGTGGACATAATATAGCCTTCACCAAGTGAAAATGTTTCTCCATCTTTACATGGCATTAATGGTGGAAATAAGAAGTCTAAAAAATCTATTGACAAAGAGAAGAAAATTATGGAGCAAGGGATGAAAGATGCAATAGAGAAAGTGGCTGATGCAATTAAGTCATCTGGAAAACTCATTGCGGAGAATATTAGGACTTCTAATAAGATTATTGGAAAGAAAGCTCCAATATCTCCAATGGAAATTTATCAAATCTTACTGGATTTAGGATTTCAACCACCATTGCTCTATAATATTTACACTAAACTTATAATGAACGTGGATTTATTAAATGCGGTACTTGGTTGTCCAATAGAATACCACAAGGATTTTATTTTAAGTGAAGCTCTTAGTGATTTTAATAACTTTAATATGTGATGGTTCTAGGCAAGGATTTTTTTAAATAATAATAATAATTATTATTATAATTATAATTATTATTATTATTATTATTATTATCATCATCATCATCGTCATCATCTATGGAAATACATTATGTTACATGCTTTATGTTTTTATTTTGTAAGTATTCTCATAGAGAGTGGAGGAATCCTCAGCTGCAGTTATATATGTGTGGCATTTTTGACATGCATAGTCATGTTGACGTTTAGCATATTAAACATTAAGGCTGTGTTTAATTGGCAACATGAAAAATGGGTGAAAAAGAAAATTTTTCCATGGAAAACGAACAAATACACGTTTGATTGGCATTATTTTCTAGCCAAAAAATCAAAAATTTTCAATAGAAAATTTTGATTTTGTTGTTTGATTACTTGTATTTTCGTAACATTTTCTATGGAAAAAGCCACATTAGTTGTTTGATTGCATCAATTTGCCCCGGAAAAGTCATATTTTTCATGAAAAATTTTCTCCATAAAAATATTTTTGCCTACCTAAAATGCTATTTAATCCCAATATATCATTGTTTAAGATTTTGTAATAGATATTTTTTGTGTACACAAGAATTCAATCTCAAAATTGATTCAAATTTTTTTAAAGTGTTTAACTCTGATTAATTTATTACTGCATTTCATTTTTTTAAAAATTATTAATAAGTTGGTGTTGATGTTAGTATTTTGAACATTATGTTGATGTAGTGTTTTGAACAATATGTTGATGTTTGTCGAGTTAGGATTGTATCAGATGATGCTTAAGATGAGTTAGTTTTTCAGGATATTAATCATATTTATAAATGTTGTTTATATGAGATGGTGTTTTTGATGTATAATATTTTGAATATTATGTTGATATTTTCGTAAACATGGAGGTTCTCACAATGTGTAGGTATCCATGTTGCTTTCATATCTATGTTTTCTTGTTACATTTTGCATTTTTTTATGTGAATGGATGAGTATGTTGCTATCTTTGTATATGTTGTTACTCTTGATGGAACTTGGGAGGATGCTGAGTCCATTATTGCTAAGCATTTTTTTTTTTTTGAGAGAATGTTAAGCATTTGTTTGATGTATGTGATATGTTTATGTGCTATGTTTGTTATAAAGCCCCACTTTTTTTTAACTATTTTTATTATCTTTAATTTTTTTTTTATGTAGGTGATTATAGTTCTTATCTCAAAATAATGCTATCCTAATTATCGTAATTTGCAACTTACTTTTGTGAAATAGAAGATATTTCTAATTTAAATTTAATTATAAAAAATATTTTTAAAAAGGGCAAATTGGTCCATCCTCCTCCCCTATTATTTTAATTTAATTATTTAAATTTAATTACAAACCCTCCATCCTCCTCCCCTCCTAACTCCCCCCTCATTCCCCTCCACCTAATTCCCCCTAACTCCCCCTTTGAACCAAACAAAGGGTGTAAACACATCTATATCTGGCAAGAGAATCAACTTGGGAGATCCACTCTTTTGAGGCTATGCATATATTGAAGCCTATATTAGTGGGAGGCAAAATGAAGACACAAGCCATGAAAAGCAAAAGTAAGCAAGAAGACAAAGGCTAAAAAAAGGCGTGAACCATATTTAGCAAGGCAACTTTAAGTTCAGATTTGAAAGTATATTAAAGCTAATAATGGGCGGAGCTATTTGAAAACATAACTACATGGATAAGATTGAAGATAAAATCGTGAAGAACCAAATTTGGATAAATAAAAATCAAATTTGGGAATAAGAAGATTGTCAAAAATCTAACTTGGATGAATGAAAGATTAAGTTTGGTAACAAGATACTTGTGAAGAATTAAACTTAAATAAATAAAGATCAAGTTTGAAGATTTGAAGGCTAAACTTGGATGACTTGGAGATCAAGGTTGGTAGGAGATTTGAAGATCTTTTGAAGATTATCATTAATATGATAAAGACACACCATGTGGGGTGTGACCCTAGTGAGAGTACTGTTGATAAGACGGTGAGAAAGCAAGGCAGTTGCTGGCAAATTGAGCTTTGGAGAATTCGACTACATACGACTTAGATTGATACAACTAGGAGTGTTGAAGGCATCATAAGGTAGCATTGCAACTGAAGCTAAAACTCATTTAGGATTAACATGAGGGTCACGTTGCAAGATTAATTACAACTTGAGGTGCAACATCTAAGTTTGGAAGGAATCCAAATTAGAAAGTTGTGGAGATTCCCAAAGAGGGAGAAGTTATCTTTGGGACATGGAGATGTCTATATAAGAGACCCTGCTATGAAGACTTAGGATTAGCCACTGGAGAGAGACCCTAGTGTCTGGATGAGAGAATGCTTATCTAGCAAGCTAAAGAGGATGGTTGTATACCTTTGTGAGGATGAGTGACAGTATTGTACTCATGTTTATTCCACTATTTTAGTGGATTTTATTTCTAGACTTGACCCCCAGATAAAAGCAAGTGTTGTGCCAAATCAAATTACCAATTTGTGAATCTCTTTCCATTGGTTTGTGAAGTGTATTGTGTGTGATTGTGTGAGATTCTGATTGATTTTAACCCACATACATTTGGTGGAATTAACAATCATAATTAGAGGAGGAACTGCACAAGAAAAAAATAGCTCGACTTAGCCTCGCGCCGGAACTAGCCTGCAACTAGTTACATGTTAGTGTTTACCCAACCTGTGACGCAATAGGTCACCGATAGTCAAACCCATGACCTCCGACCTATTAACACAACTCCTTAGCTAACTGGGCTAGAAACTATTATTAATAAATTATTAGGAAAAGTATACATACGTAGATAATTGTCGAGAGCCCGACTTTATTAAAACACTACCTTCTAGTTTACTAAGGGTGTCGACATAGATATAAAATTCAATGTCTTTAAATGGGGCAAGGTAAGAGAGGTGGGCAAGGGGTGCAAAGGGAGCGAGGCCATGGCCCGCTTGGCTTTTTACAAATTCCCTTATTTTTTTATAAATTTATAGATAGTTTAAATTCATTTATATAGTTTCGCAAATCCATTGGTTTTTAATAAATTTATTTATATAGCCTAAACATATTATATTTTTAATGGTGCTTTTTAAAATTCCTCTATTTTTTTTTATAAATTTGCATATATACTTAACAAAAATTATATTTTTTTTTCAGAAAAAATATTTGCATAAAATCTATTATTTGGTCTCCTTTGCTTATTGTTCGCCTCTTTGGTCTTTGTGGTAAGGAAATGGAAACTCGTACCCATTTCTTTCATTAGTTGTAAAGTGCATTTTTGAGTGTCTTACCAGCTTGTGTGTGGATTTTTTTGTTAGTGGAAATATGTTGGATAATACGCATTCTTTGTTATCGTCACAAAACATTGAAATTCAAGTTTACACTGATAATTAGAAACATGCTTACGTTAAGAAAGAAGAAGTAGAGATGGAAAGTCAAGAAAATAGTGACTTCTTTTTCATTGATAACATGATAAGCACAACAATGGCACCCAAGTACAAGTAAGAGCTAGAACTTAATACTGGTATATAGGTAAGTAGACGACAACTCCAATTCAATGTAAGAAGGCCACGTAGGCTTTCGTTCCTCTCGCACCTAAGCAAGGGCGAAGGGAGGGGGTTAAAGGGGGTTGTCAAGCTCCCCTTGGCCCATCAGCCCATCATATATATATAAGGTGCCATGTATTCTAGGGGCATGTGTATATTTTGAATCTACGCACGTTTCTAGGGGCCTTTGGTCGGGCCCATTTTCTCTCCCTCCTCCTCCGCTAACTTTCTTTCTTACTTTTTTTATTTTTTGCAAGCGCCTACTGATGTCTACAAATGATGAATTGTAATAATATATGATACTCTCTCCATTCTGAATAGCAAGTCATTTTAAAAAAAATTTCTTGTTCCAAATTATTTGTCATTTTATAATACCAAGATAATATTTATTTATTTATTTTTCAAAGTTATATAAATGAAAAAAATCATATTTATAGTCCCAAGGAAAATGTAACACTCTAATAAAGAATAGTTTAGTTATTTGGTTCATTTGTATTCAAAATTGTAACATATTTAATGTTGTTCTTGATTCTTATGCAAAAACCTTAAACGATTTCTATTTGAGAATGAAGGGAATATATAAAATATATATTATATGATAGACAAGTCTTCATTTTTTTTTATGAGAATAGACTCATTTTCAAGATTTTACCATCATAGACCACTTAACTCACCTGATATTTATTCTGATGACTTTTTCAAATAAAATCTTCGAGTCCTAAAAGGTTGCAACTTCAAACACACATCTAATGATGGTAGTTAGAAAAGGCTCTAATTTTATTGAATGTTATGATCTTTTAAGCCTTACTATGAACCTAATTGAAAGCATAAAGCATTTAGTTTTTCCACTAACATATCACTTTATTGAATTAGCTACAATCTAATTACCAGTGGTAACAACATTAGTTGAAAAGCTTTTTCAATAATTAACATCATGAAAATTGAGTTGCGATATAAGATAAAGAATTTATGATAGTGTGCTGCCATGAACGACAAATGTTTGGAACAATTGATAACAAAATTACTTTAGAGCATTTTCAAAATATACAACACTCAAAGATTCAACTCCAACCTCGTAGTGGCAGTCATTAGCAGTATATATATTTTATATTTTTTAAAATATTAATTATTATTATCTCACATATGAATAAATATAAATTTGTTAAATATTATAATTTTTTAAAGGTAAAGTCAGTGCTCTATTAGTTTTTCTCCTAGTTCTTTCACTGCACTCAATAGTACGAGTAAGATACTTAATTCGATAAGTAAAGAATTAAGTGCAAATCTTTCATCTTAATTTAAGCTATTTTCAATTATTAGTAATTGTCTCAAATTGTTCTGAATTATTACTAATTATCTCTAATTTGTTAACTATTTAATTTAGTTTAGAAACCGGTTCGCCAATTTTTTTATATGTTTTTAATAAAATCACTACAAAAAGTAAAGATCGGTTTGTAATAAAAAAAAGTCATCGGCTCCGGCTCATCTCAAAGAAGTAGAAATGGTCATAATAAAAAGTCAGGCCTAATGCAAGAGGTCCCTTTTAATAAAAAAAAACAAATATTTTAATGACCTAGTGATTAACGCTTTGCTTGGATGTGGATTTTTGGAGGTTTCATAAAGTAAGGTAAGGTAAAGTACAGGAAGGTAGATGAAGGTTTTGAACCATTCTTTGCTTGGATAGAAGATAATGTAATTGGAGGTTTTGAAATCTTATCATGCTTGGTTAGGAGGTTAGTGGAGATAAAGTTACATAGTATATTACTAAATTACCCTTGTGGTTAATAAATAAAGAAAAACAATGTTATAAAATTTCATTTTCAATAATAAAATTAATTAAACAATATCATTAATAGATTAAGTAATATTTCTCAATTTATAAAATTCTATATTTCTTTATCATTTTTATTATTATTAATTATAATTAAACGAGTAAGAGTTTAAATATTATCATTAATAATTAAGTAATATTTCCCATTTTTTTATCATTATTTATTTATTATTATTATAATAATTTTAATTATTTTTTTAAAATTATAATTAGACTAAGTGAGGAAGAGAATGATGTCTCAATAATTAATAATATAATTAAACAGTTAATAATAATAATAATAATATTATTATTATTATTATTATTAATATTCATAATATTAATAATAATATTATTAATAATATTAATAATATTATTAATAATAATATTAATAATATTTTAATAAGGTGTGGAATTAAGTGAAATGTATAAGGGTATTTTGGTCAACAACAAAAAAATACCAACTCAAAACCTCCCCAACCCTCCAATTTGGAGGGTTGAGAAAACACCAAAAAGTGGAGGCTTTAAAAACTCCACTAACCTCTCCCAACCCTTACCTCCCCTTAAAACCCCCCATCCAAGCATGGGTTCTTGAAAATCCTTACTTTACCCTACCTCCAAAAACCCCCATCCAAGCAGACCCTAAGGTATTTGATTTATGTGTGGTGGGTACTATTTTTTTACCTTGGTTGAAGTATAAATAGTGTGTTGTTGTCCTCGTATAAAAAGTTATTTTTAATTTTCATTCATAATTGTTATGCACTTTAATATTCTCTACTTAAAAAAATGGACAACTAAAACTAATGTTACATGTAGGGTAAATTTTTGACTAGGGCACTATATTATGATCTATTTATAATTTGGGTCCGAATATCAATTTGAATCAAATAAATTATCTAATTTTAATTTTATTTTATCTGTAGTTAATGAAAATATTCTGGTTTATATTTGATGATGTGGATGCGAAAAATTCTTTATAATAAATGCAAAATATGTTGTCCATCCAATTGCCAATTTCATATCACTCCCTAGTTCATAGAGAATTTTGAGTATCCATATTATTAAAGAAAGCTCAAAATTTTTTAAATGATCACTTAGTAAAATAATTATTTTAATGCAAGTTCAAATTAAAAATAAAAAACTAAAAATATATAAAAATTTAAAGTGGTACCCTAAAATTAATCCATCACATGTGAATAGCTTGTGATACATCACCATCATCTTGGAATAGTTGACCAATGTAATTAATGAACATTTAAAAGCAAAGCGGGGGCTCATTCCATGTTAGTGCCACGTCATCAACCACAGACTGAAGTAAACAAAATACAGTCACACGGGATAATTCAAGTACACATACTGTTTTAAGATGGAAGGACCCAAATTGCATTCAATCCTTCTAAATGTAAAGAAAAAATCTAAATATACTTGTGATTTCACAAGTTTGAGAATAAGTGGTTTTCTCACCAATAAAAAATATATTAACAATGATAATTTTTTATTTAATACAAATAAAATCATTAATTCACTTAAAAATCTGTCACATGAAGGGGCTGTTTGATTACCCATAGTGGCGAGCACCCCCTTGGCCCTGGGAGTCCTTTCAATATAGAAAGGCTAGGGATGGTGCAACTGTTCAAGCACCCCCTTGGGCAAAGGCCAAGCCCCTTGGGCCCTTAGCCTTGAGGCTTCAAATGCAAAAGGCAACATCTTTACTAGTTGCATGCCAGCTGGTTGTGGACTTATATTAGTTATATATATTTTTTTTTTAATTCATCTCCTAGGCAGCTACTAACTAGGCGTCAAATATAAAAGACAGCATCCAATGTTTCACAATAATTGAGTAGATATTTTGCACAAATCTCAAATTAAATCCAGACATCCAATGACCACAATTTAGACTTACCATTGGCTTAGCCACAATTTAGTCATTTTGAGGTTTGTGAACAAGCAAGGTCAGGTTGTTGAAAGATTTCTTGTGATTCAGCATGTAACTGACACTTCAGCATTTTCTCTAAAAGTAACTTTAGATGAATTATTTGCTCGTCGTGGTCTATCAATTTCAAAATTGAGAGGACAAGGCTATGATGGAGCCTCAAATACGACTATGAGAGGAGAATTTAATGGTATGAAGACATTGATTTTAAAGGAAAATCCTTTCGCGTTTTATATCCACTGCTTCGCCCACCAACTGCAATTAGTAGTTGTTTCTGTTGCCAAGGTTATTCTGGTTGTTTCCTGATTTTTTTTGTTATATAAATATTATTGTGAATATTGTGGGTGCATCATGTAAAAGAAAAGATGCATTGCCTCAAACACATCATCAAAAAATTGTTGAAAGATTAGAGACTGGTGAGATTTTTTTCAGGAAAAGGAAAGCATCAAGAGACAAATCTTGCAAAAGCAGGAGATACTCATTGGGGTTCACATTTTACAACTTTGATTCGTCTCAGTTTTGGAGGTGTTACAAAATGTGTGTCAAGATGGATCAGTTACAAATCAAAAAGGTTTGGCATCAAGTTTGATTAGTAAAATGGAAAGCTTTGAGTTTATCTTTGTCTTGCATTTGATGATGAAAGTGTTGGGGATCACAAATGAATTATCAAATGCTTTACAACAAAAAGATCAAAATATTGTCAATGCAATGCATTAATTGATACTGTAAAAGATCGTATTCAAGATTTAAGGGATAACAGATGGGATGAGTTATTAGAAGAGGTTCAAAGTTTTTGTAATAGAATGTATATTCCAATGCCTAACATGGAAGATAAAATACCAGTTCGGCGTCGTTCTAGGCATGAAGGGCAGTGGATTAATTATTATCATCATTATCATGCAGAGATTTTTATTGTAGTTATTGATTTAATTGCCATTGAGTTGAATATTCGGTTCACAGAGACAACTACAAAGTTGCTAACTTGCATATCATGTCTTGATCCAAGAAACTCATTTTCCAGATTCCATCATGCCAGGCTACTTTGTCTTGCAGAAATTTATTATGATGATTTTTCTATACAAGATCTTCAAGTTCTAAAAGAGCAACTTCACATATACATTCATGATATTAGAAGATGTTTGATTTTGTTGAATGTGATGATCTTGCAAGTCTTGCTATGAAACTAGTTAAAAGTAGAAAGCATTTGGTATTTCCATTGGTTTATCGCCTTATTGAATTAGCTTTGATCTTAACGGTGGCAACAGCATCAGTTGAAAGATCTTTCTCGGCCATGAATGATATGATGATATGCTTTATCGAACGCCAAGTGTTTGAAACAATTGATGATGAAGCTACTTTGGTTCGATTTCAGAATATGCAAAACCGAAGGATTCAACTCCCACTTCGTTAGTAGTATGTATATTTTTATATATTTTTTAAATTAATTAGTATAATCTTAAATTTGGATTAATATAATTAATTTTTTATATTTATTTTTTAGGTTGAACCCAGCACCTCCTTGATTTTATTTCTGGCTCCGTCACTGTTTACCCATAAGTAAGTGTGTGTTATTTGATTTACAGATACAATAACAACATGGGTTGTTTGGTTTGCTGTGCAATGATAGATGCCGGGAATTAAATTACTAATTTTTGTTGTTTTGCTACATTTTGAATTATGGCTCAATTAGCCGTTATTAAAAATGCAGCATTCCAGATAACTCACGAGTAAGAATAAAATAACTCAAGAGAAACAAACGAGTCTCTTTTCACTGGCCGCGATATATTCTCTTGTGATCTCTCTTGCAATCTCTCTTCCTCTTGCTATCTCTCTTCACCCGTTGTGACCTTTCTTTCTCTTTGGATCTCTTCTCCCTCAATTCTAGTTATCATTGGCTGTGATGAACATGTCGACTTATTGAATATGATTTGTTGAGTTTATATTTTGTTTTATGAACATAATGGCTTGTTGGATTTGAATTTGTTGAATTTAGATGACATTGGTGGAATAGTTCACCAATTTAAGATTAATTCCAATTGAGTATGCTCAAGTGATAAGCACCAATTGATGGTCGTATTGATAAGCTAAATGCAAGTATATTGAATAATTAATTTAAATGAGTACAGTAGATTTAAAATAAATAAATTCTGTTAACTTAAATCCATTTAAATAAGTGAAATATATTTTAATTAAATAAAATCTATTGTTTTGAATAAATAAAATAAATTTTAGATGAAATATTAAAAAATTATAAAATATAAAAAATTCTGAAAAAAAAGGGTAATCTCACCACTTACTTTACATAGTGATTTTAACCCACAACTTACATCAAACCAAATATTTGAAAAGTAAATACGGTATTTTCATTTACAGGCAACCAAACAAGCATAATGTAAATTAAAATCCAGTAATTTCAATTACACTGTAATTTGATTTATACTGTAATTCAAAATGAGGACAACCAAATAGCCCCGAAATGAAAAACATGATTTGATATTAGTTTTTTTTAATAGTGTAATTTTGAGGGAAATTAGTATATATATATATGTTAGTGTCTATATTTGGTCTCATTGATTTATTCAATCTTGTATATTTGTCATATTTATATTTGGTCACTTGTATATTTGGTATAATTGTATTTAGCTAACTATACATATAAGGATTTAGGAATATGCTTAGGCATATACAATCTTGTATTCTTATATATATGTTCTCAATATACATGTAGGCTCATCAAGCCTTATTCCTCTTCATGGTACCAGAGCCTGGTTTTTAAATTTTTGCTCTCTTGTTTTTTTTCTTGTCCTCTTTCTTCTCCAATGTCAACTGTTGGTTCTCCTTCACCCTCTGCCATTACTTCTATGTCCACAAGAGCTACGCCATCTTCTCATCATCCTGCTTTCTCTTTATCAAATATTCGTCAACATATTCCAGAAACACTAGATTTTAATAATTATTTAGTTTGGCGTGAACTATTTATTCCTGTCTTGAAAGGTTATCAAGTTTATGATCATGTTGATGATTCAATCACTCCTCTTTCCATCGATGATCCAGGGTATGCACAATGGTTGCAAATTGATAATCTTGTTCTTTCTTGGATTTAGTCCACTATTTCTCTTGATATTTTACGATCTATCATTACTCCTGGTAAGCCTCTTACTGCTCAAAATGCTTGGTTGAAAATTGAAAAACTATTTAGAGACCATGTTGAGTCTCGCATTGCGTCTCTTCGTCAAGAGTTCTATCATTTAGAAAAACAAACTTTATCCATGAATGCTTTTCTTAATAAACTCAAAGAGTTGTTTGATTGTCGTACTGCTCTTGGAGATGATGTTTCCAATCGTGATCTTATCATGCAAATTGTCATGGGCCTTGGTTCAGAATATAACCCTATCACATCTGTCCTTATCACTCGACAACCATTACCTACTTTTGAGGAATGTCGGTCTCTCTTACTTATGGAAGAATCCAAACTTCAAAAACAACAATCTCCTTCTTCTGTTTCTCAACAAGCCTTCCTTGCTCAGGCTCGATCCCTCCCTAATGGTAGTGCCCTAATGGTAGTGGGCGTATTAGCAATCGCAATGGACGCGGTGATCGTGTTGGCTATAGAGGTGGACGTGGTAACTTTCAACCCTTCAAACCAAGGACAAATAATACTTCTCTAAGTTTTTCTCCTATAGGCATTCTTGGTCCTCCGCCTACTACTTCAAATACTCTAGGAGCTCAACATTTTCAGCATCGCGTTCATTGTTACACCTGTGGAGGTTTTGGACATATGGCTCGACTTTGTCCTTCGGTAACAAAAGTTGATGCTAGTCCACAGGAATTCACTGTATTTCCTACTGATGCATCCAACAATGATAGTTGGGTCTTTTATTCTGCCGCTTCCACTCATATGACGAATGATCCTGGTAAGCTTTGCTCTCTTTCGCCATACTATGGTCCTAACACGATTTGTGTTGGAAATGGTGTTGCGTTACCGATTAAATTCTTTGGGTCTTCTGTTATCCCGATTGGTTCTTGTAATTTAGTTTTGAATGATGTACTTGTTTCTCCTGCTCTTACTAAAAATTTAGTTTCGATTCAAAAATTTACCACTGATGACAATTGTGTTGTGGAATTTACTCCTTCTGGTTTTTGTGTTAAGGACCTGAAAACGAAGCACAACATTCTTAGCTCTTCTAGCCAAGATGGCCTGTATCCTCTTCGCAATTCCATCAACCCATCAAACGCATTTGATCTTGTTGCTGTACATGTCACTGGTTCCACTTGGCATCGTCGCTTAGGACATGCGAATTCTAAAGTGCTTTCTCATCTTTTTCAAAACTCTTTAATTTCTTGTAATAAATCTGAAACTTCATATACATGTGTTTGTCATGCTTGTCAATTAGGAAAGCATGTTCGCCTACATTTGATCAATCTAAGTCTCACACTTCTTCTCCTTTTGAATTAATACATTCTGATATATGGGTCTCACCAGTTTCTTCACATAGTGGTTATCGTTATTTTATCACTTTTTTGGATGATTTTTCCCATTATTCTTGGGTCTATCCTCTCAAACACAAACATGAGGTTTTCACCCACTTTCTCCAGTTTCATGCTCTCATTAAAAATCAATTTCATGCCACCATAAAAATGTTTCAATGTGATAATGGTACTTAATATTCTAATTCTTCCTTTTGGGATTTTTTCCAAACTAATGGTATTCATTTTCGTTTCTATTGTCCATACACTTCACAACAAAATGGGAAAGCTAAACGCCTTAATCGTACCATTGGTAATATGATTCGTACTCTCCTCATACAAGCCTCTATGTCTCCTTCTTTTTGGGTGAAAACACTCCTCACAACTAACCATATTCTTAATCTCTTTCCTAGTTCTTTACTCAATTATAAAACTCCATATGAAACTCTTTACCATAAAGAACCTTCCTATAACCATCTTCGGGTATTTGGTTGTACTTGCTATCCTAACCTTCTCTCTCAAGAATCACATAAATTATCTCCTCGATCCACTTTATGTGTCTTCTTGGGATATCCACAACATAAGGGATATATGTGTTATTATCTACATTCTCGCAAAGTTATTGTGTCCCGACATGTGGTTTTTGATGAAAACTATTTTTCATTGGCTAATTCTTCATCATCTTTTTCTTCTTCAGGGTTTTCATTAACTCCTTTTCATACAAATCCACAAGATTTTATTCCTTCTGTTATTCAAGATCGCCCTTCTTCTTGCATAACCTTAACTTCTAAAGATAGTGGTACCACAGCGGCAGGTCCAAATGTCTGTCCCCCATCTAATGACCAAACTACAAATTCACCATCCTTTTCTATACATATACCTAATCCTAATCCCATTGTTTTACCCGTGTCCCAAACAAATAACACCCAATCCTCATCTCAAGACCAATCCTTATCCATACGTCATCCCATGATTACACGAACTCAAGATGGAACCAGAAAACCCAAATTATTTTTTCTCTACATGGCACTGTTTCTAATACTCTTCCTCAGGAACCTAAGTATGTACGCGAAGCATGTCAGGGTCCATATTAGCTAGTAGCCGTGCAAGAGGAGCTTACTGCCTTGGCCAGAAATCAGACGTGGACTTTGGTTCCTAGACCACCTAATATTAATGTCATTAGTTCTCGTTGGGTTTTCAAAGTTAAACAACGGGTTGATGGTTCATTAGAAAGGTATAAGGCTCGCCTTGTTGCTCAAGGTTTCAATCAGAGACCTGGCCTTGATTGTGGTGACACTTACAGTCCTGTGGTGAAGCCTGCCACTATTCGTACTGTTCTTACATATGCTCTTTCGAAAAATTGGCATATTCATTAATTAGATGTCAAAAACGCATTTCTCCATGGTTTTCTTACAGAAACTGTCTTTATGACGCAACCTCCAGGTTTCATCAGTGCTACCCATCCAGACTATGTTTGTAAGCTCAATCGTGCTCTATATGGTCTCAAACATGCTCCGCGTGCTTGGTACCAACGATTTACCTCTTTTATATGCTCCAAGGGCTTCATTAATAGCAAATCAGATTCATCTATGTTTGTGTATCGCCGAGGCGACAATATGGTTGTTCTTCTTCTCTATGTGGATGATATTATTCTCACGGCTTCTTCTACATCTTTATTATTATCCATCATTACTCATCTACAACAAGAATTTTCTATTTCAGATTTGGGTGACCTGCATTACTTTCTGGGCATATCTGTTACTCGTTCTTCTTTGGGTATATTTTTTTCTCAATGTAAATATACTCGGGATCTTCTTGATCGGTGTCACATGTCTACTGCCAACTCAGTTTCCACACCAGTTGATTCAAAGTGTAAACTATCATTAACTGATGGTGATCTCCTATCTGATGCTACAGAGTATCGCAACATTGTTGGTGCACTTCAATATCTTACGTTCATGCGTCCTAAGCTAGCATTTGTTGTTCAGCAAGTTTGTTTGTTCATGCATGCTCCACGGGCGAGTCATATGAAGGCTGTCAAGCGGATTTTGCTGTATCTTAATGGTACTATTGATCATGGCCTTTTACTTTTCCCAGGATCTTTAGATAAAATGGTCGTTTATTCTGATGTTGATTGGGCTGGTTGCCCTGACACTCGTCGCTCTACTTCTGGTTATTGTGTGTTTTTTTATCCGAATCTCATCTCTTGGTCTTCCAAACACCAGCCTATTGTTTCTCGATCAAGTGCTGAAGCTGAATATCGTGCTGTTGCTAATGCTGTGACTGAAATTTCATGAATTCATTCTTTGTTGTCTGAGCTTGGTCATAAACTACCATCTGCAACTTTGGTTTTTTGTAACAATGTTAGTGCGATTTTTCTTGCATCCAATCCAGTTCAAAATACACGCACAAAACATGTTGAAATTGACCTTCATTTTGTGCATGAAAAAGTAGCTGCTGGGGCTATTCGAGTTCTTCATGTTCCTTCATCCCTTCAATTTGCAGATATTATGACCAAGGGTTTACCAAATATCTTATTCTCTGAATTTCGCTCCAATCTGAACGTTCAATCCGCTCCCGTTCAGATTGCCGGGGAATGTTAGTGTCTATATTTGGTCTTCTTGATTTATTCAATCTTTTATATTTGTCATATTTATATTTGGTGATTTGTATATTTGGTATAATTGTATTTAGCCAACTATACATATAAGGATCTAGGATTATGCTTAGGCATATACAATCTTGTATTCTTATATATATGTTCTCAATATACATGTAGGCTCATCAAGCCTTATTCCTCTTCAATATATATATATATATATATATATTAAATGAATTGGTGCTTTTGCATCTATCAAATAAAAATGAGCATACACCATTAATAGTTTTCTCTTTGTTGTTAGCTAGAGTAATCCCATATCTTTCAAGGGAAAAAAAATATTCTCTACTCTATTTTGTAAAATTGTGAAAACATAAGATTTTTTTTAATTTTTCCCCACAAATAAAAAGTTTAATGCTAGTCTCAACAAAGTGAGAGCGAACATCATCAATGTCACCTCACTATTTGGATGTTTGGATTGGCTTTTTTAAAGCCTAGAAGTGCTTTTCTATAAGTTAAGCACTTCTAAGTTTTAAAAAAACATGTTTAATTGGGCTTTTAGGCAAAAACAGAAGCTGTGAGAAAAAACTGAAATTTAGCTTTTTTTTTTCAGAAGCTGCCTCAGAGGTGTTTATCATAAAAGCATTTCTGAGAAATTATTTTAGGGTTGTCAAATTACAAAAGTAACACTCATAAACAATTAATTTCCCTCAATTCTTCTCTACAATCCCCATATTCGGGTTAATGATAACGATAATTTTTGGGAAAATTACTGTTCACCCCTCGTGAATTTCAAAACTGGCCAAAAACCCCCTCCTATTTTTGCACACCCCGGATAGCCCATCCGTTATATTTCGGTTCCCTTCTACCTCCATCTGTCATATGAAATGGGTCCGTGTTATGAAAATCCATTTTTGCCCCTGCAAATGGTGGGAAAAAACCCCGCCCGATCACATCATGTCATGTCTCACATTTACGCATACATTTGTGAGTTTTTTCCCCCCTAATGGTTTCTTGTTCTCATAGAAAGTCTAGAAGGCGAATTACATATTTTTGTTCTTGTTCTCCTTTTCCTTCTGCTCATTTGGTTTTTGGATTTGAATTCCTCCGGTCACCCGATATTATGGACAGTTTTTGTGCCATTGCTAGATACAACGGGGAGGGACGAGGGCTGACGTTCACCGCGTCGACTGAATGGGCGTCAGTGTTAGGTGAGATATGTGAGCGCTGGGGTCTCGATGTTTGTCGCGTGAGGGTGAAGTTCATCACACCCGATGGACATAATACAGTTTGCCCAATAAAGAACGAGGTCGACTTCCAGCGCATGTGTCATGTGTTCTCCATCCTCAAAGGCGGTGTAGTCGATATGGTTGTCGAGATGGATGACGTGCCACGACAACCTTCTGAAAACGAGTTATTGTCGTGGTAATGCGTTGCTCTAAAACAATTATGCAGTTGTATGTCAGTTAGTGTTTAATAATTCCATTATATGTATTAAAGAATGAATTAGTCATTTAAATTTGGAATCTCCGATTAATTTATCATGTTTCTATTTAACCTGTCATATACCGTTTGCATTATTACGTCTCTGTTTAACTATGTCTGTTAACGTGTAAATATTAACTTCTTCGTTTAACAAAGTGGAGTTTATGCTTAAATACTGATCGTTTGCGTTTCAACTGAAGTGTTGGCAGGAATTCGGAATCTGGGAGCGCTTCTATCCCATCACATGGCGACCTAGATGGTGTCGCATGCCTGCCATCCTCGTCAGATCAACATGAAGTGTTGTCGTTGGACGTCGGACAACGTTTTGATGGCGTTGAACATTTCCGAGATACACTTCGCAATTTTTCTATCAGTCAGAATTTTGATTTCAAATTCGTGAAGAACGAAAAATACCGGGTCACTGTGGAATGCGCGGCCGGTGGATGTCAATGGCGCGTTCACGCATCAAAGGAATATAATAGAAATACCTTCAGAATCAAGACAATGGACCCGTCGCACACTTGCGGTGGTGTAATTGGCTCAGCGTCACACCCGAAAGCGTCCAAAAAATGGGTAAGCGCACGAGTGATTTAGAAGCTGAAGGACCGGCCCTTGTACAAGGCCATCGACATTCAGAAGGACATGTTGCGGGAGCATGGTGTCCACATTCCATACAAGCAGGCTTGGCTGGGAAAAGAGCATGCTCAGGTGATCCTCGACGGCAGCGACATCTCCAGCAACGATCTGTTGCTTTCGTACGTCCATAAGGTGGCTGAGACAAACCCCGGCAGCATCGCATTTGTGGAAAGAGACGGTGAGTGTTTTAAACGTGCGTTCTTCTCTTTCAACGCATGCATTTTGGGGTTCAAGCGGGCATGTAGGCCGCTGCTGTTTCTCGATGGTACTCACCTCCTTGGAAAGTATCGGGGTACTCTCTTTGGTGCCACAGGTAAGGATGGGAACAATGGCTTCTTCCACGTCGCCTTCGCTATTGTCGACAACGAGACAGACGCCAATTGGACGTGGTTCATTTCCAAGTTAGGTGATGCTTTATACGACGAAGGAGACTACCAAGAGACAATTACATTCGTTTCGGATAGGTCAAAGGGCCTTGTGAACGCTGTTGCGAGAGTTTTCCCTTCATCCCCACACGCATACTGCCTTCGGCACTTGGAGGCCAATTTTATGAAAGCCAATGGCAGACTTGGGAAGGCATTGAGGGAGGAGTGCTGGTCCATATGCTTTCGTATCGCGTGCACAACGACGGCTAAAGAATTCGATGACACCGTCAATGAAATGTGGGCCGCATCACCCGAAGCGTTTCAGTGGTTGATTCACAAATCCGACATGTCACACTGGTCGAATTATCTGTTCAAAGGTGACCGATGGGTCGAGATGTATTCGAATGTAGCTGAGTCGTTCAATGCATGGATCAAAGAAGCTCGATACCTACCGGTGACGAAAATGGTCGACGCTATAAGGTATTCGAAGGTTAAATACATGTAACGCTTAAGCTTACCCATTACCCTTTAATGTTCGTTATCTGTGTTTAACATGCACTGTCTATAGTTTGATATCGTCGTCTGTGTTTAACATTCACGTTAACCGTTTAGTCCGGTAGAATCCTGTGTAAGATAATAAATGTAAATATCATTGTCTCGGTTTAAATATCGTTGTATATGTTTTTTTTCTTCGATCTTTAGTTTATTACTGTTCTGTTTACTCCGATGTAGTTGTGTTTAAATATTCATATTTTCGCGTAAATTTCTTTAAGATTTCTGATATTCGTTGTGCAGGTTCAAGCTGATGCGCATGTTATGCACTCGCCGTGAGCAAGCGAACAAATGGGAGACTTTCTTATGCCCGGACATACATTCAAAGGTTGAGACACTTGTTCAGGATAGCCGAAGTCTTCACGTTGCTCGCTGTCTCGCTGATCGTTACGAAGTGATTGACCAGTGTAGTAACTCTGTAGACCTTACCAGTAGAACTTGCTCATGTCACAGATGGCAAGTTTATGGCATCCCGTGCAAACACGCTTGCGCTGCGATATTGCTGACGGACAGCAATGTTCATCGTTTTATTAGCGATCACTTCACCATCGACACTTACAAGTTGGCGTATAAGGAAGCTATATTTCCCATACCCGATAATGAGAGGCCCACGGACAACAATCGCGATCTGCTTTTGCGGCCGCCTATGACGAGAAGGCAACCTGGGCGTCCTAGACGAAGGAGGATCGAGTCACAAGCGTTGAATGTCCACGAGTTACATTGCAGTCGCTGCAACGCGTCCGGTCACAATCGTAGAACTTGTAATGAAAGTGTCGCCGATTAGGCTTCGTAAAAGTATAATCTTTAAAGATCACACATTTATTTGGTTATGAAGCCCTGGTATTTAAACGGAGAATAAACGAATTTCGTTGTCTGCACTGAATTTTTAATCGAATATACCTAATGTTAAATGGTGACACCTTTAAACAGTCACACACTCAATCAAGCGTACGCAGTGAATGTTAAACGGACAATCTTGGTAATAAATGATAACCAATAACATGAAGTATCTTTTTTTTATAAAATACGGATATACTACGTGTCAAGGGCATACATATGTATAAAATTCATTATTCTAAAATTCTTTGAATTTACCATGTTTGATCATGTTTCTGTATTGGATCAAGTGCATGAACTACAAATCCTAGTCTCGAAATTGAAGGACTTGAATGTTGAAGTCAGTGAAGCATTACAAGTTGGGGCGGTCATAGCCAAACTTCCTCCAAGTTGGAATGATTACAGAAAGAAATTGTTACATTCTTCTGAAAGTTTCTCTCTAGAACAACTCCACAAGCATCTCAGAATTAAAGAAGAAACTAGAATTCGAGATGGAAAGATATTCAGAAAAGAATCTGACTCCAATGTGAATTTCATTTATGTGAAGAAGTCCAACAGATTTGGAAAGAAGAGGAAATTCGTGGACGTAAATTCAAATTCAGACAGTTATGGTTCTAAGAAGAACAAGACATGTTTTCATTGCAAGAAAAAAAAGGCATTTCAAGAAGGAGTGCAGGTTTTGGAAGAAAATGAAGAAGGATCATGTTGTTGTTGGTTCAAATAACAAAGTTAGCATTGTTGAAGAACAAGTAAAAGACCTTGTGGCTATGGTCTCAGATTTATAGATCTCTATGATAACAAAAGTTAATATGGCTGCGTTTTCAAACACCAATGGCTGGTGGTATGATTCTGGAGCAACCATTCATATTTGCAATGATAAGAATCTGTTCAAGGACTACGAGATTGCTGCTGATGGATATGAAGTGTTAATGGGCAATAATAATGCTGTTAAAGTTCATAGAAAAGGGACTGTAGAAATTTTCTTCACTTCTGGATAGAAACTTACTTTGATCAATGTTCTTCATATTCCTAAAGTTAGAAAAATTTGGTGTCTAGAAATTTGCTTTGTAAGGGAGGATTTAAAACTGTATTAGAAGCTGATAACCTTATTTTCTCAAAGAATGGGGTCTTTGTTGGGAAAGGATACGCTTGTGATGGAATGTTTAAACTTTCTGTAACTTCAAATATTAATAATACGGAGAAAGTTTCTGCTTATATGATTGATTCATCAATTACTTTATGGCATTCACGTTTAGCATATGTTAATTTTAAATCATTAAAATTTATGGCAAAAAACATTGATATATATATATCTTATGAAAATAGTGATCATGATAAATGTGAAATTTGCATTCAAGCAAAAATTACTAAGTTACCTTTTCCTATAATAGAAAGAAATTCTGAATTGTTACAAATTATACATTCTGATATATGTGAGTTAAATGGACATTTGACTAGAGGAGGAAATAGGTACTTTGCTACATTTATTGATGACTACTCTAAATACACTCATGTTTATCTTATGAAACATAAAGATGAAGTCTTTGATAAATTTAAATTATTTAAAGCTAATGTTGAAAATCAGAAAGAAAAACGAATTAAAATCTTTAGAAGTGATGGAGGTGGAGAATATTTTCCAACAGAATTTAATTCCTTTTGTGAACAACATGGAATAATTCATCAAAGAAGTGCACCCTACACTCCACAATAGAATGGATTAGCTGAGAGAAAGAATAGAACCCTTGTTGATATGGAAATGCAATGTTGTTAAGTACTAAATTATCTTATTCTATTTAGGGAGAGGCATTATTAAGTGCGTGTCATGTGCATAATAGAATTCCCTCAAAAGTTACAAAGACATCTCCATATGAATTATGGAATGGTAGAAAACCAAATTTAAGTTATTTTCGTGTATGGGGTTGTCTAGCATTTTATAGATTAACAAATCCTAAAAGGACTAAATTAGGACCATGAGCTATAAAGAGTGTTTTTATAGGGTATGCTGAAAATTCTAAAGCCTATAGATTATTAGACTTAGAATCTAATGTCATTGTGGAATCCAGAAATGTTCAATTTATTGAAAATAAATTTCGTCATAATTCCACAAGTGAGTCAACTCCTAATACAACATTAGATGATCATAACAAGAAAATTAAAAGAACTAGCACAGTCAACGAAGTTGAACCAAGCAAAAGTCAAAGAACTAGAAAAGAAAAGAACATTCATTCTGATTTTATTTCTTCTCAAGCTTTAGTCTTTTTAGTCGAAGGTACAAGAACTGAAATAACAAATAAAATTCCTATTTTATTAAATATAGAAGAAGGTCAAACTCCTAAAACTTATAAATAAGCTCTTGCTTCAAGAGACTCGGCATTTTGGAAAGAATCTATTAATGATGAAATGGATTCTCTAATGTCCAATGGAACATGGGTTTTGGTTGATCCACCTCCTAGTTGTAAGCCAGTTGGATGCAAATGGGTATTCAAAATTAAAGATGGAAATATCTTTAGTTCCATATTAGTGGCAAAAGGGTTTAAACAAAAGGAAGAAATTGATAATTTTGACACATATGCTCATGTTGCTAGAATTACTTCTATTAGAGTGTTATTCGCATTAGCATCTATTTATAATTTACATGTTCATCAAATGGATGTTAAGACAGAGTTTTTAAATGGTGAGATTAATGAAGAGGTATATATAAAACAACCTGAAGGTTTTATTCTACCAGGAAATGAACAGAAAGTTTGCAAATTAACAAAATCATCGTATGGACGAAAACAAGCACCAAAACAATGGCATGAAAATTTTGATTATGTAATTTTACAATATGGTTTTAAGCATAATGGTGCTAATAGATGCATTTATTCTAAGTTTACAAATAATTTTGGTATAATACTATGTCTCTATGTTGATGATATGCTAATCATTAGTACTGACGTGGAAGGAATAAATGACACTAAGGCATATCTATTCTCAAATTTTCAAATGAAAAATTTAGGTGAGGTAGATACAATCTTAGGTGTCCAAGTTAAAAGACATAGTTGGGGTTTTGCACTATGTCAATCTCATTACATTATGAAAGTGTTAGTTAAATTCAATCATTTAAATATTAAAGAAGCAAATACTCCTTATGATGTTTTCATTAATTTAACTGAAAATCCTGAAAGAGCAATAGCTCAACTCAAATATGCTAGTGCTATAGGTAGTCTTATGTATGCTATGCATTGCACTAGACCTGATATAGCTTTTGCAGTTTGTAAATTGTCACGATTTACCAAAAATGCAGGTGTGTTACATTGGAATGCAATGAAAAGAGTACTAGGATACTGATCAGTGCATTATATATATATATATCTCATTTTTATACCCGCTATTTCCTTGTCATCATCATTATTTTGTCATTTCAGTGCTATTTGAGGTATTTTCAGTCGATTGTGCAATTATCTAGATCCCGAAGCAATAACAAGCACTTCTGAGTGATTTTGGTAGAAAAAAAGACCTAGAAGAAAGTTTGACAAGTTAAGCACGGCCTAAGCACGGCCGTGCTCCCAAGGCGTGCAATTACAGGAGAATTCAGTAAGAGTCTGTACGCTCTCAGGTCTCTGAGCACGGTCGTGCAACAGACAACACGGCCGCAACACGCCCATGTTCAACCCAGTGCAGATTACAGCCTGGCGAGCTGAAAGAATTTCTATTTGGCCGCAAACTGCACTACTTGAAGCACGGCCTAAGCACGGCCTTGCTCACATCGAGAGAGGGTTAAAAAGCACTGAAAGTTAAGGTTTCAGCACTCTTGGCTGGGGCAAAGGACAAGAGAGTCGAGGGGCGGATTTTATACAGTCATCTTCATCATCAGGAGAGGGGAGAGCGCTAATTGTAGGCCCAATTGGAAGCGGAATCTGATCGACATCAACACCTCAGATCTCAAGAAGGATGCAAGCAAAGAGGGAGTTCTTAGTTTATTTTATTTTTGCTTCTCTTGTTATCTTCTTGTTGACTGAACCAATGAGGGGCTAAACCTCTTAGGGTGCCCCGGGTTGGTGAATTGGTTGTTTTAAACTCAATTTCATTTAATGCAGCATTTATGGATGTTTCAATATCTACTTGTTAGATCTTTGGTTGTTTACCTGAATGTTGGTTGTTAAGTGAATTGATTGTTTGAGTTACTTGATTTTCGCTTAGCTTGTATATCTCTTTGATTGATACAAGAAGTTGGAAATAGGCTCACACTTCCAATTCCACTATTTGCATCATCCATATTAGGGCAACAAGATTCTAGAGCATAGATTGATTGAAGCACGCCGGATAAATGCTGTAGACTCTAAGTTTCGAATTACACCAAGGCACTTACCCGGGGTCCCATTCCTTCCATTGAGCAAACCCTAAGTTTCTCCTCCTGTGATTCTTCTTCCCTAATTTCTTCCGTTCCTAAGTTTAGAGTCATTCATACCAATTTTAATTGATTAGATATTAAGTAGTAAGAGAGTATTAGAAGATACACCAGTCCATGTGGATTCGACTACATGACCTTTGGGTACACTTTACTACTTGTGTGACCCGTGCACTTGTGGTTACGTAAGGGGCGTATCAGATACCTTAAGAGGACAAAAGACTTGGGTTTATTCTATGATAGTTTTCCTGCTGTATTAGAGGTATATTCCGATTCTATTTGGATAAGAAGTACTAGTGACAAAATGTCAACAAGTGGATGGATTTTTACATTAGGAGGCGAGGTTGTCTCGTAGGCATCAAAGAAGCAAACATGTATAACACATTCAACTATGGAGTCTGAATTTATTGCCTTAGCAAGCAAGCAAGCAAGGAAGGAGAGTGGTTGAGAAACTGGTTATTAGATATAAAGTTGTGACACAACCAAGTGCCAACCATTTCTTTACACCGTGGCGCTCAAGCAACTATGTCAAGAGCGCTCAATAAAATAATAATGGTAAGTCAAAACATATAAGTCTAAGGCATGAATTTGTGAGATAATTGATCACTGATGGTATTATTACCATAACTTATGTGAGATCTTGTAAGAATCTAGCATATCCATTAACTAAAACTCTACCAAGAGATTTAGTAAGAAACACTGCTGCTGAGATGGGTCTACAGCCTTTCAACTAAACTTATTATTAACATGAACCCAACTTTTATTTTAGCATTACCACTGATTTAGAAGTTTAAAGGGTAATAACAAGTTAGTGATAAGTGTTTTGAGTACTAGGTTTTGCTGATGAGCAAATTAGTACCATGGTCATTAAGAGGGTGAGTGTAGAAATTAAACACTCTTAATGAAGTAAAACTTCACCTATATAAAATTGAGAAGCAGTGCTGCTTCTATCAAAGTTAAGTACACTTTGTAAAATTTTATGAAGTCAGGATGGAGCACATGGCCTTAATAGTGTTGTTTTTTCATTTGATAAAGAACCTATGTTTGAATATCATTAATAGCAAAACATGCGTGACAATTACGATTTGGCATATAAAATCACAGTTTAAGCTTGAGCCACATGTGATTTTGCTAAATTCTTGAATTACTTCCACTACATAAAGATTTAAAACGAAAGTTACCTTTATAAATCCATATAGCTATAATATGACTGTATCAATGTCACACATACTAAGTGGGGGATTGTTAGTCTAATATGTGTGAATATTTATAAATAGTTTAGTCCCACATCGGACAAAGAGAATAATGAACATATCTTTGTAAAATATAAGATAATAATCAAATCAAATAATCAAATAATATTATATTCACTCATTTAATCTATGAAGGGGCACTTGGGGCATCTCGGGTTGAATTATATAATTTATTTATTTATTTATTTTATGAAAGATGTCACATGTTAGTTGTTTTCTCTAACAGACACATCTAATCAAATTCAACCTTTTTAAATACAGAAGCGTTCTCAAAGAAGATTATTATTTTTCAGCAAAGTTTAATCTTGGGATTTTGTTATATCATGAGAGAAGTATTGCAAAACCTGGTGCAGACTTGAGGTTTATAAATTCCTAAAAGACAGTGTTCCTACACGCCTCAAAATCCACTAAATTCTTCTTCTTCAATCTATGCTTTCTTTTAACATTTGGTGAATTATTAATTTATATTTTTATTGGCCTTAAATAATTTTTTTAAAATTATTATTTTATATTTTTATTTAAATTATTAATTTAGCACATTAGATAAAGTCGGGATAAAGAAATTTTGTTGAGTTTATTAATTTGTTGAGGTTTTATTGTGTGTGTTTGTATATATATATATAGGGGGGTTTTGGTTACCCGTAAGTGGGTGTAATGTAATTTGACTTACGGGTAAAATGCCAATACAAGTTGTTTGGTTTCTCGTGAAATGATATTTGCTGTGATTTAAATCACGATTTCGATTTTTGTTTGCATTTGCACTTACGGCCAAATTGGCCGTAAGTCAAAATGCAGGGAATGAGTTGGATTAAACTCACCACCTTGCCAAGCGTGTAAGCCTTTCCTCTTCTTCTCTTTTCCATCCCCAACTGCTTGGCTGCCAAGCCTTCCTATCTTCAAAGCGTTGCACATCGGCCGTTGTTCCTCCGATCTCATCTTCCTCGTGTTGCGATCCCGCCGTTGCTCTTGCGATCCCCCCGTTGTTCTTGCCCAAGTGTGATTTCCTGAAATTTCGTCTCCAGTCCCATTATTTGTATCCTTTTTTTCCTTGATTAGCAAAAATCGCGATCTAGGTTTTGAAATTCCGTAGGATTTGGGTTTTGAGGGTTTTCTATCTTTCTTCTTATGGAGATGTTTTTTGAGGATTTGTACGGGTTTACCTCAGTTCTTCATGGAATTTCTTGAATGGATTTCTTCTAGATTCTTTGGTTTGTTTCAAAATCCTTGTTCTCTCTTTGCGTGCGATTCAAAGTTTGAATTTGTTGATATGGTTCTTGATCTCTTGATATTCAGTTTGATCAACGGCGGGATAATTTTTTCCACGGATATGAGGTTTAGTTTTTTTTTTTTTTTTTTTTTTTTTTTGAGATTCCTTTTTGTTTAGATTATTCATGATTTCCATGAATTTGTATCATTTTTTCAAATGAATTATTGTATGGGTTTTCCCGGATTCCCCAATTGTGATTACGGTTTGTTTCAAAATTCCGATTTTCACAAACCTGGGTTTGTCAGGAAAAAGTTTTGTTTCTTGGATATTACTTAGTATTTGATCAAGGTTGAGAGCATCTTTTTCTTGGATCCTTAGAGTTCAGTGTTCAGGTTTGTAGCCTTTCTTCTTGTTTAATTTGTTAATTTCGGTTTGTTTCAAAATTCAAATGCAAAAAAATTTGCAAAAAAAAGTTCAACAATAAATATTCAGTGGATATTATTTTTACTGTCACAGGACAATATTTTTACAAACTTCCACAATCTCCATGATAAAAGGCAAACATGTTTGAAAATATTCAATGGATATTATTTTGTTCACTGTCCATAAAAGATAAATTCAACAATAAATAAGACTAACATAAACAATATCATGGGAAATTGTTTTATATATCAGAAATAGGTATAATTCCGATAGTGTGATCAATAACTAGAATGGACAGATAGAAAACATAAGGTTACTAACAGACTGTTTTCTATGACAAATGATGTTCAAACTTATAATTGGCATTAAATCATAGCTGTATCAGCATACAAAACAATGTTAATGGACATGAGATAACATTGCAACCTTAGCAGAGAACTAAATTTAATTGCAAAAAATCTTGACATGTTTTGAATACCTCAAACCAAATAAAATATAGCTTGCACTTCAGAGACATCTTTGCCTCAAAAAGGAGGGGAAAAATTCTCCCAAGTAAATTGTGGCGTCACAGGCGATGTTTTACGAATTATAGTGTTCTATGTTATAGGTGCTAAATGACGTTTCCTATTAGAATTTACCTTACGACTCATACAATATTATATGCAGTAATAAGCTGATAGCTGTGACAAATTTCTGCAATTTTGTGTTAAGCAGACATGTGAAATAGTTAAATGTTGTTCCTTTTTCTATGTTAGGATAAGCATGTAACCAAAGTAGAGGCTTCAATGTTGCACTTTCGAATGAAAGGAATAGTATTTAAAAAGGATCATTGTTTCATATATAAATAAATTTGTAGCAACTGAGACAGATCACAGGATTAAACTAAAATTATGGAAAAGAAACAAATAAGCAACAACTTCTGCATGATGCTCAATCTCAATTTGAGTTTAATATATAAATCTAAACTTTTTTACTATCTTATAAATGAAAAGAATGAAAATCACATAAAAATGGTTTATTCTGTGCTCTATGTTAGGATAAGCATGTAACCAAACTAGAGGCTTCAATGTTGATAAAGTGAATATTAATTTTTTTAAAATTCTAATGGTCTTATTTAAACTCAGATTATAAATGGACAATCAGTTTGATGACGAAAGCGTTGTGCTTGCTACCGCTACTGTTATTGCAATTGTTGCATTATGATGGTATAGTACGAGACGAGGATTGAATTTGCCACGAGAGCCGTATTACAATAAGGATCAACAACGTACAAACTATATTTTAAGATTAATACACGGATACGAGGAGGCTAGTATAGCAATGCTAAGGATGAAAAGGGTTGTATTTTTTGGGTTATGTGATTTATTGAAATCTAAAGGATTATTGTGCAACACCTTACATATAAGCATTGAAGAGCAACTAGCGATGTTTCTTCACATTCTTGGCCACAATGTGAGGAACAGGGTAATTGGAGTAAATTTTTTACGTCCCGGTGAAACTATTAGTCGATATTTTAAACATGTATTATACGCCATAGGAGAGCTTCGGGGTGAATTTATCCAACCGGCCCGCACAACTACTAGTTCAGTCATTACAAATGATCCAAGGTTAATGCCTTATTTTAAGGTAAGGAAATATTGATTTACTCTACTTTGTGGAAACAGACTTATATGCAATACGTAATATTTTCGTCCATTAATAAATAGGATTGCATAAGAGCGCTTGATGGTACACATATCCATGCATCCGTTCGAAAAGAAATTGTAGCTCGTTTCCGTGGGAGAAAACCATATCCCACCTTAAATGTGTTGGCCGCAGTTGACTTTGAATTAAGGTTTACAAATGTTCTAGCTGGGTGGGAGGGCTCAGCACATGATGCACTTGTTCTTCGTGATGCTTTAGAAAGAGAGGACGGTCTTATTGTGCCAGAAGGTATGTTAGTATTTGACAAAATTATAATTATTATATTACCGGAATAACTAATGCAATTAATCATGTAGGCAAGTATTACCTTGTAGATGCGGGATATTCTACAAGAGCGGGTTTTATATCACCATTTCGTGGTGTTCGCTACCATCTTAAGGAATTTAGTGCCCGCACACCATCAAATAGTAAAGAACTATTTAATTATAGACATTCTTCATTGCGCACCACCGTGGAACGAGCGTTTGGAGCTTTTGAAGAATCGCTTCAAAATTCTCACATCTAGACCACTCTTTCCATATCAAACACAAGTGGATATTGTGGTTGCGTGTTGCGTCCTACACAATTATATTTTACAAGGAGGTAATGATATTTATGTACCCGATGTTGAAGAATGGGAACCTAATGTGCAAGAAGTTAGAACTCAATTCCAAGCACGTGAGGAAGCAAGGGAATGGTTAGGAATACGTGATGCAATCATGGAGGCCATGTGGAACAATAGATAGTGTTTTTCTTCATTGTGGTTTAATGTGATAACTAGGTTTAATGTGGCACTATGTAACTTCATGGTGGTTATAATTGAATGTATTTGCTTTGTGTTGTTTCATTTTGTATTCCATCTTTTGATAACTATATTTAATGTGACACTATATAAATTCATCATGGTTTTGTTGTGGTTATAATTCATTGTGGTTGCTTTGTGTTGTTGCATTTTGTATAACCATCTTTGATAATTTTTTCCTTTCTTGCTAATTTATTTCTTCTTCATTTATGAGTCTAAATTTAATGTTCTTTTTTTATATGTAAAAGATGGACTCGGTAGAAATGACTCAAGAAAACGAAAATGTTGGAAGGAGATGCCCAACTAATTTTAGGTGGACAGCGATCATGACGTCATTTTTGCTCAAAGGCTTAGTTGAGCAAGCAAACCTTGGCCTTAAAACTGATAAAGGTTTCAAGAGTGTTGCTATCAATGCAGTTGCGAGGGCTGTTAGTACGAGGTTTAACATGGTTGTGAGTGATACACATGTTATCAATCGTCTCCGACATGTAAGGAAAATATGGCTAATAATAAAAAAGCTTAAGAGTTTAAGTGAAGTTTCGTGGGATGATTCGGAGAAGAAAATCATTATGGGCATTGAAGAATTCCGAACATACATACAGGTAATATGAAGATTGTTTTTTCTTTTTTTATAATCGATATTTGT
Organism: Dioscorea dumetorum; assembly: GCA_902712375.1. NCBI lineage: Eukaryota > Viridiplantae > Streptophyta > Magnoliopsida > Dioscoreales > Dioscoreaceae > Dioscorea > Dioscorea dumetorum. The sequence goes on along the minus strand of CACTHL010000561.1, from coordinate 2,168,188 downwards.
GTGTTTTATCTTTATTTACTTGTCCTTGTTTCTTTTTTTTTGTAGTCACATCCTAATGAAGCAGTTTACATAAATAAGCCCATTGAAGATTATGAGGAGATGGCTATTGTTTGTGGGAACGATCAAGCAACGGGGTCATTTGCAAGAACAGGTTCTCAAAGCTCTAGGAGTTTGGGTGCCCGCATGGAAATACCATCAACACTGCCGACGTTGGATTATGACGATCAACCACAAGGGTTGGATGATTGGGACTTCACTCAATCACAACCTCCTCCGGCGGAAACACCAACCACGTCCACTTCAAAGACCAAAGAAGTAAACAAGGGATCAAAGCGTATTAGGCGTGAAGAATTGGAAGTCATGCAAAAAATCTCCACTGGATTGGACAGGCTTGCAAGTGCCGCGGAGACGGACAAAGGTGTACGCTGTAAGTAAGAGATTGTATGATGAGGTTATGACTTTGATTGGCTACTACAATAAGGCTGACCTTGGTTTAGCATATGACCATTTGAATGCCCAGAATAATCTAGCAACTGCTTTTATAAACAAAGATCATGACCTTCGATGCTTTTGGATGGATGGTTTCCTTAGGCGGTTGGGACGTGATGGTGGGGTCTAAGATCGTCTACTCTTATAATTTTCTTATTTTGTGTGTTTTGAAGTTTATGGACATTTCGTATTTTGTATGTTGTTTTTGTTTAGAGCTGTTGAACTATGTTATGTTTTATGAGCATGTTGACAATTTAATGGTGTTTGTTGTTGAATTTAGGTTGTTCAGACTCAAACTTGTTTAATGAACATCATGTTGAATTATTGAATATGATTTATTGAGTTTATATATTATTCTATGAACATAAAGACTTATTGAGTTTGGCTTTGTTGTTGGTGGAATACTGGAGCAATTTTAGATTCAATTTCAAGTGAGTATGCTCAAGTGATAAGCACCAATTGATTTTTGTATTAGTAAGTTAAATTGAAGTACATTAAATAATTAATTTAAAAAATAAAATAAATTTTAAACAAATAAAATTCATTAACTTAAATCTATTTAAATAAAATACATTCCCTTAAGTAAATAAAACAGATTTTAAATGAAATATTAAAGAAAAATATAAATTATAAAAAATTTTGAAATAGGGGTAATCTCACCACTTACTTTACATGGTGATTCTAACCCATAAGTTACATCAAACCAAACACTTGAAATAGAAATGCAGCATTTTCATTTACAGGCAAACAAACAACCATGATGTAAGTGAAAATACAGTAATTTTAATTACATGTAATTTGACTTACACTGTAATTTGAAATACGGGTAACCAAACAACCCCATAGTGAAAAATATCCAAACAGTGAAATGATACAAATTTATATATATCATCACAGCAATAGATGAGTAGCGGTGTCTTTAAATCTCATGTAGAATAATTAAACAAAAACCAAATATTTATGGGCTATTAAATAATTTTGTGACAATTTAATGTTAAATTTAGTGAGAATAATTATAAATCTGTCAATGGGTATATATATATATATATATATATATATATATACCGGAGGCAACACATCAACCAAGCGCACCTTGTACATGTGCAAAATGGTAAATTAGTGATCTTCCTTTTCTAAAATATTGACAAAAATAAATTATTATTACTATTATTATTATTATTATTATTATTATTATTATTATTATTAAATAGAAGAAAGAAAAAACAAATAAATTCACTTGGGACAGGGACATGTGCAAGGTGGTCCAACAACTTTCCTGGCTTCAGATCTACTCATGAGTGGCACCCCGTTTTTGTTCTTTTCATGGCTCCCAAGGTTTTTTTTTTTTTTTTTTTTTTACTTGTTGATCTTAAGTAATCCCCACAGGTTAAAAAGTTAATTAAAGTTAGTTGATAAATTAAATTATATAAAAATTTTTAATTAACTTTTCATGATTACTTTTATTTAAAACTCCATTAAAATTACTTGATTTCTTTTTACACTCTACTCATTTTTATTTTTATACACATGTTTCAAATTTTATTTCGTTAATTGATTTATCAGAAACGAAAAACATATTCAAAATAATATTGACAAAATGAAAACATTTACTAGAGTATGTAAAAGTATTGGTGAATTTAATAGAAAGTGTAGTTGAAATGTAATTTATTGGAAGTTACATAAATACAATAAATATAAAAGATAAATTTGGGGGGAAAAGTATTTAATGTTTTATAAGTTTTCTAAAGTGGATTGTTAAAAAAAACAAACAAAAAAACACTTTTCCGAACATGATAAGTAAAAAGACATGAGGGAGCATATATATGTATATTTCACAACTCAAAAGTAATCACACTTATATTTTTGGTTTAATTCTCAACTATGTATTAAAAAAGAATGGTATAATACCCTAATTGGTCCCTTTATTTGTCACAATCTGCCTTTTTCGTCATTTTACTTTAATTTGGCTCTGATTAGTCCCTCTACTATCAATTTGAGGCAAATCAAGTCCAACAGCTAACCGACGTTAGGTTGTCCGTCTGAGTTTGCTGATGTGGCTTTATAATGGATTGGTAGAATACCCTAATTGGTCTTTTTATGTGTCACAATCTACCCTAATTGGTCCCTTTATTTGTCACAATATGCCATTTTACTCTCTTTACTTTAATTTGGCCCCGATTAGCCCCTACATTATAAAACCACGTTAGCAAACCCAAGCAGACAAACTAACGTCGGTCAGTTGTTGGACTTGATTTGCCTCAAATTGACAGTAGAGGGACTAATCGGGATCAAATTAAAGTAAAAAGACTAAAAGGGCAGATTGTGACGGACCAATTAGGGTATTCTACCAAAAAGAATCAAACTCTTAACCTAAAGTAAAAGGCAAATGTAAAGGGTTTAGATAAAAATATTTAATAAAAAATCCTTTAAGATATGAAGATAAAAAAATATTAGTAAAAAAAAATATTTAATAAAAAAAAACTTTATAATTTAAAATCCTTTAAAATAAAAATTTACTTTTGGTTAACATTTGAAGTAAAGGGTTTAGATATGAAGATAAAGTCAAGAGTATAGTTGTCATTTTACAATAAACCCACATTTCATTGCGAAACTGATTTTCCATCCATATTTTGATGGAATTGGTTTCCATTGGTTTGAGGGAATGAGTTTCCCATGCAATCTAATTATCCAATGAAAAAGACCAACCAAACATTGGAAAGTCTTTCCCTAGAAACAAATTCCCAGGAAAATAATCACTTTCCCACCACTTTCCCACCTACCAAACACTACCTCAGTGAGTGTATATATATATATATATATATATATATATATATATATATGAAGATGCTTTTGTTGGAGTTAAACCTAACACCCATGCTTTAAGAGATAAGAGAGTCAGTATTTTATTTTCAGCAATTAAAACTTGATTGTTTCTATGTTAGTTTTTCAGATGCACCCTCATAACACTTTTATGTACGGAGAAACAAAATACAAAAGTAAAGAAGAAAAGGATCCGAAGAAATAAAAAAAGGTGGCAGATTGCCATAACGACAAAAAGTTATTAATCATAGAGGCTTCTGCCATCTTATATTCTCCACCTTGCCTTTTGGAAGTTTTTTAATTAAGTTACAATTACCTATCAGCCCTCAGAAATTCATAAATATCCTGATCAACCCCATAGAAGTTTTTCGCAATTCACTCTTTTGTTTTTTTTTTAAGTAGAATACCCTATTTAGTTTCTGTATTTGACGCAATCTGCCCCTTTAATTTAACCCAAATTTGTACTTCTATTGATAATTTGAAGCAAAATAAATCTAGGCCACGACAGACGTCCTCTTCTCTGTCTGATGTTGCTGATGTGACATTATGAAAGTTTTATTGAATATCCTATTTAGTCCCTGTATTTGTCTCAATCTGCCCATTTAGTCTTTTTTTTTTATGATTTGCGGCAGATTGAACTAAATACAGAAACTAAATAGGGTATTGTATCTTTTTTTTTATAAATTATTGTTCCCACCTCTCCGTTATAAAGTGTCAATTTACAGAAGTTTTCTATATCCTAAATTATTTATTCATTTAATTAAAATAAGAGTGAATTTTTAAATTTTGTTTCTATTTTTTTTTAATTGTTACTTTTTTTATTTATAAGTGTTTATTTGTAGTAGTTTTTTATGCCATAAATTATATGCTCATCTAATTAATTAAAATGTGAATTTTTAAATTTAATATTATCTATATTATTTTGTAAAATTATTATTTTAAATGAACAACCTTAGTGGAAGGAGAAAGAATTAACTAAAATAAGAAAAGTGAGGTAAATAGATTCAAAAATGTTTAATTTTAACTACTTTTCTTACTATTAATAAAATGGACATTTAAAATGGAACATACAAAGCATTATCTTGATAATTTTTTATAATACCAAAGATATATATATATATATATATATATATTCTAGTGATATTGAAGCTCATTTTAGTCAAGACTAGTGTTAAACGCCAGCACGAAGGCGAGCTTAACATTCTTGCACCCAATCACAGGCTTAGTTGTCATTCTTATGTGACGTTTGTTTCACCGAAGTGGGCACCGAAGTGGCCGAAGTGACCACTTCCAGCCCACTTCGGTGTGTTTGTTTCACTGATTTGAACCCGGAAGTGATGACAATTTCTGAGTTTGGCCACTTCGGTGTTTCAGCTGGAAAAATCCCGAAGTCACGCCTCCCACTTCAGCCCACTTTGCAATATTTTTCAATGATAAATAAAATAATTATTACCATGGTAATAAAATAATTAAATAACTACTCTCACTAATTAATAATTAAGCATAATATATTAACCGATTTAATTTAATTTAATATCATGGTATTAAATTAATTATGTGATGTGCAAAGTTTTAATTTAATAAATAAATTATTTATTACCATCGTAATAAAGTAATTAAATCATTTAATTAAATCATATGATTTAATTAAATAAATGTAAAAAGTATGAAAAGGCAACTTTTATCCCCTCACCGAAGTGGTGATCATATCCCCACTTCAACCATCCAAACACAGGTAGTGGTATCCGAAGTCCAATTTTCAGCTTGAACCAAACACACTGAAGTGGATAGTTGCAGCTGAACTGTTCACTTCCACCGAAGTGCCACTTTCAGATTTCCACCACTTCGACAATTCACTTTCGAACTAAACGGCCTTTTAATGTGCATTGGTAAAGGATATGCTGAGAGCTCAAGTGCTAACGAGTAAAGTTAAAGGCAATTTAGTAATTTCACATAAATTTAGAGTACAAAATTATTTTAAAAGATACTCCTATTATTTTTTTAATCTAATCTTGTATTTGTGGCAAGATTTAATTTTCAAATGAAAATAATATATATATATATATATATATATATATATATATATATATATACTCTCTGGATGTCCATCATTAGCCTTTGGATTTAGATCCAACGATTAACATTGATGAACAGTAGTCATTACAATAAATGTACAGTAGTTACTATTTAAAACAATGATGTATAATAATCAATGTCGGTCGTTAGATCAAGATCCAACGACTAAAAATTGGACATCCACAGATTTTTTATCTATGGACGTCCATAGAGGATGTAAATTCATATATATATATATATAGACACACACACACTAGTGTAAAGACCTTGAAATATATATATGAGGCCCGGTACTCTAAGGATGTTCGTAGAGTTACTCTACAGACGTCCCTTAAGAGTGGTTGGATGCTCATCTAACGATCCATATTCTCTTTTTGCATCAGGAGTTTCTCCCCATCTTTATCTAAGGGTATTTTTTTTCGTATTTCTCTCTTCCCATTTTTTTCTATATATATATATATATATACTTTTGACAGTTTTGCTATGCATCTTACCTCACTTATTTTCTCATTGATAATAAATTGGAACTTATGATTAAATAATATTCCCTAGCATAATCAACAACAAATAATAATAACAATAAGTTTATTTTATATACATACGGGCAATTAAGAGTCAGTTATAGATAAAAACCTAGCCTAATGCTAGAGCCAGTAGGTTAATATATCACTACCTCCTTTGCGGAGTAAGTCAAGAATTTAAGATTAAGGTTGGTAGGATAAACACTCTGAAAAGTACCTTAGAAAATCACAGTTAGCATGCCATTCAAGACATGATTAAAAAAAGATTAGGTTTAGGTACAAAATTTCAAAGCCTAAATACTTATATTTGGATTTTTCCTATGCCAATTTTCTCAAGTCACAGATAACATGAAATTTATATAAAACAAAATAAACTTTTGATTTTAAAGGTCATACATGCCATTGTTCCCTTCATGAAGATCAAACCTGAAAAACAAAATCAAGTGAAAAAGGGAGCATATATATATTATCTGATTGTTTTAGTATTTCATGTCCCTGAAATATATCAATTTTGAAAGCCATTGATTTTTAAATTAAAAATCATATAAAATTACGAAAATACTTCTTACCTTACTTGTCAAAACACTTCCCACCAGCTCAAATAGGGTTCCGAGCTCATCAACACCTCTTCAAACACTAGGGGCCGTTTGGTTCGCGGTAATAAGATATTATCGGGTAATGAGATTATCTCGGTAATAAAGATGGGAATGTTATATGACTAGAAATGTTGTAGTAATGTGATATTACTATATTTGGTTTGGTATAGTAATCAATTTGGTAAAGTATGAAGGATTCATCCAAATCACACACATATAACTTCTATATATATATATATATATATATATATATATATATATGTGTGTGTGGGGCAGAAACCCTTGTGATATATTTAAAAAAGAAAAACAATATAATATAATACAGCAAAAACCTTTGTAATATACATGTTTAAATTACAAAATAAAATTATATATATATATATATATATATATATATATATATATATATATATATATATTACATGTAATATATTTATAATGTATTGAGCAATAATTTTTTGGCATTAAGCTCTTTGCAGTAGTCTCTGTCAAACATTTATGAAGTTGCTATAAAGTTTTGAAATGGTTACTAGTTATACTAACATTTGCATGTACAAATGATGCAACAAAAACAACTCAAAAAGAAATGGCCTGACTTAACATAAAAAAACCCAAAACTTTCAATCCATGTACAAGAACAACTTATAAGTCCATTCAAAATCAACCACATAAAGTTTAAATTCAAAAGTTAATATTCTCATGAATCCATTGACAATCGAATCCATAAAAAGTTTTAACCTTAATGGCAACCATCCAAAACCCAATCAATATATTCTTTCTTGCGCAGTTGGAAACCAAAAGCTTTCAATCCAGTGGAACCTTAGCACGAGTGAAAAGAAAAGGGTTTTATTAATTTTTCAGATCACACCCTATACTCTCTTAAAATTATTATTTTTATAAAAAAGGTATATTTGACCAAAAAAGATTATTACATTGCCATCCCTTTGGTAATCTAAGATACCCATCTATTTTAGTGGTAATGAGATTACCAAGTTCCTTGGTAATATGTCAAGCATGGTAATTTTATATTATCATTAATATTACCATTGGTCCTTATCCAAACATAGTCATCTTTCCACATTACCATATAACACATGGTAATGTTTTCCCATTACCGCGAACCAAACGGCCCCTAGATGTGAGGATGACAAGCTCACCTCCTATGTCAAAAACTTGTTTTTTAAAGTGAAGAATGTAAGTTTCAAAACTCTTAAAATAATGATAATTTTGTTATCATAAAAAATTAAAAAATTCAAGATTGTTTTTACGTAGAATGTTTGTTTTGAGAAGATCCCAAAATTTAATATTTTTTTTAAATTGGGACCTTCATTTAAAAAATATTTTAAATTTAAATAAAATATGGGGCTTACGATTTTTTTTTAATTTTTAAAATTTTTATTTTATCTCCATAAATATACTTACATTCTCAAACAAAACTTATCCCCTATTATTTGAGATAGTTTAATGGATAGTAATTAATGGGTTGATTGTGGGTCTTATTTTATAGTATAACTATTATGAAAAATAGTTTAAAATAGTTTAATGAGTAAGAGTTTAATAAGTTAATGAGGTAGCATGGATATCAAACTGCATAATAATATAACGATTAAAGTTGCCCTTATGTTTATTCAGTTTAGCTTTCATCTTTGCACAATCCTCTAGTGTTATGGAAAAAAAGAATTATATTCTTTCAAGGACTGATTGGTAATTTTCCCTGAACTTTTAACTACCCAAAGGAATCCAATAGACTGCCATGAAACTTATCCCATCAAACTCAGACTCTTTTTTCATTGTTTCACATGAAGTTGATGATCCCCCTTCCTTTCAAATCAAACTTCCAGTCTCGCCAACCTCAACAAAAATGCTCTTAAAAAAATATATCTTTTATTTATTTATATATATATATATATCCACGTGGCCTCTCTTAATTGGACACAGCAGAGTTTTCCCCAGTTCCCAACTTCCCAGTTCACACATGCCAAGAGATGCCACAGCAGTTAATTGATTAGTTAATTATGGGCCGAATTGTAAGATTATAAATGATAAAAAAATTAAGAAATAAATAAATAATAAATAAGTAAAGAGTTGGGTACAGCTAGCTGGCTTGGTGAACCGAAAAACGAACCAGAGGCACACGAAAATGACAAGAAAAGACATGGACATTTTCTTCGAGAACTTATCATCAATGCCTCCTTTTTATCTTTCTTATTATTTATTTATTGTAACCCCTTTATAACAAAACTTTTTATCACGTAACGGTCACCGTGAAGGATTAACAGATATTTTACGATTATTATTTTTTATTTATTCAATTGTATAATTACTTTCTTTTGTTCTAGAATACAAATGGTTGTAAAGAGCAATTTTATTTTAGATGAAATATAAATAATGAGACAATGGTTATTTGTTTTTTCTAATTTTATTTGTTTTAATTTTTTTTAAGTTATATAAATAAAAAGAGCTTGTAGCCCAGTGATACCTCGGGTCCCCTCGTGGGAGGAGACGCGAGTTCAATCCCCCGAACCGCGCTCCCCCGTTCCAACAGTGTGAGAACGTTGTAGGCAATCACCCGCCATGCCTACACCTCTGAGAGTTGGCGTTTGTCGCCCTATCTCAAAAAAAAAAAAAAATGAATTTTAAATGATTTTTTATTTTAGAATATGGAGGGTGGAAGAAGTTGTGTAAGCTCTTTCACCACACTTTCGATAATAAAACCCAAAAGAAAATAGGAGAAATTGTTTTCAATAATTATATTCTATGAAACTTGCAGAATTTTCTTCAAATTCTATTAGGCCCACATAGACTTATATTAAAACACGCAAAACGGAGAAGTTAGTCGGGAATTGGGAATTAAAAATGAATCGAGGGTAGTTAAGTACATTTATTTTCGTATAGACAAGTGGTTGAAGAGTCTGTGAAAGATTATTCCATTTTTGTTCTTTCTTTGATTAGGGTTTTAAAGAGATTTGTCTCTCTTCTCAAATTATAGGCCAAGCTTTATATATTTTTTTAATTAATTTACCAATAAATCTCTAGTTGACGAGGACTTATAACACCCTCCAATTGTATTAATGTTTAGGTTTTTGGTACTTTTCAATATTGATTTGTTCATAAAATTTGTTTTGAAATGTCTCTTTAGGTAGGTTTAACATTTGAAAATTCAAGAATTGAATTTTTGTTTTGCGTGATCCAATTAATGCAAAAAAATAATAATAATTAAATATACTAAATTCTATTTTATTTTATTTTTTTAATAAAATAGCTAAAGTACGTGTACTAATATTTGATATTGTCTCCTTAATAAGAATACGAATAACCCCCGTTCCAAGAGAGTGAGGATGTTGTAGGCAATCCCCCGCCACGCGTAAGCCCCTAAGAGTTGGCGCTTGTCGCCCTATTTCAAAAAAAAAAATACGAATACCCTGCACAGTGGACTCGCGGTTAAATCAACCAAGATCTGATTGACTAAATTATAAGTTTTTAATTTAATATAATTTTATAAATACTAATATCTTACTACAATTAAACCTTGTAAAAAAATAGTGTGGGGGTATCTTTGAGATGTTTAGTGCTTAGGTTTAAATTTTTGTTGACGGTTGAGTAACTAATATGTAAGGTAATCTCTCAAGACCCACGTCAGTGAAACTTGTGAATTTTTGCCAATTAAATCATTATTTAAGCATTTATTGTCATGTGGAGCCTATAGTCTATCAAAATTTATCTTTAAGGTGGACTTTGAATCTCGTTTAGATTAATTTTTTAATAAAATATCAATTTAAATTTAAAATTCAAATAAAAATTTTGTAGTCATGATTTCATCATATGTGTGTTAATTCTAATAATTTATTTTAAAACTTAAAATACACTCTTTTTTTATGAGAACACGTTTTTATTAATATCAACTCATGAACAACATTAATACAACATGCTTAGCAGAGACTTCACATGATTTGGAGTGGCAGTTAATATGAATCAAATAACTTTTTTTTAATAAAAAAAATTTACCCATTCATAACTAACAAATTCCACTAAGTGCACTGTAAATCAGATAGAAGGGTAAATTAGCAACTCAAATTTCAAGAGCTCAAAAAGATTTGAGATTAAATTTTATGGTTAGAAGAATAATTTATTTATAAATAACATTTTCATTGTAAATATAAGTTACTGGATTTATATAAAAAAATTTTGAAGATAATTTATGGCAATTTGATTGAATAAATGTAGTTTAGGGTTTATCTCATTCAATCCGCTGATTGGGTCCATTAAATCAGTTTGAATGGACATGAGTTCAATAATACAAATTGGATGAAAGTGTTTGAAATGAGTCTGTTTGGTCTCCTACTTTTTATCACCACCACATTTTTTTATTTATTATAGTTTTTTTAAATCGAAAATTTAATTTATAAACATAAAATTTCGAGTTTAAGAATCAAATTCCATTCTTTTGCTCTATTTCTTTTTTCATCTAAGCCCCTATGAAAGTCGAATTAATAAACACCCTAAAAACACCTAGTTTATCCTCATCTATCAGTATTATCAAAGCTAATAATAATTTGTTTTTGAAAAAAAATATGGACATAAACATAAAGTTAACCCTCCACACATTTATGTCACTTTTTAAAAAAATGAAGAAAAATTTCAAAAAACAAAAAAAAATTTAATTAAAATTCATATTTTGCATCTAGTCCCTTATCAAAAGTTTTTTTTGGTCAATTTATAATAATAATAATAATAAAAAAAACTCAATCACAAACCCATCCATCAATGACATTTACCAAATTAAATAATTTAAAGAAAGAAAAGTTCATTTTTAATTAAACAAAACAACCCAAAAAAAAACAAGAAAAAAAAAATTCAAGCCCCAGAGATGTTATCACCACTCACCATGAACGAGCAGAAACCCTTCTTCTGATTTCCAATCACCATGGAACTCTTACAGTGAGCAATGGCGCCTTGGATCGCGCTCTGGAGCTCCTCCATCGATGAGGACGAGGAGTTCGTCGGCGCCGGGAACGTCCCGCCAGCGTATAACAACCCGGAGTGACTCGGCGACGATCTCATCGACGACGGACAACTCCCGGCGCAGGTCCTTCTTCTAGGGCATGCGAGATTGCCGGAAAAGGACTGGGAATGAGAGAAGGAGAAGGAGAAGGTCTTCTTGGCTGCGACATCGTCGGATTTCTTGGAGAAGAGAGGCTTGACTTTTTTGACATACTTTTTGAAGACCTCTTTGGGGGTGGATCTCTTCGACGAGGAGGACGAGCGAGGGAGGAAGCGGGAGGCGAGGGAGGAGAAGTAGTGGGAGACGGTGAGGAGGCGTTTGGGAGGAGGAGGAGGGGGAGGGAGAGGGTGGGGATCTTCATCGGCGGTGGCGGAGCTGGGGCGGGAGGAGTCAGGGAGGAGGAGATCTGAGGACGAGGAGGAGGTGGAGTCGCGCGAGGCTGTGGCGGTGGTGGTGGTGGAGGAGGAGTCGGAGGAGGAGGTCGACGATGAGGAGAGGAGAAGAGTGCGGACCATGGAGATGCGAGGCGAGAGGTGGAGAGGGAGGAGCTGGCCTTTGTAGAAAAGCTCATCGGCGGGGCAAAGAGTGGAGTAGGTGGAAGAGGGGGCGAGGGCGACGGTGAACTCGAAGTCGGAGGATGAGGACGAGGAAGAGGAGGAGTTGGGCTCGAGCGCGTGCAAGCGTGGGCTCGAGAGCGCGCCGTGCGCCATGGATGAGCTGAAGGGCATGAAGCAGGCGGAGTAGAAGCAGCACAAGAGGAATAGGGGGGGAGGTGGTGGAGGGCTGGCGTGGGAGGCACATGGGAGAGAGATTTATAAATAAATAAATAAATAAATATTTATTTATTTATTGAGTAATTAATTAATTAATTATTGGATAATAATTATAGTATTGAGGGGTGTACTTTGGGGAGGATAATAATATAGAGGGGGAGATGTAATAATAAATGTATGGGTGAATGAGAAGTGGGGATGTGTGAGGTCACCGTCCAGGTTGCGTATCAAGGAGCCCAACGGATTGGAAAGGTACCAACCAGGATTTGAGTTTGGCTTAATTACTTTTGTACCCTTTGGGTAATAGGGGTTCCTTTTTTTTTTTTTAAATTTAGTACCTCAGACTGTTGATACTAGTACTATCACTATTAAGCTTAATTTTGTTCTTGTGTATATCTATATCTAATATATAGTGGGTTTTTAAATCAATCTATGTGTTAGTCCAGTGAAGTTAATGGGCGGACTATTTTTACTGTCCATGTGCATATGTTTCTAAATTGTATATGCGTTTATTATATTAGTAAAAAAACATCTTTTTGTGAAAATTCTCCAAAATTGTATTTAACTAATGTCCGATTTTATTAAAATAACAATGATAAAAATAAAATGGAAGTGTTTCCAGTGTTTTTTTTTTTTACAAAATAACTCCCAAGATTTAAGAAAATATCCCAATATCGAATGTTTGGGAAACAATTAATCTTAAATAAGATTTACACTTCTATATATTTCTCTATTTTTCATTTATGGTAACTATATTAATTATTCAAATCATGATGGTTGATTTTGGGAAGAAAAGTGCTGACTAAAGAAAGAAGGGATATATAGGGCTTGTTTGGATTGGCTTTTAAAAAAAGTGTTTTTTTTAAGTTTTGGGGAAGCACTTTTAAAAAAAGTGCTTTTCAGAGTAAGTTAAGTGTTTTTCTATTTTTTATGTTTGGATAGGTTAATACAGAAGTGCTTTTATATGTGTGAATTTGTTTGGATGTGGATTTCTAAAAGCACTTTTGGAGGTGACAAATGACTAAAATGGGCATTCATTGACTTTACATTTAATTACCATTATATATTCATATTAATGATGATAATGACTAATGTTATGATAATAATAATGATTATAATTATAATTACAATTATAACTATAGTTATAATATTAATATTAATTATATAATAATAATTATTATTATAATTATAATAGAATTATAATTATAATTATAATTATAATAGTAATCACGTAATAATTATTATTATCGTTGTAATTAAGTTATTAATGTTTAGAAATATAATTACAATTATAATTATAATTATAATATTAATATTAATTATATAATAAGAACTATTATTATAATAATTATAATAGTAATCACGTAATAATTATTATTATCGTTGTCATTAAGTTATTAATGTTTACAAATATAATTACAATTATAATTATAATTATAATATTAATATTAATTATATAATAATAATTGTTATTATAATAATTATAATAGTAATCACGTAATAATTATTATTATCGTTGTCATTAAATTATTAATATTTACAAATATAATTAACATTATAATTATAATTATAATTATTATTGTTATAATTATAATAGTAATTACGTAATAATTGTTATTATCATTGTCATTAAGTTATTAATGTTTACAAATAATTATAATATTAGTTATAATGAGGGAAATGTAATGAAGGAAATGTATTATTTGTGAAGGTTATTTAGGTAATTTGGCAATCTCAAAATAGCTTCTCAGAAGTGCTTTTCTGAGAAGCACCTATGGAGCAGCTTCTGAAAAAAGCTGAATTTTAGCTTTTTCCACAGCTTCTGCTTCTACCTAAAAGCCCAAACAAACATGTTTTTTAAAACCCTTCTACTTAACTTATAAAAAAGCACTTCTGGGCTAAAAATAAGCCCATCCAAACACCCCCATAGATACGGATGAATGGCTTAAAAAATTATTTTCATGCAAAAATATAAAACATATCTTACAGGAGATTTTATTTCTGTAATCAAAAGAAGCATTAACTTTGATAAAATGATACTAAACCTGCAAAATTGTTATGCCGTTATTTAGTATTATTGGAAAATCATGCTAATAAACACAAAAGAAAAGAAAGAGATAAAGATTTAACGAGATTCGACAATGTGCTTACGTTCTCAGGAATGGTGAGCGAAGGCTTTCTTATTAATTCAGAAAAATTAATTAAGATTACAAATACAATGCACATATATATATATATATAATTTCTGGTACAATTTACAAATTTACCATGTACCGTATTGCGGGGACATTGTCCATGCACCCCCCAAACCCAATCCACTCAGTGCGAAACTTAGTATATGAGTCATACCTAACAAGTAACTTATATTTATTTATTATTTATTTTTTACTTGTTTCACCACCCTTACTAGATCAGGTATTGTTTTTTTAATATTTGTTTATTTTTATAATTTTTTCATTGTTGGGAACCGATCTCTTTTTACTTAACAAATTTATAGGTTTTTCTTACTCCCTCAATCTCATTCATTTTTAGAAGCTTTTCATATCCTAAATTATTTGTGTATATATTTAGTTTAAAAGTGAAATTCTCAAATTTAACCTTAACAACCTTTTTAAATGCATTGTTTTTCAGTACTATCACTTTAAATGCACAATCTTAGTAGATAGACTAAAAATTAGCAAAAAAAAAAAAAAAAGCTAAATATTAATGAAATTTTTAATTTTAAATATTTTTCTTATTTTTTCATGAAGCAAAGGTAAACATTTATAATGTGTTAGGGAGAGAGAAGGGCATATATATATATATAGATATATATATGCATATGTGTAATGTCATATTGGGAAAATATTTGATCATTGCACCTATACGAAATCTTCTTATCTTGAGAAGGTATCCACATCTTGGCGCATATTTCACAACTTTATATGCGATTAAAAGAAAATACAAAGTTTTTTATGAAATAAAAAAATGGAAAACTTATGAGAAAATATCAAAAGCACAGTTCACAATTTGGAGTGGCATGCGAGTAATTAGAAGTATTGAGGAGGCTATATATGTCATTATGAGGATTTTGTGGATATGTCTCACAAACAAAAGGCTTTTGATTTTAAAGATGGGCATGGTTTTTGTTGATGGCTAGAGAACTTAAAGATTCCATGTTTGAGTCTTTTCAATCATTGCACATGCCTGCTAGACCTTGATGAATTCTAATCCACATTTTGCTGACTTTGTGGTTGGTACATATGCAAATCAACAAGTAAAATGTATATGATCATTAAACTAAAGTTATATATATTTTTGTAATATTTTTTTATCACCACCATAATTAATGAGTGATAATGTAATTATCTAATTGGAAATTTGAAGTATATGCAATATGACTTGTTAAACTGAAATTATATATATTTTCCTTCTAATAGTAATAAAACATAAAAAATAAAAACTAAAAAGCGGAGTAAAGAAAATTGATTTTACATTAAAAAATACATTAGGTTTTAAAAAAGTACAATTAAAGTTAATATTAATTTTTTTTTTTAAATTTTGACATTTTAATTGTTTGATATCAAATTTTGTTAAAAAAACTAGTTGAATTGTATTTTAAGGTGGGTTAAGCAAGTAATAAAAATCCGGCTGATATATGGATTTGTGCTATGGAATTGTGATATGATATTATTATGTTAGAGCTGAAACTCTATGTTGGCATTATTGGACGAGTGTGAAAGTGATGTGGCAACTATGATGAGGTGGCATAAAGTTGTGGCACATGAAGACATGACTGCATGAAGATAATATTTGGAGAAGTTATTTTTGGCAAGTCAATCAACTTTGAGAATCTCTTTTGGAGTGCCATGTAGAGAAAATCTAAATACTATCTTTGATAAGTGAATGACTCATGGGAGATCAACTACTTGGAGACCAAGATTATTTAAAACTTAATTTAGTGTGAAGCTAAATGAAGATACATACAAAGAAAAACAAAAAACAAGTAAACAAGTTTCTCGAGACCATATTTAGCAAGCCAATTTCAAGTTCAGATTTGGAGAAGAAAATTGAACTTTTTTATGGATAGATTTATTGGAAGACACAATATTATATAGAAAGGACTGAAAGCCCTAGTATGGATGAATGAAGATCAAGCTGTGAAGACTGTGAATAACTATACTTGCATAAATGAAGGTCAAGTTTAGTAGCAAGAAGATTGAAGAATCGAACTTGGATGAATGAAAATCAAATTTGGAAGATTATGAGGACCAAACTTGGATGAATGAAGATCAAGTTTCGTTAGAAGATTTGAAGATCTTTGAAGACCATCTTTGGTGAGATAAAGACGCACCATGTGGGGTGCTACCCTTGAAGAGGATACTCTGACATGGCGTGTAGAAGCAAGTTGTTAGCATGTTGAGATCGGGAGAATTCAACTGCAACTACTTAGACTAGTACTACTGGGAGGGTTGAGGTATTGCGAGGTCACCTTGCAACGAGAAGCTAGAACTCAGTTATGATTAGCACTCAGGCCGCGTGGCAAGCTCATTTGTAATTTAATGGCACGATGTTCAAGTTTGGAAGATGTCCAAGTTAGGTCACAGAGATCTTAAAAGAGAGAAGCGCTATATTTGGAACGTGGAGACGTATATATAAAAGATCATGCTTTAAGATTTAAGAAGAGCCACTGGAGTGAGAGACCCTAGTGTGAGAGTGAAAGAGTGTCTACTGAGCAATATAGAAAAAGTTCTTGTATAGGTTGATGAGGATAAGTGAGTGTGCTATACTCATGTTATTTCCCTTTTTTTAATGAATTTCATCTTTGGTCTAGGCCCCCCTCATATAGACAAGACAAGTGGTGTGCCGAGCTTGGTTACTAATTTCGTGTCTCTTTTCTCTTGATTGTTTGCATTTTGTGTGTCGGTTTATATGAGAGTTTGAGTGGATTATTAACCCACACACCCCCCAAAATTAAAAGTTTATAATGGTATTATATGCAAATATTTTGACTTTCTTAACTAATTATATTCTAGCAACACTTTTTGTTTTATAATTCGGATTACCAATTAATTACACTAGTCAATACCACCTTGTCATTAAAAAAAAAATTATACCATTTGAAGTGCTTTGTCCGCAGTGATAAATTTAAAAAGTTTTTCCTTTTCTGTTCAAATTAGCGCTTTTTTTTAATAATTATCACAATGATTTTATAACCATTTAATCCATCAAAATGGCTACCATCTCTTTTTCACAAAAAAAAAAAAAAAAAATACCACTATCACATCAAATGTAATAACTAAACAATGAAATACCCTAAAATTTCCTAAAAGCCTTGTCCATTTCGTAAATACGATTAGTTTTGTTCAAAAATCTATTAAATTTTTGTTTTTTTTTAAACATGTTTGTTTTTAAAAAAAAAATCATTATTAGCATTTTTTAATATATATATATATATATATATATAATTTGTTTAAAACCTATTTGTTTTTAAATTTTTTAAAACCTATTCAGATATTTCTTTTTAAATTTCTTTCCCGACAAATAACCACATATACACATTTTAAACCACATTAACTTATTTCTCCATTAAATTATTTTTGAAGTAAACTGAAAAACTAATAGTTGATGCAATTTAAAATATTTGTGTGATTACACATTGGAAGAGAAACTAAAAAAATATTATTTCCTAATAGGTTTAGAAAAAATTAAAAACAAATAGATTGTAAACAAATTACAAGATAAAAATATTTTTAAAAAAAATGCAAAAATGCTTGCCATTTTATTATTATTAATAATGATGATGATAATAATAACAATATTAATTTGAAAACAAGTAAGCTTTTTTTATATTAAAATCAAACAGCTTTTTAAAAAAATTAATAATAATTTTAAGAAAATTTAGCTTAAGAAAAGAAGTTAGCAATCACAAAATATTGTGCTAAGCTAACTCGGCATTTGATAGCCTTTGAGTTAACTTGAGAAAGCGGTCTAAAATGTAAAAAATAAATATAAAAAATATATAAAATATAAAAATCATTATTAAGTATTATTTTGTGAAATTTTTTAGAGTAATAAAATTTCCATTTTTATAACTAATTATATAAAATTTTCATTGCCCATAAATTAAAATAGAGAGAACACACTCTAAACACTTCAATTCATTTTGTTTTTAATAAATGCGGATAAGTCAATATTGAAACATCAAAATGTCACTTATAATATTAATAAAATACCAATTTTTTTTTTTTAATAAAGATGTTCTCCTTCTGTTAAATATAATGCATTTAAAACCTTGAAACTCCAAACCTATATATATATAAGCGTTTTGGTGTGTTCTTCTTGTAACTTGTGCTTTTGGTGAAAACACAAGCCATTTAGATTGGCTTCTCAAGTTAGTGTGTTTTTTAAAGTTTTTTAAAAGTGTTTCTGATGTTAGTGTAGTTTTGTGTTTGGATGAATTTTAACAAAGCACTTTTGTCCAAGAAGTACCCCAAGATGGTTGCTGCTCAAACAACCATATAAAATGTTTCTGTTCTTTAAGTGGGTGCTTCATTATAAATTTTTTATTTTATTTTATTTTAAAAGGTGGATAAACCATTAAATACAATGGCCAATTCAAACACCTCCAAAAAAAAAATAACTTAGCAAAGGCCTCTTAAAATATATAATTTAAATATTTATTTTTAATATAGGTTTAAATGCATTTCGTAGCCAAAACTACTGAGGTCATCTTCCCTGGTTTCAAAACCAGAGAAGTCCCTAATCCACTATAAACAACTAAACCTCCACCCTATTTAATTAAAAAACATATAAACAACTAAAGCTACACCCTACCCTAAACCCTACACCCTATATATATATATATATATATATATATATATAGAGAGAGAGAGAGAGAGAGAGAGAGAGAGAGAGAGAGAGAAAGAGAGATTTGCCTGGTATTCAAACCAGGCAAGTTGAACTCAAAACTACTTGGCTCAAGTGGCTGACACTAATATAAATTTTTTATGTAATGTGCGGAGCGATGAAGATTTTATTTAAACTCCATTTGAGGCGTGACTTCACGGGAGATAGAAATATGAATAGACGCTTATCATCTTTGCCAAAAAAAAAAAAAAGCATTTTGTATCCACAACTTTTATTTTTAAAATATTGAATAAAGTATGAATGCTTTGAAAAATTGTTTATTACTGCTTTTGTTGATAACACATATTACTTATTAAAATATATGTTTTTTCTTTTAAAGTTTTTGACACTCAGTTGGTTTGATTCACATATGAAAAACAACACAAGCAAGATAGCACAATATAAGTAGTTGGGTTAGACCATAATAACTTGTATTGTTTCATGTTTGATGGTTAATGAATGATACAAAATTTTTTTTGTGTTGTTCAACATTTAATTTGCATAAGTGGCAATAAAATATTGCAAAAATTGTTGTTTTGTTTTATTTTTGTTTTGCAAAAGAGAGCTTTTTATCTTTTAAAAACAAAAAATTAATAACCACTTACTAAAAATATTGAGGGTAAAAATTGGATTTTTCATATATAATTCACCAAAAATTATTTTTCCATTACTTAAAATAATAAATATCAGCTCGTGATTAATTAATAAAAATTATTGGTCAAATTAACCACGTAAACAATCATTTTTAGAGAGTAAAAACTCTGGTACTAATTTTTATTATGTCTTATTGCAAAAAGGTAAGGGTCATTTGGTCATTTTCTTATTTTAATTGAAGATAATTCTTTTTTTTTTTTAGTTTTCATTATAACATGCAAAACTTTTATACTATTATTTTGAGTACAAAAAAATTTATGAATTAATTATGCTATAGTTATCTTTCTATGATGTACACCAACGTTATTTGCAAAACAAATAGGTGGGGAAAAAAATTATATTGTGATGTGCTGTATATAAAATTTTCACATATCAAATAGATCCTCAATATGGAAATTGCTGCTATTGTGGTGGGCCAATGTCTCATGCAATTTGCCATGTGCACTTCTTATTATAAGTTTTATGTTTTTTTGTTGTTAATGTGTGCTCTATTAGTAATTCAATAATGAAGTCTTTGAGTAATCAAATTCTACCTGTTAAAAGTAGACCTTGGCTGTGATTAGTTGCCATATTGTGTACTTATTTTCCTCATATTTGTTACCACCTTTTTGGTGTATTCAAAACTGTCTCATTAAATAAAAGAATCATCTTGATTATCATACTTCTGTTGTCTTCTAACCCTAAATGAGTTTGTGATTAATTACTTCAACTCAACATTGGCAATATCATGCTTGAGCAAAGGATTTGACACATATATATATACATAGAAAGAGAGAGTTGGAGTTATATAAAGAAGCAAAGAAACAAAGAAAAAATAGCAAGAGTTGATGAGCTGTTGTTGGTTATGCATTTGTACACAAATTTTTGCCTGATAAACATTGTCACATTGATCTCATGATCCTCAGTTTCTTGGGTGGTGGCCAGCTCAAGTCTTACTAGTGGGAAGAACAGAAGAATATATACAAGTGCTAGCTTTGATTATGATCTCAAGAAAGACTCCATCTTCATCTTCTTTTTTAGTGCATGCATGGCCTTAATGTTATATAATAAATGTTTCTGGTAATGGCGAAAAACACCCCCAAAGTTTGAGAAATGGCCAAAAACACCCTGTTAATTTCCAAATCCATAAAAACCCCTTCTTTTTAAAGACAATGATTTTCAAACCCCCAAAGAATGAAACGGTGGTTAACGGAGTTACTTTTCAAATTCACGGACGGAATTGCCCCTACCTTGCATGGGAAATCGTGGTGCAATCATTAAGCCGGTTAGAGAGGAAGTGGAGGGTTTTTCGTAATGGGAATCCCAAGAGAGGCGAGAGCAAGTGTTCGTTTTTCTTCTTTGCTTAACTTTCTTCACTTTTCCCTCTCCGAAGCTCTCTCGCTTCGACATCCTCTCGTAACTTCAGTCCACCGTGCGCAAGTATCCCGCACTTCCATCGGTTTGCGGCTCAAGGTATGGCGAGAGCCGTGTCTAAAGCAAGGCTTTTATATGAAGTACTGCTGTTACACGAGAGATATTCGTCGGTTTTGTTTTGCGTGGTTCTAGTGTGCGGGGGAATTTCTTGGTTGGGGGTTGCTAGGGTTTAGGGTTTAGGGTTTGGGTTTTAGGGTTTAGGGTTAGGGTTTTAGGGTTTAGGGTTAGGGTTTAGGGTTTTCTGTTGTGCACACGATCATTGAAAGAGATATCGGTTGTTGTTGTTTGTGTAATGCTTACAATGTGCGTTTTCCCTTCCATTTGATATGGTTGCAGTTTGTAAAAGAGATTTCCGTGTGATGAAATGAGTTCGTGTTTAAAAGAGTTTGTCTCCGTTTAACGGTGCATCTCTCTGTTTAAGTGTTGAGCTTTTCGTGTAAAACATTTGTCTCTCGTGTAGCGTTTGATGTATCTGTTTAACAAGTGTTGTCATTTTTGCAGTGTTGTTGATTATGGCGGTAAACCTAGTAACGGGAGATGCCTCCTTGACACCGGTGGTGGAGACCTTGGCCGAATTGAAAGTCCACATGACCTCTCGACATTGGGAGATCATCCAAAGGACACCGTTTGCGGCATTCACCGAGGTGGAAGCCGTATTCCAAGAGAGGGCCCTTCTCGATTCGCTTCGCAGAGGTACGATGGCCGCACCAATAAATTCAAGATCGGGGCGAGCCTCGCTCGAGCTTCGAGCCCGAGGATGTGGCTCTCGTTATGGGTCTGCGGCTGCGACGGAGACGCGGTCCTGTTTAAGAAGAAGAAGATACCGTCGGCTTTCGAAGGGAGATATTTTATCGAAAAAGCTTCGAGAGACACGAGGACGCCATTAGGCGCACTCTTGAGCGTCTTGTTGGACGAGGGAGGGGGAGAGGAGGATTTTGTGAAACTCTTGATGGCGTACCTCATGGGGACAATCCTCTTCCCGAACACCTCATGCTCGGTGCCAACTTGGATCGTTGATTATGTCGACGATCTACCTGGCATGGGGCGGTACGCATGGGCGCAGGCGACGTACAAATGGCTTATGGAGGACGTTCCACAAGCTGCCGCTCGAGTGCAAGCCAGATGCGAGGGGGGGAAGGTAAACATGGGGTACATTAAGGGTTGCTTGATCGCGCTGACCATCTGGTTTTACGAGGTGACCGAAACCGGCAAGAAAGCCCGTTTCGGCAAGACCCCAAGGGTGCTGTGCTACTGCGAAAGTACTTACCGTAAGCACGCGACGATAGAAACCAGTTGGTCAGCTCTCGAAGGAAAAGAGGTAATAAATCAGTGTTAATGTGTTTACAAAGAGCAGTTAATGTTTAACGATAGGCTTATCCGTGTAGGAAATGTAGTTTGTGTTTAACGCTTGGTGTCTTCGCTTAACCTTGTTATACTCCGTTTAAATGTGTGCCATATCGTTTACGTATATATGTCAAATGTTTAAATACGTTTGTTTTGGATCAAATTGAATGATTTGTCTGAGATTGTTTTCTTTAAATGCTGTGGAGGAGACTTTTGTTGGGGCCAATTGGCGGATGGATGCTGTTGCGCGGGAACCACTTGCACGACTGCAAGCAGAGATGCCAGCCCCTTCCGTCCGTTCGCGCCGACGTGGTTCCCCCCTTCCAGCCCAACACGCAACCCTCGGCGTCGGATAGGCCCTCACCTACCCCGCCAATTGGCAACACCCGCACCGGCCCCGACAACGAGAGTCACCCGGATCCCCAGAGTCCCCCCGACCGCGATAGAACAACCGACGTCATCAGCCGACGACGTGACTACATCCTTTATGTGGGCATGCCAGGTGATGATGAACGCTTTCCCCCAGATTGTCGCTCGGGTTGAGGCATTGGAGGCAAGGTTTGATTCGTTTGAAAGGGCTGCACCGTCTGGACAAATACGTGACCTGCCCGGGACGGATGAGCCGTTGGAAATTAAGGACGACGACTTCGTCGTGAAGGCCATTCCAAGATATCCACGTATGACGAGGCCACGTATGAAGAGGCTTGCACAAAAGGCGACGAAAACTATACCGCCTGTGTGTCCACCACCGGCCGAGGATGAAACAATGGCAGCACCACCGGCGGCTGATGCGGTTGTTGAGACAGTTGCAGTTGATGACTTCACCGCCCCGGTGGCGGAGATTGTAGACCCCGTTGGCAATGCCGCGTCTGCGGAAGACTCCGAAATCCCCGTCGCGGTGGAGCCGGCAGCTGCGGCCGAGAACGGCGCATCCAGGGTGGTGGCCACTAATTTTGAAGATGAAGAACCACCCGAGGGTGTGCTTCCCCTTGATGAGACTGCCTTGGCCGCGGTTGAGAAGACCGTTGCCTCTATTGTGGAGGAGCTCCTTCCCACGGAGGAACGGCCGACCCACATTGCCACATCCAGTGTGGGCGCGATCCCGCAACAGCAAGAAGCATCTACGGATGATCTCAATAAAGCTGTTGCCGGGGGCAAATGGAACGTCGCCGAGAAAAAAAAGAAATCAGTCACCTTCGCCAACCAGCAGTATGAAGAAGTGCGGAAAGACTTCGTTCCGGCGAAGAAAAAATACGCTGGTCAATCGCGCCTCGACGTATTCGAGAAGGAGCTAATCAAGATTTTCCTCAACTTTCCCATGGACGAGTAAGTATGATAGTGTAGATGTTAATGTTTATATAGAGATCATCCCATTTACGTTGTTGCGTTTCCGTTTAATTACAGTCGTTACCATATAACCTAGTAATGTATCGTTTAACTAACGATATTACTGTTTACCCCTATACATTATCATTTACGTATGTGTTGTTTCCACTTAACGTCTACGTGTTATTAATCAAGCGCATGTGTTGCCGTTTAACCGCAGTTCCGTTGTCTGGAGGAATGATTATGTCAGCACCACCCGGGCCAACCTATTCGTTCTGATCGACGGGAAAGAGATGGTGACAGATGATGTGTTGGACGCCTTCGTGTGCAACGTACAAGACACACTTAACAGAAAGCCATATCCTCATAAGAAGCGCGCCTCCATCACTCAACCACTGGCGTTGTTTATGTCGAAGGTGGAAGACGCACATGAGACGACTTTGGCTATGATCGGAGATGCCACCAAGGTCGTCAATGACGTTGACATCATCATCCTTCCCATAATCTTGAATGGCCACTTCCATGTCGTGGTGCTCGACAATAACAAGAAAGAGTACAGGCATTACACCTCATGCCCAAGTGAAGAGTACAACAGAGACGCGGTAGCAATGGTAAGCTCTCTCGCGATATAGATTTCGATTATCGGAGTGACATAGATGCTTTCTATTCTAACATCGGTTTGTATAATGCGACAACGGGAACTATTCGACACTTGTCTCGAAATGGAGTACGGCACGACGGCGACGGCACAGTACCCGCTTGTTCACGATGACGACACACCGCGTCAAAAGAAAGGCACTGTCGATTGCGCCGTCTACGTGATGCGGTTTATCGAGCAATTGCTCCGCGGCGAAAAGCTGCGGATAGCGCACACGGACGTCCCCTATCTCGCGATTGAAGTACGCTGCCCACATACTTAAGGAAGGACGAGCATCCGGCATCAAGCAACGCGGGGAGGGTCCAGATTGTGGGGAAGTAAAACAGTTTTGTCGAAATTCATTTCAATTGATTCAATTCATTCTTTGCCAACGACATGGCAGAAATTTCAATGTACATCTAATAATGTTCGTTATTCTTTCATATTCAATCATTTTTTGCTTAAAATTCCATGGTACCGATTGAGGGTCGTCGCTGCTTTATAAAATTAAGTACTTCAGTAAAAAATGACGCTGTCACTATTAAAACATTGTGTTACACTTTAACAATACGGATCTCCGTGCAATATACACCGTTACCGTTTAACACCGGGGGACCGGGTTGATCACATACACCTTGTTTAGATATTAGTGGTAAGCGTTTAACTCCCTATGTCCCTGTTTAAAACATGGAGGCTGTCGTTAAATGAAAGAGACCGTAATCTACTTCCGTTGTCTGCTTTTAAAGGTGAGCGACCCTATTATACATAACTTTTTAAATGTCTCCATCAAACTGCGCTATGCGTCCGTAAGCACGGAATTCTTTTCTCAATGTATGTCACCCATTACGTGTTGTTGTCTTCGTTTAAAATGCAGAGCTAGCAGTTAAACAAGGTATTCTCTGTTTAGCTTTTGTCGTTACATGTTTAATATTACAGTCCCTGTTTAATATGGCGGCTATTCTTCGACGGGTGAGACCCTATTCTACTTGCGATGTTTGTTTTTAAAGGTGAGAGTCCCTATTATATGTAAATTTTTAATTGTCTTCATCAACCGCGCTATGGGCCCTCAAGTACGGAATTTTTATTTTTTTCAGTGTGTCACCAATTACGTGTTGTTGTAACCCTTTAAAATTTAGAAATATCAGGCCAAGAAGGCAATCTGTGTTTATCATTCGCCGTTACTGGTTTAATATCACCGTTCCCGTTGAATATTACCATTTAAACGTTTCATGATAGGGTTTACTCGCGTCCGTCTCTATTTAAACCGTGCTTGTCATGCGCACGAATGGTTAGAATTTGCTTAAGGAACATTGTTCTCCATTTAAAATTCATGCGTGGCTGTTTAACATGCGTCCGCAACGGTTAACATTTCTGAGAAGAACGAAGTTAAAATATCACACTAAGCAAAAAGTTCTTATTTGATGGATGAAAACTACACTAAGCAGGTCGAAAACCGTCATTCCGTTTTATACATTTTCGCGTACCGGAGCAGCCTCCCGACATCCCTCTTATGGGATACCACTCGCTCCGACCATATCCCCGACCATATCTTCGAGGAACCGCTCCCGGGGATAGGTCATCGCCCCAGCAAAGAAGATATGAACGATTTAGATAAATATTTCTAAAAATGCATAGACATCAGCGGGGGACGCACCGCTCGTCCTAAGATGCGCGGGACATAGCTCGTAGAACGCCACCAGGGCAGCAACGTTCTGGGCTGCCTCTTCTGTTCTCTCGGTTCTGCGGCTGGAAAACGTGGTCCCATCCACCGTGACCGTTGCCACGAAAGCGGAGGCGCCCGGGGCGCCTTCCCTGGTTGTGGAGTACGCCGGCGTGGAGCGGTGCGTCTTCTGGCAGTACGCGTTGAGAATTGGCACATACATACTGCTAGATCTGCGAGTAATATCTGGGTGCATTTCTTGTTTCCGATTCTTCTTTAAATACAAATGTATTCAACGGACGTTTGCACTATTTCTCGAGTCTGATGCCAATAACTATTCGACGTTTGAATTCCAAAACAGCGAATTTAATCGTGACAGATAACAGTAACGTCCACCGGCGGGTTAACCAATGCACACTTTCCCAATGCTATCTCACAACACTTCGTCGAATGCATGCATTACTCAGAATGTATATCCCCCGTTTACGTATCTGTTTAACTTTAAGACTTACCATTCACATTAAGAATAACGTTTAACTTTCGAATCCGTCGTTTAACTTGTCGCTATTGTTAACGTTTAACGTTGCGGTAAAAAAAATTTCATGTCGCTATTGTCACATATCAGTCATCGACAATAAAATAAGTTTGCCTAATTCATTATCATGTAATTCATCATCCTAACATAAACATATTAGTTGTGCGCTAAAGGTACTAGTATCTGGTTAGCAGTCGGTGTTAACTTTCAAATATAAAGGCCTGCCAAAATGATTTGCTCTCCGTTTAAACTTCGTTGGCTCTGTTCAATTATAGTTCGTGCTGTTCACTCTTTAGAGTTCCCGTGTAATTATACGAGTCTCCGTTTGCTATTCGATTCGATGTGACAACAATTGCTTCACAAATATCCGCAACTTACGCTTCTCGCAACGGAAATTACATGAATTTGAAATAGATGTGCGACTGATTTTAGTTTTCATAATTAATGGTGAAAGTAATTAATATTGGCTAATGAGTCACGCCGTGAGTAATAAAAATGACCGTTTAGGTTTGTATGTTTAAATATAGATTAATATGTTTAAATATTAATGACTACGTTTGGATTCGAACGACTCCGTTTAAATATAGAGAACTCCATTTAGATGGCGCAATTTACAAACGACATCAACTCGAACATAATCTCACTCCCCCTTTTCTTGTCATTCAAATCTTGGACCAGCTTTTCCACACGTGCCTTTCGATCTTTTATTCCTTCAAGTTTTGTGTTTAGTGCACGGACCAGGTGTTCGAAAACCCAATCCAACTCTTCACCACCGGTGTAATCCCCGACGGCTTGTGAAGGCCCCGCAATGAAGAGTTGAAGGTTTACGTATGGTAGGTGGCTCTTTTTTGTGTTTTTACACTCAACCGACAAGTCTTACGGTATGCGCACTGCGTCGGATACGTCATCGTCGCAACCGGGGCCTTGGTAATATCCACGCTGCCCGAAGGGCACAATGCTTGAACGCCACCTCGGCAAGCAATGTTCTGCGCCTCCTCGGCGCTTTCCGCGATGAAGAACCGGAGAAAGGGGTCCCGTCGACCGTCACCGTGGCCGGGAAGACGGGGTTGGTGTCGGGGCCTTCACGGAGAGTGGTGTACTCCGGCGAGGGCCGGCGTGTCATCCGGCAAAAGTCTCGCTAGACGTGACTTAAACATTGTTGTGGGATGTGGATAATATCTCGCGTCTCGTATCTTGTTTCGGCTTGATGCTTACATACAATCATAACTATTTGTAAAAAAAAAGGCATTGGTTTTCGGTGAAAAAATGGAATATAGTAAATGGCATCGGTTACGTTCACGCTTTCTTGACACGCATTTCAACATTAAATCGGAGTAATTAATAATAAATTCACATTGCATAGTTTATCTGACTACGTTATACCGTAACTAGCCTAAATTCAACTCCATTTATGCATGCGACGTTTCAAAGCATTTTCCAATGCAAATTTTCTGGTTTTGAACCTATTTTGTAAACATCAATGAGGTATTTAATCTATGAAACTCGCCATCATTGTTTAAATATAACCGTCATCACTTACCCTTACACTTTACCGTTTAACTATCGATATCTCGGTTAACTATCGACGAACGAGAACGAGGGTTCTCCCCGTTTAACATTGCATGACACCGCTTATTAGTGTGCGTCTTCACTTAACATTCGATGTTTATGTTTGAATTGTCTTCTTCACACATCGAGGACTCGTGTGAAAACTATTCTCGCTATTTACAAACACTCGCGCTTTTCAAATATTGTGGCCCACCCTTTTACAGGCGTCGACGTTTATAATTTAGTACCGATGTTGAAATATACACGTATCGGTTTAAAGATCAAAACGTAACAGGGGAACAAATTTATTTCCTTCACAAAATTTTTAGTTGAACCGGAGTTCTATTACAACCAGCGTAGGCATACTAATTTATACATCTAAAAACTGAAAAAAACATTATCATATCGCCTTCAGTCCCTGGATGAGCTTCTTCACTTGGGCCGTGCGGGTTCTTAGTCGGTCGAGTTTTTCGGAGAGGACGACTTCCTTCTCCGCAAGCTCGACGAGCATGTCCTCCAGAAAGCACTCCAACTCTTCGCTGTTGGAGTGCTCGCGGTTGAGTGAAGGCGCTGCATCTGAAGGCGTTGCGGTGCGAGGCCCTGCAATGAAGGCTTTTAACAATTTAGAAAATAAATAAATTTTCCGTAACATGGACGCAGAAGTCTTACGGTATGACTTACCTCCACATAGTCGATCGGCGGTAGCAGCGGGACGCGTATTCATCCTCCCAGGGTATGGAATACGGAGGTCATTGTACGCCACCTCGGCCGCAGTGTTCTGGGCGTCCTTCGATGTTTTCGCGGGGTAAGGGCTGTAGTAAGTGGTCCCATCAACCGACACCATGCCCAAGAAGGCGGGGATGTGGTTGGGGCCCTCCCTAACGGTTGAGTACTCCGGTGACGGCCGGCGGGTTCTCTAGCAGAGCTCGTTGAGGAGGGACTTGTACATACTTCTTTCTCTGTGTGTAATATGTGGATGTGCCTTTGATTTCCGTTTAATGTTTAAATAGAAGTTTAGGGGTCGCAAGTTCGCCTAACGTACTCCGTGCATTGATGCTTACGTGTGGATTTTGAATTCAAATGTAATTGGGAAAGAGATGGTAATGAATTAGTATTCGTACTGGGATTTCACTCTAATGACGTCTTGTCGTCATTAATTCGGACTATCTTACATTCCCGAAGTTCAAATACAAAAGAATGACAACAAGCGATGTGCCTGTTTAGCGTTATTGGTTATCGTTTATTACCAAGATTTCCCGTTTAACATTCATCTTCAATTTGTGTTACCATACAACGTCTCCGTTAAACATTCCGCCGAAGATGTGTAAAACTCGCCGCCGTATCTATTTAAATATGACGTCTCTGTTTATGCGTCACTATCTTACATTCCTTCCGGAAGTTCAAATACAAAAGAATGACAACAAGCGATGTGCCTCTTTAGCGTGATTCGTTACCGTTTATTACCGATATTTCTCGTTTAACATTCACTGCGTACGCTTCAATTTGTGTTACCATACAACGTCTCCGTTAAACATTCCGCCGAAGATGTGTAAAACTCGCCGCCGTATCTGTTTAAATATGACGTCTCTGTTTATGCGTCACTATCTTACATTTCTTCCGGAAGTTCAAACACAAAAGAATGACAACAAGCGATGTGCCTGTTTAGCGTTATTGGTCACCGTTTATTACCGATATTTCCCGTTTAACATCCACTGCGTACGCTTCAATTTGTGTTACCATACAACGTCTCCGTTAAACATTCCGCCGAAGATGTGTAAAACTCGCCGCCGTATCCGTTTAAATATGACGTCTCGTTTATGCGTCACTATCTTACATTCCTTCCGGAAGTTCAAATACAAAAAGAATGACAACAAGCGATGTGCCCGTTTAGCGTTATTCGTTACCGTTTATTACCGATATTTCCCGTTTAACATTCATCGCGTACGCTTCAATTTGTGTTACCATACAATGTCTCCGTTAAACATTCCGCCGAAGATATGTAAAACTCGCCGCCGTATCCGTTTAAATATGACGTCTCGTTTATGCGTCACTATCTTACATTCCTTCCGAAGTTCAAACACAAAAGAATGACAACAAGCGATGTGCCCGTTTAGCGTTATTGGTCACCGTTTATTACCGATATTTCCCGTTTAACATCCATCGCGTACGCTTCAATTTGTGTTACCATACAACGTCTCCATTAAACATTCCGCCGAAGATGTGTAAAACTCGCCGCCGTATCTGTTTAAATATGACGTCTCTGTTTATGCGTCACTATCTTACATTCCTTCCGGAAGTTCAAACACAAAAGAATGACAACAAGCGATGTGCCTGTTTAGCGTTATTGGTCACCGTTTATTACCGATATTTCCCGTTTAACATCCACTGCGTACGCTTCAATTTGTGTTACCATACAACGTCTCCGTTAAACATTCCGCCGAAGATGTGTAAAACTCACCGCCGTATCTGTTTAAATATGACGTCTCTGTTTATGCGTCACTATCTTACATTCCTTCCGGAAGTTCAAATACAAAAAGAATGACAACAAGCGATGTGCTGTTTAGCGTTATTCGTTACCGTTTATTACCGATATTTCCCGTTTAACATTCATGCGTACGCTTCAATTTGTGTTACCATACAACGTCTCCGTTAAACATTCCGCCGAAGATGTGTAAAACTCGCCGCCGTATCTGTTTAAATATGACGTCTCTGTTTATGCGTCACTATCTTACATTCATTCCGGAAGTTCAAACACAAAAGAATGACAACAAGCGATGTGTCTCTTTAGCGTTATTGGTCACCGTTTATTACCGATATTTCCCGTTTAACATCCACTGCGTACGCTTCAATTTGTGTTACCATACAATATCTCCGTTAAACATTCCGCCGAAGATGTGTAAAACTCACCGCCGTATCTTTTTAAATATGACGTCTCTGTTTATGCGTCACTATCTTACATTCCTTCCGGAAGTTCAAATACAAAAGAATGACAACAAGCGATGTGCCTGTTTAGCGTTATTGGTTACCGTTTATTACCGATATTTCCCGTTTAACATCCACTGCGTACTCTTCAATTTGTGCGTGACTCTTTAAATGTGTCACCATTTAACATTAGGTTTATTCGATTAAAACTTCAGTGCGTACAACGAAATTCGTTTATTCTATGTTTAAATATCAGGGCGTCATAACCAAATAAATGTGTGCTCTTTAAAGATTATCCTTTTACGAAGCCTAATCGGCGACACTTTCATTGCAAGTTCTACGATTGTGACCGGACGCGTGGCAGCGGCTGCAATGTAACTCGCGGACATCAAACGCTTGCGACTCGATCCTCCTTCGTCTAGGACGACCAGGTTGCCTTCTCGTCACAGGTGGCCACAAAAACAGATCTCGATTGTTGTCCGTGGGCCTCTCATTGTCGGGTATGGGAAATATAGCTTCCTTATACGCCAACTTGTA
Source organism: Dioscorea dumetorum (assembly GCA_902712375.1). NCBI lineage: Eukaryota > Viridiplantae > Streptophyta > Magnoliopsida > Dioscoreales > Dioscoreaceae > Dioscorea > Dioscorea dumetorum. The sequence continues at coordinate 2,136,447 of CACTHL010000561.1, read as the reverse complement.
AGTGTCGACGGTGAAGTGATCGCTAATAAAACGATGAACATTGCTGTCCGTCACCAATATCGCAGCGCAAGAGTGTTTGCACGGGATGCCATAAACTTGCCATCTGCGACATGAGCAAGTTTTACTGGCAAGGTCTACAGAGTTACTGCACTTGTCAATCACTTCGTAACGATCAGCGAGACAGCGAGCAACGTGAAGACTTCGGCTATCCTGCACAAGCGTCTCAACCTTTGAACGTATGTCCGGGCACAATAAAGTATCCCATTTGTTCGCTTGCTCACGGCGAGTGCATAACATGCGCATCAGCTTGTACCTGCACAACGAATATCGGAAATCTTAAAGAAATTTACGCGAATATATGAATATTTAAACACCACTACATCGGAGTAAACAGAACAGTAATAAACTAAAGATCGAAGAAGAAAAACATATACGACGGTATTTAAACCGAGACAAAGATATTTACATTTGTTATCTTACACAGGATTCTACCGGACTAAAGGGTTAATGTGAATGTTAAACACCGACGACGATATCAAACTGCGGACAGTGCATGTTAAACACCGATAACGAACATTAAAGTGTAACGGGTAAGCTTAAGCGTTAGATGTAGTTAACCTTCGAGTACCTTATAGCGTCGACCATTTTCGTCACCGGTAGGTGTCGAGCTTCTTTGATCCACGCATTGAACGACTCAGCTACATTCGAATACATCTCGCCCCATCGGTCACCTTTGAACAGATAATTCGACCAGTGTGACATGTCGGATTTGTGAATCAACCACTGAAACGCTTCGGGCGATACGGCCCGCAGTTCATTGACGGTGTCATCGAATTCTTTAGCCGTCGTTGCCCACGCGATATGAAAGCATATGGACCAGCACTCCTCCCTCAATGCCTTCCCAAGTCTGCCATTGGCTTTCATAAAATTGGCCTCCAAGTGCCGAAGGCAGTACGCGTGCGGGGATGAAGGGAAAACTCTCGCAACAGCGTTCACAATGCCCTTTGACCTATCCGAAACGAATGTAATTGTCTCTTGGTAGTCTCCTTCGTCGTATAAAGCATCACCTAACTTGGAAATGAACCACGTCCAATTGGCGTCGGTCTCGTTGTCGACAATAGCGAAGGCGACATGGAAGAAGCCATTGTTCCCATCCTTCCCTCGTGGCACCCAAGAGAGTACCCCGATACTTTCCGAGGAGGTGAGTACCATCCACAAACAAGCAGCCGCCTCGCATGCCCGCTTGAACCCCAAAATGCACGCGCCGAAAGAGAAGAACGCACGTTTAAAACGCTCACCGTCTCTTTCCACAAACGCGATGCTTGCCGGGGTTTGTGTCGCCCACCTTATGGACGTACCAAAGCAACAGATCGTAGCCGGAGATGTCGCTGCCGTCGAGGATCACCCGGGCATGCTCTTTTCCCAGCCAAGCTCTGCTTGTATGGAATGTGGACACCATGCTCCCGCAACATGTCCTTCCGAATGTCGATGGCCTTGTACAAGGGCCGGTCCTTCGCCTTCGAATCACTCGTGCGCCGACCCATTTTTTGGACGCTTTCGGGTGTGACCCCGACCCAATTCCACCACCGCAGTGTGTGCGTGGGTCCGTTGTCTTGATTCCCAAGGTATTTCTATTATATTCCTTTGATGCGTGAACGCGCCATTGACATCCACCGGCCGCGCATTCCACAAGAGACCCGGTATTTTTTGTTCTTCACGAATTTGAAATCAAAATTCCGACCGATAGCAAAATTGCGAAGTGTATCTCGGAAATGTTCAACGCCATCAAAACGTTGTCCGACGTCCAACGACAACACTTCATGTCGATCCGACGACGATGGCGGGCATGCGACACCATCCGGGTCGCCATGTGGTGGGACGAAGCGCTCCCGGATTCCGAATTCTGCCCAACACTTCGGTTCAAACGCAAACGATCAGAATTTAAGCATAAAGTCCACTTATTTAAACGCCTAAGTTAATATTTACACGTTAACAGGCATAGTTAAACAGAGATGTAATAATGCAAACGGTGTATGATAGTTTACACAGAAACATGATAAATTAATCGGAGACGCCCAATTTAAACGGATAATTCATTCTTTAATACAGATAATGGTAGTGTTAAACACTAACTGACATACAATTGCATAATTATTTTAGAGCAACGCATTAGCACGACAATAACTCGTTTTAAGAAGGCTGTCGTGGCACGTCATCCGTCTCGACAACCATATCGACTACACTGCCTTTGAGGATGGAGAACACATGACACATGCGCTGGAAGTCCACCTCGTTCTCTATTGGGCAAACCGTATTATGTCCATCGGGTGTGATGAACTTCACCCTCGCGCGACAAACATCGAGACCCCAGCGCTCACAAATCTCACCTAACACTGACGCCCATTCAGTTGACGCGGTGAACGTCGGCACTCGTCCCTCCCCGTTGTATCTAGCAATGGCACAAAAACTGTCCCATAATATCGACTTAGCGAAGGAAAAGGAGAACAAGAACAAAATTATGTAATTCGCCTTCTAAGCTCTCTAAGCGAACAAGAAACCATAAAGGGGGAAAAAACTCACATATGTATGCATAAAAGCCAGACATGACATGATGTGATCGGGCGGGTTTTTTTCCCACCATTTGCAGGGGCAAAAATGGATTTTCGTAACACGGACCCATTTCATGTGACGGACGGGGGGTAGAAGGGAACCAAACTATAACGGAGGGGCTGTCCGGGGTGTGCAAAAATAGGAGGAGGTTTTTGGCCAGTTTTGAAATTCCCGAGGGGTGAACAGTAATTTTCCCAAACATTTTATATATATAGTTCATTAATGGGGTTGCAATTTTCATGTCACTAGGTTTTGATATGATTGAGTGACAAACATGGTGAAGTGTTCTCTTAATTTAATTCCACTTTAATGCATGCTATATAGGTTTAATTCAAATAAGTTTATGTAAGTAGGTAAAGAAGAAAAGTATGGCTGTCCTCCCATGCAAACAATATGAGCTACTCAATCATATTAAATACTAATTGAGAAGAAAATATATTCCTGGATTTATATATATATATAAGCAATTACCAAAATCCATAGGAAATGACCTCACTTCTCCTCAAACAAGTAGCTCCAATGCTTGCATAAGCACATACTATATAAAGACAAGGATGATCTCCTTTTATAGCCATTTGCAGGTTTCATCAACGTATGCTTTTCCACCTTCAGTGATTTAATCTTTACATTTTTATGATTAGGTTGGTTATGCCATCTTAAAGAGAGCTCCTCCCCTTCGTTTGATGGATCGATAGTGTTGGGGAAGACGGAAGCAAAAAAAAAAAAAAAAAAAATTGGCACGCTTGATGAAGTTACCATTCACCATTACTATTCATGACATTGTAATACATTTGTCAATTGTACATGGGTGTTGTAGCAACCGGGTCAAAATCAAGCTTTTTGACAGTTGCGGTGGTTGCCTGTGTGATTTCTAAATATTTCAAAATCATATTTACAATCTTTGTTTTGACTCATTTTTGGCTCTCCGAACTTTTACATGCCTTCAAACAACTTTTACATTAATGTATGCATGGTGGTATGACTCTTAGGAAAATCAAGTGTAAAACTTCCCTTTTTTGTATACCAATGCTATGCTTGTTTAGTGGTTTGGGAGATTTTGTAATATATGGTAAGACATGATATGCTTTGGTAAAATGAGTTTGTAAACCATATCTTGTTTGGGGCAAGGGTAGAGTAAAAAGAGGTTTTTAAACCATATTGTGTTTGGTTTAAAGGTAAGATAAAATAAAGTTATCTATTCAAATTACAAAAATACTCTTTTTAATGTTTAATTTCACTATAACATTTATTATCATTTAACTTGGGTTTAATGAAGTGGTTTAACATCTTACTGAGAAATCGTGACATCTTTTTCTTCACATGAAAATCAGGATGTTGCAGTAACAGGATCTTTTGAGAATTTTCAATATCAAACAAGAAGAAGAACACCGAGCGAGGAAACTTATTATGACCTTCTTTTTAACTATCTCCACCATCTCATGGAGAATATCCTTCTCTGCAACATGCATGTGGACAACATCACCACAATTTTTTATCAAGGTCTCCAGCAATTGAGATATGATAAAGAGATAGTCGTCATATGAGCAAAGTCATATACTTTGATAGATGAATTAAGAAAAAAAATTAATGATAACGAAGAGGATGCAGGCATTTTGTCTAAAATAAAGAGCACAGAGGAAGGTCCTTTGTCTAATGAAAGCAGAATGAATAACTTCGCAATCCTATGCAGATTAATCAGTTAACATAGGATACACCATCACCGAGAGATACATGAAAATTTGTTCTTCCATTATATGTCACTTAATAAGATGAAAGAAAATAAGAGAAACAAACCCCCTTCTAATTATATATATACATAATTCTAAAATATGTACAACAACTCTAATGCTAACAAAAGTAATGAGAGCAATTCATATATTTGATCTAAGTTGCACACAAAAACCAAAATATCCCACAAAAGAAAATCAACCCTTACATCAATTTGTCTACGAACAAATAGATAGTCCACATAACAAAAAACCCAACTTACATAAATTGTTTCCCTTAACAAAGTCAAAGTCTTACAACAAAAACCAATAGCTCTCATAGCTCCCATGTGGTAGCTTGTATGTAACATACTTGTCCCTATATAAAATGAAAATAACAAACAATAAATTAGATTCACAACTAATATCATCAAAGAAAAAATAATAGAAGCATATCACGATCGGATAACTATTGTAGAATAAATTACTTTGGTGCTCACATGAAGACAAGCATATGGAAAAGAATACTAACCTTTCAATTTAGTTTTGTGATTCATGATCACAACCCATTAAATCCAACAAAACCGATTTGCGATGCTCAATTGGACATCTAATCACACTTTCCAACATTTTTGGGTCCTTGACTAGAAACACATAGGCTTTGTTAAAAATCGATTGTGCTATTCCTATGTCCTCAAGCATACTCCAAATATCAAAATCTTTAAGAGGATCCCGATTCGCCACACATTGTTCTAAAATGTTTGCAGATCTTTCTATGGTTGTTGTTGCTTGCATCATTACGTTGCTTGATTGAAGGATAGCACTGGCTACCGACACAAGAGCTGCAGACAAGTCACCATCTTCAAAATTGTTAACTCTTTTACTTTTTTTGGCCCTAGAAGAACTTAGACCCTCAAATTGTGATGGTTGATTTACCGGTGAAGCTTCATCACCAACTTCATTATTTTGTGAAGCTATATTTTCATTCCCACAAAAATTCTTCAAATTAGCTTCATTTTGGGAAACCATCACATCAATATCATTAATTGTATCCCCCGAATAAAGGCTATGTGACGTATTTCCGGGATGTTGAAGTCTCCTTCTTCTCATTTCCGCCACGGACTCGGCATGTTGCCCAGTTGCTCGATCTTGCCCATAAAGTTGAACTAGTTTTTCATATTTTCTAACGCACTTATCCTTGAATTCAGCGGCTTCCGGTTTAACCTATATATTTAAGTATTGCCTAAAAAAAATGCGATGTATATATCATACATTGTATTATAATAATATTAACAAATAAACTAACATCAATTAATTGTTGCCACACCTCCGGCTTGGCACTCCACATTTCCGTAGTTGGACTCCAAGCAAATCCGCTCATTCCATTTTTGAAAATTTCATAGCATTGAATAAACGGCCTTTTAATATTTTCATACGATTTTGCACTTTTTCTTTGTCTATTGGTTTATCGGGGAACTTATCTCTCATCTCATTCACTATGTTATCTAATGCATGTGTGGTGAAAGCCCCACCAACTCAATTCCCCATTGCTTGTTGATGCAAATACGCATTTATTAAAGCATCATCCATTGCAAAGGTCCATATGCATGTGTCATTCCCATCATTAGTGTTTGAGTTTGTTTTCCTCTTTGGCATTTCTTTAAACTACATCAACCAAAAAAACAATAAATAAATTGTTAGATATGGATATGAAAGTATAATAATGCAAGTCACCAATTTATGAAAACCCAAGGCTAATTTGCACAAGAACTGTTCCAAATTGGCTTTAACTACCAAAATCAAGCTAGACAAGCCACGAAAATCAAGTAATTGAATGGAGGAAAGAAAGTAAAACATTTGCGCAAAGACTTCATTTGGAATGAAAGGACGTAAAATTGTTTAAAATCAATTTAAATTGCGAAAGACTTCATTTGATACATAATTCAAAATACAAACATAAAGCCACTAATGAATTACAACGATCATTCAACATAATCAAGCCACATTACGCCGCTATTTCATCTCTAAGGATCTCTCCTTGAATAATTTCTTCGTTATTTTCCAAACTAGCACGACATTCTTCTCCCACTTCATCCCGAAGTTCATTATCAACTTGTGCAAGTATTATCTCATCGGGGTCTACACCCATGAAATAATTATGCAAAATATAACATGCAAAAATGATTTCTTTAGGTGTTTATAAACCATAATGCGGCTCGGTTGAACTGCTGCCTATAGGGAAACGCTTTTTAAGAACACCAAATGCTCGTTCAATGGCATAATGCAATGATGCATGTCGAATATTAAATACGCTCACGTGGATTTCGTGGTGGATTTCTTGAATATTCCTTCAAGTGATATTGCTCTCTTCTATATGGTGTAATAACTCCACTTCTCAACATGAATCCCATATCGACAAGATAATATTTCTAAAAAATTAAATGAACCGTGTTATCATGAGTAGTGTATATATGGAGTTATTATTAAGATCGTATTATGGTTATGGTTACCTTCTGGAATCCTTAAAGGATTAGGTCTACTTAATGCATTCTTTATAATTCTAGAATCAGATGCCGTGCCTTCCCACCCAGGTAATATATAAGTGAACTTCAAATCAAATGTGCATGCCGCTAATACATTTTGGGTTGGGTAATCCTTTCTTCCACGATATTTGAGAGCTTCAGAACCATGATCTTTCGCACGAATATGTGTTCTATCAATGGCACCAACACAATCCTGACATTAATAAATTTCTTACTTTAATCTAAATGTAAACATAGTTATAGTTAAATTGCAATTCCAATTGTTATTTGATTACCTTGAAATATGGGTAGAATTTGTTACTGCAAAATATTTCTGAAGGAATTTGTGGGCCATCGGGTTGTGTTAAAAATTTGTCCTCCAACTCTATTATGCCTTGTAATACATTGTGGAAATGCTGAAAAGTGGTCTCTCGGGAACGCCGAAAAAAAAAGCTAGTTCACGATGGGAAACATTATGACCTAATAAATAAAGTGTTTTTGCAACCTGCTCCTCAACCGACGCTTGCAAAGTTGGTCAAAGACCACCATCTCAAATTAGCATATCACACAACTCTAAGAAAGCCGAAGAACTCATTCTAATCATATTATGGCATAAATCACTCGAGAGCAAGTGTGACATTACTTCATCTCTTGCTCGGTTTGCTTTTAGCCTTATCTCTGGTGTAATTGGACTTCTGCTTTGTTTAACTGCATTCCGTCGTCTTGCAAGACAACTAATTACAGTAACAACAGCTTGAGCTGCTGCTAAATGGTGCAAACGATGCATTCTCGTGACAGGATTATCCAATATAAATTGTATGAGAAGTATTTTAGCTAACGCAATTTTTTCATCATCCGTCTATACATGAAACAAGTCTCCAGGAATATACAAATTAAATAAGAAATAAAAAAACAAAACTTTAGTATACAATGTTATTCAATGCATTAAATATTAAAAATAAAATAAAAAACCAAATCAAAGTTCATCAGATTCTAGAGCAAAGATAGTTGGTCTTTGGAAGCTTGTACAAATAATCTATTCTACATCAAAATTCATTTTTCTTTGTGGAATCATCATCCACATGATATGCATGTCAATCAAATTTCAATCTAAGCCAATAAATAGAATCTTAAACTTCAACTTTCATCGCCAAAAATGGAAGGAACATGGCCATTAACTACAACAAATACAAACTCTGATCCATATATGTGAGTAACGGTCCTGTCAGTAGAGTCAGCCATTAATATATATATATATATATATATTGGTCAAAGGTGGCTTTGCAAAAGCCTATTTGCAGCAAATACACTTGAATCTGTATAGTACAGATAGTATCACATATATGGTCTTGCAAGTTTACCAAGCACCACACACAACACAGACATCAGTATCATGCCTGCATTAAGAGAGGTAACTACTTTCTGATTTTATTAACCCCAACCTAGTCCATCAAAATTCACACCCAACCAATTAACCTTGTACAAGATTTCTTTGTGTTTGAACTATTTTGGCCACAAAAGATTAGAAATCAGAAGCATCTCATGTAATCATATTAAAGGAGAATTCTTAAATTCATTCATCCAGAGAATATATATATGAATCTTTGACTCATAAAACTCATTCATCAAATCACAATTTAGTTTGTCATGCCCAGCATAAAGGCCACCTTTTTCAATGAATAACAGAATTCAAATCACATCCAATAATACAAAAAGACATTCATAAATTTCATCAATTGAAATAGTAAATTAGACTTTGAGGAGTAAATTTGTACCACTAATAGTGAAAGGTGACTGCAAGTTAAGAAAAACCTGCTCATTTTATAACAGATAAGAAACAGGCTCTAAACCTATTATAAAGGTGGCTGGTTTATCATTCTCACAGGAACAATATAGTGTATGGCATAAAAAGATTTATCAATATTAAGAATTTATGGAAATCCAAACCTAAAAGCCAAATCAAAGGGCACCTAACTATTACAAGGAAAGGGAAGTGGATTTCTAGGAAAAGATGAAAGGCAGAGAGAAGAAATCAAAAAGGGAAAAAAATAAGGAAAAGCGAAGACCTGGAAGCCATTAATAAAGGTGATTATTACAGGTACAGGAATATGCTTATTATTAGCAGCACATAGAAGCTATCCTTATAACTCAAGGACTTTCTAAAATGGTAATCCATATCATTAATTCTCACCAAAATCCTGATGCAAATTTTTGAAACCATCGACCAGAAAATACAGCTAACACCAAACTTTGTTTATATAGAACAAACGAGATCCTGATGCATCTCTCACAATTGAAGCCTTCGTAGAAAATAAGCAATTCATCTTTCCACCATAATGTCTTCCGTGGACCAGCCAATGTTAGAACTAAATGAAATTAAAACTTTCTTTCTTTCATGATAATGCAAACATTCATAAGATGATAATCAGTTTATTCTTAAGCTTTAATTAGAAAGATTGATAACTAGACATGCTGATACTGCATTAATATTTATAACAGGTTATTATTACCTTCTTTGAATTTCATTATTATCAAAAGTATGCACATAGATAAATAACATGAGAATTATCTCAATAATTAAACTTTGCTTAATTTCAATGCATGTCTCATTTCATTCAAATGATCAAATGTATAAACTTCATCTTATTGTCTACAAACAAACATTTAGATGATCATAATCTCAACCTTAATGCTTTTGCATAAATAACACACAAGCTCACCAAAAAAGAAAAAAATAAAAACTGAGTACATTTAATAATCTTTGAATGAAAATAGAAAGAGAGAGAATAAGAACCAAAATATACATTTCTATGATCATGTTTTTTCTCTTTTCTTTCTCTACTTCAAGACAATCAAGTCTCACAAGCATAAAACCCAAAAAGAGCAGTGTATACTATATTATATATAAAGAGCATAAAAATACCTGAATCCGTTTGATCCGCGAAAAAATAAGGGACAGGACAGGACAATTTTTTTTGTCCCTTGTTTGATTTGCGAATGTGCGTTGAGTACAACACAAAACCCTGTTCCAGTACAGCACAAAAACAAAAAAAATAGTACCACCAAAACCATGGTACAAAAATTTAGTTGAGGGACAAAACAACCAAAAGTCCGTTTTGCCCTCATTAAAATAAAATAATTACTTTCATAACTTCACCACAACTTAACCTAATTTCAACCTAATTTTAACATCTTCTCTCCACCAGCTGTCACCACTGTGCTCAATCCCTCCGGTGCCACCTCCGCCGTGCTGCCACCTCTGTCTTGCTCACTCCCTCCGCTGCCACTTGCCGCCACCGCCGTGCTCACTCCCCCTGCTGTCACCGGAACCTCCTCTTTAAATCCAATCGTTTCCGGTGAGTGATTCGGATAAGAAACCACATTTCTTTTCCTAGTTCTGACAAAATCTGATTTTTCTATCTGCATATTTTTCATTTTTTCTGATAGTTTTAATTTTTGATTTTTTTTATAAAAGGAAATAGTTAGAGAGTTGGATATGATTGGATTGTTGATCAATGTTTGTAAATGACGTTGTTTGGATATGATAATTTCTTTCCCAATGAAAAATTTAAAATTATATCCACCAGGATTATGTGTTAGATAATTTCTTCATTTGTTATAATATTATTTGTTTTTGGTTGTTTTTATTTTAAAAATAACATAGAACTATATAAAGGGTATTGCAGTAATTTTATACATTGTTGTCTTGTACTTATGCAAATCAAATGAAGAACAACACAAAAAAATTGTGCTGTCCAGTGAATATCAAACAAACAACAAAACAAATACTTGTCTTGTACCATAAGTATTTGTCATGTCTTTGTACTCTCTTGTGTTGTACTCCACTTGCGAATCAAACGGACCCGAAAAGTTTTTGCCAAACCTTATCGGACAACCGGCGGCCACAGTGGGGATGACCTTTACAGTGGAGCTTTGCTGAGATGGAAGGAGTTCCGTCGAAGGAATGACTGAGAAATTGCTAAGGCTGCAAAGATGGATATGTTTTCAGCTATATGATATAATGGTAATTATCAATAACTTAGAAGGGCAATTTCATCCAGTAAAAAAGCCAAACCATCTCACCCCCCATTTTGGTGGGTTGAAAATTGGAAGAAAAGTGATGGTTTTTAAACCATTATTTTACCATCTTATACCCTACCATCCACAAGAACTGTGATCCAAATAAGGTTTTTTCAAAAACTATACTTTACAAACCCCCTCCCCCTCCCCCCTTTAAACCACCAAACAAATAGAGCATAAAATGAGATCCTAAGCAAATGCTATTAAAATTCAACTAAACATAGAATGATTGAGAGGTGAAAAACCATGAGATTCTAATGCCATTTAAAATCTTTTTTGCTATGTCAAGGATGGTGATTGTTTTTTTAATTGTGTAGGTATGGAACTTGAATTTATTTGTGGGCCCCTAAATGGGGCTGAACCTAACAAGTAGATCTCAACATTATAGGAGATTTTTTTTTGTCATTAGATAACTAAGTTTTACCATTTCAAGAAGTTGATTTTTTCCCATTTGATGATTAAATACTCAAATCTAGTTTTGCTATATAAATCACACTACTTACCTAATGGTCTGGTCATACATATTTCTAAATATTTTCCCATATCACATATATATATATATATATATATATATATAATTTAAAATAGACAAGTATTTCAATACATAACTAACAAAAAAAGACACGTGTTACCAATGGGCTCTTGGTTTATTGATATCGGGTCTCTCGCGTAGAGTATTCATTTCGAGAAAAACTACAGATCGAATTTTATAGCCCACACAAAATGAGGGCACATGTGCTTGTTGAGCTTGCTCACGTTTGTGCATCTCCTTGACTTTTTTTTAATGGAGGGCGCTTATCAGCTATTAGTATCTTATTTTTTGTATGGGATATTAATTCTATAGTATGTTTAGATCGACGGTTTTGAAAGAAATAAAGAAAATAGAGGGTTGATGGTCAAGATCTATGATTCCCTTGTTTGGATAATTTTTTTAAATTTAATGAAGAAAGAGGAGGGTTAACTCTGACCCTTCAAAACTCTCCAAAACCTTATTTTTTTTAGTCCTCAATTTGAAATGCTAGGGATGGCTAACCTTATATTTAAAATACTATAATATCCATGGATTTTTTTAATTAATTACATTATCTCACCATGTAAAATAAATGCATAATTGACAAATCATATTTTTATATATGTTTTTTCTTTCCTTCTTTACCCAAATTAGATTTATCAAACAATTTTTTTTAGTACTAAAATTTAATTATCTAAACAAAGATTCAATTCTTCTTTTCTCTTCATTTATTTTTTTCCTATCATGAGAGTGGATAAATCACAATTTAGTGCAACAAGTACAAAAGACAATAGAAAGAAAATAACAAAATCAAAACACAACAAAAGGAAACAATTAAGAGGGTACATAAAATAAATAACAAAAAAGTACAAATATATCTATCATCGAAAGAACACTACGGAAAAAACAACAAAGTGGTCACCATTAAATAGCCAGATCAACAAAATCACTCAAGGAATTGGCTTATCTTCCATAAACATTTGTCAGTTATTTTGCCAACAAAAAAACTCCGCTTCATTGTTTAAAAGTGGCTTTTCAAGTGTATTTTTTTTCTTTGCATTTTTAGATTCAAACACTATGTTATAGTGAATAACATTTGTCAGTAGTTTTACAAAAGAGTGACTCCTCTTCATCGATTAAAAGTGACTCTTTAGAGTGTATTTTTTTTCCTTTCATTTTTAAATTCAAACACTATGTAATAGTGAATGGGAGAACCTAAAATCCAAAGCCAAAAGAGACGAGCATGGGTGTGTGTTTAAGGGGGCGTTTGGATCACGGAATGGGAATGGAGGAGTGAGAATAGGGGGAATGAGAAGGAATAGATGAGAAAACAATGTTTGGTTTGAAAGAATGTGTATTAGGAGTGGGAAAAAATATGAGAGAGAAATTGTGTAAATTACTCATATGCCCTTTAATTGATTAATGGTTGTAAGTATTGTATAAGATAATGAATTAATAAAAAACTACAAATAAATATCGTATAAGTATAATTATAAATAAGAATAATTATTAATTCATTATCATTTAAATAATTCAATTATAAATAATTTTAAATAATAATAATTATTAATTTAAATTATTATAACTATTAAGTTAAAGCAAACAATTAACTTTAATAATCCTTGTATACATAATGAATTAATAAGTAACCATACATAATTATTGTATAAGTATAATAAAAAATAAAGATAACTATTACTTTGTTATAATTTATATAATTGAATTATAAATAATTTTTAATAATAATAATAATTAATTTAAATTATTATAATTAAACAATTAACAATTAAAAATGATTGGATAAGATAATGAATTGACAGTGAAAATCAAGATTACTCTACTGTTGGGAAAATCAAGATTAAATAAGGACATATGAGTTATTTCCCAACACATGAATGGATTAATAAGATGTTAACTTACGCCTTGTCCCGCTTTCAAAAAAAAAGGAAACCAATCATTGGGCGGCGGATTCCTTGGCGAAATAGAAACAAACAAAGCCCTTATTAACCTTCAAGAACTCCCCCTCAAACCCTTCTTCTCCTCCGTCAGAGCGAGCTCCGAGACTCGCCAGCCATGGCGATCTCATTATCTCTGCTGCCACTACTTTCCTCGCTCTTGCTGTTATTCCTACTCACCGTCCGATCGTTGCCGTCTTCAGATGCGATGGAGGAGTTGCTGAGAAGAGTGGAGAGCCAGCGATCTCCTCCTTCCGTCCAGGAAGCCGCTGCCAAAGCGCTTCTTGAGAGACTGCTCCCCAGCCATGTGTCCAGCTTCAGCTTCAAGATTGTCGGCAAGGTGGGTCACTGGCATTCGCGTTGTATCTTTAGTTCGAGATTGAGCTGAAATCTGCTTCTTTTATTTTGAAATTTCTGTTTTGTTGATTAGGGTTTTGTCTTTTTTTTTTCTTTTTTCTTTTTTCTTTTGTTTGCGTTTCTTATGATATTGCTAATCTTTGGTTGGTAGGATGTTTGTGGGGCTTCCAGTTGCTTTAGGATAAGTAATATCAAAAACTCCAGCAGCAATGGGCCGGAGATCATGTATGTGCATTTCTTGAACAGAGTTTCAATTGTTTGGCTTGTCTTTTATGTCTTGATATATGTTTTGATTAAGAAAGTACATTATCACAAGAGAAGTGAAAAAGAAAATCTTGTCTTGTTTGTGGTTAAATGAAGAAGGTAGGATCGGTGATCAAATGCTAGAATACTCACATTGTGTTCTGTATCTCTCTTTTGATTGATTTTGACTTATTTATATTATGCTTTGGTGGCATGTGTGTTTTCTTGATGATTGCAACTTCATATGCCTTCAAATTAGTGCTGTTGCTTTGTTCTCAAAAGTTAAATTTTCTTTTAGCTTAGGAGAAAACTAAGGTCATCATTTACCATAATATTGTTTCCGAAATCTGGGAATATCTTGAACTGCCTGCCAATGGTTATTAATACCTGATGGCCATCTACGGACTTATTTGTTGTTGGTGAATCAAAAGCAAGAGATTGTTGAGCCACTGCAAAACTCAAAAATTACAACCATTTATTTAATCATATTGACGTTGATGTAAAGCGCTTAGAATGGAGGTTCGGCAAAATTGCAGCGCATGACTTGCATTTGGATTAGACAATGGGCCAGTGGCTTTTCTTAGGAGGGGCCATGTGCTCTTTACATACAAGAAGCACCTGCTATTCTGTTTTGAAATAATTGAATGTTGGAGGTGATCGAAATGGTTCTGTTTTGAGCAATGCATCAAACAACAAAAACCACCAAGGACAGTATCAATTAACAACCACTTAAAGCATGACTTTGCTGATAATGTGTATGTTCATATTGATGGTTGTTATACTTATCATAGATTTGAAGATGAAAAAAAAGCCCTTGCCTTTTTATGCATCTGTTTGGCACTAAAATTAGGTCATTAAATTGGAGGTTTATGACCAGTTTTGCCAAACTAGCAGAGTAACAGTAGGCTTGCAGTTCTCGGAAGTCATTAGTATAGAATCATAGAAAATAACCTATTAAAAGCATATCAAAGAGCAACCTCTTATAGATGGTTTGAGTTCATCAGGCCTTGCCTTAGTGTCTTCTGTTGACTGGGACTGTTAGCAACCCAAGCAAATGCTTATGCTAAGTATTTTCATGTTTACTTAAATCAAGTTCATCCTATCAATTCAAAACTTGCTGCCTAATGTTTTTGGATCTCGTGAATGATATTCAGATCATTTTCCCCAAATTTCGTGTGACATGCTCTAAAGGCATCTTTATAACTAAACTGTCATAGGAATCTCTATTGCCCCTGACTGGTTTAGTAGAGAGCTACACATAATTTGTTCAATTTTTGAAGCATAGGTTTTCTTTTCAAGTATTATATATCAAGATTTGCTCATTTTCAAGAACTGATGAAGCTCATTCAGTGGCTTAGTTCTGTTATTTTTGGATGCGGTGTCGCATATAATTTGTGTATATTTAGAATTGTCAATAATTTTGATTTGCTTTAATGATGATCTTTATTGGAAAAGGTACTTCAATTAATCTGCTTTTATGTAGGATTGAAGGTGCTACAGCAGTAGAGGTTGCAGCTGGTCTGCATTGGTATTTAAAATATTGGTGCGGTGTACATATATCATGGGACAAGACTGGTGGCCGTCAAGTGGGTTCAGTTCCTAGGCCAGGATCACTTCCACCTGTAGAGGATGAAGGCATAAATATTAAGCGCCCTGTTCCATGGAACTACTATCAAAATGTTGTAACTTCAAGTTGTAAGTGCTCAATCTTCATTTGTTAGTTTTATGTCATGAGTGCTTTATTTATAAATGAATTATTACAAAACGACTACATTTAAGATTTGTTTGGATCCTACCGCAATACAATTTATTAGCGATGATGTGGGGGTTAGAAGAATCGCTTTAAGCTTTTGAAATAAGATGAGATCTATCCCAAATGGTAGTTAGAGTAGTAACTTACAATATTAGATTGCTAGAGTTTTGAAGAAAAATAATTGGGGGGCAAAATCCCCTTTAAGTATGATAACATCAGAATGTCAAGAAGGAAATTTACATTGGGTGAGGATATGAGGTGGTTCGGATAATGAAGGAAAGCCATGTTTCTAAGCATTAGCCCTCCTACTAATCATTATCCCTTGCAAATTTCACTCCTTCATTGGGGTTTGTGGCGATATTAGATTCTTCTTGCTTTGTGTTTAACCTATCCAGCATCTACCAAACAATATCCTTAATAAGAAGCCACTTAGGATAATCTGTGTACATATTTTTTCTTTGCAACTGGTAATGGGATAAAGAATAATGTTTTATGCTGTTTTGATATTATCATGGTTGTTTGTAATATTTGTTTATACTTTTTAGAGTGCCAAATTTTAACCTTCATTTGGATATGGGCACATAATGAGGCTCATGATTTTCAACAACTGATATAATTGTTGGCCAGAACTTTCAAACTCATAGTTGTTTTCAAGTACAAGCTAGGTGGTCTTTGTATAAAACTACTTCAAGTAATGCAATTGACTAATTAGGTGTTAGGTTGGCTGTTTGAAAAGGCTTTTTTCAGCGTAGATCAATTCATGTGCTTGTTTGCTTAATTCTTCAGCAAACCTTCATCACCTTTTCTTAATAGATAAGAACCACATAAAAAGGGGCAGTTTCTATGTATGTTTTGTTGAACTAAAAGTTCATAGGCCGTTTGTGACTTGAGTTAAAATCCTGGGCAACTTGATTGCAGTTGCACTTGTGGTGGGCTTCTTACTTCTTTGGCCCATGGAGTAGGGATGGTTATTCATGGGTGGGTTTGGGTATATGAAGATAATTAAGCCCTACAACTTGTAGTGAGTCATAGTTCAGTTTTTTTATGTTTCTTGAATGATTCTGATAGATAAAACTCATACCTAATACAATAAAATCCAAGCTTTATCTCAATAATCCACATTATTTCTCCTGTAAAGCATTGAGTACCATTAGATAAAGTGAGCTTGGGTGAGCTTTTTGTTTTCCGTTGAAATCTCCATGGTCTGTTTGTTTTCCTCCTCTCCCAAGCTTTCTTTTGCTGTTAATTATTTTCTTCCATTGGCCCATGGCTCCTTTCCCTAATTGTTGCAATATTTTGTCTCTTCACACATACCAACCTTATGAGTTGATTAGTATTGGTGATAACGACAGCCATTTTTCATTTACTGAAGTCAATACGCTCCTAAATTAAGGTTTGATCTCCAAATTCATCTATGGTTGTCAATGGAGTAATTGTATGGTTGGAGGCTGGTCTTGAGAGTGATGGATTTTTAGGCTGTCTATATTTAATGTAGGCTTGAATGAGATCATTTCTGACTGGTCATGCCATGCGGAAAATTGTATGAAGTGGTTAATTTACTAAATAGCACTTGTGGACCGAACTTCCATACTCTTCAAAAGTAGAGGAAAAATCATGTGCCTTGGGCTACAGTTTTTCAATTAAGTCTGTCTTATATTGCGTTTAGCGATGTAGACTCCAACTGTCATAATCCAATGGTCAGACTGGCCTCTTTGACTGTTTAGAGTATTGCATATGGAAACGTATTTTGCACATAATCCATTAATAAGGCATGATCCGTAAGTGCTCTTGTAAGAGATGATCCATATTGCTAGTTACACAGAATAAATAAAGATCGATAGCTTTTTGAATCTTATAGTCAATTACCTTCGGTTATCTGCCAAAGAACAAGTCTGGCAGTGATCAAATACAGGCGCAATTGTATCAACAGTTCTAACCTTTGAGCAATTTCTGCCCAAGCAATAGCGATAATTGGAAGATCTGTCGTAAGATGGATTCTTTCTTACATATTATAAAAGTCTCTCTGCTTCTGTCTATTTTATATAGTTGGTGTCTTTTCTGATTTTTCTATCATTTGACAGAATTTCCCACAGCTTTCTTTCTTAGATTGGAATCCTGGTTCTGTTGAGAGCACTTTTGTTTCTATTGTAGATTCCTTTGTCTGGTGGGACTGGAAAAGATGGGAAAAAGAGATTGACTGGATGGCTCTTCAAGGAATTAACTTGCCATTGGCATTTACTGGTCAAGAAGCCATTTGGAAAAAGGTTTTTAAGGTAGTGTGACTTGTCCTATGTTACTCATAATTCACTTTTTACAGGAACTTATGAGCTAAAGGTTAACCGTTGAAAATCACTTTGACATGTTATCATCTACTTGGGGGATTGCATGCTAGAAAGCAATGTTATTTTGTTATTAGATGATATGTAGGGAAAATGATAAAGATTGTGTATTGTCTTAAAAGAGATGACTTCTCTGAGTTTTTAAAGGATTTTTGTTGAAAATAAGACTCAGAGTTCTCTTCTTTTTTATCTATTTCCTCTGCATTTCTAGTGAGAGCTAAGGTGTTTAACATGCACTATAATGCCATATTGATGATCTTCTATGATCTAACTTTTGGATAATGCCTATTGGCAACATTCTTATTTTTGAAAATAACCTCAGCACTCACCTCCTTTTACAGGCAACTGTTTTATGAATGCAGGGCATGGTGAATTCACTGCACATTATTTTCTATTTAAATTTCATCAGTTCAAAGTCGGAATTTTAGATAATGCAAATCAATTTGTCTTAATTTAATGTTATATCCTGAACTATTCCTGACTTTTCCCATTTGAGTTTTTTTACCCTATTGATTTACCTGCAAATGGCAAGCTTCTGACTATGGTATCTGAAACCTTGAAGCACATCTTTTAAAATCTACTGGATTGTTGGAATTCCAAATCTAATTATGCACTCTATAGCCTTCAACAAATAAAAAAATACTACATGGTTTGGACTTAGTTTGGTGAGACTATCACTTCATTATGATTAGTGAATTTTACTGATTTTAAAGAATGGCAGGATTTTAATGTGAGCAGTGAAGATTTGAACCATTTTTTTGGAGGACCAGCCTTTCTTGCTTGGGCACGAATGGGAAACTTGCACGGGTATGTATAATTTCTGGAGACATCTGACACCTGTCATGTTTATGCTGAATTTCAAATTGCTATTTTTTCCTGCATATGGTCTAGCTGAAATTATTATTTATTGGATTTACAAATGTTTTAATTGATTTTTAATAAGCTGCTTTATGGTCGAAATCTGAAAAATTGAATTTTCCATCATTCAACTCTATCCTTGGCTTACTTGGTCACTGCATTGTAAGGGATTAGCTCCTCGCTTCCCCTTAATCCTTTTTAGTTCTTATTGCAATCCGATGTAATACTATGAGGATGTCATTATAAGAAATTCATGCGATTGATGTGTTTTAATGTTAATCTTCATTGTGTATTGAGAAGATGCATATCGTAGCTATGTTGCCTTTTTATTTTGAATTGGATAGGTGAGCGATGTTCTTGTTTGACTTGTCTTTCACATGTGACAAGGATGTGCATTACTTGGCTGATACATAGCTGATAATGTACGATCTATTTTTTTCTATTCTCCTCCTTACCTACTTCAAATGTAAATCTCAACCTCTCTCTTATCTATTCTTCATGGATATCTGCAAATCCCTCTAATTATTATATAGTTCTAACATATATTTATAAGAATAAGACCTAATGATACCACACATGCAATTGCAACACGTATGGTATCAAGAGCTTTATGACATGTTTTGATTGAGGGCTTGGGAGGGAAAATAAAAGAAAGGGAGGGTTAAAGAGGATTGGCTGAACTCTCCCCTTGTTTGGATAAATGGTTTTAATTTAATGAAAGGAAAAGAAAGGTTAAGTTGACCCTCCAAATCTTTCAAAACCTCACTTTTCTGGCCCCCCTGATTTGGGATAATAGGAGATAGAACCCCCAAAAGATTTGACTTTTAAAAATACTATAATGTATTGGTTTTTTTAATTATTTAGATATTCTCAATTTAAAATAAAGGTCTAATTGGTAAATCATATTATTGTATATCATTCTTTTCCGTGGTTTTAAACAAACAAGATTTATCAAGCAACCATCTTTTTTCTTTTCATATTAAAATTTGATTATCCAAACATTGGTTCAATCTTTCCTTTACTTTCGCTTGCCTTTTCATTGTTTCCTCTCTTTTTCCTCTTTTTACCTTCCCTTCTACTTTTGGATCTTAATACTATGTTAGATTCATAATTTTTTTCTCCATGGTGTTATCTTCTTTGACTATTACTTTTCCCATTGTGAAAACCATTTGTCAGGAGACGTTTCTTAAGCTAAGCACCAACGTCTTTATGCTATGAAAAACTCAAATCCTCCTAGTGCTATGGTGTTATGGTCGTTTAGGTCATCGATGACTCATTTCTCTCTCCTATCAACTTTCTAAGTGGAGTTAATTTCTTTGATGCCATTATGGTTGTTATCAACTTTGCATAAACTATGCCCTATTTGTGGAAGTCGTGGAAGTCTGTAGACTCTTGTTGGATTTTAAATTACGCTTTAACAGATTCTTCTTTTACCGAAGTCAACCGCTAAACATGACTTTGGTGACTAGCCTTCTTTATCTAACAACATTGGTCATGCTGCTATTTGTGGTTCATCACAAAATAAACAAAACTATGAACAACAATAGGATGGTCACTTTGTTGGTTCCATCCATTGAGATATCAGTTGCTATAAAGGTTGTTGCTCTTATCCTCTGTCATGATCTTGATTTTGTGCTAAGAGGCTGAAGTTGTTTTGATGACTTAGGCGCTGGCAGTTGCCACACACGGCCGGGGTATCTTGATTGAGCGAGTAAGGAAGGTTGGTAGGTAGCGTGTTGGAGTACAACTGGTTGATTGGGCGCTCAGCGCCTAGCGGGCTCGTGGCCGTTGGCATATGATTGAGTAGGAGTGGCATTTCGCAGAGCCGGAACCAAGGCTTAGCAGCGCGTGTGTGGGTTTTGGTGCGCGTGCGTTCGACAAAGAGCATGTATTGACAGACGCATGTGAGGCGGAGACTAGCAGGCACTGATTAGAAATAGGCCTGTGCATGGCCAAAGTTGACAGGTGCAAGGCCATGCCAATCAGACCCATGGGTGGATAGGTAGCCCTACGACTGAGGGACTTGTGCACGGCCAAGGCGGGTGTGTGCTTGGCTGGGACCTATGAAGCACAGACACGGATACGGGGACACGACACGACACGGACACTGCGACACGGCAATTTCTAAAAATTAAGGACACGGGTACGGCGGGACACGGCAATAATATATATATATATATATATATATATATATATATATATATATATATATATATATATACCAAAAAAGAAAAATATAATGGTAATCAAATCAATTTTTTATCTTATTAAAGACAATAATTGGGTTTTTATTGGGTTTCGGCCTTTCTATGTCTCAAACCATTTGTGTCTTTATTTTTTTATCCTCTTATTTTCATATTTATCAATTATTTAAAATAAAAATATTATATCAATTATCTTCAAAACAACTTATCCTAAATCTCTCTTTATTTACTTTCATTTTTTTATCCCCTTATTTTTATATTTATCAATTATTTAAAATTAAAAAATATTATATTATTTATTTGGAGATGAAACCCTCGCCACCTTCGCAGCCGCCCCCTTCAGCCGCACCTCTCTTCTTCTTCTCTCCATCTCTCCCATCCTCGTCACCTCTGAGCAGCATTTCTCTTCTTCTCTCCACCCCTCTACCTCTCTTCACCTCCATTTCATCATGTCGGCGCCGGAACTTTGGCAACCCAAAGTGGACACGGTGTCCGACTGTGTCCACGGCGTATCCGTGTCGGACACCGGCACGACACCGGTACGTCGCCTGTTTTGCTGTGTCCGTGCTTCATAGGCTGGGACATATATGCGCACGGGCATGACAAGCCTGTGCCTGGTTGGGTGGATGCACAGTGAGGCTGAAGTGGCACTTTAGCATAGGGATAAGGATGGATACATAGGGGCATCTATAGTGGCATTCTAGCAGTATGGTTATGTTTGTGTTTTTTATGACATGACTGTTGACTTTTTATGAGCCCTTGGATGTGGGTCATCCTAGTCATCCCTTGTGCTTTTGATGGACTATAAAAGTCTCGTGGCCTCCTTACAAAACACTTAGGTAGTGTTTGTTTGGAGGGTTTTGGAATTACATGCAATTTGAATTACTTGGTTTTTAAAAATCCAATGTTTGGTTCACAGGATTTCAAAAGCTTATGTAAATCAGATTACATCCAATAAGGGATTTGGTTTTACGGCCAATTTGGCCGTAAAACCAAATCCATTGTCTTTTTGTTTCATCACATGCATGACCAACTAAGGAAAACCAAATATTATCAAACATTCATGGATAATGGGAAACTTATAAATTATAATAATAAGTTTAATAATTATTTTAATAATAAAATTAATAGTTAAATTGATAAGTACAATAATGAAAACTATTAAATAAAATCTTAAAACTGCTTTTCTGTGGGGTTAATAATTAAATTCAAAATTTTAAAGTATAATAAAATGTTAATAATATACTAATAAATTTAAATTTAATAGTTAAACTAATCAATATGTACTTTAAATCATTAAAATGATATTAAATTATATAATACAATATTTTCAGATACATCCAACCAAACACTAGATTTGACTTTACTGAATTTTAAAATTCAGGTATTTTCAGTTACCCTGTAATTAAAAATCTACTGCATTTAGAATTACATCCAACCAAACGCCACCTTAGTGAAAATCTTGGGTGAGTCTTGGCCATGGTTGTGACACATTCTTTTTTTCAATAGAGAGTTATCTCTCTATACTTGTGTTTTTTGCTTTACTTGTTGCGCTGATTGGCGAGTGATTTTGCCTTGCTAACCTTTGGAGGCTGTCTTGGTACTGGGAGATAGCCTTGAGCTGCATGGGTTGCCGAAGATGATGGTCATAACTGTGATAGTTGGTATTATAGTTGTTTGTTAGCTAAGAACTCTTGAGGCACTGAGATGGCTAGTGGAAACAATGGCTAGCTGGATTGATTGGAAAATGGGATAGACCAAGTGGAGAAAGTCATCGGCCGTATTGAGGACCTTCTCGCTTCTGATTTTGGTGAAACTCCCTTTTAGGTTGTTTTTCAAAGGTTGGGACACCTATCGGAAGGGCTTATAGATTGCGCTCTATGATGGAGGCCATAACCTTGAAGATGCAGGTGATGGTCCTTGAAGTCTTTCTTCTTCGGGAAGCTGGGCCAGCATCCTTGGGCAAACGGGAGGTTTCCTCTTGTGTTAAAGTCCTGGAAGTTTTTCTTTTGGACGGCACTCGGAGTGTCAAGAGTTGGAGAATTTCCTTTGGGATGTGCGCTGATATTTTGAAGCTACCATAATTCCATGGTTAGGCCATCCGCCTTGCTGTTTAGCAAGAAGCACACCCATGCCAGTTGCCATGTGTTGGCTATGCTTCTCATTGGAATCCTATTATTGCTTTCATCCTTGCTCCATGTTTGTGCTTTTGATTCTCCAACGAAAATGCTTTTAATAATCATGGATTTGAGGCCAAATTCCACTCGTCTGCAAATACAATTTTGAAGACCAGTAATCTGAACTGGACGAGTAAAATTTTGTACAAAAAATGAACAAACATGCATGATCAATTAACAAACGAAACCAAATGTGGACTAAAATATTATGCAAATTTTACACTTAACAGTCATCCATCTATTATCTTTATAATTCAGTCTTCTAAATGGCCATTAAGTTTCGGTTGGAGATGTAATCAAATGTTGATATGAATGGCATAGATGATGTTAATGCATACATTTAGTGATGTAGGTGTTGTTGGTATTATTATTACTGGTGGTAGTTCATGGTGCAAAATAGCTTCATGATATTATATTGATAGAAAAAAAAACTATAAAATGTTATGTGTTTCACATTGAGGAGGATCATCCATAACACATCTTCGTGTTTACATTTTTTTTTTTTTGGGTGGATGACATTCATCTCATTTAGTGTCTCCCTAAATGATCCCCTTGACAAGTTATGTAGGTGTGCCATCAATACACAATGACTTCCAAAACTTCGACCAGTGACTGTTAGTGGCAGTATTCTGAAGACTGTTGTATGGAAACACCAGATGTATTTTCTTTGATTAGAAAATGTTTACAATGCTATACTCATAAGACATTGTTTTTAAAACTATATGCCTGTGCTCAGTCAACTGAAGATGCTGTCGCAACATATTCATCTGATGACTATGGGTAGTTGGACAAATATTATGGCGCTGGGATCAGATAGGTTAATAAAAAAAAAAATGGCCAGCTTCATACTAAATTATTAAAAAAAATTATTTGTGCTTAGTGAATGCAATATGCTGATTTGACATTTTGATGGGATTGCCTTAAGTGTTTTTGACCAATATCATGGCCTTGAGCCAAATAGGCTAAGGGATCAACTTTAAGAAAAGCCCTAATTTTTAGTTAGAACTTGTTTGAAAGATTATAGATTTCTCATCTATGTCTTTAATGCTTTTTGTTTTTTCCTAATTGTTTTAGGCTTCTACTTAGTTGTCAGTATATCAAGATTGCTTTAAACTTCTAAAGTAGTGCAATAACATAATGCCAAAATATAAAAATAGCATTAGGATATTTTCTTTGATTAGAAGCTTTGCAATGCTATACTCATTATAGTTGTTCTGCAACTGGCTTTGTTATGCCATCTTTTTCTTTTGCCTTTTGTAGATGGGGTGGACCACTTTCTGAAGACTGGTTAGATCAACAGTTGGCCCTTCAGAAACAAATTCTAGCTCGAATGATACAGTTTGGAATGACACCTGGTATGATTTGTTTTAGTGTTTTAAATAAGCATCTGTGTTTTACCTATGTACTGTTATTGATAATACTCTGCAATGCCATGGCTAATGTTATTTCTACCAGACAACTCTTCCAAAGTGACTACCTGGATGATTGCTATGTTGTAACTTTCTCTTAGGTTGCCTGCCATCATCATCTCAAAGTAACTTGGATAGCTTTTATTAATTCTGGAAGCTATTTTGGTGAAGTTAGTTGGGTATAAATAGGATCACTCAAATTCCATTAATGTGCTTGCAAAGGATACTCTTAGTCTAGATCTTCACCAAGAATTGTATAGTTGAGAAAATTGTTCCTACCATGCAAGTGCACTTGTTGTCAACAAGTAATGCAGTGCTGTGTAGAGTGTCAATCACATGATGAAGTTTCTAAATTAGAAGCTAAGTACAGAAATTAACACAACTTACTCTTATTCAACCAGATGATTAGTCACCTGATTAATTGAGTTGAAAGTAATGAAACAAACTAGAACAGTATGGGCATGACATTTAGGCTAGGATAGTAATAATCTTGATGTAGTAATACAAGGAAATAAAGGTTGCAATATCACTTGGATTCCAAATGCATGTTTCATATTTCCATCTATCAAAATCTTTACCAGGGAGTAGCCAGTTTAGAACTCAATAGTTTTCATAGGGATCTCCTGATTATCCTATATGGTATTGATCCTGGTTAATCCCCTATATTCCTATGAAGGATCAATTAGGATACAATTTATGATGAACAAGCTCCCAATGACTACACAAGACTTCCAAGCATATTCCTATCTCACAAGAGCGTTAATTCAGTTAATAAATTAAATGTAATTGACAGATGTTATTCACTCTAGGTCTATCCTGGTTTCCCTCTCCCTTGCTTAATGTGTGACTCTATCCTTTATCTCTTGGCTCTCCTAAGCTGGCCTCCTCTTCAAAAAACGTCCCCAAGTGCCTATTTCTATCTACAGCTGGAAAACCACAAAGATGCTGGTCCCACTTTCATTCTGTGGTGGTGCGGTGGCTCCCAACTCTCCGGAAAACAAATTCTCCTTCATCTCCAACCCTGGCACAACAGTGAAGCTCTTCTGGGCTGCGGTCTCGAGGCATTGTCTTGACTCCTTGATTGGCTTGTTTTTTACTATTTTTCATTGCTGTGTGGGTACATATCTTCAAAACAAGCATGAAAACGCTTCGTTAGTGCCTTAACTTACAAGATAAAAAGATAAAGATGTTTTAAACAAAACATTGCAAAAACATAATATAAACATTGACACAAACTATGCTAGTAAAGAAACACTAGGTACAAACTATAACCCATTATTAGACTTAAAAACCTAATTCTAACCACAATTGATGCATGAACACAGAGCTACAACTCCACTTTGCATGTTTTTTAGTGTTTGTTTTTAAGCTATACCATTTCATAATTCCATGCATGGTTTTATACGACTCATTTTAAGCTTTCTGTTCATAATTTTGATCCTTGTTTTTTATATTGATTTTTTTCTCTGGAGATATTTGCCCATTTTCATGCTCAGAGAATTTTCTGTTCTACTTATTGGTTTGTATGGTGAAGTGTGATGCAAATCATTTCTGTGTTCACCCACAGAGTTTTCTAATTGTTTCAGTGTTGCCATCATTCTCTGGAAATGTTCCAGCTGCATTTAAGGATCTATTTCCGTTAGCCAGTATAACCAGGCTTGGGGATTGGTATATTTCTTTTCCAATTTTCTGTTCTAAGTATTTCTAATAAAATCTTAAAATGTGTTTTTTTTTTCTTTGCCATACTCTTTGGTATCATGATTTGCCTACCAAATTATCTAATTGTCCTGATAAGTTAACTTAGGAACTTACTTTTTCATGCTGTCTTGGTAATATATTCTGATGTTGGTGTTACTATGTAGAAGAGTATTTGTGAGCACAATATGCATTCACATGCATTCCCATGCATTTTGAATTGCCATGTGTGTTTAGTTTACTTGTGATTAATATTTCTTTGTTTTGGTTTGACATCAAATATAGGCATATTAACTTTAGGTTGTGTATTCTAAATGCAAGAATGCAAGTTATAAATGCTTACATCATTGTCGTTCTTATACATTGGGTTCTTCTCAGGAACACTGTTTCTGGCGATCCTCGATGGTGTTGTACATACCTACTTGATCCATCTGATTCATTATTTGTTGAAGTAGGGAAAGCTTTCATCAAGCAACAGATAAAAGGTATAGCTTTTATTTGATAATGACAAAACCAATTGTATATTGAAAAGATTAGCCAGCCACGGTTCCAGCTTTCATGCTCTCACTCTATTTCATCAAAATTGTGACCTTTCGAGATGGATTATGAAAAGTTTTTGTCTAATGGTCTCACTATGTAATTCTACTCCTGTTTATTCTGTTTCTGTTTTTAAGGTGCCTTGTTGCCTTGTGTTTTTCTAGACTTGTGTTTTTGTTTTTTCTTTTCTCTCTCAATAGATAGCTTCTGAGCTCTTTTCATCAAAAAACCCAATTATATATATATATATATATATATATTCAATGAGTACGTGGATTTCTCCCTTGGCTTTATCATTGTCTTTCTTTGTTCGGAATTCTCTCCTAGAGCTGCAGAACTGATGACTCTATTAGGAGGATTACTGTCGATGTTTTCAAATTAAATTATAAAAGACTGATAAAATAAAATTCTGATGGTTCTTTTTGAATATGATTATTTATTTAAAGTCAATGCTTATGAAAAGACATATCTATTTAATTTTGTAAATACTTGAATTTATGCTCTGCTGAATGTTTTGAACTGGGTGGTGAAATTTGTGGGAGTAATTGCACATGTCTAAAGACTCCAAACTGTAAATGGTATAGTTGGTTAACCAATTTAAACTAAGCTATAATGAATTGGTTAATGTAGTTTATTTTGCAATCAGGTGCTTAATTGTTCATTGCCAAATTGCTAATAGTTTTCTTGTTATGGATGGCTACATATCAATTTATTACCTGATAAAGGGAATGATGAAGCTAATAGGAGCGCAGCTGTCCATGAAATGAATAGTAATTAGTTGATTCCAGAGTTTGGTTCTTTCTTCAGCCAACTTTAACTTGGCATTGATTACAGCAGGTTGGACACATCGATAAACATAAGTTGTCTTGTGCTTAAACTGTCATTTGTTATGACTACTTGTCTACATTAAGCGGACCATTTAAACTGCTTCAACAGTGATTTATCTTTTGACTGTAATATTGTCAAATTTTCTTCTACTATTAGAATGTCCTGTTAATTTGCTAAAAAACTTGCCTTGCAATTTTATATCATTGCACTCTGTTTTTGGTAAATATCATTCTTCTTCTTTGGTCCAATTCACAGAATTACCATGATGGCAAATTTTAGTTTGAGCTCAGCCTTGAGACAGGGTGTCTTCTAGACCATCACCAGGTCCTATAATGAGTTGGCAGAGTGAATATAGAAAATTGCTCGTGTTCCATTGTTATATTGTTAATTAATATTGGATGACCTTTTTACAACCTTTCGGTATCATGTTGCTCCTTGTCACACCAGTCCTTGGTTTACAGTTATTTGATCAGAAACTGTAGAATCCCCCCCATAATCTGCCATAACTTTAAGGTAGAATCAAATTACAACCTCAAGCACCTTTATATTGGGACATCTTTGTAGAACTATAGGACAATTCACAAGTCAAACTCAAACGTTAAGGGCGTGTTTGACAACTTGGAACTGGAGTTCTATGGTAGTGTGGGGTCTAGATGGAAGTTAGAATCATGGGTATTTGTTTGAGTTGTAAAAAAGCTTTTGAAGTGTGATCTCGACCACTTCTAGTGTTTGGCTAGGGATGAAGTGAGTGGAGGCCTAGTTCCATTGCTTGCGGTATTTGGTTGGGGTATAAGACGTGAATGGAGGATGTACTTCTAGGATGGTTGGGTTTAAGGTTCAAACCCGTGGGCAAACAACCAAGGATAAGCATTTTTCACTAATTGTGAATGATAGCAAGTTAAAGATCAATTAATTTTTCTAATTAAAAAAATATTATTTCAACATTTAAAATAAAATTAAATGTCTAACCCTCATCCATGTTAGAAACTACTTGCTACCTATTAACAACTTAACCTCTTTAACGATGAATCATACTTTCATAAACACCAGCCCTAAATTTTGTGGCAGCCAATGATACTCTCTTATCAGGAAGAGTATTAGCATATTTTCAAAGGCCTCCTATCTTGTTAGGCAATCAATGAAAAAGTGATGTGTCTTGTGAGGCTTTGAGAGCTCAACTTTGAATTCTTGCATGGAAGAGAAGTTGTTTTGGTTCACCAATTTGCTTTTACACATTAAATTGAGTTGTTATCCAATGCAATTGGAGAAGATAATCAAATTGGGCCAAATTTTTAGGTTTCCAGCCTTATATCAATAAATCATTTGGGAATTTAGGAGATCATGGAAAATAAGTTGTTTTCGTTCATCAATATGCTCTTAACTATTAAATTTAGTTGTTATCCAATGCAATTGGAGAAGGTGATTAAATGGGCTAAAGTTTTAGGTTTGTGGCATATCAAGCTATAGGTCCTTATTTATTGATCAAAATTCAGGTTTCAAATGACCATTAAGGATGCATCACAGCAGTAAAATCTTGAAGGTGTTTAGATTGAAGCTTAAATATGACAAGCTGAACATTTTTTTGGAACAAATCAGATATTCTATTGCTTGATAACAACAAATTATCTATTCATGAGTATTTAAAATTACCATGCATGAGTGGTTAATTAAATGTTATGTTGTGCTATGAAAAGTTGTTTGCAATTATAACAATATTAATTTTGTTATGTGTTATGAATAAAAAGTAATCTGCTATTCATCTCATTTACTGATTATGATTTCAATTTGCTGTTTTATCCTATTCTACTTTTATAGGCATCTCCATAGACATAAGGCGTTTGAAAAATCATAATTTGATTGTAGTTGTATAAATTTATATTCTGGAAATTAAAAGGATAATTTTCATTATCTAATCTGATGGCAGGGAATTTTATTTATCTTACCAATTTTTACAATAAAGTTGACTTATTTTCTACACATTGTACTTCACAGAATACGGGGATATAACTGACATCTACAATTGGTAATTCTATCTTTGTTTCTCAAAGTGATTTTTATGTCTCAAAGGAACTTTAGCTTTCAATATTTGGTTGCAGTATTTTTTATATTTTTATTTTTGCTGGTGTTATGTAGCCTAAACTGTGGATAATGATATTGTTTTTTGTATTTAAACATTTCTTTGGTTTGTTTTTTTGTTAACATCACTTGAAGTAAATCTTATTATGATATCTGTGGACAACTATAGACCTTTTTGAAGTCATGCCAATTTTCTTTACATACAATTCCTTACTTGAGTGCCAGAAACAAGATTGTGTAAAATTCAATTTGAGGCTATCGTCAAGAAGTTTAATCAGTTTTCGTTAAGAGTGGAAAATGCAATTATCATATCACATCTGGAGTGATCACGATTGGCAAATTCTGGTGTAAAATTCAATTTGAGAAACAGAGACAACATGCATAACTTGGGAATTGTGGTGGGTCTGGTGGCATGATAGTAAATAATCAAAATTTGAAGTCAGGGATGAGATCGAAGTCAAGATGGTGTGTGACCGCCGGGTGGTGTTCTTAGCTATTGTGACATTAGTTATGGTTGTAATAAGAAAGCCAATAGTCAAGACGCTTAATTTGGATTTTCAGTGCACCAGGGTCATAAAATCCATTCGGTTCACAGTTGGGCTCGGCATGAATTTATGAATTTTAAGTGGTTCTGCTGGCTATGAATTTTGATGCCAATGGATTGAACTGTTGGACAAGTTTCTAGGCTTTTCTTTCATCTTGCGAGTCCCAACATCCTCTGCCATGCCAACTTTTTCAATTTTATTTTCTTGATATATTTTCCCTTCGCCACTGCATGCATTTTATCTCTTGCATTAATTTATTTAAACTTGTGAGAGGTTTCAGCACTTGCATTTCAAATTTCAATATCAGTTTTGATTTTGGAAATTGGATGTTGTTTTCAGTCTTCTAAATTCTTGCAAAAATTAATTGGTGGTCTGATGACTCTGGTGGCATCAGTATTTAAAGCTGCAACCATTTTATTGAGATTACTGAGCTCAATGTGGTCTTGCTCACAGTTTACATATTTTATTAAATGTAGTCTCAATTTAGCACACTTTCATGGTATATACTTACGATGGTTCCATTGGCTATATGAAGGTGATATAGTTTATATTAGCTGCCCTCTTCTGATGAACTTATTTGTCGGTAAATTGTATATTTTGTAAATGATTGTATACCTTGTGGTAACTGTGGATATAGTTAATTCTGTAACTGAGAAGATCCATCCTGCAATTGTGCTATAGTATATTTCTTCAAATAACTTTGCATCTCTAATTTGACAAAAGATGCTTGGTGTTGTATGTCTAGTAGTTGAAACATGAACTCTTTTTAGCATCACACCTTCATATCTGTTTTTATAATGGTTAAATTTTTTTTAAACTGTCATTCACGAAGTTCAGATTATAGATGTGGTCTTGTTGACTCTGAAACTGTGATTTTATACAGTGATACATTCAATGAAAATTCACCGCCAACAAGTGACCCGGCATATATCTCATCACTTGGTGCTGCTGTTTATGAAGCTATGTCTAAAGGTGACAATAATGCAGTATGGCTAATGCAGGTATATAATGTCTTATTTTTACTTTCCATTCTTTCAGCTTATGTTTCTCATTCAAATTTTATTCTTGAGGATTGGTCTTGAAGAATTAGCATTTGGTATTAGTGACGGAATACATTTAGTCGTTGTCTAAGAATTGAATACGAACTAGTAAATAGGGAAATATGAGGAATTGTGTTTCTTTCAGATGTATGCTCTTCCTTTGGAAGATAAAAAAAGGTTAGAATTAAGTAAATTAAATCTATAAATTGATAGCTATTCAGATGATGCTGTGCATGATAAACATTATTGAAGGTGCAATTTTTGTAATGACTAACTTAACATCTATGATATGGTCATGTTTAATCAACTTTATTGGCAGTAAGTCTTAAGTTTCAGATTATAAAGTTAAGCGAAATCATGAGTTATATGAATATTATCCTCAAAATAAGTTTAATTTTTAATTTCCTACCAAAGGTGTAGAAAACTATTTTTGATAGCCGTCATATGTTCCTTCTTACCTGATGTGAGGAAGGAAGGTAGGCTACAGGTGGACCTTTTACCACATTATTTATGTCTCTCAGATAAAACAGGGAATGTGGCCCTTGTGCATTAAAAGGGGTCATGTTCTTGTTTTCTCATATTCTATAGAAGTAGTATGTCTGTTGTTTTTGCAATGAACTGAGAAGTGAACCAGCATTGAGAATTTCTAAATGTGAAGAAGAGACAAAAGAAAAGGGGGAACATTCTTTTTATAAAAAAAGATGGAAGAAATTTTGTTTTCCATCTTGGCACTATTGACACCCAACCACCTGATTTCTCTCTCTTTTCCTTTCTTTTTTTCTTTTTGTGTGTAATACAGAATGAGTCATAATGTAACTCAATACTGGGTGTCATTCATAGCATTACTAAACCTTCCCTATCCATTGCGGGTTAGATCCTTGGGCTGGATGGAGATTGGTCCTATAGTGCAAAGGCAGAAGTGAGTTTGACTCCAAAACCCACCAGTCTAGGAGGGATGAAACGGTTCAACTTTATCCCAATTTTGCCAAGAGAGCAACCCCTTTTTTTTCACCTGGAGTGGGTCAAAATATGCAGAAGTTCTGAGTCTTAGATCATGAATTATGTTGTAGTATATCATACAGGGTTTTTCATGACTCTTTCTTTTTTGCAGGGTTGGTTATTTTCATCCGACGCAACATTTTGGAAGCCAGCTCAAATGAAAGTATGCAATCTCTGCTATTGTTTTATTGTTACATATATAACCATTTACATGCCTTTGAAAAATGCGCCTCATTTTGTTAAACTCAGATCACAAGAGGCACTTAATTGTTGTCATGGCTTGCAGTTTATGATGTGACTACCTTTCCTTTTCTTCTGATGGGGACTTGGAAATTGGATTTTGAGTATGGGCAGAGGATTTTCTTTTGAGAGGTTGCATTTGTTCAGCCTTTGGTAAAGCAAAGCGTTCCCATTGGGCTTTTAAGGAGTCCAGAGACATTACAGAAAATTTCTAGGAATCCTCTGCGATGTGGTAAACAAAACAGAATTACAGTGATTGAAGCAAAAAAAGTAAAGAATAAAATGGCGTGAAATTGAATCAGGCGCATAATATAAGGACTTTAGTGTGGGAAAAAAAATTCTAGCTATCTTTCAAAAGAAGAATAGTAATGTCTTCACAAACTCTTAGAAGGCCATCTGTACCAGGGTTACAACACCTAATTTCAATCTTACATTATAAATAATTATTATATATTCTCAACCATCCAACTTATTAAGGTCACACGACAATTACATAATCACTGATCAAGAGCTAAAAATATACTAATCACTCTTTCTGAGTTGAAGACCCTCATTCCCTCTGAAATACTTTTGCATGTGTTTCAGTTGACCTTTAATCTGTCTTTTTTTTTTGTTAAAAGAGCTGAAAGCTGATTTTATTGAAACGAAACAAAATTACACAGAATACAACTAAGCAGAACACAGCCACAAGACCAGAAAACCGAAACAAACTAGAAGAAGGTCAAAAAAGATGTTACAAGTGAAAGCCATTCGAATGAAACAACTTCATAGTCCATCTAGGAAGATCCCTGCCTTGATGAAATAATAACAACGAGTGACAGGAAATGCTATGGCTAGCCAATTTAGAAGCAATGGGGCCCCAGCTGTTTGGAATTAAGTGGACTCGAGGGTGCCCAGCCTCTGGGAGGAGATGCTTGAGAATATTAAGAACCGATTTAGATCGCCACTCTCGCAATGGTGCATCAACACAGAGGACATTTTGGAGTTTTGAGTTGGTTATAAAGATGTGTTGGAGCTTCAGACCATGCATCTCTGCACATTGTAGGTTGATGGAAAGAGTCTTGATCTCTGCATCAACATTTGAACTGATCAAAATGGGGCAGCATCTTGCTAGAGACACATTATAGTTAGAATCAGTAACAAAGAAACCAATTCCATCCCACTGCTAGATCTCCCTAGAGCAGAAGGCTGCCGAAAATAAGAAAGGACCATCAACATAATTAAAGTTAGTAAGAATGAGGTTCTTTTCTCTTTGGTGTTTAGCAGTAACAGAGTATCCTTAGGCCAAGGCATAAGCCTTCCTAGGTATATTGTTGAAGTCTGGCATTTCGTTTTTGAAAATAGCATTACATCTAGCCTTCCAAATGTACCAAGCAGTGGCAATAGTAACAGATTTTATAAAATTAGAATGACAACATTGATCATCATCCATCCATGTTACAGAAGTAAACCCATCAGGAAAAGAGATTGGTTTCCCAACTAGATTACTGATTATATTCCAAAGGATGATAGGTATCCACTTCCAGGTAAAAAATTATTACTGCAAAAAGTAAATCATACTTTTATTTACAGTAAATTTGATTTAAAAAGTGGATTCTGGTAAGTGAAAATGGCAGAAGAAAACCAAAAGTGGACAACATTTGCAACTCATAATGACCATTACGAGTGGAAAGTAATGCAATTTGGTTTAAAAAATGTTCCACAAATCTTCCAAAGGAAGATGGGTAGAATGTTTAGATCTTATCCCTTCATTGTTACATACATAGATGATATTTTAGTGTTTAGCCCAACTATAACTCAACATATAGAGCATCTTATCTTTTTCTTTGACAAGTCTCAGCAAAATGGCCTTGTTCTTTCAGAAAAGAAAATGAAAATTGGTTGTAAGAGAATAGAATTTGTAGGTGTTCTTATAGTACAAGGACAAATAGAGTTGCAACCTCATATTTCCACTAGTATCTTAGAGATGTCAGATAAGCTTGAAGGACTTACACAAATAAGATCCTTCTTAGGGAAACTTAATTGTGCTAGAAACTTTATCCTAAATTTCAGCCAGTTAGCGAGACCACCTTATATGAAAACAAAACAAACTGGTGAAAGAAAATTTAATAATGAGGATATTAAATTTGTACAGAAAATAAAAGATATTGTTGGAAAAATTAAGGCACTCCAACTACCACCACCTAATTCTTACCTTATTATTGAAGTAGATGGAAGAAAAAAAAGGATGGGAAGCAGTTTTAAAATTTAGGCCTACAAAAGAAAGCCTTGTAAATACAGAGCAAATTAGTAGGTATGATAGTAGAACATATCAAACACCCGTCACAAGCACAGATGCTGAAATTTTAGCCGAAAGGCAATGGAAAAATTTTAATTATTTGTGATATCTTCTTTAGAGTTTACATTAAGAACTGATTACCAGGCAATAGCAGCATTTTATCATAAAAAGGCAGAAAATAAATTATCTTTAAATAGATGGCTTAATTTTATAGATTTTATCATAGGAAATGGATTCATGGTGGTAATTGAGCATATCAAAGGATCAGATAATTTTGTTGCTGATAGTTAATGAAACTTTCTCAACAAGAAACCCTTGGAGTCGACCATCTGTATACTGGATATGGGGACTTCAGAAATCAGAAGGTTCTTCTGGGTTATCTAGTATGGTGGGACCCATGCCGCACTTACCCATAGCAATAACAGCCGAAAGCTAGTTCTTCCGAATAATTCAGACTGTGGCCACAATACCAGTGGGACCATTTGCATTCTCGATTACGGGGAAAGCTGGGACACCTCATTCCAAAAATGTCTATATATACTCAAAGGTTCTTTGTTTTTGTTTCATATCTACTCACATTTCCTTCTCTTTTTAGCAGATAACCTTCAATGGCCAACAAGGGTAAAACCTCATCAGCTCCACAAACCAAGTTTTCTGTTGATCCACTTATGAATCTGCCTATTTTTCCTCCAAATTCACCTCTTAAATTCTAAACTAATGCAGCCCTCAACCTTCATCAACATGTAATGATAGATAACCTCTGGGCTAACCGCCACGATCCTAAAGCAATCCTTCCTTTACTCCATCAATTGGCCTTATTTTACCAAAATATTAATGAAGAAATTAGCCAGCAACATTTTCCCTCGCCTTCTTCTTCAAAAGTTCCTTTCCCTTTTAAACCTCAAACTGTTGACTACTTTGTTAATCGGGAGAGAAAGATAAAAACCCTTGAAACCGAAGTTAAAATCAAGAAAGAAGAAATTGTGATACTTACATAAGCTTTCCAAAAAGTATGTAAAGAAAAAGAAGAAGTGCAACAAGTAAGCTATGATGATAGAAAGGAGAAGCTAAAGACGTTGGAAATCTTTCTGGAAGAAATAGAAGAAGTAAAACAAACAATTTACAAGAAGGTCCTTCGTTTTCAAGAAGAAGAATTGATACAAGAGCAAAAAGCATGTCAACAAGAGACATTCTCCCATCAGGATTAGCTTTGGCTGGAATATCTTTCAAAAGTATCCGACATCAGGACCCTGCATGCAAATGTGATCAGGGATTCACTTTCTTCCGATGCTCTATAGACTTGTCAACATGGAGAGACCTGGTGATGAATGAAGTTCCATTAAGGCTACTAAAGCTTCTACAGCACGGCTTTGTAGCATGGGTAATTGCTCTGGATCTACATCACCAATTATGTTGTGTCTTAAGGAAGTTGTTCAAAACAAACGGTCAAGCTCAAGGATATATCAACATTGAAGTTAATTCGATCTCGCCGGTGTTCCAGTCAAATTACCTCGATGAAGCCAGGCATTTTATAAAAATAACAGCTTTTAGGCATCACCGACTAGTTCAAGAAAGTGTAGATGCCAGAGGTGTGGCAACACTCTTGAACCACACAGACTTAGTTCAACAATTGCAATTATGGAAAGCATATTCTCTCACAACGGACTGGAGGAGGACAGGCCCCACACTACAGCCTTTATAGAGGATTCCTTTGATCCTAGAAAATTCAACATTAAAGGTATACCTCAATCCACAGTATTTTCCAGTTTACTGCCCTTTTCTGCATTTGCTTAGGTAGCAAGAAAGACTGGAATATCATACGAAGCACACAATGGCCTAGACGCGTTAATTCCGTTTTGGAGACTATGGGCGCCCTAGTATTCCAGACCCCACCATGGTGGTTCCCTCTATTACATCCTCAAGTTCTCCAAAAGAGCAACCACAGCCAGACAATGAAGTACGTTTTGATAACATATTAGATGACGTTGCTCAACACAATCTTGATAATATGATAGAAGGATGAAACTCCTCAGGAAGTAGCATCAAGGATCCAGATGAAAGCCACGTTAGCAATCCGGATATAGTCTTTAGTGGATTTGTTCTCTTTATATAGGGTGTGTTTCTTAATAGTTTGTAATTTTTTTTTGTTGGAGTGATTATCCGAAAAGGATGCAAGGTTTTAGTCATTATCCACTCACGTGGAAAAAACTGTTATTAATTCTTTTAAAATAAGATAGTGGAAGGAAAGTGGAGATGTCAAGTTCAAGGTAGGCTAAGACGCTTACTACTTGGCAACTCTACTTTCCTTCCACTATCTTATCTTAAAAGAATCAAGGTTAGTTTTTCCCACGTGAGTGGATAGTGACTAATGCCTTGGATTCTTTTCGGATAATGACTCCAACAAAAATAAATTACAGACTCTTAAGAAACACACCCTGTACAAAGAGAACAAATCCACTAAAGACTACATCCGGATTGCTAACGTAAACTCCATCCAAAACAGGCCAAACAGAAAGATAGTCATAGGAAATGGATAACAGAGAAGAGTTAATGAGAGTAACTTTACCAGCAGGAGAAATATTGGTCTTGTTCGAATTAGCAATAGTTCTATCAATCTTATCCAACATTTGATTAAAATGAGCAGCTGCAATCTTTTTAGGGGAAATCAGAAGTTCAGAACCCTAAGTATGTGAAAGGAAAAGAGCCAACTTTAAAAGAAAGAATAGAGCTAATGCTTTTAATAATCTTTTTATTCACCCAGGGGGGAAAAAATCTCAGATTTAACAGTGTTGGAAATTTGGCCAGTCAGCTGCCC
This sequence comes from Dioscorea dumetorum, assembly GCA_902712375.1. Lineage (NCBI taxonomy): Eukaryota > Viridiplantae > Streptophyta > Magnoliopsida > Dioscoreales > Dioscoreaceae > Dioscorea > Dioscorea dumetorum. The sequence continues at coordinate 2,098,670 of CACTHL010000561.1, read as the reverse complement.
ATAGATATTTAAACAAAGTTCAATAAAACGGGTAATTTTTCTGGTTACATAAGAGATAAGGATCAAATCATCAGTATACATAAGATGGTTGAAGTCATTTTTGAGACTACTATTAAACCCTGGAATCATATGATTTCTCAGAGAAAAGTGCAGAAGAGCCGTAAATTTATGAGAAACCAAAATAAAAAGATAATTGGAGATGGGATCTCCTTGCCTAACCCCTCTTGAGAAGGAGATCCAAAGAGTAGGCTAACTATTAACAATCAGGGAATAAGTAGCTGAATTAAGGCAAGCTTTGATCCAGGAAATCCACACACTAAGGAAATTCATTTTGGTTAAAGTGGCCAGAATAGCATTCTAGGTGAAAGTATTATAAGCCTTTGCAATGTCAATTTTCACTAACATCCTAGGGGGGCTCTCAAAGTCTTTATTAAAGGAATGAACAATCTCTTGGAGAGCAGTAATATTATCAAAAGAATTACGACTTGAAACAAAACCACATTGTTCCCACCCTATAAGATGGGGAAGAACATGTCTAAGGCGATTAGAAAGCAGCTTAGAAATAATTTTATAACAGACATTACAAAGAGAAATTGGACGGAAATCCGAAACCAGCTTGGGGTTGGCTTTCTTAAGGATAAGCACAATGTATGCCCTACCCCGAGATTTAGGCATAACAGAATTGGAAAAGAAAAACTTAACAGCTAGAAAAAGCTAGTCACCTTCCTCATTCCAAAAGAAGTGATAGAATTCAGCATTAAGTCTGTCAGGACCAGGGTTTTTACCTGAGGGAAGAGAAAGTAACGTTTGAAAAACCTCATCCTTAGGGCCCTCTCGAGTAAGAAAGTCAGAATCACTAGAAGAGATAGAATTATGATCAGTAGGCGTAGCATTTAAAATATCAGAAAAATTACTGTGAGATGAATTATTCCAAAGATGGCTATAAAAATCTAAAAAAACATTTTCAATACCTTGCCGGCCAGTATATGTATTACCACTAGCATCCATAATTTGAGTTATAGCATTATAGTGCTTACAGATACGAACACTGTTGTGAACAAAGCCTGAATTATTGTCTCTATCCTGCACCTATATAAATTGAGCTCTCTGTGCCCATTTAAGAGCATTCTGCCTTTGCAATGCAGCATACTTTTTATATAGGGACATGAGTTTAGTCTGGGTGCACCCAGAAGGAGCATGAACACTATCAAAAAGTTCAAGGTCAATGATATCATTTTCAATACTATTAAGAGCATTGTTGAGAGAATTCAAACCAGGAGAGCGCCAAAAAACAAGTTTATGTTTGGTACGAGCAAGCAAATGAGAAAAAGCATACATAGGGATGTTGAAGGCTTCTTTGATAGCAATATGACAGCCTAAGTAATCCAACCAATAGTTATCAAATCTGAAAATCTTATTTTTACAAAAATAACGCGGAAAAGCTTTAAGAAGAAGGGGAGCATGATCAAAAAAATCCTTGGAAGGTGCTTAATAACATAAGAATCATATTTAGAAGTCCAATGTGAATTAACAAGACAATGATCTAACCTCGCCTAGCGTCGGACTAGGCCTGACTGATTGTTGCACCAAGTATAATCCGAACCAACATAACCTACATCCAGAAGATTATTAGAAGCGATAAACTCATAAAAAAAATCTAGTCTTACGAGCATAATAATGATAATTACCCCCTCTATGATCATTGGAGTGGTGGATAATGTTAAAGTCCCCAATAACAACCCAAGCAAGATTAAAAGAAGACACAAACCAGATAACTCCTGCCAAGGTAAACGTTGATCTTGTACCCGGATGGCATTATAAATGACAGAGAGGATCCAGTCAGCATGGTTGTTTTCAAAAATTACCATATGAAGAGCTTTGTGGGAGATCGGAACCGGAGTGACTCTACCGATTTGCCTTTTTTAAATAGCGAAAATGCCTCCTAAAAAACCATTTGCAACAATGGCTGCCTATTCCCACTTTTTGCCTAACTTATTGCAAAAGCGATTCACCCGAACATCATCAGCTCTGGTTTCCACCACATAGAGTATTAGAGGATTGTATTTTTTGAGAAGCGTACGAACACGGGTAGAAGTGTTACTGCCGGATACTTCTCTGCAATTCCAACTTATTATAGACATGTTCTCCATAAAATAACAAGGCAAAACCAGAAAATGAAAAATAAGGTCAGGGATTTCCCTGTATGTATTTCATTAACTCGAGAAAAGGATAAAAACTGAGAGAACAACCCCAAGAATCAGTCTCCTTCCCCAGTCTTATCAACCCGACCTTTTTTTAGAGGGCCCATAGTTGAGTTAAAGTCGAGTTCTATAGTACCACTAGTCAGGAAAAGGCAGTATTATAGTAAACTGATTAATGATGAACCATATTATTTATTATCTTTTAGGCATAAAGTCCTTGGAGAAACATGGTACTGGCTTTTAAATGCTAAAGATTACATAGAAAGAAGGTTAGCCACTCATGAATATTATAATGAACAGCTGAATTTATTACATATAACTAAAGCTCAAAGGTTTCTTTTAGAATAAGAGTATAAAAGTGATCTAAGGAAATATGATAAAGAAAAAATAAGATTAGAAAAAGTATATGAATTTATAGAAAATTGTTATTGTTAACATGAGACATTTATTAGAAATAGGAACTTTGGTTGAGGTAGATTATTTACTAGTAAAATTTGAAAAATTTCTGTTTATTGATAGATCAGTATTCACAATCTCTGAACAAATATATATGCAAAAACGCCAGTGGTTAGTAGAAGTACAATGTTTTATAAATACTAAGATAGAACTCAATAGAGAACATAATCAGCTTATGTTATGAGCAATAGAACAAGAGGAACGGAAACAAGAAAAAGAAAAAGGAAAAGCCTTGTTGGAAACACCAAGAAAACGAAAAATAGAGGAATGTGGTACAAGTAAGATACAAGTTAAAAATACAGACTTGTTGATTAGATGGAGATTACATGATTTACAATTTTTAGACCCATGGAAACAAGAATGAGGGGAAAAGCTTAGTGTAATAGAGAGTTGCTATTGTTAGAACAATGCATCTTCAATACCTTAGAAACCGAGAGTTAGCAAAGCTTACGACCGAACAACAAATGGACTATTTTTCTCCGGAATATGATTGGACTCAGGATTTTGAAGAATTCCCTGAAGACTGTTATTTTGACCCATTATTTCTTGCTCTTGTTCATCAAAGACATTTGGTGTTAAAATCATTTTAGGTAATGGTTGAGATACTTGCCAAAAATCATCTTTATCTAAAACATACTCCCCATGAAGTTGATTTTTGTTGAAAAAGGGTATCTTTTCCATGAAGATTACATCCATACTAATGTAGGTTTTCTTTGAAATAGGATTAAAACACTTGTAACCTTTTTTATTTGGAACATATCCGATAAAAATACATTTTTCAGATTTAGGATCTGGTTTTGATCGAAACTTGGTTGGAATATGAACAAAGCATGTGCACCCAAAGACCTTTAAAGGAATGTATGATGACATTCTAAGAATTGGAAATGTTTCTTTTTATTTGTTTAGCGGAGTCATGAATTTTAAAACTCGCGTAGGCATTCGGTTTATCAAATATGAAGATGTTAAAACAGCGTTCCCCCACAAATAATTGGGAACATTCATCGAAAACATGATAGCCCTAGCAACTTCTAGTAAATGTCTATTTTTTCTTTCGGCAATCCCATTTTGTTGTGGAGTATCACGACAAGTAGATTGGTGAATTATGTTTGCCCTTATTGTTTAGAAATTCCCCTAAACATTCATTGAAATACTCGGTTTCATTGTCTGATATAAGGATGCAAATTTCTGTTTGAAATTGAGTTTCAATCATGTTATAAAAATCCTTCAAAAGTTTTTCAACTTCAGATTTCTTGCTTATAAGGTAAACACAACATATTCTAGTGTGACCATCAATAAAAGTTACAAAACCTTTTTTTCCGGATAATGTTTTTATTTTTGAAGGTCCCCAAACATCACTGTGAATCATAAAAAACGGTTTTGAAGGATAGTAAGGTTTAGGCGAAAACTTTGTTCTATGGATTTTTGATAAAAAGCAGGTTTCACATTGAAGTAAAGAGCAATCAACACCTTTAAATATATCAAGAAATAAATGTCTCAAATAAGAAAAACTAGGATGACCAAGTCTAAAATGCCATTCCATTATTTTGTCTAAAGTAGGGTTCGAACTCATACTACTATAAGCTTGAGCCTTTTTATTCCTAGGAGTGGTCTCATCAAAATAGTAGAGCCCGCCTATCTCTTGAGCTTTCCCAATCATCATCCCCGAGCTCTACTTCTGAAAAACACAAGAAGAATCACAAAAAATAACACAACAATTAGATTTTTTTCAAAGTTTGTTGATAGACAAAACGTTACATTTTTGGAATATGGAGTACTGATTTAAGACTTATACTCATGGATAAATTAATATTTCCTTTCCCAGCAATAGGAGAGAAACAACCATCAGCAATACGAACCTTTTCATGACCAGAACAAGCGTTGTATGAATGAAATAAGTGAGATAAATTTGTCATATGATCAGAAGCTTTAGAATCAATAATCCAAGGGCTTGATTTGCTACCTGAATGAACCATAGAACAATTAGAAGTACCACTAGTCTGATTGGAATTCGGCAGTTGCAGAAGTTGATCAATCTGCTTCTTGCTAAATGAGTTGGGTCGTTTGGTGACGGTATTTGCAGGACTGTTGGTGTTTGTTCCTTGGCTTCCATTCTACAAGTTTACCATGAAGATGCCAGCAAGTTTCCCTAGTGTAGCGTGGTTTGTTGCAATGATCACACCACACTTGGGGTTCCCTTCATCCTTTATAGGTTTGGACCATTCCTCTTGTTGATATAGGCCTCGACAACATTGAATGCAGAACTTTCAGTTGGGCTTGCTGAGATGGTGTTTTTCCCGAGCATTACACTCCGTCGAGTTTTTTCACGACGGACCTCAGAGAAAACCTCATTGATGGAGGGAAGAGGGTTTCTCCCAATGATTCTGCCTCTTACTTCATCAAATTCCACATTAAGGCTAGCAAGAAATTTAAAAACCCTATTTGCATCAACAATTGTTTTATACAAATTGGCATCACCAGGGCACTGCCATTCTTGATCATTAAATAGATCTAAATCTTGCCAAATTCTTTTCAAAGAATTGAAATATTTAGTAACAGAGTCATTACCTTGATGAATATTACCAAGCTTCAAAGAGAGTTCATACATCTGAGATTGGTTACCCAAATCAGAATACATTTGGGTGACATTATCCCAGAGTTCCTTTGCTGTAGAATACCACATGTAGTTTGCACAAATGTCCTCCTCCATGGAATTCACCAACCATGTCATAACCATAGAATTTTCAGCATCCCATGTGGAATAGGGTGGATTTTCAAGAGTTGGCTCATTTTTTTCTCTCGTCAGGTAGCCAATTTTTCCTCTTCCACAGATGTATAGGCGTACAGTTGAGACCAGCAAAGAAAATTCTCTCAATTCAGTCGTATTGTAGTGATTTGGACTGGGTGAGAATCATGTGTTTCAGGCGTTCTCATTTGAGTGTTGGGCTGGTTCATAGGAAGATTTGTGGCTTCAGAAACAGCATCAGACATGATGGAAGATGGCTAGGAATAATGCAGATTTAGGGTTCTCAGGAATTAAAACAATTCTTGCTCTGGTACCATAAAAAACATGAAGAAAATTTTCTTATTTCTTAATGTTTCTCTGCTTTACAAGAACTTAAATAGCTGAACAATTACAAGGTAAGTAATCTCTACAATTAAGAGGTAATCTCTACAATCATGGGTGCAATCAACCAAAAATTGAATATCCTAATATGGCCTAATTACAACTATAAAAAAAAATTTCTTACCACTATTATACAGCTATTATTTAGTAGGCTATTTCTCAATAGAGTACCATATGAAAAGTAGTATAGCATGGACCCAACAATTCAGATTTAGAGACTACAATCGCCTTAGTTTACATGATCTAACGATGCAAGTTCTCTCAAGTCCTCCTTTAAGTTCCCACGAAGATTTCGCGGAAGTACCCGAAGGCCTAAATGATGAGGCAAGCCTCGACAACGCAGAGCAACAACACCTGGACCACTTAATGGAAGACGACGTGGCACAACATAACATTGACAACATGATGGAAGCATAAGGTTCCATGTAATTTTTGAAAGGTCTAGTATAATCTTTAAAGTTTCTAGGAAGGAAATAAACTTTAGTCACTATCAGCCACTAGGCTGAAAAAACTGTTCTGGATTCTTTAGGAATAAGTTAGTGAAAGATAAAGTAAAGAGATAAGTTCAAGGTAGTGCTATGATGCATACCATTTGCTTCTTTGCTTTATTTATTCGCTAACTTTAGTCAAGTCTAAGTCTTGTTTTTTCAAAAGTATGTAATGAGTCATTAGATTCCCATTAGAAGTGGAAAAAGGCCTCTCAGCCTATATAAGGGACCTTAGTCTTTGTAATGAGGCATCGATCCGAGAGAAGAGCGTCTTATCCTATAAACAAATAAATATCAGTTTTTAGTCCTTTTTTCCTTTCTTTATTTCTATCCGCTCACTCTAACCAACACTCTGTAGCTCCTGCTAACCATGCAGTAGACATTTTTCTTTGTACCTCATATTGGTCAATGTTTATGACTGCAATATATGATGTCGGATTTTAGATTTGCATTAGTGGGCCTTGCTAAATGGCTAGGTTATGATCGTTCAATTGGAGGCCAAGGTAGCAAAAAACTCAAGGTTATTGGTGTGACACCACTTGATCTATATAAGCCTTTTACACTTTTAGTTTTTATCTGATGTGGGATTATTATCCCACTCTATCATTTCCAACATCCTTCTCAAGTTTAACTGGCTATAATATCAGTTGCAAGTTGCCATTTTGGCTTAGACATGTACTTCAAGTTTTGGAACCTTAGAGGCCCTTTTTCGGCCTGGGCTTATGCTCCTTTCTACTTGGCTCGAGTCTTAGAGGCCCAGATCTCCGAATCTGGTTTATAACCTTTTCTATTGACGTGGGGATTTTTTTCATACTAGTCCATGAATTTTTTTCTTTTGCTATTAAGCTTAATTTTTTTTGGTACCATGTTGGATTTTAGATCTGCATTAGCGGGTCTTGCTACATGGTTGGGCTATGATAGTTCAAATGGGGACCAATGTATCAAAAACCTCAAGATTATTGGTGTGACCCCACTAAGCCCCTAACACTTCTAGTTTTTATCCGATTTAGGACTATTGTCCCACTTTACCATTTCCAACATATAAACATAAGGTAATCATAACAACTAGATTTATGTCTAGTTGATGGTTGGAAATGTATGCAATACTGGACACATTGATAATAATGTTAGTTTCTTTCAAACTATTGTAAACTATTGACTAGCAGCATATTCAATTGTTTTTGTCTTTGACTCATACCTTTAGGGACTGTTTGGTGGAGAGTAATACCATGTTACCAGACCCTAGCTCTTCAAAAGCAGCTGCTCAAGAGAAGGACTGATATGGGTTTATATAAACCAGAGGGACTTATATCTCGTAGGCGATGTGGGAGTAAGTGTGATGATACCATCTAGACACTATTCCCAACACCCCTCTGGACCCAAGATCTTGGTCCCACAGAAATCCAGAAGTCTAGAAACCTAACTTTGATACCATGTTACTAGACCCTAACTCATCAAAAACAGCTGCTCAAGAGAAGGACTGAACTGGGTTTATATAAACCAGAGGGACTCATATCTCGCAAGCGATGTGGGAGTAAGTGCCATGATACCATCCGGACACTAGCTCCCACCAATATCAAATTACCTTGGGAATGTGGAACATGTAATTTTATATTACCTCGTTTGGTTATTTAAAGTGGGAATATCATATTTTCGGAATATGATAACTTAGCCAATATTACCGGGAATGTGATTACGAACTCATTAGGTGGTAATCTCACATTTCGGGTGGCATGTAAATTTTATATAAATGTTTTTCCCATTATATCATTCCAATTCATTTCTTTAATTATTTCTATAATGCTTTAGCAGTTCATTGTGAAACAAGACATCTTGTATACGAAAATATATTTATCCAAATTTTTAGATGAACACAAAAACCATTTGAGATCAATTTTTTTTTTTCAAATATAAAGTTATAGTAGAATTTTATATTTATATAAAATAAGTAGGTTTGCCTTAATTAATAATAATAATAATAATAATAATAAATGACTATATTAAAATTAAAAGTTTATTTTTTTAACAACAACAAATCTTTATTATTGAACAATTTCAATATTTACTTTAAAATATTATGAACTTTAATATATTTGGCACTTATTAGATAAAAGTATTGTAATAAAATGATAATTTGGAAGAAAAGATTCTCAGCTAATCAAATACAATAATGTTATATTTTAGCTACATTACTGTCTTGTCAACCAAACAAAAATTATGCATATTGCCGTCAATATAACTTGTGAATCATATACCCAGTAATCTTATTCCCAACAGAAATATAGGATTCTGTGAACCAAACGGTCCCTTAAAATATTGTGAAAGCTAATGTTGATCGAGGTTAAAGATTGGTTAGAGTAAAGTTGCATATGGAGTTATAAGTTTTCTTGGAATGTCATATCAAGAAAGGTTGTAAGTTATGTTCACATCACCATTACTATTTTTTTTTATTATGGTCAATATACATTATTATTATCATGGTGTTCCTTATAATTATTCTTATTTTTACCATTTACAGGTTCTTATATGGTCAATATACATTACACCATAATTATTATTATCTGTTATGATGGTAATTATTCTTATTTTCACCATTTATGGATTCCTATATGTTCATTATATTGGCTTTGCAGGCACTTCTACATTCTGTACCTATTGGAAAGATGATTGTTCTTGATTTATTTGCTGATGTCAAACCCATATGGAAAAAGTCTTCTCAATTTTATGGTGTTCCTTATGTCTGGTATTCATTTTTCTCGTGGGCATCTTATATGGCTAGTGTTGAGTTCCGTCTTTATGTTGAAATTGTTGCACTCGAATATTTTCACATTTAAGATGAAAAATCTTGTTAATAAAGAAGAAGAAAAAATCTTGTTAATCAAGGATAGCTGCATTGACACTTGCATATTTCAGGTGCATGCTACATAATTTTGGTGGAAACATTGAAATGTACGGATTACTTGATGCAATTTCATCAGGGCCTATTGATGCCCGTGTCAGCAAAAATTCAACCATGGTATGTGAAGAATGTTTAATCATATTTCCTAAGTTTGAAACTGTTTGTCTAAGAAGTGTGGGAAAAATTATTGCTCAAGTATATAGTCAAAACTACTTGAATCTTCTGAGGAAAAATAGTGTATAACTTTACAGTAGTATCACTTCATCCCAAGAAAATGCTAGAGAATGTTGTGTATAACTTTTTTTCTAATTAATTAATTAATTAATTTATTGTTGTTGTTGTTATTGTCATTGTTGCTGCTGCTGTTATTTTTGGGGTGTCTATAACTAATGTTAGAGATCATGTGATTGAACAGAAAGTAGATTATCGGAATCAACTGGAACTTTATTAGAAAGCATGCTAGGAAATAAGCCTTCAAAATTAGATGACAATTATGGGTGGTTAGACTACTGATGTTATTTTCTGAAGGTAAAATGAGTTTGTAACTGTCCCGGCACTGTCACCTCACAAAATAGCAAAGAAAGTAGAGACCTTACATTTTATCACAGACAGTATCGCACCAAAAACTATTCTTGTTCATCAATGGTGCTGTTTTGGAGTTCTCCATATTGTATTTATCATAGTGTGGTCCTCAAGGCATGCACCAACTGAAAACTATGTCTTCCAATTTTTTTCACAAAGAAGATAGGCTGAGTTTTAGTTTGGAATGACAATGAGCACAAGTTATAACCTTAAGCTTATTGCTTATAATTCTTTGAACTTCGTAAAAAGAAGTGAAGGGTTAGTATATTTGATCATTTTGAAGTGTCATTTGTGGATTTCGTTTGTTTGAGGGTCTTAATATGTTCTTACGGTTTTATCTCAGTTTGTTATGAACTAGAGCTATTTTGTCTTGCAGAATAATTTGCAATAGTGTGGGTTTGTACTATCTAGCTTATTTTTCAAAGTATGCTAGATTGCTCATAAATTACCACTTACCATTTTCTTTTCTCAGGTTGGTGTTGGCATGTGCATGGAAGGAATTGAGCAGAATCCTGTTGTCTATGAGTTAATGTCTGAAATGGCATTCCGTAGTCAGAGAGTTCAGGTTGAGGTAACCGGCTTTTTATTGTCTCAAGTTAATTATTGCTTGCAAAATAATGAAACAAGATGGATAATATGCCTAGCAAAGACATGGAGAAGGGTAGACTCAAGTGAGTTAATGGCCATGAATGATTAACTCTAAGCATAACTAACTTATATTTTAATGCAAAAAAAACCCGTAAAGGCCCTGTAACTCTAAATGTACCCCATTATTTTTAATGGATGTTTGGTTGCGGAGTTACTTTTTCCTACCAAACACTTTTTAGTCCGCCAACCCATTTTTATAAAATTAAATATATTTGTTAATTAATATTTATAAAAATTTTAATATTAATAAATGTTTATTACTAAGTAAAAAATTAATAGTTAATTTTAAAATATTTTATTTTGAGTATTAATAAATGAGTTAAAAACGAGATCAACTCATATAAAAGTTTTCCATTTAAACCAAATGTTTTTAAAAAAATTACTTTTAAACATACACTTTTGTTCACCAACAAAAACAACCTTATTTGTTTGTCCTTCCAATGATAGTGACTCATAACATGTGATAATGGGCAATGGAATTTACACTTTTGCCCTTGTATTAGAAACCGTAATAATTAGAAGAAAAGTATAGCTGCATTTTTTTATTGCCTTGTTTTTTTTCTAAATAAAACCAATTATTACTGTCTTTTTCATTTCCTTTTTTTCCTTGTGGTTCAAGGTTTCCTCTTACTTTTTTTTCTAGTTATTCATTTTTGAAGTATGAACCCAAAGAAGTTTGAAATCCTCACCAATAACCTTTACTTGTGGCCTTATGGTGAAAACACTAGCTAAGTTATGTGCAAATACATATACCTCATTGGGATCTTCACCACTATTTCCTATTTGATAATTATTTAGATATGGTTGCCATCGTTTAGAGAAAACTGTTATGGACAAGCTGATGAAAACGTTCAACAAGGAGATGGCATACTAGATTGAGCAATCAAGACTCCATTCCAGTGCAAAGGGCATTGTGTTGGTCATTGAACTACCTTGTCAAGATGTGCCTATTAAGATGGATTCACAGGCTTGTGGCAAGATCTATGATGCCATAGTCAGAAATCTTAATGTTTGGGTGAGGGAGGAATGTGAAGAGAAACCCTTCATTATCTAGTCAGTATAGCTACTAGGACCATTTATTTAAGAGTAAACAACTGAAATGGTCCCTTACCTTGTATATTCTTATTTCGGTCACCTAGCTTTAAAAAGTTTCAATTTGGTACCATACTTTCAATTTTTGTTACAATTTGGTCACCCGAGCACATGCTGTTAACAGTGATCACACGTGGCATATGCCAGCTTAAATGCCAGCCTTGAAAAAAGATGTGCCATGTAGTATGCCACAAGTAATCGCCGTTAACGGCGTATGTTCTGGTGACCAAATTGTAACAAAACTAGAAGTAGGGGATCAAATCTTAATTTTTTAAAGCTGGGTAACTGAAATAGAAATATACAAAAAGGTAGATAACCATTTTGGTTTCTTTCCTTAATTTAATGACATGATAATAGAAACACTAATCTTGGCAGGTAAATATATTAACCGAAACTCATCCACATTAAGGCCTACATAAGGTTGCTAGCAATCTACAGTCCAATGATTGAAGGCATACCTGAGGTTGTTTAGAAGGTGAAAGGCCTATGCACTGGTAAGAGAATGAATATCTACTATGTTCAAGAGTGCACAATATTGTTTACACCAAACAAAACACCATATTTGTTAATGCACCCAACCAGTTTTCCTCCCACTTTAGAAGTATTTGGGATTATATCTGGACTAGTCTTGGATGAATAACAATGCAACTTTTGCCCTATGCAAAAGAATGCATATTATACCTACCCTTGTGTGTGGCATCTATGTCGTATGACATCGGTCGCCGTAGTAGAATATGGCATGCATTCATATTAACTATATCACAAGAAATAGTACCTTGATTTTCCTTACACAATTGATATAGGAACATGTAAGTTAAGTCATCTTTACAGCAACATCCATTGTAATCCAATTTATTTTGCATGTTGTTGGGTGTTTACTAGCTTTCAAATGAAGACAATCCATCAAATCCTTACAACTGATACTTTCATGACTACCACTATTAGTAATTATGATGAACACTTTGCCACTAATACTACATCCAAATTCAAAACTACTGTGGCCCTAAGTAAGATCTCCTAGCTTATGATTTGTGATTTGAAGCCTTTTTAATTTATTTCTGTAAGATATTATTGATTGAAATCCTAAGTGCAAGCATCATTCAAGTAATAAGTAAGATATCATTTTGACAAGAAGTGTGTTGTTGACTATAAATTTCTTGCAATTAAGGTTATCTGGACGAATTGTTGTGCGTATGAGAAAATTAAGAGAACAAAACGTATTGGAAAGTAAGATTAATAAAAACTAAGCCAATTGATAGTTGAGGGGATTCTAAATCTTCTAGGACTAGGGTTAACCACAATGATGAATAGAGGAGTCTATGTTGACTCCTTCTTGATTAGATTTAATTACTTTGCAGGTAGAATATCCAAACATACTTTTTTAAGAGTATAGCGGGGTCTAACTTTGATAAATTTCTACTTTCATGGTAATTGAATCTAACCAGACCCTTTAAGTTCTATGATAGCCAATAATCCTCAAGAAATCCTAATATGGGTTTTAGGTTCAAGTCTAAGGTTTCCAACACCTTCATCCTTTGGTTCTTCCCCTAGAGTATACAATCATGCAAATGCAGGATCCTAACCCATTCAAAAGCATAAAGCACCATAGAATTAAATTAAAAGCAAATAAACATTAATACAAGCATTGAAGTCAATACATTATTTACTAGTTCAACATTGGGCTACTCCCTATCAATGGCAAAAATTATGGATCACAATTATAGACATTATGGTTGTTGTGTAACCGCAAGCGCATGGTTTGTGCCAAGTAGTAATTAAGATGTCAATCCATCGGAGACCACATGCGGATTACCAACAAATAACAAGTATAGGCTATCTAGGCAAGTTAACGATGTAATTTTGACCACGTGCGAATTACTAATCAAATTTAATCGAAGGCAGATGCCTATCCCACAAACCTCTAAAATCGAGCATGCAAGCTCGCAACACATCCTCTAGGATCTAGTAAATATAAATAAAAAAGAATTATCTATATTTTTAGGTAAATATATATTTCTAACTTTGTATCTTGACACGTGCAGCCATACTAGCTTGTTCCTCAACAGCAGTAGCGCTTGTTCTTCTTCCTTCTCAGATGTCGATTCAGCAGCTTCAATGACCTCCATTTTTAGTCTTTGTATTGCAGGCCTGAGATGAATATTTATGGGCAGAGGGATAACTTCTCTCCTAGATTCCAAGGATGGCTCCATTTCAGTTATGGATCTAATCAGCTCCATTGGACCACACGCCTCCACAGCAAAGCTTGTTTGAGCTTTTGATTTTCTGGAAAAAATGCTCTAAATAGTCATGGATTTAAGGCCAAATTCCACCCGTCTTCAAAAAAACATTGAAGAGTAGTAATATGAACTAGATAAGTAAAATTTTGTACAAAAAATGAATAGACATGCATGATTGACTAACAAATAAATCCAAATGTAGACCAAAATATTATGCAAATTTACACTTAACAAAGGCATGAGATCATGAACAACATTCTTGGTTAAATATCTATTATCTTCAGTGGAAAAGGAAGCACCCTGGATTTGCATCAAAAAGGTTTCTGGCCATGTTAATATCCCTTTGGAAGTATAACTAACTTCCATTAAGAGCTCGGACTAAATCACTTGAGACTTATAGCCTTCAAATTAGCTTTCTTAGAGGTCTTTTCTCTAAGCACAAAATGTATGACTCAGTAATAAAGTTCATGAATCACTATGCAACTATGCTAGAAAGAGAGCTCAATGCACCATAAAGGTGGTGGAGGTTAACAAGGTCTTGTTTTGGGACAAACAAAAAGTGAATGTTTATTGCATTTTTCCAGTTTCTATTGAATCTAAATTAAATGAAAAACTAGCGCATAATATTTTTATAACTGTTAAGGTTATTTCCTAAATTTCAAGCTCTGACTATATGCAATCATTAGCTAAGGTTAAGGGGAATCCACTTCCCCTAGCCCCCCGCAATCATCCTTGGCAAGGGTTGGTGGGGGAGTGGAAGTTCGATGTCCTCCAAGATCCCCATGCTCACGCTACTCAGCTTCAAATCTTAAACGTCGAGTGATTTATTTTGGTTTTTTTAAGCATCTTTCTTATTTTCTATTTAAGCTTTTTATTTTTTGTGAATGAGTTCTTAATCATGGATAGGAAATTCAAAATGAAAATGCAATTATAATTTAACAATCTATTATAGCGATTTATTATATAAAATTATGTTTAATCTTAAAATCCCGATCCAATTCTATGATTCCAATTCTATCAAATCTCCCACTGATCCAGGATAGAATCCCAATTCTGACAGCCTTGAGTACAGCACAATTTGATAAAGTTTTTGTACCACCAAAATCACGGTACAAATTTCCATTGAGGTATAGCACAATCAAAAACTTAATTACTCTCAATAAAACTTAAAAATTACTGTTAATACAGGGACCCACCACCCTAACTTCTCCATAACTGCAGTTAGAGGGAAGGTTTTGTAAGGGTATATAAGGCTAGAGGGACTCAGTCCCGCAGGCGATGTGGGACTATGGACCTGTGTTAACCACTGCGTCCCTAACATGCCCCCTAGGCCCACAACGGATGTGGGACCCAAGGTTCTAGCCATAGCACAATCCTAGATACCTAAGCTTTGATACCATGTTAATACAGGGACCCACCACCTTAACTTCTTCATAACTGCAGTTAGAGGGAAGGTTTGGTAAGGGTATATAAGGCTAGAGGGACTCAGTCCCGCAGGCGATGTGGGACTATGGACCTGTGTTAACCACTGCGTCCCTAACAATTACAACTATGCTATACCACATCCCACGGCACTCAATTCTCTTATTCTGCACGCCCTTCTCTTCCTCCATCGCCGCACACCCTTCACCATCTATGTGGGCCTCTTCTCCCTCTTTATCCTTTCTCAGCTAATTCATATTGTGCCCTTCTTTTAAAATTTTATTCCAATTTCATATTTTCAAATAGATGTTTGATTTATAAAATCTTTAGTTGAAATCATGTTACCCTTTGCGTCTTGTGACAAATGAAAGACTGCTGAACATTTTCACCGTTGGACATGTCGGTTTTCGTAATTAGTCACATGTGTTTAAAAGGCTGTCAGTTCATTCTCCACTCATTATCATGTTAACACCTTGCTTATCCTCTCAGTTGTTCGTATTCTATTTATTTATTTATTTTTGATGTTAATACAATCTTCATTTGAGTGGGGAAGGGATCAAATTATTCTGTTGTCTAATCATGCAGGGATGGTTAAAAAGCTACTCATGTAGACGTTATGGCCAAGCAAATACCAAAACGGAGGAGGCATGGAAAATTCTATATAGCACAATTTACAATTGCACAGATGGAATTGCAGTACGTTCAATCTAAAGCCACTTCATATTTACATATTTGTCTTACAAAGATTCATGCTATGCCTTAATCATGTCATGGTTTGTGTATTTGCTTATGAACGCCCTTGCAACATAGAGACATGTTTATGATCTGTAGTATGGAGCAGGAAAATTCATGTCGTTAAGCATGTTCTGTCACAATACTGATTTGTTTGTGCAGTAGGAAAATTCTATATGCAGATATAAGATTTTTATTTTCTAAACCAAATACCTAATATATCAGCCTAGCTTTGGGTCTTAAAGTGAACAATAATGATACTAGTTGATTTGCTAATTTTGTTATAATGCCTTGACTCAACCTAAACAATCCATTCCTTATATATGTAGGCGTGGGAAATGAGCATGAGAACACAGTGCCACACCTGTGTCCAGTATTGACTCACCGTTGATGTTGTGTCCTTAATTTAAGGTGGATTTATCCACAATAAGCAACCCAACCCTAGCAACCGCAACATTTTATTTCGAGGGGAATCAAGAAATGAATAGGGAGATCTCTAAGAAATATCATAAACAACCCCTTCTTTGGAGGCACACTTTCTTAGGAAAAAGAAATATAATGATCTATAGACTAAACTAATTAAATTGGTAAAAGAGGCTTGAGTAAAAACTATCGACGGAAAACATCTTGTACATATGAAAAGGAGCTCATTGGATGGACCAGCTAATGCTTATATGTTTATGGATGTTGTGAGCAACCATGCACGTGCATACAGTTGTATTTTTCACTAAATGCATGCACTGTGTAGTCTAAAAGCCAATTTTACTTTTATATGTTATTGGTGGAGCTGTAGATCATTCTCTGAGTAATGTGATTGTTTTAATTAGTGACCGTCACATCTAAAGTACATTATATTTATTTTGGTGGACTCTGATTCGTTATGAATATGTTTGCTATCATTGTTTGAGGTTTGAAACTTTGACAGTCTACATTAACCATGTTTGGGTTGTCGCATTCTTTAGCTGCATGAATTTGTTTCTTAATGTTTTCAAATTTCTGGCAGGATCATAACAAGGACTTCATAGTTGAATTTCCAGACTATGGTCCATACTTTGGAAGTCCACAGATTTCTAAAGAAGACCCTATTCACAAGCTTCATGTAAAGAAAAGAAGATTTTCTTTGAGGGAGACTAATCCTGACAAACCACATCCACATTTATGGTATTCAACTGAGGAAGTGATTGAAGCACTTAAGTTATTTCTTCATGCAGGAAATGATCTTTCTGGAAGTCTTACATATAGGTACAGCCTTCATTTTTTTTATTAATTGTGTGCATTTAGCTTTTCATTTTTTATACCATTTTTTGCATCTCTGCACTGGATTCCGATATTTCATTTATGTCATCAGTCATTGTGCATCTTCTAATATTTGTTTGTGCATCTGAAAGAGCTTGGTAATTTTGTCTTATATCGCAGATCTCTGCTGTAAGGACAAGCTGGCCATAGTTAAAATTCATTAAAAAAGAATAAATCAGTTGACATAATTCAAGTATGAATGTATTTCTTGTTTCTTATTGTGTCAGATATGACCTGGTTGATCTAACCAGACAAGTGCTATCTAAATTAGCAAACCAAGTGTACTTAGATGTTATGAGGGCTTACAAGAAAAATGACACTGATGGATTTCTCATCCAAAGCCAAAAGTTTCTTGAACTCATTGAGGATATCGACTCTCTATTAGGGTCTGATGACAACTTCCTGCTAGGAACCTGGTTGGAAAGTGCAAAGGCACTTGCATTAAGTGAGAAAGATAGAAAGCTGGTAAGATGGCACTCTTGTTTAGACAATCTTATGTTAAATTAAAACTGATCATCCTGATCTTTCTGCAGTTTGAATGGAATGCAAGAACACAAATAACGATGTGGTATGATACCACAGAGGTCAATCAGAGTAAACTTCATGACTATGGTAATGATTTCTTTTCAGATTACCTGAGGCAGTAACTATTTCAATCATACAGAGTTTGACAGCATGAAAAATGCTTAATTTTGTAAATTTTTGTGTCTTGCAATCAGCAAACAAATTTTGGAGTGGACTACTGAAGAGCTATTATCTGCCAAGAGCTTCAATGTACTTCGGCTATTTATTGACTAGTTTGAAAAAGAAGACTTATTTTCCTCTTGAGACCTGGAGAAGAGAATGGATTTCGTATTCTAACAGTTGGCAAGCTGGGCAGGGGCTGTATCCTGTGAAAGCCAAAGGGAATGCTCTTGCCATTGCAAAGACATTGTTCAGTAAATACATAGGCTGAACTTTGCAGAGCTGAACCGAATTGTTTGAATTTCCAAGCAATGTGTCTCATGGTGGACTTCATTGTTACATTGCTTCTGTTTTGAATCCTAATCTTCATGGAAAATGATCAGGTGTTTTGCCATATGAAAAGGGGAAATGTGTGCATTTAACAGTGAGTGAGCTGAAGTTGCTCCATTGTGTCTGTGTATCATGAATTAGGCGCTAAACTAATTAGCAGATCCTTTTGTTTAATTTTTGTAGTTTATGGTTGTTTTCCTGGCTTGTCCACACACCAAAAAATAAAAAATAAAAAATAAAAGGAGGTTTGTGTTTGTTTTGTAAACCCTAAAAATGAGTTTATTTGGTTCTCACATTTTGTTACTCTAAGGGGTTGTTTGGTTGTTTGTAAGTGAATTTACATGTAAGTAAAATTACAGTGAAAATGTTGTGTTTTAACTTACATCACAGCTGTTTGGTTTGTTATAATTTGAAATGTTATATTTGCTTTTTTTTTGTTTGGTTTGATGTAAGTTAAAGAGTATGATTACCCTCTAAGTGAAATGGTAAGATTACCAATATCACATATTGTTAACACTATTATTTAATATTATTTATAAAAGTCTTTAATTATATAATATGCTTAAATTTTATCCCTAAAAACTATTAATTATATTAACTCTCATTATTTAGGATTAATACTAATTTAAATTTTTAATTAATTCAGTAGTGATTTATTAAATTTAAAAAATATAATGTAATTTAATTATATACCATTAAAATATTTTTTCTATATAAATTAAATAAGACTTGATATTTTAAAATGCAATATTAAATTAAATAAACCATAAATAATTATTTTTGTAATCATGTTAATACTACTAATTATGTTAGTATTAGTTCTAATTATTTAATATTTTCCATAATAATTAATTATTTATTTATTTAAAGTATTTTAATTATAAAAATATTTTTTAAAATATTAAATATTTTAAATTTAATATTTTTAAAAATTTATTACTTAAAAAAAAATTTATAGTTAATTTTAATGATAATTTAATTTATTAAATATTTTTATAATTATTTTTAAGATAAAATGGTGGTGAGTGGATACCACTTATTTTACTGTATTTCAACTTACAGCAAATTTTGATGTAAGTTGAAATACTGTAAAAGTGAGTGAGATGTAAGTACACTTACATGTAAGTGGAGCTTTCACATCAAACCAAACAGCCAATTACATGTAAAACCACTTACATCACAACTACTTACAGTTACTTACAGCTAACCAAACAGCCCCTAAGAGCGATTCATTTCAGTGTAAGTGGGAGAAAATCCGAATGTGAAAAAATGTCACTTTCCTGAAATAGTGGAAAGTGGCTCCTCACTTCCTGTGTTTATTTTACAGGAAATGGTTTTTCCATGAAGTGCTAGTTTTTTCACTTCTTGTGTTCATTTCGGTGTAAATAGTATCAATTCTGAAAAGTTTTTGGAAGTTAGGGGAAGTGGATTTTTTAAGGAACTCATTTCTCCCACTTTGGTGTAAAAAATACCGATGTGGGTTTCTGAAGTGGGTTTTAATTAGTCTGAAGTGGGGGAAATAGTCACTTCCCTATTTCAGAAGAAAAGAACATTAGAAGTAAAGAAAATCAGTCTACTTCTCCCAATTTTTCCTTACACTAAAATGAATGCCCTCTAAACATATGTTTTTTCTTCTTTCTTATACTAGAAGAGATTTAGGGTGCTCTCACCTATTATTTATCTTCTTTTTTTATTTTTATTTATTTTTCTTAAAAAAAATTGTCTTCACTGTAGCTTAACCCAAGAGAATTAATAATAACTGGAAATATATAAAAAATTATAAATGCTGGAATTAAACTAATTAAAGGAAATATATACTCCATGGATCTTTACCGTAGGTGTTAATACACAGTTAAATAGTATTATTGATATAATAATATCCTTAGGGAAAAATTTAGAAAAATTTGATAAACATATTTATAATATAAATTCACAAATATATAATAATATAGTAAAGAAAAACAAAATATTAGAAGAAATACAGAATAATTTAGAATTTATTAGACTGCAAAATAATGATATAATTAATAAAAATAATAATAATAAAATAATAATAAAGGAATTAGGAAACATAATAAATAACCAAAAAAGAATTACAGAAATATTAAGTGTTTTAGAAAAATTAATCCCAACATAATGACTAGTGGAATGAATTCTTATTTAAAAGCTATAGAAGAAACAAAGATATATCAGTTTTCAGGAAGTAGAGGATAGTAATTATGTAGCCTCAGCATTAGCAGATCAAGAACAAATTAAACAAAATAATACAATAATCAATTTATTTGTTCCTGAGTACTGAGTAAGGAAATTTTTAAAAATGATATCTTCTGCAGTAGATAAAAGCTTAAAGTTAGTTTCTTTAGTTTTTATAGTTAATTTGATTTCAGTAATTGTAGTGATTAATCTAGTTTCAGCATTTATAATAGGGAAAAATATAGACATTAGTGAAGAAGAAATTCTTAGATTAGAAATAGAAATGATAGAAAAAGGTCACTTATTAGAAACAGATAGATTAGTCTACAATGATAAAAATGAATTAATAATAAAATATGAAACTTTTCATACAGAATTAATGGAATCTAGTACAACAAATCCAGCCCAATCTAGTGGTAGTAACCCTTTATTCGGAATATCAGTCTCTGCACAAAGTGGACAACCTAGTAGGGTTCCTTACAATGAATATAACACAGAATATGATATTCAAGATAAAAATAGACCTAAAGGAAAAAGAATAGAATTAGAAACAGTAGACAAAAGCTTTTAATAGATGAAGGGAGAATTCTAAATTTAACCGCTCATGATCCTCAAAAATGGGCTACCCTAATAGAAATATGGAGCCAATTAGTATGCAAAAAATATGATGAATTAGACCATAATAAAACACCTGTAGAAATGTATAGTCATTTAGAAAAATTCTTAGGAGAAACAGCAAGGGCTCTCTGGGAATCATATAAAATAAACTTCCCCCAAGATTTCGCAAGAGACCTAGAACTAGGAGAAAATCTTTACAATTTTGTAAATAAAATTAGGCTACTTTTGTTAGGAGATTCACCCAATGCAAATTTTGGAAGGCAACAAATAGAAGCAATAAAAAAGTTAGAACAAATACAAATAAAAAATTGGACGTATATAAAACCTTTTTTATTAGATTTTATGTATTATAGTTGTATAGCTGGATGTTTTTATGATAAAACAATAGGAGATAAATTATTCATGAAACTCCCTGACCCATTAGGAACCCTTATACATAAAAAATATAAAGAATTACAAATATTACCCCAATTAGATAACGTGTCTACTAGAGTAAAATTCATAATAGAACAATTAGTAGAAAAATATACTAAAATACAAATAGCAAAACAATTTAAAGGAAAAGGAGAATATAGTTTTTGTAGAAATATCTATACCCCTCAAAGATATGAAAAGAAAGACTTTAAGAAAAGAAATAAAAGATTTGTCAAAAATAAAAAATATTATTTAAAAAGAAGTAATTCTAGAAAGCCTTATTTAAATAGAGATAGACATGTTAGAAAATTTGATAAAAATAGAGAATATAAAAATAAGCTTAGTTGTTTTGCATGTGGTAGCAATAACCATTTAGTAAGGGATTGTACAAAGAAAAATAATTATCATAACAAAGAATCTGTACTAATAGATTGCGTAAATGAAGATTTGTTACATATAGATGAATATGTAAGTGATACAGAGAGTATATATAGCATAGTTAGTTATATAGACCCTAATTGTATAGAAGAAGGAGATAGTGACTCGGATGACAATGAATTTTTAGGCGAAATACTAGAATCTAATAAAAACATATAAAGATTGGAATGAAACATATATAAACCAACTAGATAAACTAGAGTTTATGTCCATCTTATAGAAGAGGAAATTATAATAAGATTAATATAGAACATCCATAGCAAAATAGTAAAGAATTAGAACTTTTGGAATATATGCTATTAAAATTCAAAGATATTATAAAAAAATGTAATGATATACAAATATTTAGAGGAATAATTTTAGATAGATTAGGAGATGATCTAGAATGCATAAGAAAACATAAAAGGAGATTAAAAGGAATAGAAAGCCCCAAAGATTATTTAAGTTTCTTATTAACAGAAGCAGAATTAGATAATTTTGAACTTAAAGGTTTCCAAGAATTATTTAATGAATAAAACTTGTGTCCATAATTGGATTAGTAATAGTGGAAGTAGTGATAAGCCTTGTTTCACTTGTGGACATTTTCCTTCTTTAAAATTAAGAGTCCGGTGTAATGAGTGTTTAAATGAATCATGTAGGTTCTGTTTAATAGACAATAATCAACTTCCTTCAGAATCCTCGTTAGCACCTGAAATAAATAGAATAAATAGATATGAAACTTTAGAATTAAGAATATTATATCTAGAAAATTTGATCCAGCTACTTTCTTAAAGAATAAAAAATTTAGAAAATGGAACTAGATAGAAACATAATTTTTAATCATCCAGATATAACTCTAGAAGTAAAAAAATATTTATAAAAGGATATATGAAAATTTAGATAATAAGCCTTTAGGTAATAAAGAACCATTAAAACAAGAATTAATAAATAAATTCGAAGAACCATTAGAAGAAAATTTAGGATGGTTCCTTGGTAAGACAAAAGCTTTAAAATTTTAATCAAATTAAATATGTTGCATATTTAAAAAAACAAAGTTTTTTTTTCATAATCTGGGGATTACTATGGTACTATAAAAAGAAAAGTAAATTAAAATTAATGTTTCGGATGGATGAAAATTTGAGAAGTTTGTTGTATAAATTTTTTTATCAAAAAAAAGAAATTCTATAAAGTGGTTTTATTTTTTAATTTCCAAGTCAATGGATTGATAACTGTTTTCTCTTGTCTTTCAAGGCGTTGGAAAGTTGAAATGGATTAGTGTAAGGGTTGATGACTTTACACTTAGTCAGCGAGCATACAGTATCACATAGGCCAAGCCACGAAGACGCACGGCTGCGTGGATTTGGTAGCGCGCGCGGGTGGCGCGGCGCTTGTGTTGTGTCGGGACCAAGGGCGGGTGAAATATCCCGCATGATCATTGGCTGAGTGTGTGGGGCAGGCACGTCCATACCAAGAGTCAAGTGTTGCAGGACTTTCATCATGTAGAGTGTTGGATCTCTAGCAAGTCTAGGCGGGGCGGGACACTTGATCAGGCCGGGTGACCGAGAGCTGATTCCGGATTTGACAAGGTTTTACGCAGGCGTATGCAAGTGGGCACGTGGTGGGGAGCGTTGCCGAGCGAGGGGCGAGGATGGCACGCGGTATTACCGCGCATGACCGGTACTCCTGCGCGCTGTGACCAAGGGTGGCTGGTTAAAGCTACAGTCGAGTCAGAGGACACTGCAAGCTAAGTGAAGTCAGGGAATTCACGCCAGACCTATATTGGGCATGGGGCTCAATCAACCTTGGATTTGGGGTAGCTCTTGTAATAGGGTCAAATGAGTCTTTCGGAGGAGACAATGCCACTAGGTGTTGGTTTTGGCCATGGTTGTAAATATTTCTCAATCGAAGAGAGATTTATGTTTTTCTCTCTCAAAATGGGTTTCATGTATCGTGTTTCTCGTACCAAGGGGTTTTCTGGTTTTCCTCGCTTGTTATTATTTCGTTGTGATTTGTACTACAAACAGGAATTCACTAACTGTTCTTGCAAGGGAAGGTTGACCTGTCGCTATGGTGTATGTCAGGTGCCGCACGGCCGAAGGTGATCGGTTGAGGCCGTGGCAATTAGGGTGACGTATTCTCAAGATGTGGAAATTGATTATGTAATATCGTCAAACTTTTTTCTTTTGTTTTTATTTTAAAAATAAATAAATTATATTTTAATAATCATAATCAAGCAAATAAGATAAAGATATCATTATGAATAGTGTGTTTGTTGGATTTCAATAATTACACGTAATTCTAAATATCACACCTATCAAAATAATACGTTTATCTGAAAGCATTTTATTTTTTTCTATGTAAATTTAAATCAAGTAAAAAACCAATATGCTAAATTTTGTTTTACTGCCAAATTAACTGTAAAACAAAATCCAGCACTCTCAAATCCTTCACGTGGTTACTGTCACGGCCCCAACCGATCACCTTCGGCCGTGCGGCACCTGACATGCACCATAGCGACATGTCAGCCTTCCTTGCAAGAACAGTTAGTGAATTTCTGTTTGCATTACAAAGCACAGCGAAATAATAACAAGCGAGCAAAACCAGAAAACCCCTCGGTACGAGAAACAAGACACAAGAAACCCATTTAGAGAGAGAAAAACATAAAACTCTCTTCGATTGAGAAATGTTTACAACCATGGCCAAAACCAACACCAAGTGGCCATGTCTCCTCCCAAAGACTCATTTGACTCTATTACAAGAGCTACCCCAAATCCAATGTTGATTGAGCCCCATGCCCAATACAGGTATGGCGTGAATTCCCCGACTTCACTTAGTTTGCAGTGTCCTCTGACTCGACTGTAGCTTTAACCAGCCACCCTTGGTTACAGCGTGCAGCAGTACCGGTCACGCGCGGTAATACCGCGTGCCATCCTCGCCCCTCGCTCGGCAACGCTCCCCACCACGTGCCCACTTGCATACGCCTGCGTAAAACCTTGTCAGATCCGGAATCAGCTCTCGGTCACCCGGCCTGATCAAGTGTCCCGCCCCGCCTAGACTTGCTAGAGATCCAACACTCTACATGATGAAAGTCCTGCGACACTTGACTCTTGGTATGAACGCGCCTGCCCCACACGCTCATCGGTCACGCGCACGCCCACGGTCCAGCGCGCGCGCGCCTCACGGTCTCAGCCAATGATCATGCGGGATATTTCACCCGCCCTTGGTCCCGACACAACACAAGCGCCGCGCCACCCGCGCGCGCTACCAAATCCACGCAGTCGTGCGTCTTCGTGGCTTGGCCTATGTGATACTGTATGCCCGCTGACCAAGTGTAAGGTCATCAACCCTTACAGGTGTCTACACTATATAAATACATCAAACTAAACACATGTTTTTTTAAATCCCCCACCATAACAGAAAATTTTATAATCCAACATTCTAAATACATCCAACCAAACACTAGATTTGACTCTCCTGTATTTTCAAATATATGGATTTTCAAATACATTGTAACTTGAAATCCATTGGATTTTTAACTACATCTAATCAAACACTACCTAAGATACAATAAATCTGATCTATAAAATAGTGTGTGTCAATGTTTTTTTCTTTTTATGATTGATATATGACTTACTCGTTTTTTTTTTTTTAAATTAAAAACCTTTGTTACACCAACCTATTTTATAAAATTTAATTACTTATATATGTGACATATATATTAATAAATCTTTATGTTAATTAAAAAATTGAAAGCTTTGTTTTAAAATATTTAGGGTACGTTATGTATGGTAGGCGTTTCTTTTTTTAATTATTTTTTGAAAACAAATATAAAAAGCATGCAATTTGTATGGTAAATCGGTTTTGTGGTTTATTTTTTTGATGATGAAAAAGAAAATTACAAGAAATTCCGGAAACCAAAAACAGTCGGTTTGGGTTTTTAAATTTATTGGAAATGGCCAAAAACACCCCCTAAGTTGGCGAAATGGCCAAAAACAACCCGTTAATTTCCAAATACATAAAAACCCCTTCCTTTTAAAGATAATGACTTTCAAACCCCCAAAGAATGAAATGGTGGTTAACGGAGTTATTTTTCAAATTCACGGACGGAATTGCCCCTGCCTTGCATGGGAAATCGTGGTGCAATCATTAAGCCGGTTAGAGAGGAAGTGGAGGGTTTTTCATAATGGGAATCCCAAGAGAGGCAGAGAGCCGTGTTCGTTTTTCTTCTTTGCTTAACTTTCTTCAGCTTTTCCCTCTCCGAAGCTCTCTCTGCTTCGACATCCTCTGTAACTTCAGTCCACTTGGATCACTCGTGCGCAAGTATCGTGCACTTCCATCAGTTTGCAGCTCAAGGTATTGCAGAAGCTGTGTCTAAAGTAAGGCTTTTATATGAAGTACTCTGTTACACAGAGATATTCGTCGGTTTTGTTTTGCGTGGTTCTAGTGTGCAGGGGAATTTCTCGGCTGGGGTTTATAGGGTTTAGGGTTTAGGGTTTTGGTTTAGGGTTTTCGGCTGTGCCCACGATCATTGAAAGATATATGGGTTGTCGTTGTTTGTGTAATGCTTACAATGTGTGTTTCCCCTTCAATTTGATATGGTTGCAGTTTGTAAAAGAGATTTCCGTGTAATGAATGAGTTCTTGTTTAAAACAGTTTGTCTCCGTTTAACGGTGCATATCTCTGTTTAAGCGTTGAGCTTTTCGTGTAAAACATTTGTCTCTGTGTAGCAGTTGAGGTATCTGTTTAACAAGTGTTGTCATTTTTGCAGTCTTGTGATTATGGCGGTAAACCTAGTCAACGGGAGATGCTACTTGACACCGGTGGTCAAGACCTTGGCCGAATTGAAAGTCCATATGACCTCTCGACATTGGGAGATCATTCGAAGGACACCGTTTGCGGCATTCACTGAGGTGGAAGCTGTATTTCAAGAGAGGGCCCTTCTCGATTCGCTTCTGCAGAGGTACGATGGCCGCACCAATAAATTCAGGATCGGGGCGAGCCTGCTGAGCTTCAGGCCTGAGGATGTAGCTCTCGTTCTTGGTCTGCGCTGCGACGGAGACGCGGTCCTATTTAAGAAGAAGAAGACACCGTAAGCTTTCGAAGGGAGATATTTATCAAAAAGCTTCGAGAGACACAGAGACGCCATTAGGCGCACTCTTCAGCGTCTTGTTGGACAGAGGGGGGGGAGAGGAGGATTTTGTGAAACTCTTGATGGCGTACCTCATGGGGACAATCCTCTTCCAGAATACCTCATGCTCGGTGCCCACTTGGATCGTTGATTATGTCGACGATCTACCTGGCATGGGGCGGTACGCATGGGCGTAGGCGACGCACAAATGGCTTATGGAGGGCGTTCCACAAGCTGTCGCTCGAGTGCAAGCCAGATGCGAGGGGGGGGAAGGTAAACACGGGGTACATTAAGGGTTGCTCAATCGCGCTGACCATCTTACGAGGTGACCAGAACCGGCAAGAAAGTCCGTTTCGGCAAGACCCTAAGGGTGCTGTGCTACTGCGAAAGTACTTACCGGAAGCACGCGACGATAGAAACGAGTTGGTCAGCTCTCGAAGGAAAAGAGGTAATAAATCAGGGTTAATGTGTTTACAAAGAGCAGTTAATGTTTAATGATAGTCTTATCCGTTTAAGAACTGTAGTTTGTGTTTAACGCGTGGTGTCTTCGCTTAACCTTGTTATACTCCGTTTAAATGTGTGCCATATCGTTTACGTATATATGTCAAATGTTTAAATACGTTTGTTTTTGATCAAATTGAATGATTTGACTGAGATTGTTTTCTTTATATATGTTAGTTTCCTGAGCTGGTCCCGGTGAATGCTGAGGAGGAGACTTTTGTTCGGGCCAATTGGCGGAGGGATGCTGTTGCGCGGGAACCACTTGCACGACTGCAAGAGGAGAGGCCAGCCCCTTCCGTCCGTTCTCGCTGACGTCGTTCCCCCACTTCCAGCCCAACACGCAAGCCTCGGCGTCGGATAGGCCCTCACCTACCCTGCCCAATGGCAACACCGGCACCGGCCGCGACAACGACAGTCCCCCCGACCGCAGCAGCCCCACCGACGTCATTAGGCGACGACGTCACTACAGCCTTTTTGTAGGCATGCCAGGTGATGATGAACGCTTTCCCCCAGCTTGTCGCTCGGGTTGAGGCATTGGAGGCAAGGTTTCAAACGGCTGCACCGTCGGGACAAATACATGACGTACCCGGGACGGATGAGGCGTCGGAATTTGGCGACGACAACTTCGTCATGAAGGCAATTCCAAGACGGCCACGTATGACGAGGCCACGTTTGAAGAGGCTTGCACAAAAGGCGAAGACAATAATGCCGCCTGTGTGTCCACCACCGGCTGACGAGAAAACAATGGCAGCACCATCGGCGGCTGATGCGGTTGTTGAGACCGTTGCAGTTGATGACTTCACCATCGCGGTGGACGTGATCGTCGACCCCGTTGGCAATGCCGCGTCTGAGGAAGCCTCCGAAATCCCCGTCGCGGTGGAGCCGGCAGCCGCGGCCGACAATGGCGCATCAAGGGTGGTGGCCACTATCCCTGAAGAAGAAGAACCATCCGAGGATGTGCCTCCCCTTGATGAGATTGCCTTGGCCGCGGTTGAGAAGACCGTTGCCTCTATTGTGGAGAAGCTCCTGCCCACGGAGGAACGGCCTGCCGACATTGCCACATCCAGTGTAGGCGCGATCCCGCAACAGCAAGAAGCATCTACTGATGATCCCAATAAAGCTGTTGCCGGGGGCGAAGGGAACGTCGCCGAGAAAAAAAAGAAATCGGTGACCTTCGCCAACCATCAGTATGAAGAAGTGCGGAAAGACTTCGTTCCGGCGAAGAAAAAATACGCTGGTCAATCGCGCCTCGACGTATTCGAGAAGGAGCTGATCAAGATGTTCCTCAACTTCCCCATGGACGAGTAAGTATGATAGTGTAGATGTTATTGTTTATATATAAATCATCCCATTTACGTTGTTGCGTTTCCGATTAATTACAGCCGTTACCATATAACCTAGTAATGTATCGTTTAACTAACGATATTACTGTTTACCAGTATACATTATCATTTACGTATGTGTTGTTCCCACTTAACGTCTATATGTTATTAATCAATCACATCTGTTACCGTTTAACCGCAGTTCCGTCGTCTGGAGGAATGATTATGTCAGCACCACCCGGGCCAACCTATTCGTTCTGATCGACGGGAAAGAGATGGTGACAGATGATGTGTTGGACGCCTTTGTGTGCATCGTACAAAACACACTTACCAGAAAGCCATATCCTCATAAGAAGCGCGCCTCCATCACTCGACCACTGGCGTTGTTTATGTCAAAGGTGGAAGACGCACATGAGACGACTTTGGCTATGATCGGAGATGCCACCAAGGTCGTCAATGACGTTGACATCATCATCCTTCCCATAATCTTGAATGGCCACTTCCATGTCGTGGTGCTCGACAATAACAAGAAAGAGTACAGGTATTACACCTCATGTCAAAGTGAAGAGTACGATAGAGACGCGGTAGCAATGGTAAGCTCTCTGCGATATAGATTTCGATTGTCAGAGTGACATAGATGCTTTCTATTCTAACATCGAGTTGTATAATGCGACAGCGGGAACTATTCGACACCTGTCTCGAAATGGAGTACGGCACGACGGCGACGGCACAGTATTCGCTTGTTCACGATGACGACACACCGCGTAAAAAAAAAGGCACTGTCGACTGCGCCGTCTACATGATGAGGTTTATCGAGCAATTACTCCACGGTGAAAAGCTACGGATAGCGCACACGGACGTCCCCTATCTGAGATTGAAGTACGCTGCCCACATACTTAAGGAAGGACGAGCATCCGGCATCAAGCAACGCGGGATGGCTCCAGCTGTGGGGAAGTAAGATTCTTAAGCATCGGCGTTATTCATCAAATGTAAAACAGTTTTCTCGATATTGTTTTCAATTCAATTGATTCAATTCATTCTTTGCCAGCGACATGGCAGAAATTTCAATGTACATCTACTAATGTTCGTTATTGTTTCAGATTCAATCATTTTTTGCTTAACATTCCATGGTACCGATTGAGGGTCATCGCTGCTTTATAAAATTAAGTACATCTGTAAAAAATGACGCTGTCACTATTAAAAAATTGTGTTACACTTTAACAATACGGATCTCCGTGCAATATACGCTGTTACCGTTTAACACTAGGGGACCGGGTTGATCACACACTCCTTATTTAGATATTAGTGGTGGACTTTTAACTCTCTACGTCCCTGTTTAAAACATAGCGGCTGTTGTTAAATGAAAGAGACCGTAATCTACTTCCGTTGTCTGCGTTTAAAGGTGAGAGACCCTATTCTACATAATTTTATAAATGTCTTCATCAACTGTGCTATGGGTCCGTAAGCACGGAATTCTTTTGTCAAAGTATGTCACCCATTACGTGTTGTTGTCTCCGTTTAAAATGCAGAATTATCAGGTAAACAAATTATTCTCGGTTTATCTTTTGTCGTTACAGGTTTAATATTACAATCCCTGTTTAATATGGCGGCTATTGTTAGACGTGTGAGACCCTATTCTACTTGCGCTGTTTGTTTTTAAAGGTAAGAGACCCTATTATACATAACTTTTTAAATGTCTTCATCAACCGCGCTATGGGTCCTTAAGGACGGAATTTTGTTTTGTTAAAGTATGTCACCAATTACGTGTTGTTGTATCCGTTTAAAATATAGAATTATCAGGCCAAGAAGGCATTCTGTGATTATCATTTGCCGTTACTGGTTTAATATCACCGTTCCCGTTGAATATTACCATTCGCCACGTAAAGTTTCATGATAGGGTATACTTGCGTCCGTCTCTATTTAAACCGTGCATGTCATGCATACGAATGGGTTAGCATTTGCTTAAGGAACATTGTTTTCCATTTAAACTTCATGCGTGCTTGTTTAACATGCGTCCGCAACGGTTAACATTTATGAGAGAGTAAAAACGAACTTAAAATTTCGGAATGAGATAGCGTCCCATAATTAAGCAAAGTTCTTATTTGATAGATGAAAACAACACTAAGCAGGACAAAAACCGTCATTCCGTTTTATACATTTTGGCGTACCGGAGCAGCCTCTCCACATCCCTCTTATGGGATACCACTCGATCGAGTTGTGCGGAGAGAGATGCTGCCTTTTCCGTCATATCCCCGACCAAATCTTCCAGGAACCGCTCCCGGGGATAGGTTATCCGCCCTGCAATAAAGACATCAACGATTTAGAGAAATATTTCTAAAGACGCATAGATGAACCGTACGATATGCAGTACTTCCAGTTGTTACACCATCGACATCAGTTGGGGACGTACCCCTCGTCCTAAGATGCGCAGGACATAGCTCGTAGAACGCCACCAGGGTAGCAATGTTCTGGGTTGCCTCCTCTGTTCTCTCGGGTCTGCGGCTGAAAAACATGGTCCCATCCACCGTGACCGTGGCCACGAAAGCGGAGGCGCTCAGTTCGCCTTCCCTGGTTGTGGAGTACACCGGCGTGGAGCGGTGCGTCTTCTGGCAGTACGCGTTGAGAATTGGCACATACATACTGTTGGGTCTGCGAGTAATATCTGGGTGCGTTTCTTGTTTCCGATTCTTCTTTAAATACAAATGTATTCAACGGACGTTTGAACTATTTCTCGAGTCTGATGCCAATAACTATTCGACGTTTGAATTCCAAAACCAAATTTAATCGTAACACATAACAGTAACGTTCACCGACGGGTTAATCAATGCACACTTTCCCAATGCTAACTCACTACACTGCGTCGAATGCATGTATTACTCAGAATGTCTTTCCCCCGTTTACGTATCAGTTTAACTTTAAGACTTACCGTTCACATTAAGACTAACGTTTAACTTTCGAACCCTTCGTTTAACTTGTCGCTATTGTTAACGTTTAACGTTGAGGTAAAAAAATTTCATGTCGCTATTGTCATATATCAGTCATCGACAATAAAATAAGTTTGTGTAATTCATTATCCTGTAATTCATTATCTTAACTTAAACATATTAGTTGTGCGCTAAAGGTAATAGTCTCTGGTTAACAGTCGGTGTAAACTTTGAAATATAAAGGCCTGCCAAAATGATGTGCTCTCCGTTTAAACTTCGTTGGCTCTGTTCAAGTATAGTTCGTGCAGTTTACTCTTTGGAGTCCCCGTGTAATTGTACGAGTCTCCGTTTGCTATTTCATTCCAAGTGACAATAATTGCTTAACAAATATCCACAATTTACGCATCTTGCAACGGAAATTACATGAATTTCAAATAGATGTGAGACTGATCTTAGTTTTCATAATTAATGGTGAAAGCAATTGATGTTGGTTTCTGATTCACGCTGTCAGTAATAAAAATTACCAATTAGGTTTGTAGGTTTAAATATAGATTACGCTGTTTAAATATTAATGACTATGTTTGGATTCAGACGACTTCGTTTAAATATAGAGAACTCCATTTAGATGACGCAATTTACAAACGACAGCAACTCGAACATAATCTTTCACTCCGCCCTTTTCTTGTCATTCAAATCTTGGAGCAGCTTTTCCACACGTGCCTTTCGATCTTTTATTCCTTCAAGTTTTGCGTTTAGTGCACGGACCAGGTGTTCGAAAACCCACTCCAACTCTTCACCACTGGAGTAATCCCCGACAGCTCGTGAAGGCCCTGCAATGAAGAGTTGAAGGTTTACGTATGGAAGGTGGCCTTTTTTTTTACACTCAACTGAGAAGTCTTACAGTATGACGTACCTGCGTCAGATACGTCATCGTCAGCAACCAGGGCCTTGGTAATCTCCACGCTGCGTGAAGGATACAGCTGCTTGAACGCCACCTCGACAGCAATGTTCTGCGCCTGCTAGGCACTTTTCGCAGATGAAGCACCGGAGAAACGGGTCCCGTCGACCGTCACCGTGGCCAGAAAGATGGGGTTGGTGTCGGGGCCTTCACAGAGAGTGGTGTACTCCGGCGAGGGCGGGCATGTCATCTGGCAAAATTCGGCTAGACGTGACTTAAACATTGTTGTGGGATGTGGATAATATCTGCGTGTGTATCTTGTTCCGGCTTGATGTTTACATACACGCATAACTATTTGTAAAAAAAAGACATTGGTTTTGGGTGAAATAAATGGAATATAGTAAATGGCATCGGTTACGTTCACGCTTTACCGACTCGCATTTCAACATTAAATTGGAGTAATTAATAATAAATTCACATTGCATGGTTTCCCTGACTACGTTATAACGTAACTAGCATAATTTCAACTCTATTTATGCATGCGGCGTTTCAACATTTTCCAATGCAAATTTTCTGGTTTTCAACCTAGTTTCTAAACATCAATGTGATATTTAATCTATGACGCTCACTGGGCGAAACTCCTCATCATTGTTTAAAAAAAACCGTCATCATTTGCCCCTACGCTTTACCGTTTAACTATCGATACCCGCTGTTAACTATCCACGAATGAGAACGAGGGTTCTCTCAGTTTAACATTGTGTGCCACCATTTATTATCATGCGTCTTCCTTTACCTTCGGTGTTTATGTTTGGATTGTCTTCTTCACACATCGAGGTCTCTGTGTGAATACTATTCTCACTGTTTATAAACACTCGCGCTTTTTAAATATTGTCGTCGCCCCTTTTACAGACGTCCATGTTTATAATTTAGTGTCGATGTTCAAATATACACGTTTCGGTTTAAAGATCAATACATTACAGGGGAACAAATTTCTTTCCCTTCAAAAATTTTTCATTGAAAAAAAGTTCTATTACAACCAGTGTAGGCATACTAATTTATACATCTACAAACTGAAAAAACATTATTTATAAAAAATTGCCAGGTCCACCTTCATTTCGCCTTCAGGCCCTGGATTAGCTTCTTGACTTGGGTTGTGCAGGTTCTTACTCGGTCGAGTTTTGCGGAGGGGACTACTTCCTTCTCCGCAAGCTCGACGAGCATGTCCTCCAGAAAGCACTCCAACTCTTCGCTGTTGGAGTGCTCGCGAGTGAGTGAAGGTGCTGCATTTGAAGGCGTAGCGGTGCAAGGCCCTGCAATGAAGGCTTTTAACAATTTAGAAAATAAATAAATTCTTTAAACATGCACGTAGAAATCTTACGGTATGACTTACCTCCATATAATCGATCGGCGGCAGCAGCGGGAGGCGTATTCATCCTCCCAGGGTATAGAGTACAGAGGTCACTGTACGCCACCTCGGCCGCAGTGTTCTGGGCGTCCTTCGATGTTTTCGCAGGGTAAGGACTGTAGTAAGTGGTCCCATCAACCGCCACCGTGCCCAAGAAGGCGGGGATGTGGTCGGGGCCCTCTCTGACGGTTGAGTACTCCGGTGACGGCCGGCGAGTTCTCTGGCAGAGCTCGTTGAGAAGGGACTTGTACATACTTCTTTCTCTGTGTGTAATATGTGGATATGCCTTTGATTTCCGTTTATTATTTAAATAGAAGTCTAGTGGTCGCATGTTCACCTAACGTACGCCGTGCATTGATGCTTACGTGTGGAGTTCACTCTAATGACGTCTTGTCGTCATTAATTTAGAGTCAATACATGCTTTAAAGTCTCACTGAACTGTTCAAATATCAATCATTGTGTGTAACATTTTAACCACTATGTGTACCATGCAACGTCTCCGTTAAACATTTCGCCGAAAATGTGTAAAACTCGCCACCGTATCTGTTTAAATATAACGTCTCTGTTTATGCGTCACTATCTTACATTCGTTCCCGAAGTTCAAATACAAAAGAATGACAACGAGCGATGTGCTTGTTTAACGTTATTGGTTATCGTTTATTACCAAGATTGTCTGTTTAACATTCACTGCGTACGCTTGATTGAATGTGTGACTCTTTAAATGTGTCACCATTTAACATTAGGTATATTCGATTAAAAATTCAGTGCAGACAACGAAATTCGTTTATTCTCTGTTTAAATATCAGGGCTTCATAACCAAATAAATGTGTGATCTTTAAAGATTATCCTTTTACGAAGCCTAATCGGCGACACTTTCATTGCAAGTTCTACGATTGTGACCGGATGCGTGGCAGCGGCTGCAATGTAACTCGCGGACATCAAACGCTTGCGACTCGATCCTCCTTCGTCTAGGACGCCCAGGTTGCCTTCTCGTCACAGGCGGCCGCAAAAGCATATCGTGATTGTTGTCCGTGGGCCTCTCATTGTTGGGTATGGGAAATATAGCTTCCTTATACGCCAACTTGTAAGTGTCGACGGTGAAGTGATCGCTAATAAAACGATGAACATTGCTGTCCGTCAGCAATATCGCAGCGCAAGCGTGTTTGCATGGGATGCCATAAACTTGCCATTTGTGACATGAGCAAGTTCTACTGGCAAGGTCTACAGAGTTACTGCACTGGTCAATCACTTCGTAACGATCAGCGAGACAGCGAGCAACGTGAAGACTTCGGCTATCCTGAATAAGCGTCTCAACCTTTGAATGTATGTCCGGGCATAAGAAAGTCTCCCATTTGTTCGCTTGCTCACGGCGAGTGCATAACATGCGTATCAGCTTGAACCTGCACAAGGAATATCAGAAATCTTAAAGAAATTTACGCGAATATATGAATATTTAAATACAACTACATCGGAGTAAACAGAACAGTAATAAACTAAAGATCGAAGAAGAAAAACATATACAACGGTATTTAAACCGAGACAATGATATTTACATTTGTTATCTTACACAGGATTCTACCGGACTAAACGGTTAACGTGAATGTTAAACATAGACGACGATATCAAACTGCAGACAGTGCATGTTAAACACAGATAACGAACATTAAAGGGTAACGGGTAAGCTTAAGTGTTACATGTATTTAACCTTCGAATACCTTATAGTGTCGACCATTTTCGTCACCGGTAGGTGTCGAGCTTCTTTGATCTACGCATTGAACGACTCAGCTACATTCGAATACATCTCGCCCCATCAGTCACCTTTGAACAGATAATTCGACCAGTGTGACAGGTCAGATTTGTGAATCAACCACTGAAACGCTTCGGGTGATGCGGCCCGCAGTTCATTCACGGTGTCATCGAATTCTTTAGCCGTCGTTGCCCACGTGATACGAAAGCATATGGACCAGCACTCCTCCCTCAATGCCTTCCCAAGTCTGCCATTGGCTTTCATAAAATTGGCCTCCAAGTGCCGAAGGCAGTACGCGTGTGGGGATGAAGGGAAAACTCTCGCAACAGCGTTCACAAGGCCCTTTGACCTATCCGAAACGAATGTAATTGTCTCTTGGTAGTCTCCTTCGTCGTATAAAGCATCACCTAACTTGGAAATGAACCACATCCAATTGGCGTCGGTCTCGTTGTCGACAATAGCAAAGGCGACGTGGAAGAAGCCATTGTTCCCATCCTTGCCTGTGGCACCCAAGAGAGTACCCCGATACTTTCCAAGGAGGTGAGTACCATCGACAAACAGCAGTGGCCTGCATGCCTGCTTGAACCCCAAAATGCACGCGTTGAAAGAGAAGAACGCACGTTTAAAACGCTCACCGTCTCTTTCCACAAACGCGATGCTGCCGGGGTTTGTCTCAGCCACCTTATGGACATACCAAAGCAACAGATCGTAGCTGGAGATGTCGCTGCCGTCGAGGATCACCCGGGCATGCTCTTTTCCCAGCCAAGCCTACTTGTATGGAATGTGGACACCATGCTCCAGCAACATGTCCTTCTGAATGTCGATGGCCTTGTACAAGGGCCGGTCCTTCAGCTTCTGAATCACTCGTGCGCTGACCCATTTTTTGGACGCTTTCGGGTGTGACGCCGAGCCAATTCCACCACCGCAAGTGGGCGACGGGTCCATTGTCTTGATTCTGAAGGTATGTCTATTATATTCCTTTGATGCGTGAACGCGCCATTGACATCCACCGGCCGCGCATTCCACAGTGACCCGGTATTTTTCGTTCTTCACGAATTTGAAATCAAAATTCCGACTGATAGCAAAATTGCGAAGTGTATCTCGGAAATGTTCAACGCCATCAAAACATTGTCCGACGTCCAACGACAACACTTCATGTTGATCTGACGAGGATGGCAGGCATGCGACACCATCCGGGTCGCCATGTGGTGGGACAGAAGCGCTTCCAGATTCTGAATTCCTGCCAACACTTCAGTTCAAACGCAAACGATCAGTATTTAAGCATAAACTCCACTTAGTTAAACGAAGAAGTTAATATTTACACGTTAACAGACATAGTTAAACAGAGATGTAATAATGCAAACGGTATATGACAGGTTAAACAGAAACATGATAAATTAATCGGAGACTTCAAATTTAAACGGATAATTCATTCTTTAATACAGATAATGGTAGTATTAAACACTAACTGACATACAACTGCATAATTGTTTTAGAGCAACGCATTACCACGACAATAACTCGTTTTCAGAAGGCTGTCGTGGCACGTCATCTGTCTCGACAACCATATCGACTACACCGCCTTTGAGGATGGAGAACACATGACACATGCGCTGGAAGTCGACCTCGTTCTCTATTGGGCAAACCGTATTATGTCCATCGGGTGTGATGAACTTCACCCTCGCGCGACAAACATCGAGACCCCAGCGCTCACAAATCTCACCTAACACTGACGCCCATTCAGTTGACGAGGTGAACATCAGCACTCGTCCCTCCCCGTTGTATCTAGCAATGGCACAAAAACTGTCCATAATATCGGGTGACCAGAGGAATTCAAATCCAAAAACCAACTTAGCAGAAGGAAAAGAAGAACAAGAACAAAAATATGTAATTCGCCTTCTAAACTTTCTATGAGAAGAAGAAACCATTAAGGGGGAAAAAACTCACAAATATATGCGTAAATGTGAGACATGACATGATGTGATCGAGCGGGGTTTTTTTCCACCATTTGCAGGGGCAAAAATGGATTTTCATAACACGGACCCATTTCATGTGACAGACGGGGGGTAAAAGGGAACCAAACTATAACGGAGGGGTTGTCCGGGGTGTGCAAAAAAAGGAGGGGGTTTTTGGCCAGTTTTAAAATTCACGAGGGGTGAACAGTAATTTTCCCTTAAATTTATTCATTACATATTATTTTATTTTTATTTTTTTTAAAAAAGTTTTTAAATAAAATTTCTTACACTAAACAATATTTTTATTATTAATTTATTTTTCATATTTTTTAAAAAACTTTACTCTTCGTTTTTTAATAAATAACATTTATAAATTTTTATTTATTTTATATATATATTTTTTGATAAATAGGTAACAATTTTCTCTCATTTAAAAAAAATCATGAACATGCATAGTATAGTATGGAGAGTAACTACGAATTCAATAAGTACCTATATTTGAATATCTTTTATAAGAGATCTATGGACAATACATCAAGAATTTGGTGCATTTGGCAATTAATTTATATATTGAATATTATCTTTCAATAATTATTCTCTTTAATTTACTATGGATATATCGAAACATATCACATTTCAAATAACATATACTCAAGTCACTTGTATAAACTTCATATGTACGATATCATGGGCTAAGTCTTTAACATTATTTAGTTACCACGTGACATGTTTCCCCCATTTAATACGAGGACATTTATTATTTTAGTTCACACGTGATTTGCAGTTCGAATAGCTAAAAACTTATTAGCAAGCGTTAACATTTAAAATAAAATAATATATATTTAAAAATGTATTAAAAAAATCATTGTAACCAAGAAAAAAAACATATATGTGTAGGCACAATACCTCATTTAGTCTCTGTATTTCATTCAATCTGTCTTTTTAGTCACCTTATTATAATGTGACCCCAATTGGTTTCTCTATTAATGATTTGAGGCAAATTAGGTCCAACCCATGATAGACGTTCTTTTCTTTGTTATGTGCTGGATTTAATTTACCTCAAATCATCAATAGAGGGACTAAATGGGGTAAATTGAGCTCAATAGAGGGATTAATAGGGGTAAATTGAGTCAAATACAGGGACTCAATAGGATATTTTATAAAACTTTCATAATGTCACATCAACAACATCAGATGGAGAAAAGAACGTCCGTTACAGACTGGACCTATTTTACCTCAAATCATCAGTAGATGGACCAATTGTGGTCAAATTATAATAGAAAGACTAAAAAGGCAGATTGAGTCAAATTATAATAGGAGGACTAAATAGGTATTCTACCTATAGGTGTATATCAGTGTGATTTATCATTATTTAAATTAAATATATAAATAAATAAATAATTTTTAATATTTAATTTTAAATATATATTAAAATTTATCTGCACATGCCAATCGTACCAACGTTGCGTGTGAATTAAACAAATATCAATTGATTTTCTAAAAACTTTTTTATTAAAATATAATAAATAGCAAAAAAAAAAAGAATGAGGGGCCGTTTGGTTCCCGGATTGGGAATGGAAAGGAGTGAGGGGTAATGGAAATGAGGGGGAGTGGAGAAAGATTGGGAATAAAGAATGTGTTTGGTTGGTAAGGTATGAGAGAGTAGTCCCTTGGGAATGGGAAAAGTAAAATAAAAAAATATTGTATATTGACTTTTATACCCTTAAAACAAATATATCATATTATATATAAAATAAAATATTAATTTAAATAATGACTATTAATTATTATAAAATATTTTGAATATTATTATATTTAATTTTATAATTAAATATTTTCACTTTAATTATTACTTATTACTAAAATAATCTATTTAATTATTATTTGATTTATATTATTATTTTAATTATTAATTATTATTATTTGAATAAAATTATTCCTTTAATGGTTAGTTATTATTATTTTACTTTAATTATTATTTATTATTAAAAATATATATTTAATTATTATTTGAGTTATATTATTATTTTAATTATTAGTTATTATTATTTGAGTAAAATTGTTATTTTGATGGTTAGTTGTTATTATCTACTTAATTTTTATTTAGTATTAAAATTATCAATTTATTAATTATATTAATTAATTATAATTTTTTATTAAACTAGAGGGTAAAATTGTAAAATTACCCTCAATGAGTGGAGGAGGAATGGCAATCCTCTCAATTTTGGGAGGATTGCCACTCCCCACTCACTCCTCACCCACTCCTCACCCATTCCCATTTGATGTACATCCAAACAAAGGAGTGGAATGGGAAAGTAATGACTCTCATTCCATTCCTTACATCCAAACACCCCCTGAGCATTATATAAGGGCATATATGTAATTTCCTTGTTATTGTAAATCGCCACGTGTACTCATCATGTTATCTAGAAAAGTTTTCAAAAGCTTATCTGTATATCATCAGCGTCGGCGACTATCAGAGAAGATGACAAAGTACACGTGCACTTCATCGGGATATCCACGTCATCACTCAATTAATTAATGAATTGATTCATTTATTTATTTATCTATTTATTTATTTATTTTTTGGAGGTTTGTTACTTGTTAAAAAGTTCGATCAGCAAGGACTGCTATTCAAGGAGGACATATACAACACTGAGATAGAGAGAGAATTGGTAGCGGTGATGGCGAAGATTGGGAAGACGAAGTTGGATTTTGGATGGCTGGCGGCGAGATCCACCGAGATAGACCTCACTGGAGTTCAGCTAACCACCACGCACCCGCCCTCTGGCCCCTCATCACCATGGATGGAGGCCGCTGTTCCGGGAACGTAAGTCGTCTTTTTTTTTTTTTCTGTTTGTTGAAATGGTTATTGATGAGGGAATCAATGTGTGTTGTGGTTGTGTTGGCTTTGTTGTAGCTTTTGGCGGTGGTGGTGTTGGTTTTTGGTTGGAAGTGATGATATGAAAAGTAGGTGGTCATTTGGTTGGAATTGTGTTCTTGATTGGTGATGGAAATGAGGGTTTTTGATGTTTTTTATGTCAAGTTTGTGTCTTGAGGTGGTTTTTGTGGTGTTTTTGTTGTGTGGAGTGAATGCTTGTTGTTCAATCAGTCTAATTAGAATTGGATTTTTGGTTCACTTGTCCCCAAGATGGATGTGAAATTCGCTAAATATGTTTTAGCATGGAATTTTAGCACCCAAATCTTTTTTTTGTTAATGGTAATATCATGTTCTTGACATGTGGAAATCCAGCCATGTTATGCGAGCATTTTTTTTTTTTTTTTTTGGGAGGGGTTGGATATCTCGGAGGCAGTGAAGACGATTTTTATAAGAGTTGGTGTCCTTTGAAAGACTGCACTTTGCATTAAAAAATAAAAAAAATAAAAAAAAGAAGGATATTGTGACATTGTCTTTTATCTAGATGGACTTTACAAAAGGTATAGTTTAAGATAGAAAAAGACAGACAGTATGAATGACCTAACTGAAACATGGTAAGTTATGTAAGCCTTCTGGGTAATTAATTGATATGCTGCTTGGGAATGCGGCACGCGTAATCATGAAAGATGTTTTGATTCAAGGAAACAACATGTTTCATGTTGCGAAGAAGATTTACGGATCCAAGATGCAAATAGATCTTCTATAAATAGTTCAATGCAGTGTATTGGTTAGTGGTTTTGTAGGATATTGATATTGTTATTCTACTGAACAACTTTAATAATGTTTGCATGGCCTGGCTGGGGCAACTAAATAACAGAAAGAATCTCCAAGAGCTGTTATCTTAACAATGCCTTGTGGCTCGTGTAAACAATCACATGGCAATTCCCTATGCATACTTGCTTAGATGAAAGTATCATTGCTAAAAAAAGTAACTGCCTAAATTTGGAATATGACTCTAATCTTGGGAGGGACAGTGAAAGGAAATTGGACTTTCTAAATTAAGAAACTCATTAAACTACAAATACCAAGTAATTTAATGCTCTCTGAACTATAAATGATGGATAAAGTGAGAATCTCAATATTGGAATAACATTAGAAAAGAGAACTAGAAACTAAAAATATTAGGAAAATTAACTTCCAAAATTATAAACTCCAAAACCAGGATTGTGCACTAATTCTAGGTGACCTAGCCATGAAATCAAGCCAACTCAGATGTTGATTGAATTGGAATCAAAACATGCTGGCCGTGCTATGCATGAGGATCATTATTCTACCTGTGAATAACATCAACCAAACTTTCTTTCTTTATTTTCAAATTAATAAAATAACCTTTATTAAAAAACAGTATTTGGCTGCCATAAAGTTACTCAATTCCATTGGTCGACAAGTTGGGGTGTGCTGAAACTGTACTTGTATTGTTTCTGTTGGATACATTTCGACTTGTTATTCCTTCTCCTATTTATTGATTATCATGTAATTCAGTGTCTTAGGAACTTTGGTAAAAAACAAGGTGGTTCCAGATCCTTTCTATGGGCTAAATAATGAAGCCATACTGGATATTGCTGATTCCGGGAGGGAGTACTACACATTTTGGTTTTTCACTACTTTTGAGTGCAAATTGGTAAGAACAATCTTGTTTCTTTCCAACTTGCGTTTTACGAGTTCTGTTATTTTGTGTCAGTGTAACTTATAAGGTGCTATGTTTTTGTCCATCTCCACTCCGATGATTACCTTCTACACTAGTTTAGTTAACTTGTTGGTCTTCCCTTATTGGTATGCTTTATTTTTAGTATAAATGATGGATTTACTGAATTTACTCTTACTAACATCTGTTATCTCATCTTCTAAACTTTTGTCTTTAACGGATCATGAGTATCCTCTCTTTTCCAGTGGAAATAGAGTTAGAAACCCAATCACATTGAGAAGAAAAAATGATTTTTGTGGCCAAAAGAAAAAGGGTATCTTGATAGTTCATAAGGTCATTCTTCAGTTTGATGTCTTGTATTGACCTTTTCTCAATCTTTTATGCTTCATTTGCAAGCTAGACCAGGTATCAAAAAGTAAATTAATGTATAGAAAATGATGAGCTTGTTAGTTGAGATAAATGATGCCATGGACCATCACATGTTTGCTCTCACAGTTTGAATTTAAATTTTAGTAACTAGTCGACTTGAAGCATTTAAGTGACCTGGGCTTTTGGTGTCATCAAAATAATATTTTTCACACTATGATCTCGATGACCATGTTAATTTCCCATATGCTACTAGTTGTGTCATTCTTATCATGGCAGATACGGACACTGTGAATCATTGTTCTGTTTGCTGGATCTATAATCTCAAATTTCATATGCAAGTGGAAAATATCATGCTGGAAGCTAATTGCAGCACAAGTTGGCAGATACTGCTATAAAAGAGAGCAAGGAAGATTACCTGTGGTTTTTACCAATATTATATTTTGTGGCATTATTTTTCTTGAGTATTTTTTGCTATCTTTTGTTTGTATACATAGACGTAATTGTTGTTGTTGCTATCCATCTAACTTGTTTCCTTCCTCCTTTGTGACACTTCAATAAATGTCAGAACTAATTTTCCATCTTTGCATTCTGAACCCTAATCTAAGTGTACTCAAGATTCATATTGTTTGTTTAACACCGTTTATCCATTGTTTTCAATGTATACTAAATAAAGCTAGTGTATTTCTTTAAAGTTCTTGTGTTCAAGATACTGCATATAGATGCTAAAGGTTCCATTTGTTTTCTAATCTTATTATGCAGTCTGGAAATCAGCATGTGAGTCTCAACTTCCGTGCGATAAATTACTCAGCGGAGCTGTATTTAAATGGACATAAAGAAATCTTGCCTAAGGGAATGTTCAGAAGACATTCTCTTGACATCACTGATATTCTCCATCCTGATGATAAAAATTTGCTTGCTGTCCTGGTTCATCCTCCTGATCATCCTGGTACCATTCCTCCTGAAGGAGGACAAGGTGGTGACCATGAGGTGCGTGCTTTTGGTGGTTTTAATTGACAAGTGATGGGAATGTTTATGATATATCTATTTCTGTTCTTTAATATAGTTGTGCAATTTTCAATTAATCTGTAATATTCCAATATGCTCGGATATTGCATAAGAATGATCTTTATTTGAGATAATCCAACATATTGACAAGTAATTGTCTACTAGAAGTTACATGTTAATCATGACAAAGTTACAAGGGTTGAACTTAGTAAGGATTTTGCTTGATATGCAATAGGCCTTGAATCTACTTTTGCATGTGGACTCCCGCTCTTGTTTCACAGCTAAATTCATCTGTCATTTGTTTAAAGTTATTCACTGTTGGGCATGTGGGTGTTCAAACGAAAAATTATGTCTATCATAGATATCTGGCAATATGACCAACTTCGGA
Source organism: Dioscorea dumetorum (assembly GCA_902712375.1). Lineage (NCBI taxonomy): Eukaryota > Viridiplantae > Streptophyta > Magnoliopsida > Dioscoreales > Dioscoreaceae > Dioscorea > Dioscorea dumetorum. The sequence continues at coordinate 2,054,612 of CACTHL010000561.1, read as the reverse complement.
GGTGGAGAGTTTAGTAAAAGAACTCATTGGTACTATGTGTTATTCACTGCTTCTGTAATCTTGTTTCGAGCTGCTTAAATCTTGCTATGCTATTAATATGATCACAAATATAAATTAAGGTGCACCTATGACGCTTGTATCTTAGGCATGAATGCAGAGCTTAGAAAACACATTCATTGGCAGCTAACTCAGACTATCCTCATCACCATGCGAGAGTTTGGTGAATCAGGGAAAGGAAAGGCTGTTATTTATTGGGTGGGGCATGGTTGTTTAACAGGCAAAGCAGATCGTATCAGACTTGTTTTCATTCTTGGAGTCTGATTTATTAGTTTTCTAAAATTCAGTCTATTACAGTTTGATTCATATTAGATTGCAATTAATGCATACATGCATGGATTTTGAAGGATTAAAAATTAGTTTTAGTCAGAAAAAGTGTTCCTTTTTTTTTAATTTGAAACAACAAGAGCATTGCTGAAGTTTGTCATATGTTATTATATAAAGTTCATATTTCTCTCACTGATATCTTTTATATTGTCTCACTAGATTGGAAAAGATGTTGCTGCTCAATATGTTGAAGGTTGGGACTGGATGGTCCCCATAAGGTAGCTACATGTTTTTTATGTTGTAACATTTTAATTTTAAATACTATAATGAAGCTGGCATTCTCTTTATCTGAATCACATTTGAATCTTAAAGCTCTTTTTTCCGTTAGTAGATAACTAGATAACTATTACACGTAGTGGTTATGAGCTGGAATATTTTACTATATGCAGTCTTTATTTTCATTGTACAAGACCACCCTAATGCTTTTAATTTCATAACTTGACTAAAATCTACTAGAATGACTACACCTAAGCATTAAATCTCCATTTAGTTATTATTGTCTCCTTGGGAGGACTGTTGTTCATTGCTCAGTGCTGATGACTCGTTAGCTATAATGGGATTTCAATGTATGTTTTCCAAAAAACTTTTGTAGTCATTAATCTTAAAAGAATAATTTCCTCATTTATACTGAACAGTACAGTTGTGGAGGGTTCTATTATTGCTTAGATAAATTTTTATTGTGTGCAAGCCATACTACATGCATGATTCAAATAAATGGATATGGTGGCAGTAACATTATTAGAGGAATCCACAGCCATTGTTTCAGCATGATTTATATGAGGCAAGTGCAATACTCCTTAGAGATGAACCAATTCTAGAATGAGTTGCAACCTCATAAGAACTAGCTAAGCTCACCAGGTAATGTGTGCTGCCAAGTGAAACCTCCAACTGCTTTTCTTGTCAACTGCCGCAGTCAGGCTTTTGATCAACTGAAATATTTGCAAGAAGAAAGAATGAGGAGAGTTATCAGAGAGGCATCTCTTTCTTAACCAAAGCATTGGGACATTTAATCTTCCTTTCTATCCATTCTTTGCTATTACATTTTCAGATTGGCTGCAATTCTTTGTGGGAGGAACGAAGTATTTACCGCTAGTATAAAGTTCCCATCCATTTTAGCACATTTATCACATGCTGGTAGACTGTTGTCTCCTCTTTGATCTTATTCATCTTCAGGTTGATGAAATCGTTGCTTTTTAGTATTGGAGAACCATCAACGGTCCTTCAGGGCTGAAACACAATATACATTGTAAAATCAGTATGCTCTTTTTTCCATATAACTCCTGTATCTTCAAACCCTTGTGATCCAAGGTTTCATTTATTCGTATCATTTAAAACATCTCCACACTCTATGAACTTGAAGCTTTGGGGAATTCCCTATCCTTGAGGCAATGATATAGAGAGACTTAAACTGAATGGCATATAACTACACTTGCAAACTATTGTAGATATTATCCATCAAAGGTAAACATGGAAGCAATTTCAAGACCTCTCATATGCCCGAAAAACTGTGATTTTGGCCTTCCATTAAAATCAAAAGGTGAAAATTTCCCCAGTACTACTCAAGTTGACCTTTTGCATGGGCCTATTGGAAGCAGTTGGCTAGAATGCCATCATGTTTGGCATTCTCTTGTTCACCACCCTGTTGCCTAAAACAAAACCCTTGCTGCAGTTTGGTTCCTCCTTGGCAATTATGCTAGTAGTTTTTGGTCATCCCATCTTGTGTAGGTGGTATAGAGGCAGGCGCAGGAAAGAGGAAAAGAGAGTTCATGTGTAAGAATGAGTATTGTGCAACAAATCAGAAATTTTACTGTAGTTAAGGCTTCTGACCCCAGTATTTAGTGGCTTTGTTTGTCTAGCCTGGGCCTGCTTTAGACAGTCACAGTTGGCATTAATGGATGTTAGGTGCTATTACAGCATAATCCATACTGTGGAGTCGTGGACTGGTTTTATACCATATAAATATTATGGGTGTCTGTAGAAATAGTTATTGAATAAAGGAGTTATGGAAGAGGGCCCAATCTTATGCTTCCAATTATAAGTTCTCAATAAAGAAATAAAAGGTTACTGCTGTAGATATTCTTATGATTGTGTTACCAATTAGCTTGAGCGAAATCATAAGATTTGTATTCTTCCACTATTGTTCTAATAGATTTCATAGAGGTGGGTATTTAAATACAATCCGTTCCTTTGGTTTTATTTTTTTTTGTTAATTGAAAAATAATGCACCGCATTTATCATTGCCACATACTGCCACATGTGTATTATGTATAAATGCTAGCATCTTAGTTGAAGTTCTTTGATGTGATTAATATTTAGAAGGTGAATAAGAAAACTTTTGTTTTTTTGCAAACAATTGTTATCAAGAAGGTGATAAAATAATATACACTCGGACTGTTGATGATGGGCTGAACAACTGACAGTGCCCCTGTTCTTTCTGAAGCCATATGGTTTTGGGTGTTCAATTGGAACAAACTAGAAATAGCATGACTCTGCAACATGCTTCTTCAGAAATTGCAGTGGTTATTTACATTGGAAGATGCATAAGTTTGCACTGGATTGGATAGGAGTGTACTTTGTACATATATCACTATCTGTGTCTGTTAGCACTACAGATTATTTCTCATGAATCTTGTCTTGTTTTCATGTTTCTCTGCCCATTTTATTTTTTTTATGCTAAATATTGGTTTTATAACAGATGTCTTGAATCCAATTGGCAAGTGATGTTTTCTATAGCTGATGCTAGAATTTGTCATTATTTTTTAAGTATTGGTTTTCTGCTGATTGCAATACAGGGACAGAAACACTGGTATCTGGGATGAAGTTTCAATTTCTGTTACTGGAGTGAGTTCTTATTTTTGGTTTTGTTCATATTTTAATCTTCAATATATCACCAGTGTTAAATATAGACCAGAAAGTGGATAATTTTCATGGTTCTGTTTTTTTATGTTGTATCTAGTTTTGTTTCTTGCATAAAAGTAGACAAAGTTATTTCCTTTGTAAATAAGTCCAATGTTGATTGTGTTATGTGGACAACATTTTTATGTGTGGACGATGACTTTCACTTGATTTATTTATTTTCGTGAAATTGATATAACCTATCTCACTCCTATATGTAAGTGATCTAGGATTTATGAAGTTTTCTGGAATGTGGTACATATGAACTCTCTGTCATTTACTGTCTTTTGGTCTGCAGCCAGTTAAAATAACTGATCCACACTTGGTCTCGTCATTTTTCGATAACTACAGAAGAGTATACCTGCATTCTACTGTTGAATTGGAAAACAAAAGTTCATGGATTGCAGAGTGCACATTGACACTCCAAGTGACAACTGAGCTGGAGAAAGATGTTTTATTGGTTGAAAATGTCCATAGTGAGGAGCTTTCAATTCTTCCCGGAACAACTAAACAGCATACAATTTCGCCGGTGAGTCTGCCTACTTTCTTGAAGCGTTCATTTTCTGATCCTTGAACTCTTTCCTTCTGGATGAGGAAGTTATGTGACACACACAAGCAAATGCTGATTGCTTCTACCATCTTGCTTCTTTTTTCACAATTTCTCAGACTAATTAATATTCGTGGAATGCTATGCTATAGGCCTTCTTTTATAAACCAAATTTATGGTGGCCAAATGGAATGGGCAAGCAGTCCCTATACAATGTTGTTATAACAATTGATGTTAAGGGCTTTGGTGAATCTGATTCCTGGAGTCATTTATTTGGATTTCGCAAGATTGAGAGTGTGATTGACAATGCCACTGGTGGGAGGTATGTGACCTCTTTCAAACTTTGCATTTGCATCCATCAAATAAACTGAAAAACTGACTTAGATGTTCTCACTTCCCAGACTGTTCAAGGTGAATGGGCAGCCCATTTTCATACGTGGTGGCAACTGGATATTGTCAGATGGGCTATTGCGACTTTCAAAGAAACGATATATGGCAGACATCAAATTTCATGCTGATATGAACTTTAACATGATCCGCTGCTGGGGTGGTGGTTTAGCAGAGAGGCCAGAATTCTATCACTACTGTGACATCTATGGCCTGTTGGTAAGCATATAAATTTGTTCATTGTGTTTTCATGGAAAAGAATAAAACACCAGACTAGTTTAGGGGAGAAACAGCTAATTAAATGTTTCCTCGCAAATTCTAGAATTGTATGGAGTGCATGTCTGAGAAGTTTTATTCTCACATTGTTGAGTATGTTGCACATAATTGAATACGTTTGTTACAAAGTTCTAAGATATGTACTCAAAAATGTACAGCAAACGCAGAGTTTCCAAAAAATTATAATCAATAGTCAGAGGGGCTCCACATGATCCTAACCTAATGGTAGCTCATGTTTCAGAATTTTTATCGCCCAAAGTTGAATTAATATCAAATTTAATAGACTTCAACACCATCACATCAAATGGTTATGATCATAGCGATTATTAACTTTAAGTTTTGAACATATAGATAGAAGAACGAAGCGTATATGCAACAAGAAATTAAATCATATCATGGGGTGCTATTTCAGAAATTACATTTGAGTTCTATTAAATTCGAAAGGAACCAAGGATGCTATTGAGTGTAACAATCTATGACTGCTTGAGCCTGAGGAATTTTTTTTGTAGGTTTATTCTTTAACTGAAATAATAAATAAATCAAGCTATGTCAGTATGTCTGGTTGTACAGATTAACGAATTTTGAATTATGCTCTTAATTTTAATGATAGAAAATGATGCTGGAGCGCATTTCATTTCAGTAGTTTGTTGAAAGGGACTGAATATGCAAGCAAGTTCAAGCCAAAGAAAAAGAAAAGCAGTTTATGGGGATTTCTGAACTTGCCAAATTGAATTATATCAGAAGTGTTTGAGTATTTTACTAGAAAATGTGTTGGATCATAGATTAAAAGCAAGCAGAAAAACTGTGAACAATGGCGGATAAATACTTGTAATTATTAAGTAAGAACAAAGGCCACTTCACAGATCTTGAACTTCTTCTCATGAAGATTATGAACCATATAACTTTAGCAACTTTGAAATCATACCAGTTTCTTACTTTACAATTAAACTTCTGCAACTTTTTTTTAAGTTGTCTTTGCTTTATCTAATTACAAAAGGAAATGCATTATTCATTTCTTATAAATGAAAGCTGTTTGTGAAACCCTTAGGTCTAAACTAAGGTCTGGTTCTTGCATCGATTCAATTTGGCTCTATGTTGTCACGTTGGTTGTTTACATATGCAAGTGGTTGGCTAGTTCATGAAAGTGACGTTCTTGTCATAGGGATTGTTCTCACTAAGATGATATAATGAAAATTCCCTTGAAAAATTGAATATTGATCATGTGAGTTATTGGAGATGAACATGACCTCAATTGAAAGCAGAGTAAAAAATTGTTTATCGCAGCATCCAAAAACTGTGTATATTCCAAACAAAACAGTTGTGCCATGGGTTTGTCTTATTTTGTTTCCTGGACTGAAAATCAAATCTTTCTTCACTAGACTCAAATACATATATATGCTTTAGCCCTCTCAAAGGAACTACCAATTACACCATGAGCTTGAAAACATTTCAAATTCATTGTGTGTGTATAAGAACCTAGGATTATTTTCAGATAAATGAATTTTCTAGTGCAGTGCAGGTGTGTTTAAAAATTTGTATCTGTATTATAATGTTATAATTTACAATTCCATTTTTTCATTGTGAATTTGCAAACTTGACCTTCTGATATATTTTTCTGAATAATTTTCTTTACATTTACTTCTTCCTTGTATTCTCTCTGAAGTTACCTTCTGACTTGTTTTACTATTTCTGTCAGTATATATTTAAAGCCATTATACTGTGACCAACTTTGTAGCTTCTTTTGCTGTCCATCAATTTATTGATTATTGAATACAATTGTCATTGGTTATTCATGGATAAGGTATTTGAACCCTTCATATATAAATATTTCGCATCATATAGGTGTGGCAAGAGTTCTGGATTACAGGAGACTGTGATGGTCGAGGTATACCAGTTTCAAATCCTAATGGACCTTTGGATCATGATCTCTTCTTGTTCTGTGCAAGAGACACTGTTAAGCTTCTTCGGAACCATGCAAGTCTTGCCCTTTGGGTGGGTGGCAATGAGCAAGTCCCACCCAAGGACATTAACACTGCTCTACAGAATGACTTACAGCTCCATCCCTTTTTCAGAACTGAAATACCTAAGTCGGAAGAAGATCTACCCTTAAAATCTGATCAAGACCCAAGTCAATATTTTGATGGGACTCGTTTGTATGTCCAAGGGTCAATGTGGGATGGATTTGCTAATGGGAAGGGTGACTTTACTGATGGTCCATATGAAATACAAAATCCTGAAGATTTCTTCAAAGATGATTACTACGAATATGGATTCAACCCTGAGGTTGGATCTGTGGGGATGCCTGTTGCGGCAACCATTCGAGCTACCATGCCACCTGAAGGACAGGAGATGCCACTCTTCAAGAAACTTACTAGTGGATTCATAGAAGAGGTTCCCAACCCCATATGGGATTATCATAAATACATACCATACTCAAAACCAGGCAAGGTCCATGATCAAATAGAAATGTATGGGCACCCAAAGAATCTCGATGACTTTTGCCAGAAGGTCAACTCAATATGGCAGTATTTTCCTTGTCAACCTTTTTTCTTTTTTTCTTTTTTTTTTTTTTTTGAATGAGCTTATGGCAATTTCTTTACACTTCCTGTCATGTTTTCAGGCACAACTTGTTAATTATTTCCAATACAGAGCTCTCCTAGAGGGTTGGACTTCTCGAATGTGGACTAAATATACCGGTGTATTAATCTGGAAGACACAGAACCCCTGGACAGGCCTCCGAGGTCAATTTTACGATCACCTTCATGACCAAACTGCCGGTTTCTATGGTTGTCGCTGTGCTGCAGAACCTGTTCATGTCCAGCTCAATCTGGCCTCATACTTTGTTGAGGTAAACCTAATTGTTATCAACAACCAATCCATTTTTCCTCATAGTGCATAAATTTATAAATATATGTATTGACAGGTTGTAAACACTACATCAGACGAGCTCACAGATGTATCAGTAGAAGTGTCGGTGTGGGATCTGGATGGATCATGTCCATATTACAAGGTAACTGACAAAATCTCGGTGCCTCAGAAGAAAGTGCTTCCGATCATTGAAATGAAATATCCAAAATCCAAGGATGCAAAGCCAGTCTATTTTCTTCTTCTTAAGCTTTTCAATTTGTCAGACAATACTGTTCTGTCAAGGAACTTCTACTGGCTTTATCTATCTGGCAATGATTACAAGCTGCTGGAGCCATATAGAAAGAAGAAGATTCCACTCAAGATAACTTCTCAAGTTATTGTGTCAGGTTCTTCCTACAAGATTGAAATGCATGTCCAGAACACGTCAAAGAGCTTGCATTCCACTAATATTGGTTTCAAAAGAATGGAGTCTGAGAAATACATAGTTGATTATGACATAAATTTGGCTGATTCTAACAAGAAAGTTAATCCAGGAAACAAGCAGACCAACGGGTTGAATAGAATTTGCAGAGATCTATTCTCCAGATCAAGTAATTCCTCGAAAGTGTTTCTGATGAAGGGAGCTGACTCCGGTGTTGCTTTCTTCCTTCATTTTTCAGTTCATGCTGCAGAAAAAGCTGCAGAAAATGAGGTTGATACAAGAATCTTGCCTGTACATTACTCAGATAATTATTTTTCACTTGTACCAGGTGAAACATATCCTATCACCATCTTTTTCGAGGTACCGAAGGGTGTCACACCACGTGTTGTTCTCAATGGATGGAATTATGATGAAGAACATTCGGTTTTATGAGGCCCTGAGAACAACATTGTGTGTATGTCTTCTGAATACTTGTTATCTTCGTTGTGCGTAATGTTGGAGACATTTATCGGCTTTGAGTCTCGAGTCGTTCTTGTTTGTACGATGAAAATGTTTTCTGTTTATATTTCCTTGTATTTTTAACAGCATTGTAAAAGTCGGATCGTAATAAGGGCTGAAACTTGCCCAGGTTTCACGTATTGTCTATAATTTATATTGTCTAATTGTCAGCTGTTCTGTACAATGCTATGTTCTTCCCATTTGACATACAAGCAGACTGTTGGCTAAAATCTTAGTAATTTATTAATATCAATTAGGCTTTCACTGGCGGCCTCTTTTTAAATTCTATTTTACTTGTTATATGTTTTAATGTTTTAATTTGTGTCTATTTATATAACATCTTTTTTGCAATGCATGCTACTATAAAAGTGAGAATTTCTTCTATTTTAATTTAAAAATTTATAATTTTTCCACTTGAGTCAATTATTCTGTTTTCTAGATAAATCCATGATTTATTTATTAAAATTAATATATATATGTATATATAATAAAATATGTATTTGCCTATATATATAAAATACAAGATAAAAGCCAACACAGAAAATGCTTGATAACAATATGTAATTATTTTCTCTTACCAAGCAAATAAGTGGAAACCGATGGCACCTTAACCTATTAGCACCAGTTACCTTACGTGCACTCTGGTGAAATCTCATATTACACCGGGTGAGATAGTTCTGATACGTGGTTTATCTAGTTTTAAATTAAAATATTTTTTTTGACTCTTTTTTTTTTCTTGTATTAAAAAAAATGACATATTGATTTTTTAGCATATTGGCACTAGATTTTTTTTGTGATACAAAGGACGTGTTTGTTTGACTTCATTTTAGAGTGAAGTTGCTGAAGTGGAGACTTCCAAGTCACTTCCGTACGTTTGGTTGACTAAGGTTGGGGCCGAAGTTGTTGATGTGACATCTCCAAACCAGTGCCACTTCCCCATTCAACTTCAGCCAAAAAAAAAAAACCGAAATCCACTTCACCTCATTTTTTCACTTTTCACTGAAGTGGCCCATCAATTTCATAAATAAAAAAATTCACAAATTTAATATACGATTTAAATTTGTTGAATAAGTAAATAAACAAACCCGCATTTCTTAAATTAGGAAATAATCATGAAAATTATCATGAAATTATCGAACAAAATTGAATAAAAAAGTTTAAATAGAATAATTAAACTTTAATCATGAAATTACAAATTTAATAAATAAAATTGAACGAAATTTACATCACATTGAAAGAATAAATAAATAAACATTTATCGAATAATTAAAATTTAATCATAAAAATACAAATTTAATAAACAAAATTTAACAAAATTTAGATTAAGTTAAAAGAATAAATAAATAAATGTTCAATTTATATCATGTTAAAAGATAAATATATAAACACTTTATTGAATAATTAAAATTTTAATCACCCACTTCACCTCTTACCAGACACCATGAACTATCGAAGTAACAACTTCCAGATTTCACTTCAACCAACCAAACATTAGAAGTAGTTACTGACATTACACTTTCAGTGATAACCAAACATACAAAAATCCACACTTTTATTTGAACTACCCACTTCAACTGAAATACCACTTTTAGAAACTCACTTCCCAGCGAAACGGGTTCAAAGCAAAGAGTGTGGTATATTTGGAAAACCAATATATATATATATATATATATATAACACCATTTCTAATGTTGTATTTTGTTTGTCACCAAAAAGAAGGAAGCATAATTTTCATTTTTCACTTTTGGAAAAGCGGACTTTCCACTTCCACAATTTCCTGAGTTTGGAAAACAGGGCTCCATCTCTTCCACACTTCCGGGAAGTGAACATACTCTGAAAGGACCTCTCCTTGAATAGAAACTCATTCCTCCTCCTTAAACCCTAGAGCTTTGCTTCTGAGATTCGATCATCGCATAGCAATGGCATCGGCGTTGATGAGAACGAGGGCGTTGAGGTCGGCCCTCTGCCGAGCATACGCGTCCCTCGCCGTTGGCGCCGACCTCGTCTCCGCTGCCCCCGGCGTTGCCCTCCAGAAGGCTCGGTCCTGGGATGAAGGCGTCTCTTCCAAGTTCTCCACCACTCCTCTCAAGGACATCTTCAAGGTTTCACCTTTTCAACTTCTATACACTGCTTCCTGTTTTGAAACTATTGGTTGTTGTTGGTGTTCATGTCCTTGTGTTTTTTGTTCCCTTTTCTTTTGCAGGGTAAGAAGGTTGTCATCTTTGGATTGCCTGTGAGTTCGTCTGTCCTGATTTCCTATTTGTATGTGTTTTTTGAATTTTGTTTGTTGAACTATATGATTTCACTGGTGAAGCAGTGGTTTTGTTTCTTCTTTAATTAGTGTTTTATTCTTTTGCTTTGTTGTGGTTGATGTTTTCTGGTTTCTCGGATCATTTGATTGATGAAGCCCTTGTTTAGAACAAAATGTAGTTTGGTTAGGATCAAACTAGGTGATTTTGTTTTAAATTTGATATCTTTCTAAGGTATTCTGGGTTGGCTGTCAAGTGGCTTGGTCATGGGAAAGCTTGTGGTCGGTTTGAATATTTTAAGCAGGTTTAAGCATGGCATAGTTGCTTAACAGTTTTAAAGGCATACAAAAGAATATAACTTGTTTTGTTTCTTCATTAATTAGTGTTTTATGCTTTTTCCCCCTCCATTTTGTTAGATGCTTGCCAGTTTCTTGGATTAATTGACAAATGAAACCCTTGTCTACAACAAGATTGAGTTTGGCTAGGATCATTAGAGGCAATTTCTGTTTTGAATTTGAGATTTTTTATGAAGTTTTTAGATGTGGAATGTGACTGAATTACCTGGCTTGGTCATGTGAAAGCTTATGATCCGTTTGAGTTTTTTAAGGTTGCTTTATCATGGTGTTGGCCTTTAATAGATTTTAAGACATACAGAAGAATATAACTTGTGTTGAATTCAACACTGATGTCTTATGTATCATTTTATGGTTATTGACTGTTAGTGTAGCTATAGATGGAAAGGTTTCTTCTTTGATTATTGCATTTACTTATTTCTTTTATTATGGTTTTTTGTTTTCTTGTAATCTTTTGAATTTTTTATGTTATAAATTTTGTGAATTAATATATTGACATCAACTTGAGGCTTGCACTAGAATGTCTGAAGGCATGGAAACACTAAGAGGCAAATGTTGTTGAAGGATCAAAACCAAAATTAACCTTGCACTTTATGGAAATTATTAAATGTGCATTGCTCTTCTTTTCTCTGAAATATATAGTATATAGGCCTTCCAAATACACTGCCTCATTGTTGTATGTGAGCTATTATGCTCGACTTCAGAGACCTATTTTGATTGAATGGTTTTAAAACGAGAACGTTTATTATTTTTTTTTTCTAAAGAATGGAGAAAAAAATATTCTTTTCATCCTTCTAGCGTCCAAGTGTAAATTATAATAGGCCAACTTCATATGGCTTTATCTATCTAGAACTGTGTTGATATAAATAAGTAAGCTGAAATGGTGTGGCTAGAAATTATACTGCTGTTTGAGAAAGTGCTTACGTTTGCCTTTATTTTCTACTGGTTTCCTGTCAGGTTTCAAAACCATTCCATAATTCATTCCAGACTCTTATCTGTTGATGTTATTTTACACTTTTTTTGGTATCCACTGTAATTTTTGGTTTGTATGTAGAGATACCTATGGTATTGCAGACTTGCTATTCTGCATTAGACTTTCTTTTTTTTCATATTTTTTAGGTTTTGAATATGCCTTCGTTTTTTATTGTATCTTATCTTCATTATGCTATTTTTCATGATCGATGAGTGAATGCTTTAAGCTGAGTTTACAGGGAGCATTCACGGGTGTTTGCTCAACACAACACGTTCCAAGCTACAAGAACAACATTGACAAGTTTAAAGCTAAAGGGATTGATTCTGTGATTTGTGTTGCTGTTAATGATCCTTATGTTTTGAACGGTTGGGCAGAGAAACTGCAAGCCAAAGAAGAAGTAAGTATTTTATTTTCTCCTAAACTCTTTGTTCTACAATCCCTTGCAAATTGAATTTCCATATATAGTAGAGTGATTTATATCTGTTGCTTATAATTTTTCAACAGTCAATAAGCATGATTGGGATTTTTTCTGTTAATGTCCTTTTTGATTGATAATGTAAGAGGGAATGATCAATGTATTGATAAGAATGATTACAAATATATAGGAAGGAAGAAAGAGTATACGTATATATATATACGTATAATACATGTATGTACAAGGAACCCTAACACACCCCTTCAAACTCACGGTGGGTCATAAACCGAGAGTTTGCCTATTAGAAATTGGAAACGAGAAATAGTATGTGATTTAGTGAAAAAATCAGCAAGCTGGTGGGCGGAGGTAACATAAGGAAGACGAATGGTGCCGGCAAGATAGTGATGACGGACAAAATGAAGAGCAACCTCAAGATGTTTGGTGCGTTCATGAAACACTGGATTAGCTGCAATTTTGATGGCACTCTGGTTGTCACAGTAGATAGGAGTGGGAGCAGATATAGAGACACCAAAGTCCATCAAAATTTGACGCAACCAAAGAACCTCCTTGGCAGTGGAAGACATAGCACCATACTCAGCCTCAGCAGTGGAAAGAGAAACGGTGGATTGTTTCTTGCTTTTCCAAGAGATAAGAGAATCACCAAGGAAAATGCAGAAACCAGTGGTAGAGCGGCGATCAATAGAATCACCTGCCAAATCAGCATCACAATAGGCACGGAGCTCTAAGGAGGACGTGGCAGAGAAAAACAGAGATCGAGTGAGAGTACCACGAAGATAGCGTAGAACTCGAAGAAGAAAGAGTGTAATGAGTAGAGCGAGGAGTACTCACAAATTGACTAAGAACTCGAACAGCATAAGCAATGTCGGGTCGAGTGATAGTCAAATAAACAAGAGCTCCAACAAGTGCGCGATAACGAGTGGGATCAACTAAAAGTTCTCCATCAGTAGAGGAGAGACGATGATGCAGCTCAATAGGAGTAGAAGCAGTGCGGAGATCAGAGATGCCAGCCCGTCGAAAAATATCATAAATGTATTTCTGCTGAGATACCAAATAACCACGTCGTGAATAAGCAATCTCAAGACCCAGAAAATAACGGAGAGGGCCAAGATCTTTCATCTGAAACTCGGTGTGTAACCTCTATTTCAAAGAAAGAATAGTATCAGCATCATCACCAGAAATAACCATATCATCAACATAGAGAAGAAGAATGGTGAGACCACGAGAAGTCTGTCTAGTGAAAAGGGCATAATCATGAGAGCTCTCGTAAATCCAAGTGCAAGAACCACATCATGGAAACGCTCAAACCGGGCGCGAGGAGCCTGTTTGAGTCCATAAATAGCCCGACGTAGACGACGGACATGCTGAGAACAATGTGAGAAACCCGAAGGAGGAGTCATATAAACCTCCTCAGAAATATCCCCATGTAAGAAGGCATTGGTCACATCTAACTGATAGAGAGGCCACTGACGTGCTGCAGCAATAGCAATAAGAATACGAACGGTAGTCAACTTGGCCACAGGAGTGAAAGTCTCCTCATAAAACCGCGAGCAACTAGGCGTGCCTTATAGCGCTCAATTGTGCCATCAGCTCGGGTCTTAACCCGATAAATCCACCGACAACTAATAGGAGTAACACCAGAAGGTAGGGGAACGAGATCCCAGGTATGCATGCGCTCAAGAGCCCCAAGTTCCTCTCGTCATAGCTTGCCGCCAATGGGAGTGCCGAACAGCCTCACGATATGACTCGTGGCTCATAATGAGTATGAATAGCAAGCAAGAAAGGTCCGAAAAGGGGGTGTAAGTAGAAGAGAGAGATAGAGCATACCGAGCTGGAGGATGACGAACACGATCTGGGTAACGACGGGGGATAGCAGGAGCATCCTCAGGAGAGGCAGGAGCTGGCGAAAGAGCGGGAGAATCACCTAAAGTATCAGAAGAGGTAGTGGGGTATGTAGAAGAGGAAATGATGGGGGGAGGTGGGGAAGCGCCAATGAGATCAGGTGAAGCGGTGTGCGGAGTCGGGGAGGCGAAGGGAAGATAAGAGGCAGGCAAAATAATAGAAGGTAGAGGGGTAGGAGAAGAGAAAGTCTTAAGGATAGAATACTCTTGAGAAGGAGAAGAATAGAAGGGTGTGTCTTCAAGAAAGGTAACATTACGAGAGATACGAAGACGACGAGAAGTAGGATCATAGCAACGGTAACCCTTATGTTCAGAGCTGTAGCCAAGAAAAATGCACATTGCAGAACGTGGAGAGAATTTAGTTCTCTCAATTGAGGGTAGTAGAACGAAGCGCACACATGACCAAATATGCGAAGATGACCATAAGAAGGCGGAGAAGAGAAAAGACGCTCATAAGGGGTAAGACCAGAAAGAGCAGAGGAGGGTGTTCTATTGATGAGATAGATAGAAGTGAGAACAGCTTCAGCCCAAAAATGTTGGGGAACAGACGAGGTAATAAGAAGAGCACGAGTAGTGTCAAGAATATGGCGATGCTTGCGCTCAGCGACACCATTCTGAGCGGGTGTATAAGGACAAGACTGCTGGGAAAGAGTGCCGTGAGAGGAAAGTAAGGCACGAAAGGATGTAGAGAGGTACTCTTTAGCGCCGTCGGTTCAAAGAATTTTAATCCGATGACCGAACTGAGTATGTATCATTTGTGTGAATTGAGAATAAATGGTAAATACTTCAGATCGAGAGCGCATAAGATATAACCAGGTATAGCGAGAAAAATCATCAATGAAGCTTATGTAATAAGAAAATCCAGAGAGAGAAGAAGGAGCAGGTCCCCAAATATCAGAATGAACTAAGTCAAAGGTAGAAACAGATAATGATGTACTAGAGAGAAAAGGAAGCGCCGATTGTTTAGCAAGTTTACAACCCGTACAAGCAGATAAGGAGACTGAGCCAAGATGGCCTGAACTAGTTAGGAGTTTTAGACGATCTTTAGATACATGACCTAAACGAGAATGCCAGCGATCTAAAGAACAAGCAGATGCAAAAATAACGGGATTACAAGTAGAGGGAGAAGAAGATACAGGAAGATGAAGAGAGTCTAGGTGATAAAGCCCGCCAACTCTACGCCCGGTCCCAATCCTCTGGCCTGTAAGATGGTCCTGCACAGAACAGTCAGAAGAGGAGAAGGTAATAGTTAATCCATGATCAGTGAGCTGACTGACAGAAATAAGATTTAAAGCTAAAGTAGGAATATGATGTACTGTGGGAATAGTGAATGAAGAAGACTGAAGGTGACCGAACTGCGTGACAGGAAGAAGACTTCCATCAGCAGTTCGAACACTAGAAAATGGTTGAATGCTAGAAAGGTTAACTAGGGTGGTAGCATCCGCAGTTATATGATGAGTGGCACCAGAGTCTAAAATCCATGAGGAAGAAGACATACCAGAAGCAGCAGACATGACAGAAGAGCTGGACTGCATAGCACGCTGCATAGCATGAATTTGTGTACCATTCTTTGTAATTGGAGCCATTTAATTTGACATCAACCGGAGTAAGAAAATTAGGAGAAGCAGAAGAGGTCATTTTTTTTTTTTTTTTTTTTTTAATAATATATATATATATAATTAGATAATTATATAGAGAAGCATATGTTTGTCTGGAGTATAGATTCCAGACAGCAGCACGGGCTAATGTTGGAGTGCTAATGTTGGGAATAGCAGCTGAAAGGTTTGTACTGATGAGATTTTTTTTTTTTTTTGTGAACAGTACTGATGGTTTTTTTTTTTTAATAATATATATATATATATATATAATTAGATAATTATATAGAGAAGCATATGTTTGTCTGGAGTATAGATTCCAGACAGCAGCACGGGCTAATGTTGGAGTGCTAATGTTGGGAATAGCAGCTGAAAGGTTTGGACACGAAACCCAAAGATCGCCGGAGAGAAGCTGAAGCGACCGGAGCTGGCAGGCGGCAGGGCTGAGAGGGACGCAACGGCAGCAGCAGGGCGACGGCGGTACGCAGCGGCAGCGGCATGGCGGCACGGCGGGACGCAATGCGGAAAGCAGCTGGCGAAGCAACGGGGGCAAGGCGGCGGCTGTGCGCGGACTGTGCGCGGCAAGGCGGCTGTGGAGAGGCAAGGCGGCGGCAAGGCGGCTGTGGAGCGGCTTAGGCGGGCGGAGAGGCTGGGAGCAACGGGGGGTTGGTTGTGGAGGCTGGGGAGGAGGCTGCCGGAGTTCAGACGAGATGAACGGAAGCTGGCGGAGAGGTTGCCGGCATTATTACCGGAGTAACCTAGCTATCTGATACCATGTAAGAGGGAATGATCAATGTATTGATAAGAATGATTACAAATATATAGGAAGGAAGAAAGAGTATACGTATATATATACGTATAATACATGTATGTACAAGGAACCCTAACAGATAAGTTCTTTAGTGTCAGTACAAAACCTTTAGGCATAGAGTAGCAAGTTCCTACAAGTGATTTGGTGAAATTTTGCTGTACATACACTCATGTGTGTGTATTTATATATGTTTGTTTTCTATGAACATCCAAGTTTTGCAGTGAAGAATCAAGTCTGATCCACTCAAAAAAAACAAGTTGACCCAACTAGCTAATGTGTTTATAAACATTATTATCACCCCTCTTGACCCGTTTAAATCATTTAACTCATTTGACATGATTTAATTAGTAATAAATAAATATTTATAAAATCTTTTACGAGTTAAATTTCACAATGGTATCATCTTACAATATTTCACAAATTATTTTTTTATACACTAAAAATATTAAAATCAATATAATTATTTATCATATAGTGGTTACAAGGGTCATTAACTGGGTTGGCGGTTAGACCTGTGAGAAAAACTCAAGGTCAAGAAATGGGTCAACTTGTTCAGGCCCATGCTGAGTTTAACATTCGTGAGGTCATAGCTTGAATTTGGGTTATATATATATATGCAGTACTATTTTCTGTGCCCAAAAAAAAAAGTTGTTTTACTCATTTATCTGTGCTTTCAGTTATTCGGGTTATAATGGAAGTGCATTACTAAATAAACAAACAAACAATTATTTTAATAATTCTTTTTTTTAATATTTAGCCGATGAAAAATATAAGAACAAATAAGTGTATGTCATCAAAACCATCAAGATTAAAAAAAATGAAGAAAAGAAAAAGAAAAGATGTACTATGTTCTTTTGCTTATTGAGGTTTTCACTGTTTGAGTGTGACTGAGGGCCTGAGGTTGTGGTTGTGGAAATTGGCTCAATTATCAATTTGGTTGAAATTTGATTAATCAATGTTATTTATTAAAATTTGAGTGGCGCTATATTTACATACTAGGTTATTGAATAGATTTCCCAAATGATGTGATCATCCACATCATTCTTTATTTTCATAAAATTCAAATTCAAATTATGTAAACCATAAACTCTAAAAACTATAAAATATTTTAAAATACTAAATCTAAAAACCTAAAACCCTAAACGCAGATACCATAAAACCCTATATTTAAAATTCTAAAACCCTGAACTCTAAACACTAAACCCTTAATACTAAATTCTAAATCCTAAACCCTGGACCCTAAATGGTAAACCGCAAACCCCTGCCGGAGGTTGTGATTTACTATTTAGGGTTTACGGATGAGTTTCTGGTTTATTATTTACGGTTTATGGTTTAAGAGAGAGAAAGATTAGAAAAGAGAAAGAGTGGCATGGGTGATTCACGTCATTTGGAAAAGTTATCGGTGAACCTATTATGTAAAAATATCATTACTCTTAAAATATTGAATGTTTTGAAATATATTAATGCCATATTATGTAATTTCTGGTTTTGGTTAATTAGATATTTAAATTATTAGCTAATAAGATATATTAATTTGGTTATGTCCGGAAACCTTTTCAAAAAATATAAAATAAAGTAAAATAAAAAGTAAATAATTAAGAAAAAGGATTTGGTTTGTTTGTTTATTTAGTTAATTAAACTGTTTGCAGACACATACATAATATGAGCGCAGCCATTCATTGAGATAGTTGAACATATTAAGGATGCATGAGTTGAGGAACTTTTTGAAGTTGAACTTTACAACAACCTGTATTATGACTACTATCACCAGGCATCACAACATCTCTGATTGACTCCCTCTTAGCATTAACATCTCTACCAATTCTTGCTGTTTCTATCACTTCTTCTGATCCGATTTTTCCTTGAACCTACGCTATGGGAGCTCTTGCTATCCAGCCTTTTGTTGTCTGTTACTTTTGATATTGTTCAAATCAGCATGCTAATTTTCCTTTTTTTTGTTTTTCAAGCTATTCTTTTATGCTTATCTTAATCTATTGTGTGTTCTAGTTTCATGTGCCATATTTAAATCATAATCATTATATTCATCTTTCATAAAAGGTTCTGAGTAAGTTGAACCAGAAAAAGAAAGAGGAAAATAATAAATTGCTCATGACTTTGTTTAAGTGGTTACTCTAGGATATTTATTTGAAATTCGCTATCTTTACATTAACAAATAAAAGTGTTATTTTGGGAACAATGATGGATTTAACTTAGCAAAATTGCTAAAGATCAAGTGATTCTTTTTGGTTTGTTTAGTATCAACTAATTAGGCATAAAGGGGGTGAAAGTAAATAATGCTAGGCTGCTCATCAGCAATTTTTATTGTTGGTTCTGAGGTGAGAAAATGGCTTTTTGGATCTTTTCAGTATTTTTTGCATGTTGCCTCAATGCAAGTTTATTGATAGGTAACTTGTGGAGGAACCCAAAAACCCCACCAATTAAATTATGTTGAAAAGATAATGAGGCAAATATAAATTTTCTGAAGTAGGCATGCTCTCCGTGACGGAGAAAGCTATTTAGATGTGTGCAAACTGGTCTTCAAGGGATGTATTGGATGCTTAGCAATGTTTAATTGGGTGCCTTCTTTCATGAATGCATAGATTTTGTTTCGAGCAGATTTAGGTTCTTACTTCCAAAATTGTTGTTTCCAAGCTGATGATGTTGGTTTTCACAGATTGAATTTTATGGTGACTTTGATGGAAGCTTCCACAAAAGCTTGGATTTAGATTTAGATCTCTCAGGCGCATTGCTTGGCCACCGTTCTCAAAGGTGTGTCCTACTATGGCTGATTTGTTATTTGAAATGTATTTGATTTGTTTTCTAGTGAGTAAAATAGCATCTCTGTTTTGCACATCAAAACAGTCTCTGATACATAATTTGAGTAGGACAGCACATAGCCTATCAAACATAGAAAACAGAAATTAAATTTGGAAGACAACCACATAGATATATTAAATCAAAAGACAAATTTGTTCTGTGATAAGTATCGCATATTCAAATAGTCATATTTCCCATATCATCGCATATTGCTCATTTTTATTTATTGAAAATGTGGTATTTATCCTCCTTGGAGGATAGGAAATTGAAAGAAATATAGGTGCATCAATTCTGTTTCTACTTCCTAGCCCCATCGCCCCAGAAGTTGTTGCCTCTTTACATTGTACTCTTGATGGTGTGTGTTTTCCATCAGCAGTCTTCTTTTCAGTTGTGAACTCACTAGAACATTGTTGAACATTGTTTGCATGGTCTGCAAGTCACTTCGTAACTTTTATTGTCAGCCTTAGCAAAGTTCTGAATTAAAGAATTTCAAATGGAAAAACACGCTTTTCTCTCATACTGTTTTATTTGCTATAAATCCTATTTTTTATTTTGGTAGGTGGTCTGCTTATGTTGTTGATGGAAATGTTAAAGCTCTTAATGTTGAGAAAGTGCCGTCAGAATTCAAAGTTTCCGGTGGAGATGTGATTTTGGGCCAGATTTGATTTTGATCTCAACATAAGCTTCAAAATTTTCTATGCTCCCAAATTCACGAGAATGATCCCCGCTAAATAAGTGAACTTTATATTCGAAGTTGCTCGTCGAAGTGCGTTTCTAAATAAATGATTTTCTATGTGTAAAAACTTAGTTGTTTTTCTATGAGGAGAATGCATGACTGCTTTTTATGGAATGAATTCAAGCTTATGGATGTTGATGATAATGATGATGATGATGATGATGATGATAGTAGTGATGATGTCCTGCAGCTTCTTGCAGATTGATTACAATTTCAGAAGGCATTTCACTATCTGGTAAGATCTCCATCTCTGTCTCTATCTCACTTGATCTGGATCCAAATTTTTATTATCGTTTGCTTGTATTTGTCTCAAATCCAGTGGATCAAGCATTGAAGAAATGTATAGAGATAGTTTGAGAACAAATGAATGAATGAATGAATGAATGAGGTGTCTAAAATTGCTTGAAGTGTGTCCTGCATTCAACTTGCTTCCCTGTTCGGTATTTAATCCCCAACAAGTAAAGGGGAAAAAAGAAGAAAAGAGGTTGTAGGATGAAGAAGAGACCAAGGATGAAGATTGAGATGGAAGAAGAGAAATAGAAAACCATGTGTGAAGATAAATGGAGGCCAAGGGGGTGTAGTCCATTGGTTCCACTGTATAAAGTGTTATTGTGAGAATTTAAGAGCTCCGAGTTCAAGTCGATGCAGTGGTGGTAACAACTCTCTCGTTGTGAATGCAGGTTTGTAATCCGAATGTTGTATTGTTGAGTGAAGGGTGCACGGACTGGTTGATCAAATTCTTGGCCTATGTGCATGTTTCTAACTGTATATGCAATTGTCGCATCGGAGAAATAGGCAAAGTACGAAGATAAAAGGTAAAAAAAAAGAAGAATGAAATGACAAACATGGAAGCCATGGATAGAGATGGTGAAGAAGGAGAAGGTGACGTAGATAGAAGAGAAGTAGCCATGATATAACAAAGTCATGCCATTATTTTCCATTTGGCAACCTTAGCCCAAGTAAATCAAAGTGAACGCTGAATGCAGGACGCAAGGATTGTTAATCCATGATTGTAATCATCAAAGACCAAAGTGCACCATATTGAATAGTACAATAACCAGTAGCATAATTAAAGATTTATTTTGTCCTAGACCTTTTTATCCTCCACAAATGACTACTAGCAAGGGCAACAGGGAGGATGAATCAATAATTTCCAAAATATGGAATTGAATTACAGGTTTTAAATTTTAACTTTTTTTTTCTTTTTATTTCAAAAGAGATTGAAAAATGGAAGAATTTTTTTGGGTATTTGAAAATCTACAGGGAACATGATGCCAGTCCCTGTTAATCAAACCTGTAAACTCCAAATAATTCTGGAAAGTTTTGTTAAAGGTGTATCCACAAAAGCATGTGCATTTCCTTTCTTGGTCTTCTACCCCCGGTCACTACGAGTCCCTGTTGATCACTGCAATAGGATGTGTACATTTATTTATCTCTTGACTCGAAATGGAGATCAATAAAAATTTACAATCACTGAATAATAAACTTTCGAAGATAAGCGACAAGTCTGAATATCGTAAAATATTTTCAACAACTACTCAAGGACATGCACAAAACCACCACATACTAAACTTTCCAAAGTCTGCTTTGATGAGGCAAACAGAGAATGAAAATTTTCATTTCCTGGTTTGAACTCAATCAACATCACATAATGTTAAATCCATGGACAACGGACAAAGACGATGGAGTTCATTATCAAGAATTTCGTCAAGATAGCATACAAAATGAATTAAGTTTTCAATCTTGTCAACTAACAACGCAAGAAGTTTCCTGATGTCGTGTTGATGGCTTAGAGCAAATTAAACCATCGTAATTTACCTCGCAATACAATCCTGAATCTCCAAAAAAAATTATGCCATGCGAAGACGGGCAGAAGGGAAGTGCTTCAAATGATAATTCACTAGATCAACCTAAAAAATGTAGAGAATTGTGTCAGTGGTAAATATGGTATTTTTATTTGATTGAACATAAGAAAGAAGGTTCATGAGTGTGGATACTTATAGATTTGGCCAATTCACTCGCTTTTTCGTCGTTGAAACCAAGAGTAGCCAGTATCTTATGACCAGCGGATTCTTTCTCAGACCATATACCGAGTAGCATATGTGTCGTTGTTATTTCTCCGTCTTTACCTGCATTTGGAGATGGTACAAATATACGGAAATCATCAATAATTAAAACCCATTCACAAAAAAGTAGGCAGTAAAGTCAGACATTTCTTCAGGTGTAGGATTCAATATTAAAAAGAAGAGAATAAAAGGAACTACAAGACCCTCGACTTTTCAATTTGATGTTTTTTCTTCTTAGAATTCTCAATGACTTACAAGAGCGATAAAGTCGAAAGGCACAGAAATAAATGAACAGCTATGACATTGGGAAATAAATGCCATGCATGATTTTACTCCAAATAAGAATCACTCAAAGATCATCATAATGACAAACCAGCAAGTGACAAACAACAATGTTGTTCAGTATTGACGTTAACTAGGAGAAGATTTAACTCTAACATAGATGTCAGCCAAACAAATTGCAAGCAGAATTTAGTGAATATAGACTTCTAAAACCATATATTCAGAGGAAAATTATATTGTTAAACATTGTGGTCGATGTAAATCCTATTAACCTGATTTTATCTTCTCATCAACAGCCCAATCTAATGCCCTCTGAGCTGGTTCGGTCAAAGGTGGATGTTCCGGACTAAAAAAGTACAGGTCTGATTTTCCAAGCAATTTCACAGTTTCCTCTCGTGCTTTGAAAAGTGTGATTCCATTTGCTCTGAGAAACTTTGCTGCTTCACTAGTACCTATAACAAAGGCAATGGAGAACCACTCGATAAAAATATTACTGAAATGGCAGCAGTGAAATTGTAAAACAAATGATAATCGTTTTGAAAAATCAAATGCAAACTTTGGCGGCAGAACATTTAATATAGCATGTCTTCATTTAAAAAATCAACACTTTTCTAAGGCGGAAAATTTATTCACATAACATTAGTCAATCTCTAAAGAGAGGACGAAATATGTGCCTATAACTTCTTCCATTTTATTTCTGACATAGTGAAAAATTCTAACAGGTTTGACATGATAATAACATCTAGGCAGCTTTGAAAAGGGTTAATCAAAATGATAAGAACATTTGTTTTCAATCACAATTTAGCTGCTTGTGAATGACAACAAGCAACTTCCAAGTGAAACAAGTTTAAAAAGACCTAAAAAAGATCAGAGCTGACAAAAATCTTTAAGAGATGGTGTACTTCAGTTTTCAGTATAAAATGGGCATACTACAATGCGTAAATGCTAGTTGGCATGCAGAAAGACCTGCCTATGTTACCTGATATAAATTAAAGTTTAACTATGGCCAGCCTTCAAATTTTCACTCAATTAAAGTTTGAAGTAAAACAAAGATGGCTGTAGGAGCAATTAATATTATATAGAATCACATCCATCTGGCACGCTCAAGATGCACACAAAAAGATGGTAAAGATCTTTTTTCCTCTGTTGTTCCCATTGAAAATGTGCACAATAATTGATGTACTAGCAGTTGGAACACATAAGGTGGAATTATTCCCATGCAACGCTTAAACAGCAAATTAATACTCATACAAGCATTTAATAAGACACTTAGGTAGACCCTTCTACAAATCACAAAATAGTTTCCAGATAATGTACTTGGATACACAAGCAGAGAAGAAATTTCAATTAAATTCATGAACTTCCAAGCATACTTTTTTTATTGTTGCATGAATATAAGTTGATACTTTTGCAACTAAAGCCATTCTCATACTTTTGACAAGGGTGACCTAACATCATCCCCAATATTCCCATGTAAAATATAAAAGCACAAATGTCATATCTATCAGCACTTTCGCAGCTTCCTATCACTAATAAATTTCGCAATTTTTGCGCCCAGACAAAAACAAAGCCATAATGTTTCAAGAAAGAAATATAACACCCTTGTAGGACCTATCTATCCAAAATTTTTTCCATTTAACAGATATAACATTGCCATCACTAAGGTACCATTTCAGCATAGTTATTTCAAATGGTGCCATAGCCCCATAGCTCTAAATTACTCGTCCTGACCATTGGTATTGTGACTCTAGTCACAGACCTAACGACAATTATTGGCTCATTATTAACACAACCAAAATGGGTGAACTTAAATGTAAACAGCCAATAGTCTAAATGTAAGAGGAAAAAAGAAAAAGATAGTAGTTGATAAGTTGACTAGGTGTTGAATAAGATTGAGTTTCCTCATTGCAATGTCTACAGTCTCTACGCTAAGCTAGTTCCTTCAGGCATGTTAATGTAGCGAAATCTTCCCCTTTCTCACTATTTATAAGCCCAAACGCAGATATCAACAACAACCAAAAAAAAATAAAATAAAAGGCGGAAACTTAATCCACAAACATAAATATGACAAAGAGCAGTGCCACCCCAGAAACCACAGAAGTATTCAAGAATGTGACACAAATATGCAAACCCTCAAGTAAGAACTAAGATCACCGCATCATCACACAAAATTCACCTCATCTTTTCTAGATTCAGTTTCCATCGGGCAAGGCCACACTAAGCTAGTTCCTTCTGGCAAAGTTAAAACAAGAAAATATTCTCTTTCTGAGTATTTAAGTATCACTAAAAAGGGACCTTTATCTAAAAACAAAGATATGAGAAATAGCGAAGCAAGCTAAAAACTAAAGAATATCTACAAACAACGATGTGAAAAAAGGGAAGCAAACTAAAACCTGAAGTAGTACACGAGAATGAGACAGAAATACACTAAACCTCAACTATGAAATTTTAATAAGATGCCACAGTAGCACACATCTCATCACTTCTAGATACAACCTCATCCTTGCAAATGTCTACTGGCAAGTTAAACCATGAAAAACTTCCCTTTTCTGTGTATTTATGTATCCAAACATAGCAATCAACAAAATATCAAAAATAAAAAGGAAACTTTTATCTCAAAACAAGAACACCAGAAACACAGATACAACAAAGAACAACGTGCTACCCTAAAAATCAAACAAGCATTTAAGAACGAGACAAAAATATACTAACCCTCAACTAAGATCCCCATAAGAAGAGCCTCAGTTCCAGTGTTAGGGTATTTAAGCTTCCTAGCTTCAAGCTCCGCCATGCCAAACGACTTAATCGCCCTCGCAGACCACCTAATTCCCAAGACAAAACCCCAAAATTGAATCCCCAAACAAATAAACCCAAAAGGATCCATCCAACAAGAGGCAAATTGCAAAATATACATATATATAGTCTCCTACTTGGGGATCTTCTCCGCAGAGGCGGCGCGGTCCGGCTTTCTGAGAAAAAGATCAGAGCTTTCAACAAGGAAATAGAGAAAGGAAGCAAGATAAGAGTACAGATTTAAGGATTGGAGCTTACGCGGTGGGAAGCATAGAGAGGACCATGGCGGTGGCGCTACGGCGGGGAGTGAGGGAGAGCGGGCGCAGGGTTTTGAGGCTGCGGCGAAGAGGATGGAAGAGAAAGGAGGAGAAGTAGGGTTTAGACGGCGACGGGGAGAAGGAGGTCGGGATCGGGAGGGCAGAGAGAGGCCGCGCGGCCATGGCTTCTCTTCTTCTTTGTTTCTGGTTCTTCAGTGCTTCCTCTGGTTCGCTATCTTTTGAAGTATTTAGTTTAATAATTGTACGTAAAACTCTATTTGAAACCTCAATACGCGAAGTTGAGATGGCCGAGTTGGTCTAAGGCGCCAGATTAAGGTTCTGGTCCGAAAGGGCGTGGGTTCAAATCCCACTCTCAACAACTCCTTTTCATTTTTATATATTTTGTTTTATATATTAATGCAGTTAAATTTAAACTTTTTAGTTTACTATTAATAGCAAGATTAAATTTTTAATGGCATTAACTTCGTTGGCTTCCCAGAAGTAAAACAATATAATTTATTTTAATATTATTCTTTTCATAAAAAAATGTCTTCTAATGTTACCTATTTTCTAAATTTACCCAAGGATATGCCTATATTTACAACATTTTAATTTTTACCCTCGGTTTTTTAATATTTATAAATATATGCCATTTTAAACATTGTTCCATTTAAATCCCTCAAAATCCTTAAAATTCATCGAAAGGGTTTATATAATTTACATACATGTATGAATGTATAGTATTCTCCAAATACCTAAAATACTTTACAAAAACAATATATATCATCATTTATAAAATAAAAAAAAAAAAAAACTTTCCTTTTCTATCAAGCTGGTCTTGGGATTGATCCTATTATGTGATGTTATGGGTTCATGAAAAATAGATTTAAATTTAATGGCAACTCTTTCAATCAAACCGGTCCTTTTTTATATGGACCCAGTATCTAAACGTAATTGTGCCAAAAAAAATCTTTTAAGATTTTATACAATTACATATAAAATTATAATAAGAACAAATCCCTACTGTATATAATTATATATATATGGTATTATTTTAATAAATTAGATTTGCCGGATAAATAAAACCAATTGTTTTTTAAATCCCAAGATGTGCAAAAATCAAACAACATCCGGTTGGAATTAAACTAAGTTAATCTATTCATTAGGTTACATTTTTATTATTAATTGTTTCAAATTATTAATATCTGCTCATTTGTTAATAATCATATAAGACAATTTTCTAAATATTTTACTATTTTGTTTAATATAACGTGGATATAAATATAAGACTTAGTAGAGTCTTACATATAGAAAAGATGAGCAATATAACTGTAGTTTTACTTATGTTCAAGGAGTCCTCTCATAGTTTGTAATAAAAAATTTTTATTGAAAAGAAAAAAGTATTCACTAATTTAATTATAAATCAAATTAGTTGAGATAGTATTATTCCAACCTTCTAACTAGACATCTTCCAAAAAGCATTTTTTATGTATTTATTAAAAATAAATTTTCATGTTTTTTTTTGTTAAGAAGAACAAAACTTTTAATGGGCCCGCTAAACTAAGACAG
Source organism: Dioscorea dumetorum (assembly GCA_902712375.1). Lineage (NCBI taxonomy): Eukaryota > Viridiplantae > Streptophyta > Magnoliopsida > Dioscoreales > Dioscoreaceae > Dioscorea > Dioscorea dumetorum. The sequence continues at coordinate 2,027,501 of CACTHL010000561.1, read as the reverse complement.
GAGCGTGTGCATGCATCGACTGCGGCCTGTGGGGCCGCGCACACATGGGCGCTAGTACCACCCACAGTTCGTGCTCACAATTCTCAGACATGCACCCTCACCCCGAGGATTCGAACTCTCGCCACTTGCGAAGCGTCCTTACGGGGGACCCAAATGCCAATTGACCCAAATGCGGTTGACAAAAAAAAATTTTCATGTTGGTTGAAATGGTATTTATTGTCAGCATGAGGATATAATATTTTTTGAAAAATTAATTTTAATCATTTTTAAATGAAATACAAAAAATTATACATGATGTATAAATTTATAGCCTTTTATTTTTAGCATATTTCATATTAGTAATCATTTTATTTTTCGTAATAAATAAAAATTATGCTGAAAATTTTTTGGATGGTTTTCAATTATAATTTAATTCTATAACTTCTTCAATCATCATCTAATTTTTATTTATTTATTTTTTATTAATTCATGTTAATACAAAATTGCATTTATATATATATATAATTTAGTGTAAAAATGATACTAAAAAGCATAGTAAATTAAATTAATCTATTTATTAAGCTCTGCATAGCACTACATCCAGAAGACAAACATCAATACTAAGCCCAGCAGTCAGGACTTCTAACTGTTAAAAAAAAAGAAAAAAAATTAAAACCTAACTAACGGCCGTTTTCCAGCGAGCTACCAGTGAAGGGCTTGATGGTGAATCCATGTTATCTCCAGTAGAAGCAACAAGCCTCTGAACAAACGCCTCGATGCGTTGTCCGTTGGTCTCCGTCAGCAACCGTTTCCCGCCAAACGGCAACGTTTCCAACCCCCTCTCGTTAAGCATTTTTTCAGCAGCCATTTTCAGATCCTCCTTCTCCGTCAACGGCCCGTTTGCCTGCAATTAACGCCGTCAGTATTGATTTTTTGTTTCCTATGCAGATTTGTCCTTGTAAAATAGGTTATTTGTATACATATGGTTTCAGAATTTATGGCATACTTTTACATGAACATAGTTTGTAATTATGTATATACTAATTAAAATCATTTTTTCCCAAAAATAATTTTAAAATTATTTTCCTCATTACCTTATTTAAATTACCAAGATATATATATATATATATTACATATTTGTAAAACATTTGTTTATTAAATTTATTATTAGTAAGGGTTTGAGTGGAAAACGATAGCTTTATGAAGACAATTACATCTATACCCTTATAACAGTAGATAATGGCTAATATGTCCTAATCAAAATTTCAATTTACACACATACACTAACAAATGATACCATTTACTTGTGTAAGCGTCATTTTAAAATCCATTTAATCGACCATATAAATATTATAAAAATAATTTTTTACAGGGGTATAATATTTATTTAACAGATTATTTCAATTTTTAATTCGATTAAAATATCATAAAAAAACACAAAATTACAATATTTTCGTAAGTTCAAGTGTTCAACCCTCCAGAGAATATATTTGTAAATTTTAAAAATTAAAATGAACATTTTTGTATATATAACACCGAAATAAATATTTAAAAAAAAAAAAAAGGATTTACCTGAATACGGACGTAATCGGATGGATTCCAGCAAAAAGCATTACCAAGCATCTGATCGACTGTTCCCGAAACCCCATCAAGTACGATCCCAATCACGCCGGCGCCGGAGCAACGGCGGTACCCTCTCGGCGGCCGTGCCGGCAGCCCATTCCCAATTGACAGGACAACAAGATCTTCCACACCGGCGACGAAAGGGAACTCCCTCTTGTTGTGCAACACATGGGTCACCGCGGCCGCCGCCGGGTTATTCATCACCACCCCACCATCAATGGCGGCGCACGATGTCGTCCCGTCGATGGACACGAGCTCGCACGGCTTGAACAGCCCCGGCGTAGCCGCCGTCGCCCGGCAAACGCGCCAGAGCTCGAAATCGAAGCTCAAGGACTCGGAGGCGTCGGCGCGAGAGAAGACGAAGGGGGCGGAGGTGTTAAGATCGTAGCAAGGGATCAGCAAGGGTTTGCACGCGTTGCGGAGGGTGAGACCGGAGAGGGCACGGCGGAGCACGCGCTCGAAGCTTCGGGAGGAGAATCGGCGCTGGAGGAGGCCGGAAGGGCGGAAGAGGCGTCGATGGTTGGAGTGAAGGAAGTCTAGGGCTTCTTTGGCGGAGAAAAGGGGGCGAGTGGAGTTGGGCATTGAGACAGTGAGAAGCGCGGCTAGGACGCCGCCCATGCCGGTGCCGGCGATGAGGTCGAAGAGATCCGGAATGCGAGCATCGGGGTTGGAGGTTTTGGCCTGGATTTGGGATTCGAGGTGGAGGAGCGCTTGGCCGGCGAGGAGGCCACCGCCGTCAATGGTGAGGATGCGAGCTTTGTGGTGGTTCTTGAGCCAGTTGAGCTCCAATTGGGAGAAGATTTGGAGGGAGAGTTTGGTGAAATCCATGGATGGATGGTGGCTTGGAGGAGAAGGAGATGGGGTTTTAAGGAGGGATGGAAGCCATGGAAGGGGCGTGCACGAGGACGGCGAGAAGGAGAGTGGAAGTTTTAATAGAGCGAAGGGGGGCCGTTTATCGAGGGCAAAAATGTCAACATTGGGCACGTGTATGAATTCTTTTCCTTGTTTTATTTGGATTTATTTATGAAAATATGCATTATTATTATTATTAATTACTATTTTCCACCCGTGTACTCTTCTTTTATTATTTTTATATATAGTACTTATTTCAAATAACAACATAAATTGAACCCAAAAATGAAAGTATAAGTGATTATTAAACTTACGATTGCTTTGCCTTTCACGTTCCTCACTCCATTTAAACAGAACAATATTTGTTACTTATTTGTCAAAAAAAAAATATTTTATTTTCACTAAACATTTTTTTACAAAAACAACAGCATTTGTTACTTATTAAAGGATCAATCAAATATAAAGATGCACAGTATGTGACTTAAAAAGTTTTTTGTTTTGCAACTTTAAAGAGAGGAATACATCTCTGCCAACAAGAGATTCACCTAGACTTACTTAATAAACAATATCGGGGCCTAGAATAGTATGTGAAAAGTATTGGTACATTACCATTTGGCTATAGTGCTTCTAGAGATTCCTGGAACCCACTTCATATTTTTAAAAATAAAAAACAAATCATAAAGTATTTTCAATTTTTCATAAAAAAAAATGAATTCTAGAGATAAAACATTAAAACATACCAAAATATTGAATTTATAAATAAATTTTAAAAATCACAAAATTGGCAGTATTTGAGAGAAACTCTCAAAAGTACTTTTAGAAGTGCTTAGTGTGATAAGTGTATCCATACCACAAATAAAATAAAATTCTTTATCTATAGAATAATTAAAAATAAATAAAAGTTTGGGCATTTTTAAAAATACCAAAGCATAATTGTTAAAATTTTGAGATTTATTGTACTAATTATTTTTTTATAAAAATAAAAATATTAAAATTACTGTAATTATACATATTACGAAAGCACTTGATACGCATCTTTATGCGCCTGGGCATTCGTCCTTTTATCTTCTTTCTATTATGAGCTTTGGCTGGTTTGTTGTCTTTTTTTTTTTTATAAATTATTATTTATTGTTATTTATTTACTTATTTATTAAGTTGGGCCACGTGGCGCTGAATGGGTGGGTACGCAACGTGGCAGTGGCAGGGAGGAAGGTGCATGACATTAGCCACCGGCTCGCCAAGCGGCGCAGTTGGCGCTGAGCCGGTGCTGGCTCGTTGTTGGATCTTAGCAAATCCTGTGAAAGATGGGTCGTACGAGATGCTCCTCCGACCCAGCCTAAATGTCCAGCAGACGTACACGTGTACCCTTGACTGTTTGTAGTTCCGAATTTTACTTCCCAACCCCTCCCTTTTCTGAAATTACTTCACACCTTCTTTCTTAATTTGATATTTTAAACTGAGGTAAAGTAATTAATTTTCATAAAAGCAAAAATATAAATGATCATTTTATGAGATATTTTATGGCATAATCCATACAATATACCATAATTTAATATTTTATAATAATTATGTCATATTAACTGTTTAGGTATTTAATATGTGGAATATTTATGTAATAAGTTTTTATTTTATTAACCACATATTCTGTAATAATCATTTCTATTTTTTACGTAATAAAATTATGACACATTATTTTATTTTATTATAAAAAAAGGTCTAAAAAATATGTGAGGGCAAACAAGCAATTTCGTTATTCTTTTAAAAGTGGAAGGTAAAAACCTCTTGTTAAAAATTAGTATTTATTAGAGAATAATATTTATTTTGAGAAGATTTCCCATGTAAAGGCTCATTTATTATTAATTTAAAATTTCCATATATTGCATGAAAAGATTTAAATGGAAGCTAAGAATAAAAAGTGCATAGTACATATTAAATTATTTTAATTAAAATTTATTTTACCTAAATACAAACAATGAACCCCAAGATGCAATGACATCCATCATAACAACAGCTTCAATTTTTTTTTTTTTTTTTTTTTTTTGAGATCAGCTTCAATTTGTTTAACTATAATTAATAATAAATAATATGAAGGAAAAAAAATATATGTGATTCTCTCCAAGTGGAAATAATTGTGGGATCTAAAAGAGCAGGACAAAATCTCTGCATGCCTGGACATTTTGTCCTGAATAATTAAAAAATGAACATAAATAAATAAATAAATTAACTAATTAATAAAAAGGGAAGTCACCAGGAAGCTCTTTGACTCTTTCCTCCTAGTAATGTACAGCTACTAATTTAATTCATTATATAAGGCCTTGAGGTGCTTAGATCTCTGATTACTCCTCAAAATTATAACATATATATATATAAATAAATAAAATATTTGACCATACCGATGATTCTTAGAATCACTAAATAATAATTTTATTTATAATTGAAAGAAAATAACCAACTATGGATTGAAAATAAAATAAAATTGATTTTTACAAATTTATGTGAAAAAACTAAAATAAAGAAAAAAAAAATATACAAGCAGAGGAGATAGAGACTATTCTACGGTGTTAAAAATTTAGCGCAGTTGTTGTAACTTACTTTGCTCAAGTCATTTCATCATAATAAAACTCTTAAAATATATTTTAAATAAATCCTAAATTAATTACAAGTTGGATTAACTGTTATTGGTTTTTCCAGATAAGATTTAATTGCTTAAATTTTCTAAATTGGTTCATATGATTGGGTTTCTTCGCATATCCCTCCATTACCACCACAATTTTTTGAAATTTTTTTTTCGTAATTTAGAATATTTCATAAAGTGTATTTTGAGTTTTATTGGATCAAATAAAAAAATTCTGGTAACAAACTCTACTAATAATTTTTCATTTTATGCATGAACAATGTTTATTTTAGTTTGTATATAATTAAGAGAAAAAAGACCAACATCTCTTAATCTATTGGCACTGAATCTTATTCACTGAGTGTTTGTTTTGAAAAAAAATTTTAAATAGAACCCTCAAGTCCACTCAGGGAGAGAACACAAATGTATTGAGGTATTATCTTCAACTTATGTATATCCTTAACTTCTCTATGTATAAAAACATAAAAATAAAAATAAATAAATGAATCATTTGATAGACCAACTGCTTCTTGGATTATTAATACTGAGTCCCTTATATATAATATAGGTTTTAGGAAAAACTTAGATTGAATCTCAACATTTACGTAAATGAAAGTCTAAATATTTATTGAGTTTATTGTATACTTATCCATGTCCCTAATATGTGTTTATGAAATTTTATGGGAAAAAACAATTGGATTGGGACAAAAGAAAGGCCCAAGAATAAAGCCATGGGAAGTGATAAAAAGGGGTGGCATTGGGGCAACATATGGCCATAAGATGGTGTGAATTAGCACGTGTCGTTCTTCTGGGGACTTCTTCCAACTTTTGCCAAACAACTCCAAGAACATTGCAGTTTGTGTCCATGGAAATATATATATAATATATGGAAATAGATGAGCATCTATAATGAGCCAAAAGAACACATCACTGAATCTTTTTTGGTGATGTTTGTTGTAGGTGTGCCTCTTTTCAATTTCTCAATTTGGCTTTGTTGGGATTGGATTTAATATTATTTTTGGAAATGGACTAACTTTCTTTGGTGGGAAAATTATATATATATATATATATATATAAATTATTGTTTACTATGAATATTGAGTAAAGGTTATTATTTATATGAATACTGTATATATATATATTTTAAAGAAAGAATTATATATAAACCCAGAGGTCTTGATCTAAAAATGTATATAGACAAAGAGATCCCTGATATAGAAGTAAGTGATTTTTTTCATAATTTATTAATTATTTAATTAATATAACATATTAAATATTGTACTCTGGTTAATATTATTTGATTTCTAAGACAATTATAATTTAAAAATTGAATGGAATCCCAAAATTTTTACTTAAAAAAAATAAACTCACCATCATCATCATGCAAATGTGTCAGGGTCCCCCACACAACACAAACAAGTTGAGAAACCAAAATTGGCTCTGCCAAACTTCCCAACCAAGAAAAACACTTGTCTTGAGATGCACAACAGTAGATTCTTCTCAACATAAATTTCAGTGAATTTGACTCTCTTTTTCATTTTCAAAACAAACAAAAGTCAATCAATCAAACCTTGAAAAGAATCAAACCATGAATTGATTTCACTAAAATTCACACATATTAAAAAGCCAAAGCCAAAGCCAAAGCCAAAGCCAAAGCCAAAGTAGTGAAGCTTCCCCTCCCCACCCACACCCACATGCATTAGCTTCAATTCACTGTTCACTCACTGTGAGCGCGCGCACAGCGAGGCTCGCCGGATCCAATGCTCGAGCACGGCGCGCGCGCGAGCAGCGCAGGGGGGTCTCAGTGTTTGTACAGTTGTAGCTTGGTTGGAAATCACATGGTTAAGTATTTAGTTGTAGATGGCAATGAATATAACCATGTAATTAATGTTTTCATAGCGATTCATATCAAGATTTTGGTACTAGATTCTGTCTCATTAGCATTCCAAGATTTTTTCTTTATTCTTTATTCTTTTTTTTTTTTTTTTTTCTCATTGATATGTCTTTGTGAGATGTTTAATTACACAACTATTTTTTAAGTAAAAAATGATTTTTTTTGTTTTTTAATCAATGGCCTCTGAGTCAATTGACACTTGAGTCCCCCATGAGAACAGCTTGCAAATGATGAGAGTTCGAATCCACATGATAAAGGTGTACGTCTGAAAATAAGCTTGCCATTATGAGCTTGAGATATTTAATTTGGTCAATAAAATAAAAATAACATTCATATTTATTATAATACTATAAATCTTTCATTTTATTCTTTTTAATAAAATTGTAAAAATAAAATAGTCTTATTTTTTTCTCCGCTCAGTGCTCACGAGATGAAACGATATATTTTTTTTTAATTTTTTTAAATGAGAAAAAAACCAATGCACACGTCTCTTATTTAAGTCTCAACTATATATTGAAAAAAAAAATCATATCTTACATACCCACACATGAGTCAGTCAAATGTTTTAATCACTCAGCTATTGCCAAAATGATGAAATGATAGATTCTCCAAGATAAAAAAAACCTATTGATTTGCTGAAGTATAGAATTTATTTTGTTTAATATAAACCCTTGGGAGAGTTTAGTAAAATTTTTAGATTTATAGGTTATTAAATAATAATAATAATAATAATAAATTAATACAAATATATGCGAAAAGGATAAAACAAACAATAAAACCACAAGAAAAGAAAGAAAAAAAAATTTCACTGTACCAATAATTAATGAGTCTTTTGATTCCTGTGATGAATTAGGAATCACTTCTCTGTGATTGCATAACTTTGTTTGAATGCCCATAAATAAGAGTGGGAGAGGAGTGAGAGAGAAAGTGGGTGAGAAATAATAAGATGCTCTGAATTGAGTGGAGTATTTACTTGCTGTGGTTAAAATAACAAAATTGTCCCTAGATAATAATAATAATAATAATAATAATAATAATAATAATAATAATAATAATAATATAAATGGGAGACTTATATGATGCCAATAACATGCATTAATTTAAACAGTTAATTTTAATAATAAATAATAATTAAAGTGAGATATTTAGTTTAAATATTTAATTATAAAAATAAGAATAATAATACTTCAAATATTAAAATAAGAAATAGTTATAATTTAACTTAGCTGTGTATTTAATGTATAACATTATTTACTCGTATCAAGAATATAAAAATTATTTTAGTGAAAAGATTCCCGATAAATTACCTACCTATATTTTTTTAAAGAAACATATTTTTTTTATTCTCATTTTCCCTTCATTCATTTTCATTTCCATTTATATTCAACTTCTCTTCATTTGCATTCAGAATGAAATCATAAAATACTTTTAAATAAGTTCAATGTGTCAATTATATGTCAGGTAGATATGAATTTAATTTGTCATAACACTACTAAAATGCTCATCAAACACAGTCTGATCGTCTAAATTTTCTAAATATATCAATACCGTGAGATCTACTCTAACACCCGCATATCATACAAGTTACGCTTTTCACATAGAGTCAAATATAATTTGTCACAAACCCATGCACATATATAATACATATATTATAAAGAGATTAATTAGATTATTACAATTATAAATACCACTAATGGCCAAAAACATTCCCTAAGTTTGCGAAATGGCAAAAAACACCCCGTTAATTTTCAAATCCCTAAAAACCCATTCCTTTTAAACACAATGATTTTCATACCCCCAAAGAATGAAACGGTGGTTAACGGAGTTATTTTTCAATTTCACGGATGGAATTGCCCCTATCTTGCATGGGAAGTTGTGGTGCAATCATTTCGCCGGTTATAAAGGAAGTGGATGGTTTTTCGTAGGGCAATCCCAAGAGAGCCGTATTCCCTTTTCTTCTTTGCTTAACTTTCTTCAGCTTTTCCCTTTCCGAAGCTCTCTCTGCTTCGACATCCTCTCTAACTTCAGTCCACCTGAATCACTCGTGCGCAAGTATCCGGTACTTTCATCAGTTTGCAGCTCAAGGTATTGCAGAAGTTGTGTTTTAAGTAAGGCTTTTATTTGAAATACTCTGTTACACAGAGATATTCGTCGGTTTTGTTTTGCGTGGTTCTGTTTTTATCGGAAGACACTGAAGAATGCGGGGGAATTTCTCGTCTGGGGTTTTTCTAGTCTGCAGGCAGATTTCTCGGTCAGGGTTTTGGTTAAGGGTTTAGGGTTTTCGGCTGTGCCCACGATCATTGAAAGAGTTTTCGGCTGGGGTTGTTTGTGTAATGCTTACAATGTGTGTTTCCCCTTCCATTTGATATGGTTGCAGTTTGTAAAATGAGGTTTCAGTGTAAGAAATGAGTTGTTGTTTAAAACCTTTTGTCTCCATTTAACGGTGCATATCTCTGTTTAAGCATTGAGCTTTCCGTGTAAAATCTTTTGTCTCTGTGTAACAGTTGAGGTATCTGTTTAACAAGTGTTATCATTGTTGCAGTCTTGTGATTATGGCGGCAAACCTAGTTAACGGGAGATGCTACTTGACACCGGTGGTGGAGACATTGGCCGAATTGAAAGTCCACATGACCTCTCGACATTGGACGATCATCCAAAGGACACCGTTTGCGGCATTCACTGAGGTGCAAGATGTATTCTAAGAGAGTGCCCTTCTTGATTCGCTTCTGCAGAGATACGATGGCCGTACCAATAAATTCAGGATCGGGGCGAACCTGCTGAGCTTCAGGCCTGAGGATGTGGCTCTCGTTCTGGGTCTGCGCTGCGACGGAGATGCGGTCCTGTTTAAGAAGAAGAAAACACAGTCAGCTTTCGAGAGGAGGTATTTATTGAAAAGTTACGAGAGACACAGAGACGCCATGAGGAGCACTCTTCAGCGTCTTGTTGGACAGAGGGGGGAAGATGAGGATTTTGTGAAACTCTTGATGGCGTACCTCATGGGAACAATCCTCTTCCCGAATACCTCATGCTCGATGCCCACTTGGATCGTTGATTATGTCGATGATCTACCTGGCATAGGGCGGTACGCATGGGCACATGCGACGCACAAGTGGCTTATGGAGGACGTTCTACAAGCTGCCGCTCGAGTGCAAGCCAGATGCGAGGGGTGGAAGGTAAACACGGAGTACATTAAGGGTTGCTCGATCGCACTGACCATCTGGTTTTACGAGGTGACCAGAACCGGCAAGAAAGTCCGTTTCGGCAAGACCCCAAGGGTACTGTGCTACTGTGAAAGTACTTACCGGAAGCATGCGACGATAGAAACCAGTTGGTCAGCTCTCGAAGGAAAAGATGTAATAAATCAGGAACAATGTGTTTAAAAAGAGCAGTTAATGTTTAATTATATTCTTCACCGTTTAAGAAGTGTAGTTTGTGTTTAACGATTGGTGACTTCGTTTAACCTTGTTATACTCCGTTTAAATGTGTGCCATATCGTTTACGTATATATGTCAAATATTTAAATACGTTTGTTTTGGATTAAATTGAATGATTTGACTGAGATTGTTTTCTTTATATATGTTAGTTTCCTGAGCTGGTTTTGGTGAATGCTGAGGATGAGACTTTTGTTCGGGCCAACTGGTGGAGGGATGTTGTTCTCGCCGACGTCGTTCCCCCACTTCCAGCCCAACACGCAACCCTCGGCGTCGGATAGGCCCTCACCTACGCCGCCCAATGGTAACACCTGCCCCAGCCGCGACAACGACAGTTCCCCCGATCGCCACAACCCCACCGACAGTGCAGCATCCAGTGTAGGCGCGATTCCGCAACAGCAAGAAGCATCTAAGGATGATCCCAATAAAGCTGTTGACGGGGGGCAAGGGAACGTCACCGAGAACAAAACGAAACCGGTGACAATTGCCAACCAGCAATATCAAGAAGTTCAGAAAGACTTCGTTCCGACGAAGAAAAAATACGATGTTCAATCGTGCCTCGGCATATTCGAGAAGGAGTTGATCAAGATCTTCCTCAACTTCCCCATGGACGAGTAAGTATGATAGTGTAGATGTTAGTGTTTATATATAGATCATCCCATTTACGTTGTTGCGTTTCCGTTTAAATATAGTCGTTACCATTTAAAATAATGATTTACCGTTTAACTTACCACGTTACTATTTAACAATATACATTATCATTTACGTATGTGTTGTTCCCACTTAACGTCTACGTGTTATTCGTCATCACATCTGTTGCCGTTTAACAGCAGTTCCGCCGTCTAGAAGAATGATTATGTCAGCACCAGCCGGGCCAACCTATTCGTACTGATCGACGGGAAAGAGATAGTGACAGATGATGTGATGGACGCCTTCGTGTGCATCTTACAAAACTCACTTACCAGAATACCATATCCTCATAAGAAGCGCGCCTCCATCACTCGACCACTGCCATTGTTTATGTCAAAGGTGGAAGACGCACATGAGACGACTTTAGCTATGATCGGAGATGCCACCAAAGTCGTCAATGATGTTGACATCACCATCCTTCCCATAATCTTGAATGGCCACTTCCACGTCGTGGTGCTCGACAATAACAAGAAAGAGTACAAGTATTACACTTCATGCCAAAGTGAAGAGTACGATAGAGACGGGGTTGCAATGGTAAGTTCTCTGCGATATAGATTTCGATTGTCAGAGTGCCATAGATGCTTGCTATTCTAACCTCGAGTTGTACACTTCGACAGTGGGAACTATTCGACAATTGTCCCGAAATGGACTACTGCACGACGGTAACCGCACAGTACCCGCTTGTTCACGATGACGAAACATCGGGACAAAAAAAGGGCAGCATCGACTGCGCCGTCTACGTGATGCGGTTTATCGAGCAATTACTCCACGGTGAAAAGCTACGGATACCGCACACGGATGTCCGCTATCTGAGATTAAAGTATGCTGCCCACATACTTAAGGAAGGACGCGCATCCGACATCAAGCAACGAGAGATGCCTCCAGCTGTGGGGAAGTAAGATTCTTAGGCACCGGCATTATTTATCAAATGTGAAACAGCTTCGTCGATATTGTTTTCAATTCAATTGATTCAATTCATTCTTTGCCAGCGACATGCAGAAATGTCAATGTAAATTTAGTATTGTTCGTTATTGTTTCAGAATCAATCATTTTTGCTTAACATTCCATGGTACCGTTTGAGGGTCATCGCTGCTTTATAAATTGAAGTATATCTGTAAAAATGACGCTGCCACTATTAAAACATTGTATTACACTTTAACAATACGGATCTCCGTGCAATATTCACCATTCCCGTTTAACACCAGGGGTACCTGGTTGATCACATAGTCTCCGTTTAGATATTAATGGTGGACGTTTAACTCTCTATGTCCCTGTTTAACATATGGTGGATGTTGTTAAAGGTAAGGGACCCTATTCTACTTTCGCTGTCTGTTGTTAAAGGTAAGAGACCCTATTCTACATAACTTTTTAAATGTCTTCATCAACTGCGCTATGGATCCGTAAGCAAGGAATTTTTATGTTAAAATATGTCACCCATTACGTGTTGTTATCTCCGTTTAAAATATAGAATTATCAGTTAAAAAAGGCATTCTCTTTTTATCTTTTGTAGTTACAGGTTTAATATTACCGTTCCCTTTTACTATTACGATTCGACACGTAAAATTTCGTGATATTGTTTACTTGCGACTATTGCTATTTAAACCCGTGCATGTCATGTGTAGGAATGGGTTGGCATTTGTTTAAGATATATGGATTGCCATTTAAAGTTCAGCGTGTCAGTTTAACATGCGTCCTCCACGTTTAACATTTATCAAAGAGTGACAACGAACGTAAAATTTCTGAATGAGAGAACGTCCCATAATTAAGCAAAGTTCTATTACAATGTAGTGACCCTAATCCACATCAGGGTTCTTATTTGATAACTGAAAACATCACTAAACAGGACAAAAACTGTCATTCCGTCATTTTATACATTTTGGCGTACCTTAGCAGCCCCTCCACATCCCTCTTATAGGATACCACTCGATCGAGTTCTGCTGAGAGAGATGCTGCTTTTTCCGCCAGATCCCCGACCAAATCTTCCAGAAACCACTCCCGGGGATAGGTCATCGGCACTGCAATGAAGACCTGAACCATTTAGAGAAATATTTCTAAACATGCATAGATAAACCGTACGATATGTAGTACCTCCAGTTGCGACACCATCGGCAGCAGCGGGAGACGTACCCCTCGTCCTAAGGTGCGAAGGACAGAGCTCATAGAATGCCACCAGGGCAACAATGTTCTGGGCTGCCTCCTCGGTTTTCTCGGGTTGTGGGGACCTTCCCTGGCAGTGGAGTACACCGGCGTGGAACGGTGCGTCTTCTGGTAGTACGCGTTGAGAATTGCCACATACATTTTGTTGGGTCTGCGTATAATATCTGGGTGCGTCTCTTGTTTTCGATTCTTCTTTAAATACAAATCTATTTATCGGAAGTTTGAACTCTTTCTCGAGTTTGGCGCCAATAAATTTGACGTTTGAATTCGAAAACCAAATTTAATTGTATTAGATAACACTAAATTGCATTGAATGGGTTAATCAATGCACACTTTCCCAATGCTAACTTACTAGACTCCGTTGAATGCATGTATTATTCAAAATGTTTTGCCTCAGTTTAATTTCGTGTCAAACGTTAACATTAAGACTTTTCGTTTAACTATCGAACCCTTCGTTTAACTATTTGAGGACAGGTAACAAATTTCGTGTTGCTATGTTTACATATCAGTCATTGACAATCAAATAAGTTAGTTTAATTTATTATCTTACATTAAACATATTAGCTGTGCGTTAATTGTAATCGTCTCTGGTTAACAGTCGGTGTATACGTTGAAATATAAACACCTGCCAAAATGATGTAGTCTCCTTTTAAACTACGGTGTCTCTATTTAAGTTTTTTTGGTGCAGTTTATGTTTAGGAGTCCCCGGGTAATTTTACGAGTCTCCGTTTGATATTTCATTCCACGTGACAATATTTGCTAAACAAATATCCATAACTTAAGCTTCTCGCCACAGAAATTACATAAATTTTTAATAGTTGTGACACTGATTTTATTTTTCAGAATTAATTGTGAAAGTAATTGATATTGGTTTTTGACGCAAGTGGTTAGTAATAAATTTTACCAATTAGTGATATGTGTTTAAATATAGATGACTATGTTTAAATATCAATGACCCGGTTTGAATTTAGACGACTCAATTTAAATTTAGACGCCTCAATTTAGATGACTCAATTTACAAAACGACAGCAAATCGAACATAATCTTTCACTCCGCCCTGTTCTTGTCCTTCAAATCTTGGAGCAGCTTTTGTACACGTGCCTTTCGATCTTTTAGTCCTTCAAGTTTTGTGTTTAGTGCATAGACCAGGTGTTCGAAAACCCACTCCAACTCTTCACCGCTGGAGTAATCCCCGACGCCTCGTGAAGGCCCTGCAATGGAGAGTTCAAGGTTTACGTATGGAAGCAGGCTTTTTTTTAACACTCAAGTGAGAAGTCTTACAGTATGAAGTACCTGCGTCGGAGACGTCATCGTCAGCAACGAGGGACTTGGTCATCTTCACACTGCAGGAAGGACATAGCTGCTTCAACGCCACCTCGGTAGCAATGTTCTGCGCCTGCTCTGCACTTTTCGCAGAGGCAGCACCAGAGAAAGGGGTCCCGTTGACCGTCACCGTGGCCAAAAAGACGGGGTTATTGTCGGGGCCTTCCCGGAGAGTGACGTACTCCGGCGAGGGCCGCCGTGTCTCAGTTTATTACCATGCGTCTCCCTTTAACATTCGCTGTGTACGTTTGGATTGTCTTGTTTAAATATCGATGCCTCTTTGTAAATACTATTTTCACCGTTTACAAACAGTCGCGCTTTTTAATGTCGTCACCCCTTTACAAACGTCCATGTTTATAATTTAGTGCCGACGTTCAAAGATACACGTCTCTTTTTAAAGATCAAAACATTACAGCGTAACAAATTTCTTTCCCTTCGAAAATTTTTCGTTCAAACAAAGTTCTATTACAACCAGTGTAGACATACTAAATTATACATCTACAAACTGAAAACAACATTATTTATCAAAAATTGCCATGTCCATCTTCATTTCGCCTTCAGGCCCTGGAGCAGCTTCTCGACATGGGCCTTGCGGGTTCTTATTCCATCAAGTTTTACGGAGAGGACTACTTCCTTCTCAGCAAGCTTGACGAGCATGTCTTCCAGAAACCACTCCAACTCTTCGCTGATGGAGTGCTCGCGGGCGAGTGAAGGCACTGCATCTGAAGGCGCTGCGGTGGAAGGCCCTGCAATGAAGGCTTTAACAATTTAGAAAATTATTAAATTTTTTAAACATGCACATAGAAATCTTACGGTATGACTTACGTCCATATGATCGATCGTCGGCAGCAGCGGGATGCGTATTCATCCTCCCAGGGTGTTTAGGACAGAGGTCATTGTAGGCCGCCTCGGCCGCAGAGTTCTGGGTGTCCTTCGCTGTTTTCGCAGGGTAAGGACTGTAGTAAGTGGTCCCATCCACCGCCACCGTGCCCACGAAGGCGGGGATGTGGTCGGGGCCCTCTCTGACGGTTGAGCACTCCGGCGACGTCCGACGTGTTTTCTGGCAGAGCTCGTTGAGAAGGGACTTGTACATATTTCTTTGTCTGTGTATAATATGTGGATGTACCTCTGGTTTCCGTTTATTGTTTAACTAGAAATCTAGGGGTCGCATGTTCGCCTAACTTTCTCCGTGCATTAACGCTTACGTATAGAAATTGAATTCAAATTTAATTGTACTAAATAGTAATGAATTCGCATTCGCACTGAATGGTTACTCTGATTACGTTTTCTCGTCATTAATTTAGAGTCAATTCATTCTTCGTCAATGTCATGGCAGATTTTTCAATGAATATTCACTAGTGTTCTACGAGGGTCCGTATTATTATATAGTCGACTTTCTTTGCTTAAGGTTACACTGTACTGTGCAAATATCAATCATTCTGGGTAACATTTTAACCACTATGTGTACCATACAACGTCTCTGTTTAACATTTGACCCAAGATGTGTAAAACTCGCTGTCGTATCTGTTTAAATATAACGGGCATCCCTTAAGTTTATGCGCCACTGTTTTACATTCGTTCCCGAAATTGAAATACCAAAGAATGAGAACGAGCGATGTGTCTGTTAAACTTTATTGGTTACCGTTTATTACCAAGATTATCCCTTTAACATTTATTGCGTACACTTGATTGATGGTGTCACTTTTTAAATGTGTCACCGTTCAGTGCGTTTGATTGAGGGTGTAACCGTTCCTGATTAACATTAGGTTATTTCGATTAAATATTCAACGCAAACTACGAAATTCGTTTATTCTCTGTTTAAATATCAGGGCTTCATTACCAAATAAATTTGTGATATTTAAAGATTAGCCTTTTATGAAGCCAACTCGGTGACAGTTTCATTGCAAGTTCTACGATTGTGACCGGAAGCGTGGCAGCGGCTGCAATGTAACTCGCGGACATCAAACGCTTGCGACTCGATCCTCCTTCGTCTAGGACGCCCGGTTGCCTTCTCGTCACAGGCGATCGCAAACGCAGATCGCGATTGTTGTCCGTGGGCCTCTCATTGTCGGGTATGGGAAATATAGCTTACTTATACGCCAGCTTGTAAGTGTCGACGGTGAAGTGATCGTTAATAAAACGATGAACATTAGTGTCCGTCTGCATTATCGCAGCGCAAGCGTGTTTGCACGGGATACCATAAACTTTCCATCTGCGACATGGGCAAGTTCTACTAGCAAGGTCTACAGAGTTACTACACTGGTCAATCACTTCGTAACGATCAGCGACACAGCGACCAACGTGAAGACTTCGGCTATCCTGAACAAGCGTCTCAACCTTTGAATGTATGTCCGGGCATAAGTAAGTCTCCCATTTGTTCGCTTGCTCACGGCGAGTGCATAACATGCGCATCAACTTGAACCTGCACAATGAATATCAGAAATCTTAAAGAAATTTACGCGAATATATGAATATTTAAACACAACCACATCGTCGTAAACAGAAGAATAATAAACTAAAGATCGAAGAAGATAAACATAGACAATGGTATTTAAACCGAGACAATGATATTTACATACGTTAGCTTACACTGGATTCTACCAGACTAAACGGTGACCGCGAATGTTAAACACAGATGACGATATCAAAATGTAGACAGTGCGTTTTAAACACAGATAACGATCATTAAAGGGTAAAGGGAAATCTTAAGCGCTGCATGTATTTAACATTCGAATACCTTATAGTGTCGACCATTTTCGTCACCGATAGGTGTCGAGCTTCTTTGATCCACGCATTGAATGACTCAGCGACATTTGAATACATCTCGCCCCAGCGTTCACCTTTGAACAAATAATTCGACCAGTGTGAAGCGTCCGACTTGTGAATCAACCACTGATAGGCTTCGGGTGATGAACTTCACCCTCACGCGAGAAACATCGAGACCCCATCGCTCACATATCTCAGTTAACACTGACTCTCATTCAGTCAGCGCGGTGAACCTCAGCAGTCGTCCCTCCCCGTTGTATCTAGCAATGGCACAAAAACTGTCCATAATTTCGGGAGACCGGAAGAATTCAAATCGAAAAAACCAAATGAGCAGAAGGAAAAGAAGAAGAAGAACAAGAACAAAAATATGTAATTCGCCTTCTAAACTTTATATGAGAATAAGAAACCATCAGGGGGAAAAAACTCACAAATGTATGTATAAAAGTCAGACATGACATGATGTGATCGGGCGGGGTTTTTTCCCACCATTTGCAGGGGCAAAAATAGATTTTTATAACACGGACCCATTTCATGTGACAGACGGGGGTAGAAGAGCACCAAACTATAACGGAGGAGCTGTCCGAGGTGTGTAAAAGTAGGATAGGGTTTTTGTCCAGTTTTAAAATACCCGATGGGTGAACAGTAATTTTTCCTTATAAATATGTGTGTTTGAAAACAAGAATTGTTTTTTTTTTCAATTAATGCTCTTGGTTCAGATATTTGCACGGATGTCACGTGACTGTACTCAATATATGAATTTTTAATAATTGTACGAAAATATCATATTTTTATTTCTTTACCAAAGTTCTTGTCACATGAGCAAGCTTGTCTCTATTGTTAGTGGTATAAATTTCTCTTTAAATAGGTTGGCCAAGAGCATGATATTTGCGGAATAAATTAGTAAATGAATACAAAAGAAAAATATATTACATGACTTTGTCACGTGAGCATTTATATTTTGTTAAATATATACTTTTTTTGTTGGTTTATAATTATTAATAGTATAAGCAAAGTTATAATTATAATTAAGAAATAGTTTTTAAATATTTTCTTGGTAGTAACTTATTTGTAATTTATTTGTAATAAAATGGATAAAGTGGGGATCATCAATTATAATGTCCTACTTTGCGACATTATATATTTTTGGCAGCCCTATTCAAATAAATAAAGTGCTTATATATATATATATATATATATATATATATATATATATATATATATATATATATATATAGCTAAAAAGAAGATGCATTTTTATAGGTAGAAATTTATCTTACTAATTTGAAGGGAAATTTGAATAAAATTTTAAAATATCAAATAATTTACATTTTTAATGAATAACTGTATTTGGGAAATTTTATTAAATTTGTAGCCAAAAAAGAACACATGTAGTTCATCTGGTTTTCTTATGGACATTAAAATTGAAATATTTTAGAAGATTTTTTTTTTAAATATATATAATATTTTTGATATGTTAAAAAAAATGTGGGAGTTATAATTGAAAATAAATATGCTTTTAAAAGAAATATCTGATCTTGATGGAAATTTTGTAAACTTTAAAGATCATGGGGCTTTCTGGAGGGCTTGTTTAATTACTATTTTTTAGAACAATTTTTTTATTTTTTAAAACCAAAAAAAAATTAAAAACTTGTTTGGTATTGTGTTAAATCTAAATTGCTTAAAAAAATTCTAAAAACAGAAAAATATTTTTTAAAAAAATAAAAAACTAATAACAACTTTTAGATGTTTTCTAAATTTTTATTTTTAAAACAACCAGAAAAGTGGAGAATAAATTCTTAAAATGTTGTGTTTAAAAATTTTAAATCCGCAACACTAAAAACATTTAAACAAGAAAAAAAGCATGTTATGAATCAACTAAGGATTCAACACCCCACACAGAAAATAATAATAGCTGAAAACTTCCACACTTGTTTTATAGCAATTAAGCCAAAATACAACCAGAAATCCGGAAAGATTAACAAGTTTTTAGACTATAATCAAGCAACTTCAGAACAAATATAAAAATAGAATTCCGGGAACTGAGTCACCAATATTCAGCTACAAACACAACCAGAAAAACAGCCGCTGTAAGATAACCAAGCTTCCAACATCATCAGCATGATCCTCTACTCCTCCTCCACAGAGACAGGCCTCAGGATTCTTCTCTCCCCTTCCTCCAATCCCACTCAATGCTTTATATCAGCGCGTATCCCTTCAAACATGAGCTGGGACATCTCTCCCTCTTGTCTTGGCCAGATGTAATCTCCACCGTCTAATCCGAAACAGAATGCTCCATCCCACTGTCCATGTGTTCTTCAGACAGTTGCCCCCCTGCGAGAGAAGGATTGGCGCGCCCCTTTTTGATGAAGATGCTCTCACGTGAGCTTTCTTTAGCTTTCTCCCCCCATTATTAACCATAATCCCTGATTCGTCCAACTGTCCACACAAGCATTCCTTTTGTTTGTTGACTGTTGTTGTGTCTGATACCACCACCTGACTTTCATTCATTCGCTTGCCTTCTAACCTATAAGGAATCATCACACAATCTCAATTATAACCCCATTTAGGGGTTCTCTATTCCAATATTTAATTTAATGAAGGCTTTATACATCTCACCCATTACTGTTTGAGCTTGTTTACCATACATCTCTATGTTAATCGCCCTATTAATGTCAATTTTAAAAATTAAGGCTCATCTCAAGCTAAAATAAGCATTGATAATTATTTGTTTTTGTGAGTTTTCTCTCATTTTTATAAATTGTTGTGAGATTTTAACTAGAGATATGATTTAACTAGGCATATGTAAGTGAAAGGCTTTAAAGACTCTCGTTATGATATAAACAACTTGTGCACCTAAAATGACAAGATATTGTGATTATATTACAAATTAGATATGGCTGTATTAAAGTAATTACGAATATGAAACTTATGGTTGAACTATTTATATAAATGCTATTCAACATTAAAATATGCATTAAAATGTCATTTTTTTTTATAAATATATGCATTATAATGTCATCATGTTCTATTTATATTCATTTTAAATTCACTTTTAACAACATATATTATTATTTTAGTTCATTAAAGTCATATGGTTATTAAATCATTGTAAAAACATATAAGAAAATTAATTACATAAAACAATCAAATCAATTAAGTTTTTGTTTTTCTTCAAAAAAAATTTTAAAATATTTTTTAAAATGATTTTTATTTTTTCTTAGACCTGTTTTTAAAATATGTTCACTTAAACAAACATTTTTATTTTTTTAATTATAAAACTTGTTCTAAAAATCAGTCTTATAAATATGTTTTAAGAACATAAAACAAAAACATAATTAAACATGCCAGAAATTCCTATTTTATTTATAAGTAATTAAAAAATTATATAACATTTTTATCCAAGCTCATAAAATTTACTTATAAATTTTTTCCCACCCAAATCAATAAAATTTCTTATTTGTAGAATTAGAATCAAACATTACCAACAAGAGTATGTGAAAATTATGTATAGTAAAATTCAAAATTATAGCTTAAAGCCATTATGAAATATTTTGTAGTTATGGAATAAAAAAAAATTAATCTGAGAAAAAACGTTTTAAAAGGGCAGGCCCATTATCCTCGACATAGCCCATATGGTATGGGCCTGCTTGTTAGTTGTTTTTTATTTTTATTATATATGAAGATATTTGAAAGGCAACAATTTTAAAAATGATATATATATATATATATATTCCAATATCGATTTTGGAGTTATTTATGAGAATGCTTTGAACAATCCTTCTACTTTAATTTGTAATCTTTTAATCCCCTCTACTAACTGAGCCATGTCAGTCTCCTTAAGTCCTCAAAACTAAACTCTAAATCCTTAAAAAAAGTACTAGTAAAGCTAGACGAACTAAAATATTACAATCTAAGGTAGAGGGGCTAAAATGTTAAATTTAATAACCAGAGGGATTATTCATGAAATTACATAACTTATTAGAATATAATTAAGTGCATTCTCTGTGAGTTATGCATACATCTTGGAATTATTTCATATGAAGTTTTTTTTTCAAATAAATGTGTTTAGTTATGGGTGTTTATTAAACTAGGATAATACCCAACTTTATATAGTTAATATGTACATAAGTAATGTTATGGTTTTATTTTTATTATATATATATATATATATATAATAAGTTTTATAAGTACTTCATCAGCTTTTAAAAAACTAAGGATGCCCGATGACAGACATTAAATCATGATGTAACGGTTGATGATGAAGAAAAAGAATTTTTGATTCAATTCTCCACTTTAACGACAGAAAAAAGGTGTAAGTATTTATATGGTCACGAGCTATTATAATTCGATGTTGTTAAGTATTATGTATAAATGGATAATGGCCAAGACACCCTAAGTCCCTAGAAAACATGCCCGCATACACGTAAAACAATATTTTTTTGAAACTGAATTATGTATAATCTTGTTTTCTGTTTTTATTCTTAAAACTTAGTTTATGAAGTATACTAAAACTAATATTTTTTCGGTGACAAGAAAACAAAAAAAAGAAAAAAAGAAAAAACCTTAAACTTTTTTTTTCTTTGTTATTTAATTTGATGACGCCTTGTACATGAGAAAGAACAAAAGTTGCTAGTTGACACATACAACAATTTTGTTTAATTGTTTATCTTATAAAATACAAAAAAGGGAGATTTTTTATCCGCAAACAGTAATAACCAATTTTTATCTGGTGTAACTACTTTTGGTAGTGCTTTTTGTGGGGTTTATTATGTCTTTCAACTTTTGTATCCGTTTCTTTTCTTTTAATGCTTGTGGTTTATCCACTTTTTCAAAAATAAAAAAAATAAAAAAAAATAATAATGAGTGATAAATTAAGTATACTTCTCAATCCAATTCAACTAATTATTTGAATCCCTCCTTCCAACAACTTTTACAAATGGAATTTGAGGGATTTATTTATTACATTAATTAATATACAAAATAACACAAATAAGCCACCAAACAACCACTATACATGCATGCCTCCTTAATTAAAACACTTTGAGTTTCTAGAATTTTAAGAGTTTGTTTTAGCAATAGTTGCATTGGAATGTTTACTTAGGGTTCCTTGTTTTACATTACATTTCAATGGTGGTGATGGTGATGATGATGAATTGTTGTTTGGATTAATGTTTTTGTTTGATGGTTTGTTCTTCTTTTTTGGGTAACACTGAGGGATGAATACTCCTGTTCCTTTGCTTTCTCTCTTGCAAGAAGTTGCTTCATAGTTGGCAAAGCTTGGTGGCATCACTACTATTTGAGGTACTTGATGGAAACCCTATATAGTATATATATACCCATATGCATATATATTAATTATGATCAAATAAAATTTCAAGTTTAGTTCAAATAAAATAATACTATTTGTAATAACCAAGTTTATAAGATTGATTTTTAGAGATTTATTGGCAACTGTTAAGTCTATTTCAGATCATCATCATCATCGTCATCGATGTCATGATCTAGAGATATATTTTGAGGTTTGTAAACTAAGATCAAATTCCTTATAGTTGAATGTTTTAGATATGCAAAATTAATATATATATATATATATATATATATATATATATGAAAATTTATTGGGAATATATATGATCCAAAATTTTCAAAGGCACAGCTATAAATTTTTATTAATAATCTTATAAGGGAACTTGATAGGCCCCACTAAAGCAAAATAATGGAGTGTGTGATTGTACTAGCTAGATTTCTTTGTGCTTGACTTAATTAACAAGGATCTAGCAACTTTGGTTTTTGAAAACATTTTTGTAATTTTTGTAACTAAGAAAACTAATCTATAAAAAAAAAGGAAAAAATGAAAAAATAAAAAGATAAAAAAAATAAAAAAAGAAGATAGGAGAAAAAGAGAGAGAGAAGCTCACTTGTGGAGGAACATGAGAAGGATAGTGCAAAGGGAAGTCATCATCATCATCATCCTCCATGATAAGCAAAGCTATTTGCTTGCTAAGATCTTGGAAGAAGACATCATCCTCCACTTCCATCTCCACTTACAAGAAAACAAATGAGTGACTGAAATGAATGGCCACAGATCTATATGATCTATTTCTCTTTCACTTTGTTTTCCTATCCACTTCCCCACTTACATATATTCTCTCTGTAAGTCCAAAGGGATGAGAGGAGTTTAATAGAGAGAGGAAGAGAGGCATGTGATGTGGGTTAGGGGAAGTGGGTGGGACAATGAAGCTGTTGGCCAATCCTATTATTTTTTTAGGACCTCAGAAAATATATATATATATATATATATGTGATATGAAGTATGGACTTTATATGGACAGGGGAAGTGAAGAGGGAAGTTGGGATGGGATGCTTTCAATCCAAATCCATCCATCCATCATGGCTCATGCATGGAACAAGGCATAGATTCCTCCACGTCATCCACTTAAATATGATCAATTCATTTCTTATAAAGTTTAAATTAATTATATCATATAAAGCTCCATGCATTTATTACAGAATTGAGCTTAATTTGCCCACAAGAATTGGAATACTTAATCTATGTACAGTCACAGTATCTCTCAAATCATTTGTCCAAAAGTCTAAATGATGATTATCGATATATAGTTTTATGTCTAAACCATGTTTTGTTATAGAGTCTAAATTAGTTATAAAAATTTTTGGTTCAGAGACACTGATTCCACTATATAAGATTTGGTTTACAGAATTTTTAATACCTTATTTTAAAATGTATCCTACTAAAAAAAATCTTCGGTGTGCGAACAGACTTATAAACCAATCCTCATACCACCAGCAGAGGGTGTGCATGACCAGATGATCATTTCTGGGCTATATACATACTTTTGTTGGTATATATGCTTGTCGCATTGGTAAAAAATTAAAAAAAAAAGTCTAGGTATCTATAATTAAGGAACATATTTAATTTAATTAGAAAAGTCTTTTTGGTGGCACTTGGTACTGGTTGGTTTGGTTTAGGATTTGACACTAGAATTGATTAAAGTATAGGTATTGAAGCAGATGAACTGCTTTCCAAGTTCAACCCTATTTTCTCACCATCTGAGATGATGTTTGATTAACCAGAGTGGTGGGTTAGCTTCATCACAACCAACTTTCTAACATGCTCTTCCAAAAATGCCCTTGGCTTTCTTTTCCTTTTCCTTTTTTTTTTTTATATGTGATAAAATGATCTCTTATGGAGTAAGTATGTTATAGTTTATGATTCACAATTTGCAAAGGCTATATCAGTGATTTTATATTATTAAAATTGAATAGAAATTATTCGGTTTCTTTTCTTTTAATTTTTAGTATATTTGTATTACATCTAAAATATTTGTATACAACTAAACTAATTTTTGAAAATATTTAAAAAAATATTGTTGGTGATATTATATTAGGGAAACTATTTTTTTTTTTCATAGTGATCAGTCTTGTATAAGGTCTACTCAATGTTAGATGCAAAGGCACGCAATAGATTAATATAGAAGAAAAAATATATATTTTGTATTAGTTGGTAGTTAGCAACATCGGTGATATTGGGGTTACATGTTCTAATTTTGTCACTGGTTATTAAATTATATCTCAGAGATAAAAAAAAAAATTATTAAAAATAAATATATTTAGTTTTTGTTTATTAACTATTCCGAGAGGAACAAAAGATCATCAAGTAGTATAATAACCCATGATTCATTTGTTCTTTTGTAATCGATTTCATTAATTCTTTTTTATTATTTTTTATTAAAATTTCCAATAAGATATTATTAGATTAGGTATTAGGTTTCATGTCAATTGCAAAATATCTCTTTTATTCAAATTAAATTGAGATTGAAGTGCTTTTGACAAACTAAATTAAAATAAAAATAAAAATAAAAATTTTTCATAAGGGTTTTTTTTTAAAAAAACATGTTTAGGATCATATTAAACACAAGGATTCATAAAAACTAGCCTTTAAATTATTAAAGCTTTAATAAAAACTAAACTAAGCAATAAAAAACCTTGTATTTTAGTTTTTTCTTCTTGTTGCCTTGTTTGATTGTATTGAAAATAGTTTTCTGTTTTTGAAAATAAAAAATAAAAACTTGTTTGACAATATAGTTTTTTAAATTTTTTTAAAAATAAAAAAGTATTTTTAAAAATAAAAAACGTTAAACAACTTTTAGATGTTTTTTGAATTTTACTTTTAAAAAAAAATGGATAGTAAATTTTATTTTTTTAAAAAATTTCTAAATCTATAAAAATAAAAGCAATCTCAATATTGTTTAAAATTAAAGTCTCCATACAAACCTTCGTCTTATATTAATAGCATGTTGTGCTATTGTGAGGGTTCGAAACACTCAAGAAGTATAGTGCTAATGAGTTCTTGCTTATAGGTGTGGGTTTTAGGGATATCAACGGGACGGGGATTCACCGGAGATACAATCCCCGGCCCGAGTTCCTGTCTCAAATTTCTACTCACATCCCCAACCCTCGCCTCGGCCCCGAACCTGAATACGGGGAATTTCTTTCCGTCCTCATCGTCACAGAGATTTTTCAGGTTCGTGGATTCCCCGGCCCTGATTATTAAATTAAAATATAAATTTATTAATAAATTAAAAGTTTAATATATTTGTTCTCAAATGGATTCTATAACTAACTAAAATAAAACATTGTTAAATTGACAAAAGTACAATGACCTAGAAAATTATTCACAACTTTGTACGGCTTTGTTCCATTTTTATTTAGGTATATATATGATATTTAAATTAAATATTTCATATTTCCAGCAGGGGTTGGGAGGATATTCTCCGAACCAGACGGAAAATTTTTTCCTTGCCCCGGCACTGGCCCTGACCTCCGAAAAAATCTCTGGTCCCGACCCCAGCCACCACGGGTAGGTAATTGGATTTTTCATCGAGGCCGAAACTCATTGAAATCCCTAGTGAATTTTCAACTCAAATCCTACATTGGTTGGGTGAATCCAAATGAGTAGATTTTCATTATTGTTTGTGCACCTGCCTTAAATTGTACATGTGGTTGTTTACATTTGAAAAAAAAAAATCATCAAAATCAAAGTTAAACAGGACGTTTGTTAAAAGTATTATCACAAGAAAAACGTTTGATATTTTCAGCACAAATTTCTTGCTTAAAAACAAAATAGTTTCAAATTAAAAAGCAATGAAAGTAACATTTTGTCAAATAGAAATCCAACAAGTGTTCATGCGTGTGAATATAGTCAACACTAGATATATAGACTCCGTGAACCTTGTGAGTTGCATCAAGATGAATCATTTAATAGCGATACGGAATCTTTTAATATTGTTAAAACTTATAGTACTTTTCCAACAACATATTTGAGCATTAATTTTAAGCCGCTTTGTTTTCTTCACATTTGAAGTTTTTTTTTCATATTTGAATTTTTTTTAATTTTATGTAATTCGACAAGTGTATATTAAAAACGTACATAAACATAAAACAAATTCAACAAGCACTTGTATTTTTATTTTGTGTTGATTTTGAGTTTTAATTTGGATCCTTCTCAAAATGAAAACCTTAGATAAAAGATCAGATATCAATAGGGTGAATCATGTCTTTTTGTTTTAAAAAAAAATATTTTTTTTTTTTTGATAAAAATTTATATCGTCTCTTCACTAAATGCTAAACTAGTATGGAATTTATTGATTTAAAAAAATAGATAAACAACATGCATTAAACAAAAACACCATAATATAGGATTTATTTTTTATTATGTGTAGCCAATAATGGAAAAGAAAGGCATTATATCATGTATATACACTTGCAAATCATTCAATTTTGTAAAAAATCACACAACTTTTTTAATCTATCCATTTATTTTCGAAATGTTTTCAATTTTTAATTAAACAATTGAGTATAACATAATAAAATTATTTACTTATATATATGTAATTAAATATATTACCAATTAATCAACATGATATATAATCAATTTTCTTCTACTATAATTATCATCTTCTATCAAATATAAGTGAAATTTTCACTGAAAAAATATATTATTATTATAAATTTAATTATATATATATATATATATATATATATATATATATATATATATATATTAAAAAAAAAAGTAAAAACATAGGCACTGATAGAGCAAGGCAGTTGTTTCTCTCCCCCAGTCTATTTAAAAAATTATATCTTTTTATAAGACGGATCAAAATCACCATAAAAATCTTGTGGCAAACCCAAAAACAAAAAATCAAAAGAAATTTTACCAACGAGTGATTCATGAAAATAAATTAGATAATTTTATATATGGGCTCAATCAAGTCTCAAATTAATGTGTAAATGCTTGTGTTTGTGGGCTATGCAACTAGTGTTGCATGTGCTTGTAGCAATGAATTTATGTAATAGACAAATTTTTTCCTACTTTCGGATGTTTATTTCTCATATAACGAGACAAGTGTTATTTCTCCCTCTTTTTTTTTTTTTTTTTTACTTTCTACAAAATAAGCAGCCGACTATTAGAAATAATATTAACTCCCAACCACTTTAGATGTTTATTTGTTTTGTAATAAGAGAAGTACTACTTTTTCTATTTTTTATATAAGCCAACTTCCTCCCGCCTCAATTCATTTTAAGATTTTTTTTAATTTTTTGCAAAATCAATATTAAAAATAATATTATAAGCACTTCAGAGAAGTGTTATTTTTCCTTATTTTTTAACATCAAACCATTTTCCGAAACTAAACGTGGAGTAATGTTTGGCTTAAGAAACATTAATTTATTTTTCTTCATGCCAATTTTCAGTACTATCTATGTATTTCCACTAGGCAAAACTTTTCTTGAATTGCTGGACAAAAAATCATCTTATTGAATTAAGAATATACATGCACTATGGGTACAATACAAATTTTCTATCAAACAACAATTCACTGCCAAGCAGAAAGAATTTATGCACAACATGTTATCCTCCCAAGAAACCAAACAAGTGCTTCTTTGTACACTTGCTGATTGTTCTCATTTCAATTCAGAGTCATCTAAACCACCCTTCTTAAAAAAGAACCATATTCCATGATGTTCATCATATCTTCATCTTTCTTCTCCATTAAACTTTGATTGAGCTTTGCAGTTTGTTCCACCTGAAAAAGATTTATATGAAACAACAAAATAAATTACTTCTGCCCAGCAAAAGAGCACTTTGTTTTTATTTATTTATTTATTTATTTTCAGTTAAAAGAGTTGGATGCATTACCTTCTCGAGTGTAATTCGAGCTGCCTCTCTTTCTTTTTGTATTTGTGATTTTCTATGATCTTCTACTGAGGCCTTTTCTGCTCAAATGAAAAGAAATTCAATGAAAATTCATATGATATCTTCATTTTCATTGTAAATTGTTTTCAATTTTACTAACATTACATTGCATTCAAACATAAATGAAACTTTTCAATCAGTAAGTTATTTTGCTTGATTTGAACATACAACGTAAGAATTGACTACAATATGATGAAAGGATATACCTTGACTTATTAAAGAGATCATGATCATATGAGTAGGTTATGTATATTGTATTGAATTATAAGCACAATGTGTTCAATGATCAGCAAATGATTTTATAAAAACATGGAAATTCAGATTATAAAATTAATTATTAATAAGCATAGCGAAACTAACCATTTAATTTAGAAGATCAAAATTTTTTTGGAAAATGGTTGTGATTAACTACCTTTCTGGTGTTGCTTCTCTAAATTTTCCACTTCTCTCTGCATCTCCACCTTTAGATTCACTTGTATGTCCTGGATACAGAAATAATACATAAGGATATGCATTTGAAATTATCGTTGATTTTAGTTATAGAAGGAACAAACATTACAAAAGATATATTAGAAGAGAAGGTTACATTCAATTGAAGTGCTTTCTGGGCTTTGATAATTGTATCTGCAAAGCGAGCCTTCATCTTTGCAACACGAAGAGCTTTAGACGGTGAAATTTGCTCCTCCATTAAGTCATTATTTTTCTCTGAATGTTGAAAACACCAAATAAATTATATGTGTAATTTAATGTAAAAGAACAAATCCATTTAATCACAAGAAGAAAAAAAAAAAAAACCTTTTTGTGAGAGAACAGAAGAAGCATGACTTGGTTGAGTCTTGACTTCAGAAACTGCAATAACATCTAATACAACATAAAAATTATATTATCTTAGAAACTGAAGAGCATTATTCAGTAACAAGATAACATCATATGCTCTC
Source organism: Dioscorea dumetorum (assembly GCA_902712375.1). Classification (NCBI taxonomy): domain Eukaryota; kingdom Viridiplantae; phylum Streptophyta; class Magnoliopsida; order Dioscoreales; family Dioscoreaceae; genus Dioscorea; species Dioscorea dumetorum. The sequence goes on along the minus strand of CACTHL010000561.1, from coordinate 1,997,959 downwards.
CATACATTTGCAAGGTTGAAAAGTTGTTGTTGAATTGGCTTTCCATGGATGAATATCCAAAGGTTGGTCATCATATTTTTCTTTTGCAACACCATCTACGATAACACAATAATTACAACATCTTCAGAAATTGCAACATTAACATTCAGTAACTATACACATATAGCATATGAGAAATCTTATGACTATCTATACCTTTGCATGTGTTCAAAGTCTTTGTTTCAACAGTGAATCGATGAGATTGCAAACCTTGATCCTTCTCCTTTGCTTTTGATAATTTTTTGTCTACAAATGCAACCTGTTTAGACATACTGAACATGAGCATCATGGGGATAGAAAATAATAATAATAATTAGAATACTTATTGTCACCAAGTCTAACTATAACACCTTTTGTTTCTTTTCTGGTAATGGTTGTGGCATATCAATCCACCACTTGTTCCTTGTCTCCCAACTCACATTAAATATGTTATTCAGCTCTTTGGCTTTGATATGAACTTCATCGGTGGGTGGATTGTTTTGTATAGCATCAACAAGAGTTCGCTTAACATCTGCAGCGAACCGAGATGTAGTCGGGTAGGCCTTGCAATCGAGTTTTCTTTCTATTTTGCGCAAGTCCAAGTGCTTTTGAAGAAGAACATTCGTGCGATTCATTAATTTCTTCAAAATAGTACTGCATTGCTTCTTTCGAGCAGGGTCCATTCTCTCATTATCTTCATTGTTGAGTTGATTGATGGTTATTGATTCTAAACTCCTTTTGTTTCTACAAAAAGTCGAAGCACAAGTTGTTGCATGCATCTTTCACAACGTCTGTGTATGAGAAAATTGATACTATTTAATTAAATCACGCTAGAAAGAATATAAAGAAGTTTTTTTTTTTTTTTTGTTAGGCAACAATGCATAAAATTATTCAAAACTTTCTCTAAAAAATTTATAAGCTTGAAGATTCTATATGTATATGAAGATCAATGCTATTTCAATCAAACAAGAAAGTATTCACCAAATTAAACCAAACCATTGAATGGAAAACAATATATATATATATATATATATACACACACACACATCATGAGAAAAGAAGTCTCTTTGAGATGGAACAAAAACTTACAAAAAAACAAATCTGAAAGTTCTGTAAAAAAAAAAAAAAATTATATAATTGAAGATATGATATTGCAAAAAACTGAAATTATTTGTCACAAATAAGAAGGTGAAAACTAATTAACATAATAATCATAATTCAAGACATTTGGCATGGAGGTTTCATGAATCATAATTCAAGACACCAATTCCATCACCGGTGATAATGATGATGATGATAATATACAATTAATTAGCATGATCTTCTTTGCATTTGGGGCACTGACTTCATAAACCCATTTCTTTATTATTTTGCAGAATCATTAAATGTTGAAAGTTCCATTAGCAATCATAATAAACACCAAGTAAATGATTTTGGAAAAAAAAAATTCAATCAATTTCCATATTGATTTCCAATTAGAGTTCATACAATCTGAATCCCCAAATAAGCACAGTTGATGAGAATGTAAAATTAAGTACAAACTAGCAAATATGAGAACAAACAATTAATTAACACTTTGTTTTCTCAGTGTGAGAAGTGGAGGGGAAATTGAGATTTTATTTTTCATAATAGCCCTCAAATCTTTAGTATTTTTTAACAGAATATTTCCATGATTTTCTTTTACTTATTCAAAAGAAAAACCACTGAAATGTTTACATTACTGCAAATTCATCATTTGGAATCTTTTGAAAATTTGCAACGGTTGGTAATGATATTCAATCAACGAAATCAATTAAAACACAAAGAAACACTATTTGTAAAATATAAAAGAATATATATATATATATATTAAATTTAAAAAATTTAAAATCATATCTATTTTGTGAATAATTCAAAACTATAGTTTTATCGTTTCTAATTTGTTCACATCTCTATTTATGAAAAAATGAATGTGAATTAAATCAAACCAGAAAATATTCACCAAATTAATTCAAACTATTGAAACAAAAGCATGCTACATATATATTGATGAATAAAAAAAAAGTTTTTTGTAACAAAAAAATCATAAATCAAGAAAAAAAAATTGTAAGAAATTTATAACCTTGAAGAAATGAATAGATACTCTACTTGTTGAAAATAAAATGCAAGAAGAAATTGGAAGGGGAGAAATTAATACCAATTTTTAGAGAGATAAAATATAAAACAGTTAATTATCCAATTCTATTTTAACTATCTAATTATCTTGATTTAATTCAGATAATGTGCATTTAATGAAAACTTTTTTATAATTATTTAAAAATTGCTGATTTCTTTTTCTAGGAAAGCTTTCTTTTATTAGTGCTAGAAGTGGCGGGAAAATTTTGATATTTTTTTATAGTACCCTCAAATCTTTAATATTTCCAAATACTTCCGTGAATTTTATTTTTTACTTATTCAAAAACTTATTATTTGTAAAATACTCCTATGTAAAATGCTATCTCTCCTTCCAATTTCTTTTGCACTCTTATGTATAAATAAATATTTATTTCCTAATTTAAAAAACTTAAAGTCATATTTTTTTTTTAAAAAATATTATTCAGAACCATAGTTATTACTTTTTAAAATTTGTTCGAACAATCTATTAAAGATATAAATAAAATAAGTTTTAAAGTTGTTATTATAAATTTAGGAAACAACAACAACGACAAAATAATAAGAAGAGCAACGACAAAGAAATAAAAAACTATTTATTTGAACGATAAAATATAAATTTAGGAAAAAAAAATCTAAAAATTCTGTTAATTAAAAATTACAAAATCGAAGAGCATAACTCAATAACTAAAATTATTTGTGTGCAATAATAAGAAGAAATTTAATTATGCTAAAACAATAGAATTAAATTTCATATTGCCTCTTTTGACAATATGTTAATCAACAACATGCAAGTAATAATTATTTTGAAAATAAAAATAAGAAGAAATTCAAAGGAGAGAAACTAATACCCAATAGAGAGACAAAATATAGAGCACTCAATTAAGGTAAATTATTTAGAATTTTATTATTTTCTCTGGCTTCAATGAAAAGGTCATCTCCGGGAAAAATGTTTGGATTTGTTTTTCATAATACCCCCTGAGAAATTTTCATGATTGTTTTAGTTATTCAAAATATCACTGAAATCTTCACGTTATTGCAATTTCATCCTTTCAAATCTTTAGAAAATTTGAATTTTCTTTTGGTAATGATTAAATACAAAAAGAATTTTACCACATCGTTTCAAATTGGGAGCTAGAAAACCCAATATAAGTATTTGAAAAAAAAAAATGTAAGTTAATTTGAAGATAATTTAGGATCTTTTTTCTTTTAACTGATTCAAAATCAATAGAAGAAATTTTAGCAACAATTAATTTATGATAATAATAATAATAATAATAATAATAATAATAATAATAATAATAATTATTATTATTATTATTATTATTTAACTTGGTTTGGGATTTAGTAAGATTCAAATTGAAATTTCACCCATTGACTAAATTTATAGAATAATTAGAAAGTATATTTATATTTCGTAAAACGTCATTATCACTCCACGTGTTTCTCAAGATTCGTGCTAAAGAACACCCCAACCTAGATCTCTTCCATTCATTTTCTCATTTGCCATTTGCTCTTTTTCTCTCTCTCTCTCTCTCTCTCTCTCTCTTTTAGGTTTTGTTTTTCAGTAGAGAGAGAGAAGAAGGGGAGAAGGCAGTGTGTGAAATCTGGCAAACATTGGGGCTCTGAGGGCTCAGAAGCGGGATCGAGAGAGGGGACGACGAGGATTGCAGGCCCTGGCGTCGCAGGCTCTCACTCATGGCCGTCTCCTCCTCCTCATTGCTGTCATTGTCACCGCCCGCATCACCCTCTCCGTCGAGAAGGTACACCTTTCCCCTTTTTCCTCGTTTCTTTCGGTGCTGTCCCACATTCTTGGGCGATCGATGGCGGCCGCCTCTTTTATCTGTTCAATTATTTTGATGATTTTTAAGTTTTTGTTTTTGTTTATTTTCAGTTCACTCTTCCTTGCGTTTCTTTGATGACACCGAATTTTGGCTAAATGTGCGTTGGATTTGGTATGTAATGCATATTTGTTGTATTCAAGTGCTTGTTCTGATTTGCAATTGGGGTTCAATTTGCTTTGTATGTGTTTCTTTCTGAGTGATTTATTAATGGTGTTTGTGTTTAGGATGCTAATTCTACTGCTATACTTTTAGGAGACTTTGTTGTCTTGTTCAACTTTTGTTTTGTCAATTGTTTGAGTTTAGGCTCCTACTCAAAAAAAAAAAAAAATTTGTTTGAGTTTAGGCTTTCTTTTCCCTCTGCATAGTACTATCATTGTGTGACTACTTACTCTTTTAGCTCTTTACAACCAAATTAAGGCTTGAGCAAAGTTTATGAGGTATAGTTGCTCCTTGGGTTTGGCACTTTTTAGAATGCTGTTGGAAGGAATGAACTAGAACCTTACTTATTGCAAGTGGGTTTCATTTTGCTGTTTTTTTGTTGGCAAGAAGAGTAGGAATAAGACGGGAGGAATAACATGAAAAGCCAGTGACCTAAATGCAAAGAGTTATTTATTGGCACACTAATTTTTGCAGGGCTAGCAATAAAATCTCTAACCTTTACTTCACAATCATGATCATTACCTTAGTTCGCAACACCTTTTCTTGGTTATCCACTTCTATATCCTGCTAATCAAGTATTTAGAATTGGAATGACCTGTTCTGTTTTCTTTTCCCCATTGCTACAACCCAAAGTGAGTGCTCTGATTTATAAAAGAGGTACTGTATCATCTTCTATAGCTGTACAATTTTGTTACTAATGCTTTTCAATAATCTTACCCTAAACGGTGATGTAAAAGCAATCCCTGCCGACACAAGGTGAATAAGTTGGCCTTTTGGAATTTTTAGATGCGCAAATTGACATATTTTTACCTTCATGATTTCATTTTGTTTGCTTAGTGTGGATTTGCTTAAAAGGCTCTTATACTTATTGCATTTTTGCATTTATTTCCTTGGTGCTTGGAATGAATTATTAGATTTCTAGTCCTAAACTTATTTCATATATATATATATATGTGTGTACATTTGTTTTTAAATACCTGACTCAATATGCTTGTTTACAGATTCTGAAGTCTGATTTGCATTGAACAGAATCTTGGACCATGGGGACCTCTAGTACTGTAAGTTGCTTACAAATTATGAAGGACCTCTATATAAGGTTTGATTACTTTCCAGTGTGGGGTTTGCGAATAATTAGAACTTTATACACTACTTGCTATGATATGTCTGTTTCCTCTATTAAAGTTATCGATTGTAGTCAGTATTCGTGCACTATATTTTCTGCTATTGCATGACTCTAACATAAAAGAAAAAAAAACCAATTAGAGTTAACTGAATCATCTTCAGTTTACCTGGCACGTGTTATCTGCCATGTGAATGAAGGATTTTCGTTATGTAGATGACTATAACAATTGTGGAACGTCGAATGAATTCCTGACATATGTTTGGCTGATAAATAGGTGGTGCATATTGATATACGGAACTCACATTTTGTAGATGTTTACTTGAGCACTTGAACAATTCTCTTTTGTTCTCAAACTTCTTGTTGCTACAATTGTCCAAATTTCTATATGGCTCAATTTGCTTAAGCATGAATTTCTTAGTTTATACATTTTATGCTATGATTTATAAGGTTGTCCTGATGATGGTTAAATGTTGAACTGTACTATAATTTGGGATTTCTGAGTTTTGTTCTTTTACAGTTCTTGAAGCAATTACCGATGTTCCTTGATTGATTATATCATTATTATTTTTTTTTCACATTGGCGTTCTCTGTTGGAACCAGGGCTATTGCTTAAATTCCATTGACAATTTTACTTCTAAATATTGAGCTGCCTCTTCCTTCTACTTCCTTGACATCTTCTTGTTCGCTTGTTCCTTGTAACTTTATAGGCAATTGTTGAATTTGTCGGTTGGTGGGATAAAGAACTCAAATATGTTTTTAACTTAGATCACTATAATATATTTTTCCTCTAAGAATATGTGAACTTCTACACTAAATCATTTTATACATAAAAGAATAAAACTAATCAAACTGAATTATATATTTTATGGGCCTGGTTGATTCATTTCGCACATGTTGAAAACTCTACATTGGGCAATTTCAAGCCCTCCTTGCGATCCTTTCCGAAGATCTTTTCCTTCTATTTCAGCTTGGAGGAGGATATCTCTTTGGGTTGCTGGTTGGTTTTGTTACAGACTCTATTGGAGCCACAATTGGTGCAACCACGACATTCCTCCTTGGAAGAACAGTATGTAAAACTTGTGACATTCAGCACTCATTTCTTTCTCATGAAGCTGCTTTCTTTTTAATATCTAGCAAATTATGCATGCGTTGTATTTATGTCCCTTTTCGAGATATATAAAAAAAATTGAATGTTCTGAACATTTACATGATTTCTGTATTGGATTTCATGCACTGTAACATTTTTATCTTAGATTTCATTTTTATCAGATGATATTGAGTAATTTTAGCAAACTTGATGCTAAAATTAGTAGTCTGTCAAGTCAACACTGGTTTAGAAACTCTGTGTTCGGACTTAATTTTTTGTATATTGCCTAAATAACTTTAATACAATGACACTTCATTACAAGCTTGTCAATAATAAATCACCTTAATAACTAAACTATAGCTTTTGTAACTATAGGTATCAAGTTGCCTGTATTGGTAGACTATGTGTCATATGCAAATTTTCTCCTGTATATTCAACTTTAATAATTAGTTTTCCGCTACCATCATTAATTGTGCGTTGTCACTTTTTATTTGGGTTTGACATGAAAAAAAATATCATAGTTGACTTATTTGTTTGTATTAATGCATGCAGATTGGAAAGCCTTATGCTATTTCCAAGCCGAAGGATTTTCCACTATTGCCATCCAGAGATCTGGTTTTCAGGTCAGACTGAAGGTGGTTTTATATGTATGGACTAGATACTGACATGTAACATGCACATATAATAGGAAATTGAAGCTCATTTTATATCATGTTGTTTTGACAATGATACTTAAATTTTGCCAAAAATGAATTAGTTTTTGGTCTCATAAATTGGGTGTCAATATTCATTTTTGGTTGAGTAGGTCCCTTATAGCTGAGATTGCTATGTCTGAGATACATGTAATTGTTATGTGGTGACTTTTAAGTGAATATCGTGTGATTTGTCACCATCTTTCATTATTTCCACTATCATAATCGGCAATATCTTATATTAAAATTTCGACGTCTTCAGATTAAAAAGCAATTTGCATGTAATTAAATAGCATTTGCAGGATTTGCACACATGCGATGGTATCAGAATTCTATTTCTAAATATGGAGCTACCTCTTCTTTCTACTTCCTTGAAGAGTGTGTGACAGAAGTTTGACATGTGGTAGGGAACTCATTTTGATTTGCAATTTTCATAATAGTATAGAATGACTAATTGTTGTTGTCCTTTTTGTCCTTCCTTGAGACCTAGAATTTTGAAAAACAAAATCAAGCCCAAAACTACCTAAAACTTCCAGTTTTTCTTTTAGTTACATTCTCCAACAATCATTTACCTACTGTATGACTATTGTTCTTTTTTCATATTGACATCCTATTCTTTCTTGTTCCTTTTGCAATATCCACGATGATTTTAGTTCTTGATAATTATTTTGTAAATAGCTTTAGTGCAATATCCATGATAAAGTGCACTATGGCTATGTGACAGACAGCAAGAGTACTTAATGATTTCATCATTCCCAACTGTTTTACTAGTGATTTGTGCACTCGCATAGTATGAATGATTCTATGACATTTACGAGATTAAAATCTTACATTTTTCAAACTTGCATCTGTTTAGACTTGGATATAGATTACTCATTATGTACATTTGCAAATCAAATTTTATGGGTTCAGTGAAGTCTCAAATATTTAATGTGTGTGTGTGGTCAATTAATTATGCAGCTAGTCATGCAGTAATTAATAGTAGTAGCAGTGAGTGATATTTGGTTAAAGAGACAAAGATATATGTTCCTTCATGTCTATTATCAGTCCTATTTATGTATTCTACTGAAGGATTTTATTGAATAGACATGGGTGAGAAAAAAAATTCATCTTATTGATTTAACAATAATATGTGCTATACATGATCAGAAATATTCATACAGTATAATTACTATACATATTAACATTTGTGTCGAAACACTGATTTCATGTGCACATTTTATGTTCACGGGAAAACAAACGAGCAGCTATTTAATTATACACACTTGAATGATCAATCCAAATTACAGGAAATTTGCTCATTTTCCAATTCACTATCATCTAAGCTGTCCTTCTTAAAAAAGAACCATATTCCATAATCTTCATCAGATTTTCATTGTCCTTCTCCAAACTTAGATTGAGCTTGGCAGTTTGTTCCACCTGAAAAAGATTTATATATATGAAGAAAGAACTGCAGTTAAATTTAATTAACAACAAATAACGTCCTACTCATTAGCAAAAGAGTACTTTGTTTTCTCTCTCTACAGTTAAAACAATTGTATGTATTACCTTCTCAAGTGCAAGTCGGGCTAATTCTCTTTCCTTTTGTATCTGCATCTTTCTTTGATATTTTAAACATACCTTATCTGCTCAATCGGTAAAAATGTTCAATGAAAATTTATATACTATATTCATTTCAATGTAAAATTCAAAAATGGGGAAAATATTCAGTGAAAATTTATATAATATCTTCATTTCTCTATAAAATGTTTTGAATTTTACTAATATTACACTGCTTTCAAACCGAAATGAAAAAAATTTTATCAGCAAGTTATTTTGCTTGATTTGAACTTAATGGCATGACTGAACTAAGAGTGGTAACACCACAATAGATAAAAGAAAATTGACTTTTAAAAGAGATCATGTTTTGTATGGGTTAGTAGATTAAATTGAATTCAAGCCTAATGTGTTCGATGCTCAACAAGTATTATTTTCAAAAACGAGGGCGATTCATATTATGAAATGATTAATAAGCATTGTATAGCTCAAACGCTAATTAAGAAAAATAGAAATTCTGAAAATGATTTTGATTAACTACCTTCTTGATGTTGTTTCTCTAAATATTCCACTTCTCTTTGCATCTTCACCTTTAGGTCATCTTGTATGTCCTGGATGCAGAAATAACACATGAAGACATTCATATGATATCATTGCTGATTTGTAGTAATAGAAGAAACAAGCATTACAAAAGATGTATAAGAAGAGAAATTTACATTAAATTGAAGTTCTTTTTGGGCTTTGATAATAGCATCTGCAAAATGAGCCTTCATCTTTGCAATATGAAGAGCTTTAGATGGTAAAATTTGCTTTTTCATGAAGTCATTATGTTTCCCTGAATGTTGAAAACGCCAAACAATTATGCATGCAATCTAATGTAAAAGAACAAATACTTTAAATCACAAGAAGAATAGAAATAAAACCTTTATGTGAGATAACTGAAACCGGACTTGGTTGGGCATCGACTTCAGAAACTGTAACAACATCTGAGACAACATAAAATTTATATTATCTTAGAAACTGAAGCACTATTTAGTAACCAGATAACATCATATGCTCTCCATACATTTGCAAGGTTGAAAAGTTGTTGTTGAATTGGCTTTCCATGGATGAATATCCAAAGGTTGGTCATCATATTTTTCTTTTGCAACACCATCTACGATAACACAACAATTACAGCATCTTCAGAAATTGCAACATTAACATTCATTAACTATAAAGCATATAAGAAACCTTATGACTATCTATACCTTTGCATGTGTTCAAAGTCTTTGTTTCGACAGTGAATCGATCGATGAGATTGCAAACCTAGATCCTCCTTCGCTTTTGATAAATTTTTATCGACATTTGTAACCTGTTTAGACATACTGAACATGAGCATCATGGGGATAGAAAATAATAAAAATAATTAGAATACTTATTGTTACCAAGTTGAACTATAACAACTTTTGTTTCTTTTCTGGTTATTGGTTGTGGCACATCAATCCACCACTTGTTCCTTGTCTCCCAACTCACATTAAATATGTTATTCAGTTCTTTGGCTTTGATATGAACTTCATCGGTGGGTGGATTGTTTTGCATAACATTAGCAACAGTTCGCTTAACATCTGCAGCGAAGCGAGACGTAGTGGGGTAGGCCTTGCAATTGAGCTTTCGTTCTATTTTGCGCAAGTCCAAGTGTTTCTGAAAAAGAACATTCGTGTGATTCATTAATTTCTTCAAAATAGTACTGCATTGCTTCTTTCGAGCAGGGTCCATTCTCTCATTATCTTCATTGTTGAGTTGATTGATAGTTGTTGATTCTAAACTCCTTGTGTTTCTACCGACAGTCGTAGCACAAGTGGTTGCATGTCGCTTTCAAATGATTGTTTTTTGTTCACAACGTCTGTGTATGAGAAAATCAATCCTAATTAATTAAATCAAACCATTTAAAGAAAAGCAGGCTATATATATATATATAAACAAAAAAGTTTATTATGATAAAACAAAGCGTATAATTAACAAAAAAAAAAACTTCTGCAAAAATATTAAAAACTTGAAGATCATCAGCCACAAACGTAGATTACGTGTGAGAATACTTCTATTGTTTATTGTGGGGATGGGAGAATCTCATCTCCAAACTATATATGGCGCTGCCTCTAGATCGCTTGAAATGGAAATAATGGAAGAAATGGACGGGAAATCGATCCCCGAGGAGCAATCAAGAAATCAGAGCCGCCCATAGTGTGATGGAACACCAGTGCATAGGCTCTGGTTTCTAAGATATGGAGGGCGCTTGGTTCTAAGACTTCACTATCTATCTGGGTCGGAGTTATGGACACCATATATGCAACCATGAAATAAAAAACTACTTATTTGAACGATTAAACCATAAATTTTGGGAAAAAAGAAACTATAAATTCTTTGTAAAAAATTCTAGGATTGCACTGCATAACTTAATGATCGAAATAATTTGTGTGCAATAATAAAAAGAGAATTAACTATGCCAAAAACAATAGAATTAGACTTCAGTTTGCCTTGTCTTATAATATGTTAGTCGATAGATCGCATGAAAATAATAAATATTATATTTAATGAAAATAAAAAACAAGAAAAAAAATAGAAGGAGAGAAAATAATACCAATTGATAGAGAAACAAACTATGAAGCACTCAATTATCTAAAAATAGTCTATTTTTATAGACCATGTAGACCAAAAATCTTATCTAAATCAAAATTGATAATTCTATTAGAAGTCAAATAAACATCATATAATAAATAATAAAAATAAAAGAAATAATAATAATAATAATTATTATTATTATTTAAAAAAATTAAAAAAAGAAAAAAGGAGGTTTTTAAAGAGTTACACACGACTCATTGAGAACATTAATAGAAGCCGTCCACTGTTGAAGTTTTTTTTTAAGACATCTGAAGGAGATCTTGGGATTATCTGTTAGGGCATTGGAAATGACCAATTAAGCCCCAGTTATATTATATTATATTAAATTCTTTTTCTCAAATGATCCCCTTAAAATGTGGATGATATAAAAAATACTACAATACAAATATATGATTTTCATACTATTTTAGAATAAACATAGGTGAGAATTACATTTTCCAGCAAACAATATAAAAGAATATATATATATATATATTAAATTAAAAAAAAATTAAAATCATATCTATTTTGTGAATAATTCAAAACTATAGTTTTATCGTTTCTAATTTGTTCACATCTCTATTTATGAAAAAATGAATGTGAATTAAATCAAACCAGAAAATATTCACCAAATTAATTCAAACTATTGAAACAAAAGCATGCTACATATATATTGATGAATAAAAAAAAAAGTTAAGGTAAATTATTTAGAATTTCTTTATTTTCTCTAGCTTCAATGAAAAGGTCATCTCGGGCGGGAAAAATATTTGGATTTTTTTTTTCATAATACCCCCTGAGATATTTTCATGATTTTTTTAGTTATTCAAAATATCACTGAAATCTTCACGTTATTGCAATTTCATCCTTTCAAATCTTTAGAAAATTTGAATTTTCTTTTGGTAATGATTAAGTACAAAAAGAATTTTACCACATCGTTTCAAATTGGGAGCTAGAAAACCCCAATATATAAGTATTTGAAAAAAAAAATGTAAGTTAATTTAAAGATAAATTAGGATCTTTTTTCTTTAACTGATTCAAAATCATGTTTGTTTTTCTAGAAAAGTAGAACTTTTAGCAATAATTAATTTATGATAATAACAATAATAATAATAATTATTATTATTATAGGAAGTTTAATTTGGTTTGGGATTTAGTAAATTTCAAATGAAATTTCAACCCATTGACTAAAATTTTTAGAATAATTAGAAACTATTGGTATATTTGGTAACGTGTTTCTCAGGATTCGTGCTCAAAAATACCCCAACTTAGATCTCTTCCATTCCTTTTCTCATTTGCCATTTGCCCCATTTGCCATTTGCCATTTGCTCTCTCTCTTTTTTTTTTAAGGTTTTGTTTTACAATAGAGCGAGAGAAGAAGAAAAGAGGAGAAAGCGGTGTGAAATCTAGCAAACATTAGGGTTCTGAGAGCTCGGAAGCACGGCAGCTCTGGATCGAGGGCGGGGACGACGAGGATTGCAAGCCCTGGCGTCGCAGGCTCTCATCCATGATCGTCTCCTCCTCCTCATTGCTGCCATTGTCACCGACCGCATCACCCTCTCCGTCGCGAAGGTACACCTTTCTCCTTTTTCTTTGTTTCTTTTAGTGCTGCCCCACATTCTTGGGCGATCAATGGCGGCGACCTCTTTTATCTGTTCGATTATTTTGATGACTTTTAAGTTTTTGCTCTTGTTTTTTTTTTTCAGTTCCCTCTCCCTTCTGTTTCTTTGATGTCACCGAATTTTGGCTAAATGTGCGTTGGATTTGGTATGCAATGCATATTTCGTGTATTCCAATGCTTGTTCTGATTTGCAATAGGGGTTCAATTTGCTTTGCAAGTCTGCTCTTTCTGTGAGTGATTTATTAATGGTGTACGTGTTTGGATGCTAATTCTAGTGCTATACTTTTAGGAGGCATTTGTTGTCTTGTTGAACTGTTTTAATCTGGGTCAACTTTGGTTTTGTCAAATGTTTGAGTTTAGGGTTTTTCTCCCTTGCATAGTGTGACTACTTACTCTTTTAACTCATTACAACCAAATTAAGGCTTGAGCAAAGTTTATGAGGTGTAGTAGGGTTTGGCATTTTTAGAATGCTGTTGGAAGGAATGAACTGAACCTTACTTTTCGTGAGTGTTTTTCATTCCGTTGTCTTATGGTAGCAAAAAGAATAGGAATAAGACAGGAGGAATAACATGAAAAGCCAATGACCTAACTGCAAAGAGTTATTTATTGGCACACTAATTTTTACAGGGCTGACAATAAAATCTCTAACCTTTACTCCACAATCAAGATCGTCACCTTAGTTCTTAACACCGTTTCTTGGTTATCCACTTCCATATCCTACATATCAAGTGTATAGAATTGGAATGACTTGTTCCCTTTTCTTTTTTCTGTTGCTACAACCCAAATTGAGTGACTCTGATCTATAAAAGAGGAGTTGTATGATCTTCTATAGCTGTACAATTTTGTCACTAATGCTTTTCAATAATCTTATCCTAAATGGTTATGTAAAACCAATCCCTGCCCACACAAGGTGAATAGCTTGGCCTTTTGGCATTTGTAGATGCCCAAATTGACATATTTCTACCTTCATGATTTCATTTGCTTTTCTTAGTGTGGAATTGCTTAAAAGGCTCTTCATACTTATTGCATTTTTGCATTTTATTTCCTTGGTGCTTGCGATGAATTATTAGATTTCTAGTCCTAAAGTTATTTCATATATATATATATATATATGTGTGTGTGTGTGTGTGTGTGTGTGTGTGTGTGTGTGTGTGTGTGTGTACATTTTTTTTTATTTACCTGACTCAATATGCTTGTCTACATATTCTGAAGGACTTTCTGATTTGGATTGAACATAATCTTAAACCAAAGGGGTTATCTAGTACTGTGAGTTGCTTACAAATTTTGAAGGACTTCTAGATAAGTTTTGATTACTTTCCAATGTGGGGTTTTAGAACAATTAGAAGTCTATATTAGTCAGTATCCATGGACTATATTTTCTGCTAATTCATGACTCTAACATAAAAAAAAAAAGAAAAGAAAAACCAACTACAGTTCATCGAAGCATCTTTAGTTTACTGAGCACTTGTTATCTGCCATGTAAATAAAGGAGTTTCGTTATGCAGATGACTATAGTAATTGTCGAACGTCGAATGACTTCCTGACATTTGTTTGGCTGATAAATAGATGGTGCATATTGGTATACAGAACTCACATTATGTAGATTTACTTGAGCACTTAAACAATTCTCTTTTGTTTTCAAACTTGTTGTTGCTATAATTGTCTGAATTTCTATATGGTTCAATCGGCTTAAGTATGCATTTCTTAGTTTGTACATTTTATGCTATGATTTATAGAAAAATGTTTAGAAGGTTGCCCTATTGATGGTTAAATGTTGAACTGTATTAGAATTTGAGATTTCTGAGTTTTGTTTTTTTGCAGTTACTGAAGCAATTATCGATTTTCCTTTCTTGATTATACTATCTTTTTTTCATATTGACATTTTCTGCTGGAACCAGGGATTTTGGTTGTTTCAGCATCAACACTTACAGTGCGTATGCATCCTCTTGCAAAGTTTGTTTAGCCTTTTAAAAATTTCAAGTGCTTATATTTTGCTAAGGCTTCCTGTATGTGACTGTGTGGTTATATATGTATGGACTGGATATTGACATGTAACATGCACATATAATGGGAAATTGATGCTCATTTTATATCATGTGATTTTGACAATGATATCCAAATTTCGACAAAACTAAATTAGTTTTTGGTCTCGTAAATTGGGTGTCAATATTCATTTTTGGTGAAGTAGATCCCTTATAACTGAGATTGCTATGTCTGAGATACATGTAACTCTTATGTGGCGACTTTTAACTGAATGTTTTGGGATTTGTCACCATCTTTTATAATTGGCAATGTCTTATATTAAAATTTCAACGTCTTTGATTAAAAGGCATTTGCATTTAATTAAATAACATTTGCAAAATCTGAACACATGCGATGCTATCGGAATTCTACTTCTAAATATTGAGCTGCCTCTTCCTTCTACTTCCTTAAAATCTTCTGGTTTGCTTGTTCCTTGGTAACTTTATAGGCAATTGTTGAATTTGTCTATTGGTGGGATAAAGAACTCAAATAACTTTTTAAATTAGATTGCTTCAATACATTTTTCCTCTTAGAATATGTGACAGATGTTTGACATGTAGCAGTGGACTCATTTTGATTCATAATTTTCATAATCGTATAGAATGACTAATGTAAGTTTTCCTTTTTATCCTTTGACCATCCTTGCGACATAGAATTTTGAAATATGAAATCAAGCCCAAAACTTCCTAAAACTTCTAGTTTTTCTCTAAGTTACATTCTCCAACAATCATTTACCTACTGTATGACTATCCTTCTTTTTTAATATTGACATTGTTTTGTTTCTAGTTCCTTTTGCAATATCCATGACAATTTTAGTTCTTGATAAATATTTCGTTAGTAGCTTTAATGCACTAGCTAATTTGTGAAAATTCTATCTCATTGTAGTGTGTGATTTGGATATTGTACATTTCTTCGATGCTTCTAGTTTCTACCTAGGATTGAAACCTTGACCTATAGGAAACTGCTTCTAATGTGCAACAACACTTCCTATCTGATAGAAAGATCCCGTGATGCTAACCCGATCTTACCTGGGAAATTAGATTTAGTAGTTTAACAAGGATGCTGATTGGCAGATTGGCTGATTGGAGTATTGTCGGGTTGAAGACAGAGATATAGGTGTTAATGCTATTGGCATATTTATATACCTTCATTTTTTTACTGGGAGGATCATATGCCTTGAAAAATCCTTTTATGTCTTATTTATGTAATTCTAGATGAATGTATGGAAAGTGAAGGCTGGTTTGTGAAGAAGAGAATGCTTGAGGAATGTCTTAATGTTGAAGAAATGTAGACTTCATTGTGTCCCCATCGGAAGTATTCATGATAAAGTGCACTATGGTTATGTGGCAGACACCAGGAGTACTTAATGATTTCATCCTTCCCAACTATTGTACTGATGATAGTGCACTCGCGGAGTATGAATGACCCTATTACATTTACGTGATTGATATCTTACAGATTCCTTCAAAAAGTCTCCTGACTAACTCTGGAACTTGCATCTGTTTAGACTGGGATATGGTATGGATTACTCATTGCATACATTTGGGGATCAAATTTCAAATTTAATGATTGTTTGCTCAAAAAAGAAAAAAGAAAATCATCTAATATGATTGTCAAAAGTAATCTATTTCTTTATAGTTGAATGGCAGAAGGATTGATGAGCATTTTAGCATGCTTCCAATTCTCTTGTCATATATAATATTTTGCATTTAAGTCTTAATAATTCATGTGGTTTAGAAAACAAGTAAACTTGAAACTGAATTTTTGTATCAATCTCTCATGTTACATGGTCTCAGAACTTCTACATTAAATCATTTTATACATAAAAGAATAAAACTAATCAAACTGAATTATATATTTTATGGGTCTGGTTGATTCATTTGGCACATGTTGAAAACTCTACATTGGGCAATTTCAAACCCTCCTTGCAATCCTTTCCTAAGATCTTTGCCTTATATTTCAGCTTGGAGGAGGATATCTCTTTGGGTTGCTGGTTGGTTTCGTTGCAGACTCTATTGGAGCCACAATTGGTGCAACCACGGCATTCCTCCTTGGAAGAACAGTATGTAAAATTTGTGACATTCAACAGTCATTTATTTCTCATGAGCAGTTTTAGCAGCTTATTCAGCAGCTTTCCCGGAGTCAGATTTCTCCTTCTTCGGCCCCAGTACTCACTCAGGATGCATCAGACGTCTTCACTCATGCATCAGTAGCCTCTGTCCCTACAGGTATTTCTTCATCCTTTTGGTTGCTTGACTCTGGAGCTTCTTTTCATATGACCTATGATGCCACCCACCTACACATTCTTCACCCCTTTTTCTTCTGATCTTCGTGTTATTATCGCTAATGGCACGACCCTGCCTGTACCTAGTCGTGGCTTCTTACACACCACTCATTTTCATATTCCTGTTGTTGCTTGTGTACCCCAGCTCTCCATGAATCTTATTTCTGCTAGCCAGCTCGCTTCTCTTGGTTATCTTGTTATTTTTGATGAGTTTGGTTGTCGTGTGCAGGATTGTCTTACAGGGACCCTCATTGGAGCTGGCCATCGCCATAGTGGGGTGTATGTGCTCGATCATCTTCGACTTCCGTCCTCCTTTACGTTACCAGCTGCACCTGTTCATTGTTTTTCTTCTGTTCATTTCCATCAGTGGCATCATCGTCTTGGCCATCCTAGTGGTTCTCGTCTGTCTTCTCTTATTCATCAAGGTGTTTTAGGTCGTGTTTCAGTTGATAGTTCTCATTCTTGTTCGGGTTGTAAGCTTGCAAACAGCTACAACTCCCTTATCCTTCAAGTGTGTCTAGGTCTGTTTCTCCGTTTGAATTAGTTTATTCGGATGTTTGGGGACCTGCCCCGTTTGTTTCTAAAGGTGGACATCGTTATTATGTTATTTTTGTTGATGATTTTTCACGTTACACTTGGATTTATTTTATGCGTTCTCGTTCCGAGTTTTCTAAGGTTTATGTTAATTTCTCTAGTATGGTGCGTACCCAGTTTTCTGCCACCATTCGTACTTTCCGTTCCGATTCAGGTGGGGAGTATCTTTCTCATGAGTTTCGTGAGCTTCTTGCCTCCCACGGCACTCTTCCTCAGCTTTCTTGTCCTGGTGCCCATGCTCAGAATGGCACTGCCGAAAGGAAACATCGTCATATTCTTGAGACCGCTCGTACTCTTCTCATTGCCTCTCATGTTCCCCCTCACTTCTGGGCCGAGGCTGTCTCTACTGCTGTTTACCTCATCAATCTTCAACCCCCTTCCTTTCTTCAGGGTCGTAGTCCAGGGGTGTGTCTTTTCTCTAGTCCACCCCGTTATTCTCATCTTCGTGTGTTTGGTTGCTTGTGTTATGTCCTTCTTTTGCCCGAGAGAGGACTAAACTTTCTGCTCAGTCTGTTCCTTGTGTCTTCCTTGGTTATAGTCCTGAGCACAAAGGCTATCGGTGCTATGATCCTGTTGCACGTCGCCTCCGTATCTCGCGTGATGTCTCATTAGTTGAGGATCGTCCTTTCTTTGTTCCTTCTAAGTCCTCTTCTTCTCACTCCTCTACTACATCGACTGATGTTCAGTTTCTCATTGTGTCCTCACCACATTCTCTATCACCGCCTTCATCTTCTCCTCCATCTGTTTCTCCGTTGACTGCTGAGCCTCCTGTCCAGGTTCCTATTCCCGTCCCTCTTTTTCTTGAGCAGTTACCCCCGGCGCCAATGGCTTCCTCCGATGTATCCCCTGCAGATGATCCCCCTGCACGTCGCTATCCTCTTCGCGATCGTCATCCCCCTGACCGCCTTAATCTAGCCTCTCAGCTTCTTGACCTACCTATTCCTCCCTCCAGTGGCCCTCAAGAGCCAGCTTCTTACCGAGAGGCTGTCCGAATACCTGAGTGGCAGGCTGCTACATGGGATTTGGTTCCCCTTCCTCCTGGTGCTGTTCCCATTACTTGCAAGTGGGTCTACAAAGTTAAGACTCGCTCTGACGGTTCTGTAGAATGGTACAAGGCTCGTCTTGTGCCTCGTGGTTTTCAGCAAGAGCAGGGACGTGATTATGATGAGACTTTTGCTCCCGCGGCTCATATGACTACCTTTCGAGCTCTTATTGCTGTGGCTGCTGTTCGATGATGGTCTCTCTTTCAGCTTGATGTGAAGAATGCTTTTCTTCACGGGGATCTCCAGCAGGAGGTTTATATGCTTCCTCCCCCTGGTGTTTCTTCTCCTTCTGGTTTGGTCTGTCGCCTACGGCGTGCTCTCTAAGGTCTCAAACAGGCTCCTCGGGCTTGGTTTGAGCGTTTCAATACTGCTGTGGTTGTTGCTGGTTTTCAACCTAGTCCGCATGATCCCGCTTTGTTTGTGCACTCTTCTTCTCGTGGTCGGACCTTATTGTTGCTTTATGTGGATGATATGATAATCACTGGTGATGACCCTGCTCATGTGGATTTTGTTAAGCATCACCTTTAGCAACATTTCCAGATGACTGATCTTGGTTGATTGAGCTATTTTTTGGGCATTGAAGTCACTTCTACTTCTACTGGTTTTCAGTTATCTCAGCAGCGTTACACATCTGATATCCTAGCACGGGCAGCTCTCTCTGACTCTTGTGTTGTGACCACCCCTATGGAGCTACATCTTCAGTTGCTTGCTGATGAAGGGACTCCCTTATCTGATCCGACACGCTATCGTCACTTGGTTGGGAGCCTGATCTTACCCTTACTCGACCAGACATTGCTTATGCTGTGCATGTCTTGAGTCAGTTTGTTAGTGCACCTACTTCTGTTTACTATGCCTATCTTTTGAGGCTTTTGCGCTATCTTCGGGCGACTCCATCTCGAGGCTTTCTTTTCTCTCAGCATAGTTCTTTGGAGCTTCATTCCTATTCTGATGCTACTTGGGCTAGTGATCCGTCTGATCGTTGTTCTGTTACTAGTTTCTGTTTGTTCTTGGGCTCTTCTCTCATTGCCTGGAAGTCCAAGAAGCAAAGAGGTGTTTCTCGGTCTAGCACCGAAGCGGAGCTTCGCGCCATGGCTACTACTGCTGCGGAGACTGTTTGGTTGCGTTGGCTTTTGCATGATCTGGGTGTTGTCTCGCATGCTCCTACTCCTCTACATTGTGAGAACACCGGTGCCATTCAGATCACTTTGAATCCTGTCAAACACTCCCTCTCCAAGCATATTGGTGTTGACGCTTTCTTCTTGCGTGATCAGTACAGCAAAGGCATTCTGACTCCCCAGTTTGTTCCTTCTGAGCATTAGCTTGCGGATTTGTTTACTAAATCTCCGACACGGGCACACCATGATTTTCTCTTGTCCAAACTCTTGATGTCTGATCCCCCGTGAGTTTGTGGGTAGAGGGGGGTGTTAGGAAATACAGCTATATATTTTCTGTATTTCTATATTTGTATAGCTACCTTATTTGTATACCTATGTATCTATATATACCTTGTATATTGTCATTATTCATTAATGAAAAGACTGGTGATTTTCTCCTAACAGTATCATCTTCTATAGCTGTACAATTTTGTTACTAATGCTTTTCAATAATCTTACCCTAAACAGTGATGTAAAAGCAATCCCTGCCCACACAAGGTGAATAACTTGGCCTTTTGGAATTTTAAGGTGTGCAAATTGACATATTTTTACCTTCATGATTTCATTTTGTTTGCTTAGTGTGGATTTGCTTAAAAGGCCATTTATACTTTTTGCATTTTTGCATTTATTTCGTTGGTGCATGCAATGAATTATTAGATTTCTAGTCCAAAACTTATTTCATATATATGTGTGTACATTTGTTTTTGAAATGTATGACTCAATATGCTTGTTTATAGATTCTGAAGGACCATCTGATTTGGATTGAACAGAATCTTGGACCATGGGGACCTCTAGTACTGTAAGTTGCTTACAAATTATGAAGGACCTCTATATAAGTTTTGATTACTTTCCAATGTGGGTTTTAGAACAATTAGAAGTCTATATTAGTCAGTATCCATGGACTTTAGTTTCTACTAATGCATGACTCTAACATAAAAAAAAAAGAAAGAAAAATCAACTACAATTAATCGAAGCATCTTTAGTTTACCGAGCACATGTTATCTGCCATGTAAATAAAGGAGTTTCGTTATGCAGATAACTATAGTAATTGTGGAACGTCGAATGACTTCCTGACATTTGTTTGGCTGATAAATAGGTGGTGCATATTAGTATAAAGAACTCACATTATGTAGATTTACTTGAGCACTTAAACAATTCTCTTTTGTTTTCAAACTTGTTTCAGCATCAACACTTACAGTGCGTATGCATCCTCTTGCAAAGTTTGTTTAGCCTTTTAAAAATTTCAAGTGCTTATATTTTGCTAAGGCTTCCTGTATATGACTGTGTGGTTATATATGTATGGACTGGATATTGACATGTAACATGCACATATAATGGGAAATTGATGCTCATTTTATATCATGTGATTTTGACAATGATATCCAAATTTCGACAAAACTAAATTAGTTTTTGGTCTCGTAAATTGGGTGTCAAAATTCATTTTTGGTGAAGTAGGTCCCTTATAACTAAGATTGCTATGTCTGAGAGACATGTAACTGTTATGTGGCGACTTTTACTGAATGTTTTGGGATTTGTCACCATCTTTTATAATTGGCAATGTCTTATATTAAAATTTCAACGCCTTTGATTAAAAGGCATTTGCATTTAATTAAATAACATTTGCAAAATCTGAACACATGCGATGCTATCGGAATTCTACTTCTAAATATTGAGCTGCGTCTTCCTTCTGCTTCCTTAAAATCTTCTGGTTTGCTTGTTCCTTGGTAGCTTTATAGGCAATTGTTGAATTTGTCTATTGGTGGAATAAAGAACTCAAATAACTTTTTAAATTAGATTGCTTCAATACATTTTTCCTCTTAGAATATGTGATAGATGTTTGACATGTAGCAGTGGACTCATTTTGATTCATAATTTTCATAATCGTATAGAATGACTAATGTAAGTTTTCCATTTTGTCCTTTGACCATCCTTGCGACATAGAATTTTGAAAGATGAAATCAAGCCCAAAACTTCCTAAAACTTCCAGTTTTCCTCTAAGTTACATTCTCCAACAATCATTTACCTACTGTATGACTATTCTTCTTTTTTAATATTGACATTGTTTTGTTTCTAGTTCCTTTTGCAATATCCATGACGATTTTAGTTCTTGATAAATATTTTGTTAGTAGCTTTAATGCACTAGCTAATTTGTGAAAATTCTCTCTCATTGTAGTGTGTCATTTGGATATTGTACATTTCTTCGATGCTTCTAGTTTCTACCTAGGATTTAAACCTTGACCTATAGGAAACTGCTTCTAATGTGCAACAGGCCTTCCTACCTGATAGAAAGGATCCCGTGATGCTAACCCGATCTTACCTGGGAAATTAGATTTAGTAGTTTAACAAGGATGCTGATTGGCTGATTGGAGTATTGTCGGGTTGAAGACAGAGATATAGGTGTTAATGCTATTGGCATATTTATATACCTTCATTTTTTTACTGGGAGGATCAGATGCCTTGAAAATTCCTTTTATGTCTTATTTATGTAATTCTAGATGAATGTATGGAAAGTGAAGGCTGGTTTATGCAGAAGAGAATGTTTGAGGAATGTCTTAATGTTGAAGAAATGTAGACTTCATTGTGTCCCCATCGGAAGTATTCATGATAAAGTGCACTATGGTTATGTGGCAGACACCAGGAGTACTTAATGATTTCATCATTCCCAACTGTTGTACTGATGATAGTGCACTCGCGGAGTATGAATGACCCTATTACATTTACGTGATTGATATCTTACAGATTCCTTCAAAAAGTCTCTTGACTAATTCTGTAACTTGCATCTGTTTAGACTGGGATATGGTATGGATTACTCATTGCATACATTTGGGGATCAAATTTCAAATTTCATGATTGTTTGCTCAAAAAAAAAAAAGAAAAAAGAAAATCATCTAATATGATTGTCAGAAGTAATCTATTTCTTTATAGTTGAAATGGCAGAAGGATTGATGAGCATTTTAGCATGCTTCCAATTCTCTTGTCATATATGATGTTTTGCATTTAAGTCTTAATAATTCATGTGGTTTAGAAAACAAGTAAACTTGAAACGGAATTTTTGTATCAATCTCTCATGTTACATGGTCTCAGAACTTCTAAACTAAATCATTTTATACATAAAAGAATAAAACTAATCAAACTGAATTATATATTTTATGGGCCTGGTTGATTCATTTGGCACATGTTGAAAACTCTACATTGGGCAATTTCAAACCCTCCTTGCAATCCTTTCCTAAGATCTTTGCCTTCTATTTCAGCTTGGAGGAGGATATCTCTTTGGGTTGCTGGTTGGTTTTGTTGCAGACTCTATTGGAGCCACAATTGGTGCAACCACGGCATTCCTCCTTGGAAGAACAGTATGTAAAACTTGTGACATTCAACAGTCATTTCTTTCTCATGAAGCTTCTTTTCTTTTTAATATCTAGCAAATTATGTATGCCTTGTATTTATGTCCCTTTTCGAGATATATAAAAAAATTGAATGTTCTGAACATGTACATGATTTCTGTATTGGATTTCATGCACTGTAACATTTTTTATCTTAAATTTCATTTTTATCTTATGATATTGAGTAATTTTAGCAAACTTGATGCTAAAATTAGTAGTCTGTCAAGTCAACACTGCTTTAGAAACTATGTGTTCGGACTTAATTTTTTGTATATTGCCTAAATAACTTTAATATAATGACACTTCATTACAAGTTTGTCAATAATAAATCACCTTAAGAACTAAACTATAACTTTTGTAACTGTAGGTATCAAGTTGCCTGTATTGGTAGACTATGCGTCATATGCAAATTTTCTCCTGTATATTCAACTTTAATAATTAGTTTTCCACTACCATCATTAATTGTGCGTTGTCACTTTTTATTTGGGTTTGACATGAAAAAAAACTTCATAGTTGACTTATTTGTTTTTATTAATGCATGTAGATTGGAAAGCCTTATGCTATTTCCAAGCTGAAGGATTTTCCACTATTGCCATCCAGAGATCTGGTTTTCAGGTCAGACTGAAGGTGGTTTTATATGTATGGACTAGATACTGACATGTAACATGCACATATAATAGGAAATTGAAGCTCATTTTATATCATGTTGTTTTGACAATGATACTTAAATTTTGCCAAAAATGAATTAGTTTTTGGTCTCATAAATTGGGTGTCAATATTCATTTTTGGTTGAGTAGGTCCCTTATAGCTGAGATTGCTATGTCTGAGATACATGTAATTGTTATGTGGTGACTTTTAAGTGAATATCGTGTGATTTGTCACCATCTTTCATTATTTCCACTATCATAATCGGCAATATCTTATATTAAAATTTCGACGTCTTCAGATTAAAAAGCAATTTGCATGTAATTAAATAGCATTTGCAGGATTTGCACACATGCGATGGTATCAGAATTCTATTTCTAAATATGGAGCTACCTCTTCTTTCTACTTCCTTGAAGAGTATGTGACAGAAGTTTTACATGTGGCAGGGAACTCAATTTGATTTGCAATTTTCATAATAGCATAGAATGACTAATGGCTGTTTTCGTTTTTGTCCTTCCTTGCGACCTAGAATTTTGAAAAACAAAATCAAGCTCAAAACTGCCTAAAACTTCCAGTTTTTCTCTTAGTTACATTCTCCAACAATCATTTACCTACTGTATGACTATTGTTCCTTTTTAATATTGACATCCTATTCTTTCTTGTTCCTTTTGCAATATCCATCTTGATTTTAGTTCTTCATAATTATTTTGTTAATAGCTTTAGTGCACCAGTTGTTTTGCAATATCCATGATAAAGTGCACTATGGCTATGTGACAAACAGCAAGAGTACTTAATGATTTCATCATTCCCAACTGTTTTACTGATGATATGTGCACTCGCATAGTATGAATGACCCTACTACATTTACGAGATTAAAATCTTACATTTTTTTTAACTTGCATCTGTTTAGACTTGGATATAGATTACTCATTATGTACATTCGCGGATCAGATTTTATGGGTTCAGTAAAGTCTCAAATATTTAATGTGTGTGTGTGTGTGGTTAATTAATTATGCAGCTAGTCATGCAGTAATTAATAGTAGTAGCAGTGAGTGATGTTTGGTTAAAGAGACAAAAATATATTTTCCTTCATGTCTATTATCAGTCCTATTTATGTATTCTAGTCAAGGATTTTATTGAAGAGTAATGCTATATAAGCCGAACCGGTCGCACGACCAGCCCACACGACTGATGTGGCTGGTGACGTGGCGACCGGCTTTTATATTTTTTTTAAATCAAATTAAAAAAGTTAAAAACAAGGGATTCATGTGCTCTCGTGACTGGCTCCTCTCTCCCCTCTCGTGCTTTCGCTCCATCGATCCCGGCCGTCCCCTCCTCTCTCCTACACCACTGACCCCGGCCGTCGTTGCTTCCTCGCGCCTCTCCCCCGATCTTGGTGCTCTCTCTCGCTATCTCTCCCCTGTGCCCTCAAGTCGCTGCTCTCGTCACCGCGCCCGGCCGGTCACCGCTCTCTTTTCTCGTGAGTGCTCCACCGATCCCCTTTCTCGTGAGTGCTCCACCTTGATATCACCTGTTCTTCTTGTTTTGTCATATGTTAAATTTACAAACACCAATTTTTATTGTTGTTTGCAGTTATGTGTGACCCAAAGTGTGTTTTGTTGTTGTTATCATTTCAGAGGATTCTAACTTATTCAGCATGTGATTGTTGTATGTTAAGTTTTTTTTCATCTTTTGCATCAAACAACTTTTTCATTTCAACGCGAAACCAAATATGTTATTAAGTATGTTATTAAGTATCAAGCCACCAAATAAAATCTCTTCCCTTAATATATCAGCGTAAAACAGGTGATATCAAGGTGGAGCACTCACGAGAAAGGGGATCGGTGGAGCACTCACGAGAAAGGGGAGCGGTGACGGCCGGGCGCGGTGACGAGAGCAGCGACTCGAGAGCACAGGGGGAGAGAGAGCACCAAGATCGGGGGAGAGGCGCGAGGAAGCAACGACGGCCGGGGTCAGTGGTGTAGGAGAGAGGAGGGGGCGGCCGGGATCGATGGAGCGAAAGCACGAGAGGGGAGAGAGGAGCCGGTCACGAGAGCACATGAATCCCTTGTTTTTAATTTTTTTTAATTTGATTTAAAAAAAAAATAAAAGCCGGTCGCCACGTCACCAGCCATATCAGTCATGTGGGCTGGTCGTGCGACCGGTGCGGCTTATATAGCATTACTCAAGAATAGATATGGGTGAGAAAAAAAATTCATCTTATTGATTTAACAATAATATGTGCTATACATGATCAGAAATATTCATACAGTATAATTACTATACATATTAACATTTGTGTCGAAACACTGATTTCATGTGCACATTTTATGTTCACGGGAAAACAAACGAGCAGCTATTTAATTATACACACTTGAATGATCAATCCAAATTACAGGAAATTTGCTCATTTTCCAATTCACTATCATCTAAGCTGTCCTTCTTAAAAAAGAACCATATTCCATAATCTTCATCAGATTTTCATTGTCCTTCTCCAAACTTAGATTGAGCTTGGCAGTTTGTTCCATCTGAAAAAGATTTATATATATGAAGAAAGAACTGCAGTTAAATTTAATTAACAACAAATAACGTCCTACTCATTAGCAAAAGAGTACTTTGTTTTCTCTCTCTACAGTTAAAACAATTGTATGTATTACCTTCTCAAGTGCAAGTCGGGCTAATTCTCTTTCCTTTTGTATCTGCATCTTTCTTTGATATTTTAAACATACCTTATCTGCTCAATCGGTAAAAATGTTCAATGAAAATTTATATACTATATTCATTTCAATGTAAAATTCAAAAATGGGGAAAATATTCAGTGAAAATTTATATAATATCTTCATTTCTCTATAAAATGTTTTGAATTTTACTAATATTACACTGCTTTCAAACCGAAATGAAAAAAATTTTATCAGCAAGTTATTTTGCTTGATTTGAACTTAATGGCATGAGTGAACTAAGAGTGGCAACACCACAATAGATAAAGGTAAATTGACTTTTAAAAGAGATCATGTTTTGTTTGGGTTAGTAGATTAAATTGAATTTAAGCCTAATGTGTTCAATGCTCAACAAGTATTATTTTCAAAAAAGAGGGCAATTCATATTTTGAAAAGATTTCTAAGCATTGTATTGCGATAACACAACAATTACAGCATCTTCAGAAATTGCAACATTAGCATTCAGTAACTATAAAGCATATAAGAAACCTTATGACTGACTATCTATACATTTGCATGTGTTCAAAGTCTTTGTTTCGACAGTGAATCGATCGATGAGATTGCAAACCTAGATCCTCCTTCGCTTTTGATAAATTTTTATCGACATTTGTAACCTGTTTAGACATACTGAACATGAGCATCATGGGGATAGAAAATAATAATAATAATAATGAGAATACTTATTGTTACCAAGTCTAACTATAACACCTTTTGTTTCTTTTCTGGTAATGGTTATGGCACATCAATCCACCACTTGTTCCTTGTCTCCCAACTCACATTAAATATGTTATTCAGCAGTTCTTTGGCCTTGATATGAACTTCATCGGTGGGTGGATTGTTTTGCATAGCATTGTCAACGGCCTTTGGGTCAATTGGCAATTGGGTCCCCCATGAGGACGCCTCGCAAGTGGCGAGAGTTCGAATCCTTGGGGTGAGGGTGTATGTCTGAGAGCTGTGAGCACGAACTGTGGGTGGTCCCAACGCCCACGTGTGCCCGGGCCCCACAGGCCGCAGTCGAAGCATGTGCACGCCCCTGTCTTAGTTTAGTGGGCCCATTAGAGGTTTCGTTCTTTTTGACAAAAAAAAATATATCTACAGCAAACCGAGACGTAGTGGGGTAGGCCTTGCAATTGAGCTTTCATTCTATATATTCTACGCAAGTCCAAGTGTTTCTGAAGAAGAACACTCGTGCGATTCATTAATTTCTTCAAAATAGTACTTCATTACTTCTTTCGAGCAACCTCTCATTATTTTCATTGTTGAGTTGATTGAT